>HG993131.1:18750000-20000000 GCA_905231865.2 Boloria selene
ATTTTAATTTTAACTTTCATTAAAGTTATTATATTTTTAACATAATATTTTTTTGTGTAAATTAGTGTCAATAAGTTTTCAAGATCAAACCACTCGCCTTTAAATATAACATTCTACATACACGCTTCAATCAGAGATGAAAATCTGTCCAGTGGTTGCCTCGTAATATTCAACATACTCGTACGTAAGCGATTGCCAATATTTTTGGAACCCGCCAATAAAAGATCAAAGTTTTTTTTCGCTCACAAAAAATCATATCGCATAAAACAATATGAAATGTAGATCAATCATTATAAAAGCCCGACGGCTTCAATATTTGTTTTTGCATTGTCGTACTATAACCAGCGATTTATTCTTTTGGTTTGCTTCATTTAGTGCCTTTCGTATTTTTATAATACTCTAGGTACCCCCATTAGTATAAGTTTCTTACATTTTTTTTATTATTATAACGTGTGCCTTAAGGAACTAACAAAAAAATAGCCGAATTGGTCGAAACATTCTCTAGGTTTACGTTTAGCAACATTCATTTTTATTTATATATAAGATAGCAGAGTGAGCGCTACCAATTCGTAAAATTATTACCAAAAGTGACATATATGTTTACAAATTATTATTTACTAGATGCTCCCTGACAAGTTTAAAGTGTTGAAGACACAACAAATGAAGGACAATTTCATACAAACTTGCGAGAGCTTTTAGATCTCTTTAATCCGACCCTGTCGCAAATCAGTTCTAAGCGGATGACCATTAATTGTAAACTACTCGCAAAATATTGTCCTTGACATAATAATATTATGTAGGTACGTGCAGCAACAAAACAGGAATATAAAACTGTTATAATGTAGCATGCATTACAAAACGTGCAGTTTATTTTCAGTTACGAATAATATCTTGACTGTTAGATCATTTTGTATATTTAGGTCTTACTATTTCTGAGTTATATTTTGTACTATACAATAGTCAATACTATACTATACAAGTTACTCGTAGTTACACTAAACAAAAGGGCCTACCCTAGGTGTTTCACATTAACATATTATTCTGGAAACATTTCATCCAAATCCGTTCAGCTTTAAGCTTTAAGAACTAGTGAAAACAGAGACGTACCTATACTACAGTATTATAGCTTATACATACAAATATATAGATTCTAGCAGCTCTCGTTCGCTTCACTCGAGTTCGTCCCTAATTATAGACTAAAACCTTCCCAGAGAACCACTCTATCCATTGGTGAAAACAACATTAAAATCGGTGCAGTAGTTTATCGCGAACAGACAGACAGACGCGGCGGAGGACTTTTTTTATAATATGTAGTGATAGTACTTACTATATTATTTCTATAGCCAGAGTTTTAGAACTTTGCCTTGTTCGCGTAGTTGAAGAGGAAAGCGTTGTAAAGATCGTAAGGCATGTCGTTTGCATAAGATTCAATTTAAAGTTTCAAAGTACATAAGATTTTCTTAACTTTACGCAGAGATTTTCTTGAAGTGTACTCAAATAGTTCGGACGAATATTAAAAAAGTTTTCAAGATCTGGTCAATGTTTGATCAAAATAACTTTTATTAAAAACGGAAGTCGTCATAGATGATAATAACGAGAACTTGTGTGTACTTTTATATATACATAATATAATAAAATTCTGAGTCGAAATTTTCTAGAAAACCCAGTGATAACGCTCTGGTTCGGGAAACCGACTGAAGCGGGTTCAAGGCCAAAACCAGGTCTGGAACCGATGGTATTTTCATTTGCGAATCATTTTATGGTGAAAGAAAATACAGTGAGGAAACTATACGTCTGAGAGACAAGACAAATCCTAGCAAGTTTTTGAAAGACATGCTCAGCCGGATAGTGCGGATGCACTAGTCCGGCGTGAGGGACTATGGCCTGATCCTTCATATTGAAGGCAGTCTCTATCCAGCATTGGGTCGTTAAAAAGAGTGTAGACAAACAACTAAATATAATACAATTTCAGGCTTTAATGAGTATCACACAATACCCGCGTCTATCGTGTCATCTATACTTCTAGTGCAAGATACTTGTAAATTCATATAGCATACGTATGTGTAATTTTCTCATGAGCACTGCATTATTTTAAGAACTTACAACACTAACCTTATTCTTCGTTTACACAACAATGCATGTGAGAGCTGGTATATTTTCTCATACGTCGTAAACTTGTTTACGAATATGGATGTAATAACTATCTTGCTGATCTAGTCGTTCGCATGTAGACAAAGAAGTCCTGGGTTCGAGTTCCTAGTCGGACAAATTATAGTTGCTTAGTTTTTTTATTAAGAAATTCTTAGCTTAGGTTTGGGGTGTTAGGATGTTAACTGAAATTTAAAGTATAGATTTATACACATACATGTAATTAAAATAAATAATATTAATAATTAAGCAAGCTGTATTATTTTTCGGGAAATAAATATTATAATATAATCTGAATATACTTTTTTCAACTACCAAAATAACTCTAAAATTACCTACCGGTACCATAAATTTCAATCTGTCAAGCAAATCTTAAGTAACAGTTCGAACTCTATAAACTACGTGGTGTCATATATTATGCGGATGATGGACTGCACATACTCGCAGCTCGTGATAGATATACGTGTGATGTATGACAGAAATAAGGTTAATTATTGCTGCTAACTAGCGATTTACCCTGACTTTCCTCGGCATCTCTATATTACACTAACACACCACTATTAGTTTCATAATAAGGTACGAGTCCTAGTGTTATGGATACCAGATATTTGTTTTACTACGCATACAAACTCCTACGAGTTTACAACACGTACTTTACAATACATATTATAAATATAATTATAAAAACAAAAACATCATCACAAAAATGAATGCTCCCAGTGGGACTCTAGCCCGCGATCGCTGGCATATTAAGGCAAACGTGTCGTCAAATTAAAATAATAATCATGAAAATTAAACAAAATTAACAACTTTTTACAAAAAGTATTTTTTGCTAATATCTGACATACCTAAGTTCTGAGAGAAGTATTAAAAAAAATTAACATCTTTTGTTAGTTTTATGTACATTTCAAGTATAATAAAGTTACTTATACGAGTATGAGTCTAGTATAGTAGACTTCTATTGTTTTATTACCAAGCTGTGGTTTATTTAGTCTATGTACGCCTTCGGTATTCACTATTGTAACTGAACTATTTGTCTAATAACTCCTCTTACTTTCAAAGTTAGAAACACTTTAACATACAAATTATACCTACAAATTTTGTAGACATTCAACTACGAGTGATAAGTACATAAAAGTACCTAATTAAATGTCTTCCATACGTATAATAAAATTCTAACTTAGTCAAATCTGTACATTGAATATTTTTTATAAAATCTAATCGAAAAAGTCATTATTAACGATACAGAGTAGTATAGTTCTTAGATTTAAGATTTTCTGGCTGTCTGTGACCAAATTACTAGAAAACCACTGTATAAACTGGGATATAATTTTATATGATGATAGCTGTTTATCTGGGTCAACATATAAGATACTTTTTACTGCAGGAAAATATCTAATTTCTGAGAAATCTATACTACATATTTAAAACATATTCAATAGTAATATGTGAGTATAAAGCTTAATCTAAGAATTTGGTGTCCGGTCCTTAGGACGCGGGCGAAGCCGCGTGAAATGCTATTAAAATATAATAACTATAGCAGCAGTAACTAGCTAAGGGTTTTTGAATGGAGTGAATATATCGTATATTTGAAGGGATAGTGCCTATACAAATAGAGAAGGAAAATCTACATAGCTAATATATTTGCCGAAAATAATCGTGACAGCTTTAGTCTGAGCACATAAAAATAAATCATATCTCAACAGGATGTCAACAAGGATATAAATAAACAAGGAGTATGCTTATACGTAAATTTAGTGTAGACAAGCTTCAGGTACAACTCAACAGCAACAAAAATAATAATTATGGGCAAATTTCGAAAGCTGGGCAAATCTATTTCTCGATGCGAATTATTATTGAATTTAAGTTACATAAAAGAAATTAAATAAATTATTAATAATTTAGTAGGATGGTTGTATATGTAGTGGAAACATGTCTTGGTTTACGTGATTTTTTTGTGCTTTTATTTATTAATATTGGACATGTGCTATTGTGCTGCCTATCAATTTTCTATAAATTAACTAAATAGGCCTGTAAAAATAGAATTTAACCTTGCACAAAATGTCTGAACCATTTTTTTTATTTATAAGGTTTAGGGTCACTTACTGAGTATAAATTACAAAATGCTAACAGATCCAGGTGGAGTTTCAAGCGCCAACTTGAAAAATTGTTTTTGTTCGATATTCCGGAAACTATGCACTTTAGTGTGAAAGTTATGAAAACCATTATTGGATCGGAAGTTTAGTGCGAGTTTGACCAAAAAAGCTCGCGTTTTTACCGTAGTAAAATGACTATTCCGACTTTAAGTAAAGTGATTATGGTTTCTGTGTGTAATGTAGCATTCTTCCTAACGGTTTTTTTAGAATTATATCAACACTTTTTCACTTAAAATTATATCTTACATACAAGTATATAATATACAACCTCTTTACAATATTAGTGAAGATAAGCAAATAATATTATAGATTTTATAAATAGTAATAATTTAACAGGATGGGAGGCTACGTAGTGGAGACATGCTCCTGCGTATCGGAGCGGTGTGCGTGGTGGGCATGTGTGCGCGTCAAGCGGCCGCCGTACTGCGACAGTGTGGCGCGTGTGTCCGTCTGTTAGTCGCTAGACCTGCCCATAGTAACACCCTACAACCTACTCTACAAGTAAGTATATAAATCTATATATATAAAAGAAAGTTGTGTTAGTTACACCATTTATAACTCAAGAACGGCTGAACTGATTTGGCTGAAAATTGGTGGGAATGTAGCTTAGAACCAGGAAACGCTCATAGGATACTTTTGATCCTATTCGACCGCGTTCCCGTGTGACGTGACATAAAACGCCAAAGAGAATATAAGTCATTATGGAATGTGGTATAACAAAAACGCATCTGACATGGAATAACAAAACGTAAATGACAGCTAAACGTAACTTTGTCTATAGTTAAGTAGTATCTATAGTTAGGTTGAAAATTTAATAATTATAAATTTTGCCAGAAGTCAATAATCATTAAAAGTCAGTAATTTGTATTCTGGCGGAACAGAGTTCGCCGGGTCAGCTAGTATGACATAAAATAGTATTACATTAGTCCAAGTGTCAATCTCTAATAATTAAATCGACTTATATATTTTTTAATATATATTTGCAATTAATTATTTAATGTACCTAGATATTAAATACACTATTATAATAAGAGACTTATTTAACAAAAAATACATGTAGTATAATATATGATAACGTATGAGGTTATAAGTTTATCTGGTGTCTATCAGATTACCTAACGAAATTCATTTAAGTAACACGATACAGTCTAAGTTATACACTTAATACTTAGTTCGATTTTTGTGATTTCCGAATATTTTCGCCAGCTTCTCTATTTTTGTGATATGTCTATTCCAAACATCGGGAAATAAACATCAAAATAAATTTGCGAAAAACAGTCAGTTTTTTTACAACAATAACATTAAGTTATTTGACTAATCAATAATAATACCCTATCATAATTAGATTCCACCCAAAGATTTACAAAAAAGTCACGTAGATCACTACAAATATGGTCACTACCAAAATGCTGCCTCTATTATACATAGAGGCAGCATTTTGGTACCAACGATATAAATATGTTGGAACACACCATCTAGTTCCAATGTAAGCTATGAGAATTGTGTTATGGATACCTTATAGTTGATATTTAAATACATACATACTCGTATTATAAATATTCACCCATGACTAAAGTATAAACACTCGTGCTTATCACACTAAATGCCTCCATCGGTAGTCGAACCCACGGTTGCTGACACATCAAGTAAGATCACAACCTAAGGCAAGCGCGTCTTCAAATTTAAAATAATATCTAGGAACTAGAAAAGTTGTAGAAAATAATAATTATATAAAATATCTAGAATTATAGAAAATTCTTCAACATTAGAACACATTCGTCTATGAAATACACCACACCTCGTCGTAATTACTGTCTGCTGGCAGCAGCAGTATGATCCGGATATTGAGCGATTTGCCGCGGTCAGGAAATAACTAGCTCGCTTACCTATATGAAAAAATGCTATTAGACAGTTAGGTAAGTGTATAATCTATGGTTAGGTATATTGTGAATGGGAAAGCTTTTATTTGTATGAATTTTTGTAACTCCTATACGTTGAAACGATAATTTGAAGGAAATTTAGTACACAGATAGGCTTTAATATGATGACACGTTTTATTTGGCACAGTTAGAAGTGACCCTGCTGTGCTAGCGGTGGCGGCTTCGAGTCATTCATTTGTGTGATAAGTCCGAATGTTTGTACTCCAGTCATAAATTTTTATGTTTATAATATGTGTTTATTCAATGTTGTATGTAAAAAGTTTTTTTAAGTTACTTTATTATTTTATACATTGAATTCAATAAGAGATAACTACTACTCGTATATTGTGTCAACTTTATACTACTTCTTAAAATTTAGGTATAGTATAGAAATGATTATGCTAAATTTAAGGCTTATATCGTCGTATCCTTATCATAATTGATAATTTTATTGAATATTAGCAATGTAAGCTGTTCTTTTTTAAATATGTCGATTGATCATTTAAAGAACTACTAATTATGAGTTAATATTCATTTTTATTTTTATTTATTGGTAGAAAGAAAACAAAGATGTTTTAAAACGTAAAGATTATTGAATACAACATCAAAAAAGTTTGATATAGAAAAAACTTTTAACATACATTTATGGTCTATAGAGTCAATATTTTTTTTTCATATAAAAGCACTCAAGTCCCCTGACCGCTAAGCGAGTTACGCTTTGACCAATTGAACTATGTTTCATCTTTACACATAATAAAATTCAAACTTAGTAGAATATTGTTTTTTTTTGGAAAATATTATTGAAATAGTAATTATTATCAATACAGTTTCTGTCTGTCTCTGTGTCCAAAACCACTGGACATATTTTGATGAAATTTCGAATAATGATAGCTCGTTATCCGGATCAACGTATGGAATATATTTTACTGTAGGAAAATATCTCAACTCTGAGAAATCTATACTAATCTTTAAAGTGTACGAAGAGAACGAACCTGAAGCAACCTGAGGGTGCATCGAGTCTATAATATAAGTATTACCAACCTTTTGTAAGTAGCAAGCATAATCGAAAAAATCGAAAAAAGACAGCCCAGCGGTAACGCGTCGCTTGGATAACCGAGTGATGCGGGTTCAAATCCGGGTCTCGCACCTCTGATATTTTCATGTGCGAATCATTTATATCATGATTACCACTTGTCTTACGGTGAAGGAAAACATCGTGAGGAAACCTGCATGACTGAGAAAACCTAACAAGTTTTCGAAAGGCATGTGAAGTCCGCCAACACGCACTAGACCAGCGCGGTGGACTATGGCCTGATCCCCCTCGTACTGAGGGAGGCCCGTGCCCAGCAGTGGGACGTTAAAAAGGGCTGATGATGATGATGATGATGATGATGAAGCATAATCGAAAGCTAATATATGAATTTTCATACAAAATTATCTTTTCTACCCCTTTTTTATTAAACATACAAACATATATTTACAAAATTTAATAAAATTGCGAAAATGTTCAAAGCTTTGACGTTATAGCAAGAATTTCATATCGAAGCTAGTTCCGCCGTCAAGAAATGTGAAAACTTTATTACCTTGACATATCATACAATAAATAAAACGTTTGTCAACAAACTTAAATGGATGAATGCCAACGAAATAAATGTTTTATTTACTTTAGGAAAGGTTTGCCGTAATATGGAGCTATTTACTTTATTATATATATATAATATAAATATATAGTTATTATATAAATATATAGTAACCGTAACCAATTTTGGGAGTGATTTGCATCATGTTGATGTCAACACTTTAGAGTTTTTTATAAATATTCTTTTATATTTGACATTCCAATTTTAAAGAGCATTGCACCAAGCTTTAATGTCATTTCAACGTTTTTTTGAATAATATCTGGTTCAGTTTCAATAGTTCTATAGAGTAACCGATTCTATAGAGTTGTTCTCATAAAAGTGAGGTGGAATAAAACTAAACTAGATATGAAATCAATCGTTGGTAATTATGTATAATAGGGCATAGCCAAAATTATTTTTTGTTTTTTTAGCACCAGCGAAGCAGTCAGTTCCGCTAGGCACATGAAGGCATTTATATAAAAATCAACTGTCATTCGTTAGTGTCTTTAAAAGTCCAAAGTGGCAGGATTGATATTTAAAAATCTCTTTTTGTTATTTTGAGTATAATATAAAATATAGTTAAAACTGCGGAAAAATAAAGAACTTTACAACTTTATTTTGTATACAGACGAACCGTAATACGTTAGTAATAAAGATAATAAAGAAGTCGCCATTAGGAAGTTACCGCCGGTTCGGTAACAGTTCTTCTGAGAATAAGACGCAAAGAGTATGGCAAAAAAATTCAAGTGACGCACGTTTAACTAAAATGAAAGGCCGGCCTTTAGGCCCTCATTACATAAACTTTCCGACAGTAGTAAGTATCCACTAGAGAAATGGCTCAAAATGAACCTACAAGTCTTGGGAGAATTGTTTATTTGCTGTGACATGGGTCATGGGTTCGAGTCCCGCTTTGGTTTTTTTGTGTTGTACAGTTTCGTAAGTTAAAATAAATTAAACATCCCTCTCGGTCTCTCCCGTGACCATGATTGCTGTAAAGCATTAGAAACGTCGGGAACCAAAAATCATAATAAATCTGCGACAAAATCCGAAAAGATAGTTTCATTTATAATGTCAAATATTCGCGTAAACCTAAAAAAGTATTAAATTAAACAGTTTTTATAATTTACTATTAAAAGTAACTTACTTCTACAACATTAGCTATCTGTGAGTAAAAGTCCCGTTTAAATCTGTTCAGCCGTTTCAGAGATTAGCTAGAAGAAACAGACAAACAGACAGACAGACAAACAGACAATTTAGTTTTATTTACATGTACTTATGGAATTTAATAGTGTTGCGTGTTAATATCATATTATTTATTAAACTAGAACTCTTTATAAGTATTCATTTTATTATTGAGCACAGACGTTAATATGTATCTAATATACTGTACGAAATATTGTCACGTAACTGAAACGTTTGAAACTTACAAAGTGGTGGATGTGGATTGTGAACAGGGTTGCTAATATGGCCCTCTAAGGACACTAAAAGTTACCAACTACATCTAATTGTGTTGAGAGAAATAAGTACTACAGACTATTACAGAAAATTTACGACAGTCATATTAGTGGTTAGTTGTTTTTCATAAATTATTTTTACATTCACATAAATTAGCATAATTTAGCAATATTTATTCATAATACAAGCGACTTGACGTTGTTTCGTTTGAGTTCGTCGCTACGTGCGTTTTAAATGTTGGTTCACATTTCTCAGAAATAATGTATTTTTCTGCAGTAAAAAGAAAATGTTGACCCGAATAACCTATTTGTACAGAAGTTTCGTTGGATAGGCAGACAGACATTATTCTGAAAACTTTAAATTCGACAACTGTATCGCTAATAATAACTTTTTATAAAATTTAACAAATAACAATTAATGTACGGACTGAACTGGGTCAGATTTTATTATAATATGTATAAATTATTAGTAAAAAGCCTCCGGGGCTTGAACCCAGGACCTTAAAATCTCCAGAATACTGCAGACATACTAGTCAAAAGATCCTATTTCTATATAATAACTATATAAGTAGTGTAGTGTAAGTACATAAACTAAATTAAAACACTTTTTTTATAAACCTTTTTTTCACATGCAATTTCTACTTTTAAGAAATAGAAAGTATAAGTCCAGTTCATATCATAAGCTGTTAGTTAGGAAAACACTTGTGGGGCGACGCGACGCAATTACGTAGCGTCTGATAGCAAGACATTCATTTGACATATGAGTGTGGTGGAAACCTAGTTACAAAATGACAGAATTATATAGTTTATACACAGTACTGATAGGCCAGTAAATAAAGTATTTAACCTCGCACTAAATTTCCGATCCAATTTTAATTTTTTTTTTGGTTAAGGGTCACTTACTGAACATAAAAACACAAAATGCTGACAGATCTAGGTGGAGCTTCGATCGCAATCTTGAAGAAAAGTTTTTGGCCGATATCTCGGAAACTATGCACTTCAAGGCCAAAGTTATCTGAACTATTATTGTAGATAATAAAATTTCGCATCTTTTATTTCTTGTTCGTCTCCTTTATTTACTGTACTATGACAGTACATTAAATATTAGAAAGTCATGTCATAATTTTTATTTTAGAATAATATTATTTTTACACGAATTTCCCAGGGATTGCGACATGCATAGCATTAATACCAGGAGTAAACATAAACTTGTAATGCCTGTGACTCGCTTACGCCGATTCAGTAATTCTTTTTATCGACAATATAGATACGCTTACACAACAGGATCACAGAAAACGTTCAAAAAGCTTCTATTGCCAAATAAAAAAAAATGTGAAGGATCGTTTGTGTACTAAAGGATATTATTCGATTAACGATTTTCTAGAAGGTAGTACGCCTTGGCAATGATGTGATCGCCGGCTATTTTAACATATAGGCAGAATTATTATTAATTTGTAATTAAATTTGAAAAAAACATTTTTAAAGTGGTAGTGCCATGCTTGTTACCTTCGGGTAGCAGCCGAATGGGCCGGCACGCCCCGTATAGTACCACTCTCTCACAGAAGACCGGCGTGAAGTGGCAGCTATGCTGACGCGTTTCGTCCGGTAAGTGAGAGTCTGGGAGGCCCACTCTCCTTCCCTCCTCCCTCTCCATCTTCCCTTCATCCTCCGTCTTCGTTCCTCCCTCCCTCTTCCCTCCCTCCTCCCTCCCTCCCTTTCCTGAAAGGCCGGATGTCCATAGGCGGAGGTGATCACTTCCCATCAGGTGAACCTCCTGCCCGTTTGTCCCCTTTTTACCATAAAAAAAGAGAGATTAAGATAAAAAAATAATGTTAGTCCCGCTGAGTTTCTTTCGCCAGTTTTTCTCAGGTCAGAGGTTTCTTGTTTCCGAACTGTTAGTAGACTCATGACGTTCAGTAAGAAATTGTAACAATTTCTATGCTGAATAAAATATTTTGATTTGATTTATGTACTTTTTAAAATCATTTTATTTTTTTTATGATAGTCCAGTGGTAACACGCTCGTTTGAGAATCCGCACGAAGCGTGTTCAAATCCCGGGTTTAGATATTTTCATATGAAAATAATTTCCAACCAGAATTATTAGAGCTGAATTATAAATACAAATATCTGAAAATTCATAAATATAAGTATCAGAGAAAAACATCATAAAATATAATATTCTATCAGAAACAGCAATTTTTTCTATATTTTTCTCATAAAAGAAACTCTCAAGTACGATATTACTGTTAAAAATGTTTATTTATTCTTTATTTAACCTCCTTTCGCAGCTCAATGCGTTCATCGATCATCGTAAATATTGGCACACGGATAGGTTTTGACATTATACCGGATATAGACTTTTACCCTCTTCCATGGAGCTCTCTGGGGGAAATATTTAATTCATTTATTAAGTTACACCGAAAAAAGGGCAAGAAATAAGTGAGATAAGATATTTATAGTCACCCTCGCTTGCTCGGGTTCGTCCCTAGTGCAAAACAAAAATAAATCTATCCCACGCAAACCGTCCATTTTCTGGGATTGTGCTAATCATAACAATAAAATATACTAAATAACTTAATTTGGTCCCGGTACCACGACGATCATTACGGCAACATAAAGCATTCGAAACGTCAGGAACCAAAAATCTAAATGAATCCGCGACAAAATCCGAAAAGATAGTTTCAATTATTAAGTCAAATATTCGCGTAAGCCTAAGAAAGTATTAAGAAAGTATGAGATAACTTAAATTAAATTGAAATTAATAAAATTAAATTTTTATTCGGGCCTGATTGGGTAACAAACATCCAGCCATCCCAACTTTCGCATTTATATAGTACCAAGATAAAGCCCATGTTAAAGTTGATGTAGAACAGTTACAATTATTATATTTATGTATGTCTGTCTGTATACTCTTTTAATATTATTTGGCCACTTTATATAATTGACTTAAATATAGTTCGTAAATTACGTAAATTATTTAATTTTATATATAAGAGGATTTATTCTGTAACAGTAAGTAAAAATATATCTTTCTAACAGTAAGTAAAAATATATTTTCTCAATATTTAAATTGTTTTAAATCTAAGAGCCTAAGCACACGACGTATTTTAAACGCGCAGACGACGCGCGTTTACGGCAACGCGCGCTTTCGGCGCCGTAGATGCCGATAGTTGCGTTTGTATTGCTTCAAACGCGCGTAAAACGCGATACAAAAGCGTGTATACGCGCGTATGAATTTATACAAACGCGCGTACAAAGGGGCGGAAGAGGGACGCGCGCTCACGAGTCTCTGATCAAAACGCCGAAGTTATGAGCGATTACAGCGCGTCTGTATCACTGTGTCTGCGCGTATACGCGCAGTAGACGCGCGTTTCACGATCGCCTCGTGTGCTTAGGTTAAAAGGCTGCGTTCGAATCTCGTTTGAAGCACGTATACGTGCGTCATTGGCGCATCGTCTGTGCGCTTAAAATACGCCGTGTGCTTAAGCTCTAAAGACACTAAAGTGAGAGCTTCCTGAACAAATAAAAAAACTACTGGAAGTTGCGAGTTTCGTCGATATCGATAACGTAGTATTTGTCGAAACTTATTATTAAATAAAGTTTAAAAGCAATTTCATAACTTATCCTATAAACTTTGCCAAGTGTGAGCACATGTTTCATGTTATATTTTGTGGTTTTTCATATGAACTACAATGTAAATACTACTACGTATAATAGCCATATTTAAATTTATTTTACGCAAATAGACAGTGTACAAAGTTGGTATAATTAATTAATCATCCGCATAATGAGTGTGTAAATATTGTATTAATTAAAATGGAAATTAAATTTGAGAATGTTACATGAAAATACATGAAATGGCCGTAATAACAGTGATTAGCGGTATGCTAAAGAGCGGTGGTAACACGTTTTTTGGCTAACTTAAGTTACCTAAGCGATTTTAGTTGGCGTCCAGTTGGCGGCCAAGATAGGAGATAGGTATATACTTTATATCAAATCCATCGAACTTGTTTCAAAAGTCTTTGTCTCCCTTCTCAAATAAAAACACGTAATTACTTCTCGGATCCAATTAAGAGTACGAATAACAACTTTTTTGACCTCAATCGTAATTCAAATGACCCTTCACTGTGAAAAGCAATGTAATCAATGAAACTAGTTTCTAAGTCAAAACGAAGTGGTTTCTACGTAAATTGAAGATCTTAACGAATGGAATTATCATGAGGCACGCGAACTTTTCACATAAATCCAAGCCATTATGGAAAAGATGCTAAGATCTAGCACTTACTTGATATGGTATAATTTACTACATACATACTCGTACATATTACATAAGCATTATAATATATTTACTTTACTATGGAAAAGTACTTATAATGCTGTTTTTATTGCAGACGCATTGGTGCAGAAGTTTATTAATATATATCATATAATCTCAAGAGCCTGTGTTCATTGAAATCGTAGAACGTTTCTACTTCAGGAAGATTTTGTTTAGTGAGAGAGAGAGTGGATAGTTTGCATGGATGAAGTCAAAGGAAACCTATTTCAATAATTTTGAACCACATTAAATTACTGTTAAACATTTGTTTTATTTTAGTACTGTTTAAGATGTTGTCATACATACAATATACAACCTTTTTCAAAACCTAAGATTATTCAAGTCGATCAAAGTTTAAAATTATAAATTTCTAAAATATCATTGATTTCCTCTTAACTAGATTCTGACCGCTATAATTGCTTCATAACGAAGTCGATTGAATAAATATTAAATTGAACATGCATACTTGCCTTTTATAGCTGCATTTCGATTAGGCTTTATATATTAGTTAGTACTTAAAAGGCATAGTGAGGCCAATTATATTACTTCATGTACTTCATTTATGTAAGTGAAAATAATAATCGTCTTTTCAATGTAGATTGTGGTGCTGTAGTCCATGACTTGCCAGAATTCTAAAATCTATAGATTTAGCTTCAGTATGAATAATTTTGAGTACTTTAATAAACTAGTGGTTGCCCTGTGGTAAAATCTACAATAATTAATAATAATACATATTGTAATAAATGAATTTATTATGGTAATGTTTGATATTCAGCGTGTACATGATAAATGGTAGTGGGTGTAATGTTTTTTAATGAATTAATGTATTTTTATGCATAATTAAAAAAATATTAGCCTTTTGTACCCCTTCTACTATATATAAATTATAAGTGTGCAGAATTTTATACTCCTCCGTCCGTCAGTTTTTGCTTCACTTATTAATATATAGATTTAATCAAATGAAAACATATTTTTTTCTTTTTATACTACTATAAGCTTTTACAAGCACTTTGAAATTAGATTTACCCAAAAAATATGTTACATATTCGGCTTTTTAAGAGTTTTATTATATTATGTATCTATAGATTATTATTGGAAGCCTCCGCCAGTTGCAACGCTTTTGTTTGTTTAGGCTTATATGATATATCCGAAACTACAGGCTAAATTTACAGACGGCAACTGACCTATTTCACTGTGAAAAAAAGCACCCATTATGATGATTTCTGTATAATTTAGAATAAAAATCATCCAGTCTGACAAGGAATGATCGAATTAACTTATATTTCACCTGAATTCCTTAACAGTAACTTCATGTTTTAAGCTTTGTCTTTTCAAGCGATGCATATTTAAATACGTTGTAGGATAGCAAGAGAGAAACAACTAGGCGTCGTTATTAGAGCACGCTCGAGGGGTTTCAACTAGCCACTTTCAAATGAGAATAACAAGCCATTTTAAATCCTTGCTTATCTCTATGTTCTATTTTAAAAATAGCATGATAATTTTAAGTGTGAGACATTAAAATGTTAAGGTTGTATTGAAAAAAAAATATTATTTTTTTGAGGGATTAGGCCAAAGTCCACCACAAGTGCGGGTTGGCGAGTTTACAAGTCCTTCGAAATGCTATCTTCTCTCAGACATGGTTTTTTTACGATATTTTCTTTAACCGTAAAGCAAGTGATGAAATTAAATTGAAAAAAAATCGTTCATGAAATATGTAAGAAATATGGAACCCAGGATTTGGTTTCTACAAATTCGATTTGAAAAAACATTATTTTAATAACCTGTTTGTATTGGTTGTGTCTGAGAAGTAAGTACAAAAGAGCTGACTTGGAGGTTAAACAGATAGTGATACTAAAGTAGCCGTAAACAAACTACCTACTTCATAGTAGTTTAGGTTCTGTTACTTTTATCTATCTCAAAAGTAGTAGAGAAATATTATTTCAATAATTAATAGGTTATGTTAGCTGAGTTGACGGCAAATAATATTGAATTTCTTAGATGTTTATATTAAAATTTAAACTTTTATTTTGTTTTTAACGATTTATTTTGTTGCTGGTTCTCGACCTTTCGAAAGTTTTACAGCAATCATGGTCACTGGAGAGTATCTTTCTGGGAACTCTTACCCATGGCCAAGAAGAATGTCGAAACGTACTCGTAAGAACCTGAAACAAAACAAAATCCGGAAAGATAGTGTTATCTAAAATATAAAAACATTTGCGTAAATCTTACAATGTATTAGATGTTTAAGAGCGGTATTTAGCTGACAAGCCTTCCTTTGTAGTTCTTAGTACCTACTTTGAGATCAGGTTCCAAACACACTTTTTGGCTAATATTATTTTTTGTACTACTATATTATTATTAAACATTAATTTTATTCTTAATCCGATTTATCTGTCTCTATATTTTCCTTTAATATATAATTCATTAAGTAAATTGAATAGATTTTTATGAAAATTTTTCGAAACGCGTTTCAGCTATATGAGGAGTCTGAGAGGGCTTTTCAATAAAAAGGCGAGGGTCGTTGTAAATATTAAACCGTGAAGGAGCTTATATTGCTTTACTTATTATATAATATAAATTAAATACAAATTGAAATAAAATATGGAACTAAGATCACTTCGAAATAATATTACTTTAGGATACATATGTATACTTTGTACCGCGAATATATTTTATATCTGAGTCGAGGACTGTAGTCACTCAATCGAATATAATAACTAAAATCGAAAACATCAACATTTTTTACCTGTCGGCTTCACGTGGAATGCCCCATATAATAAAATTCCGTCGAAACTGTACAGTAAATATTTTTCGGATTCCTAACTGGAATAGTCCTTATTATTGGTATAAAATAATATGTGTGTGACCGTATAACAAGAAAACTATTGCACTGATTTTGATGAAATTTGGTATGATGATAACTGGTTATGTAATTTAACATATAGGATACTTTTTACATATAGTTCAAACACACAACCCATGCTTTTGGTTTCGCCTTAGATGCGTAAAAGTAAAATCTGAAGAAATTATTGCTAACGCCTTATTCTCCTGAACTACCAATCGGATTTAAAAGAAGCGTTTTGCATTTTATAGCCATATTGAGGAAAGTAATAGGCTCTAACATCACGCTACAACGCTTTAGAGCGAACCCATTATACATAATTAGACTGTGCGAGCGAGTCTTTGTGCCAAAGCCAGTGTTAAGTATATGCTGTGTTGTGTTTGTTTGTTTTTCTTCCTTCACATCGAAAAATATGACGAATGGCATGGTTATATGATAAACCGTTACTACGTACCCAGCGACGAACCCAAACATAATGGGCTGAGCCGCTTGTAGCTTGTAGCATTTATATACATATTTCATGAATTAAAATTATGATTTGAAGATAATTAGTTTCCAATCAGTAAATTAAAACGCTTTCAAAAAACTTTCATGGTTATTACTTCCCTAATTATACGAGCATTAGGGTTTGATTGGTTGGTAAATGTAGGGTTGATTTTTTATTCTTGAAATTTTCATAGCCTCTTTATAAAACCCTCAATTTTATAGAAAGTAATTGATCTCCTATTTTTGAAGTCGATCAAAACTAGATATGATAGCAATTACTTTTTGAACATACACATATATGGTATGGTATGATAATATTATTATCTATACTAATATTATAAAGCTGAAGGGTTTGTTTGTTTGTTTTTTTGTTTGGTTGAACGCGAATCTCAGGAACTACTGGTCAAAATTAAAAAAATCTTTTTGTGTTAGATAGTCCGTTTATCGAGGAAGGCTATATCGTTAACATCACGTTACGACCAATAGGAGCGGAGCATCAATGAAAAATGTTGCAAAAACGGGAGAAAAATATTTCCTTTGATTTTCAACCTTTGGAACGCGAGGGGAGCCGCAGGAAAGGCTAGTTAATATATAAAAAATAAAGCAAAAAGTAGCAATTTTTTAGATATTCAGTGTATTATCTGTTTAATCCTGATAATAATTCAAAGTTTCGTTTCAGTCTCTGGGTGCATCTCAAGCACCGATAGTACCATCACGGCTGCTAGCAGATCCTATAGAACTGGAGCGTAGTCTAGCTGAAGCAGGTCATGATGGATTTGGGGCTCTCAGTGAGGACACCACACCACCGTCTCCGCCACCGACTATCATTGAAGAACGCATGCATCATCGAGTAAGTTTAAATATTCTATTTGTTGTATAAGTAAAATTGCCTTGTCGCGTTTGCCTAAAAGCTAGCAGATCAGTGCTGGGTATTTCTGTGAAGTCATTCTCAATATTACGGTCCCGTGCATCGAAAAAGTGGTAAGTATCGGGTGGTCAGGTTTCTCCATGGTTGTGGAATCTTCTAACCAGAGAGAAACAAATACAGAGGCCGAATCTGTAGTTTTTTTGTCTGTCTGTCTGTAAACGCATCACGAGAGAGCCACTGTCGAGATTTTGATATTTGGTAATCTTACCTAATAATTTTTATTTATTTTAATTGGTTTATTCGGGTTACTTTTTAATGCAGGAAAATGTTTCATTTCTGAGAAACCTATACTAATAGTTGAAACGTATTCTCTCTTAGAAAGCACGCGGAGCCGTGAGAAATGCTAGTTAGTAACAAAATTCCTATACTAATAATCACGAACAAACGTAAAATTCTTATTCATTGTCAACAGCCAGTGGCATCGATCGTTGCAGTGGTGCCAAGAGGAGCTTTAGCCCCTTCACCACGACCGCCCCCTCTTATTATCACTTCAGAGCCCCAACCACCACCGTTAAGGTAAGATTTTATTAACTAACTATCATTACATATTATAAAACAAAGTCCTTCTCCGCCGCGTCTGTCTGTTCACAATATACTCAAAAACTACTTCACTGATTTTCATGCCGTTATCAGCAATGGATAGAATGGTTCTCGAGGAAGGTTTTAATATATAATTTGTCAAGTTTTTATTATTTTCTAGTAGTTTAATGCGCGGCTCGCTCGTAGTATGTGTTGAGTTAAGGCCTTTGGCATTCTCATTAGCTTAGTTGGATTACTATTATTTGATTCTTACGTAGTATAAGAATTGTTGTATTGAAATATGTTAATTATTTTACTTCCTCACTGACCAAGTGTGTGACATTAATTTAAATTTTATAATGTAAAATTCACGATTAGCGCTAGTAAAAGTTGATTAGGATAAGTATGTTTTATATAGATTAACATATTTTAAGTATAATATAGTAAATAGATAGTACATAAGATAACATGTATCGTAACTTATAAAATTTCACGAATAAATCAATGTTCACTGAAAGCAAATTATGTAAATCAAATAGACAAGATTGCGGCTTGTACGCACAGATTTCTCAAGAGATATCCTCGTCTTGGGTTCTCTTACCTCTTTATAACCATATAATTTTGTCGGGGTATTAAAAATAAACATAATATTCTTTACTACAGCTTTAATATTTTATTACATAAACAATATCAGTCCAGATTTGTTTGTTTCTTTTCGATGTTTCGAATATTTTCAGGAAATATATTAATGGCAGAGTCTAAGGTTTTCAAAGTCGTAATTATAATAGACCATGTGATGCTACAAAACTTTTCTTTTATTCAGAGCCAAAAAGAAAAATGGCACAAAAGTGGCGACTGTTATGCTAATTAAAATTTTATATTTTTTAATAATTTCTTAACTGTACTCTAAATAGAATTTACTAATATACAATCGGAATATTAATATTAAAAAATACAATACAACCATGACTAAAATCTAAAAAATAGTTATGTTTAAATATGTTTTTATTTCATTGCTTTTAATAATAACTACTTTTATCTATACAATTAGAACTTTTTTGAACCATTACAAAAAAGCTTATACTTTTCATAGTATTTAAAAATCAGAGTAATTGACAATTAGATTCATAAAATTTTTAGGAAAGTTTATACTTTTCAAAGAATTTATTATCTGAGAAACAAACGTTAAAGTGTAAGCAATTTTATATATTACAAAAGTTATCTTTCTACTAAAATATAAAAGTTTAGTTTCATACAATTTAGTAATAAGTTTAGTTTGGAAACCTCGGGATATTCACTGTTATCAGTTCATGGTTCACGATTTCCGGTCAAATGGAAAGGTAAATGGGGAAAAGGTGTACTAAAATTGTTATAAAGAAAACTAAGTACAATATGACAATATTCAAGTTTTATAACACTGTTTGTTTGTATGTTTTTTATTCTAAATAAAATATAAAAAATACTTTTTGTGAAATATGTATGTATCGTATCCAGACATTCTTAATGTCCCACTACTAGGCACGGCCCTCTTTCCAATACTAGGGCGGCCAGGCTATAGTCCACCACGCTGGCCAAGTGCAGGTTGGCGGACTGAACAATGAACATATCTTTGGAAAACTTACTAGGTTTTTTCAGACATGCATGTTTCGTCACGATGTTTTCCTTCACAATAAGACAAGTGGTGATTTGCACATGATTATATCAGAAAAAACAGTCAGACTATAATTTTAAAAATTATCATTAGCAGTATATCGTATTTATATGAAAATTATAAATATATTCAATTTTTGATTCCATATTGGACTTTCCATACTTTTGGCAGACATGGCTAGCTCAGTTGCTCTAAATAGGCATAGAACCTGATATCACAATGGAAGTAATCGACTGTAAATATAATAAAGCCTGTATTGTATTGTTGGGTAGACCGTAATATTTCGCCTCAAACTCTACATAATACTGCGATCGAGCCAAAGGTCAGTCGTTGAGCGTAGCCTCCTAAAATAGCTTAGTCGACCAAGTTACGTACAATTTTCCTCACAAAAACCTTTAAAGAGGTCCTTAATAAATTCTTTATAAATTAAGTTGAATTCACGCTATGTATAGACACGACACGTTCTTGTTATTGGTTGGTACTTATCTATCTATATACTTAGGTATACGAGTACTTACCTGCCTAATATAATTTCTATACAATAAATGTACATGCAAAATGTTAGAGGTGATTATTTAGTAGCAACGGCTCTAATGATTTGGATTCTATTTAGTATATTATGTATATAAATGACTTTTTAGATAAAACGCAAAAAATTATATTTTTTTAGAAAAGGTGCTGAGCTTCTTAAAGGTCGCTTAAATCGTGCTTGATTTATTTTTTTCGTAAAAATGTAAAAAATATGGATTATAATATAACTATATTTATGGATATAATATTAGTTATGATTTTGTATTATGAATTGAAGTTGGAATTTATTTTTTGTCATTTTCAACTATAAATTATTTTGAATGTCAAAAAACATCCGTAGTCTATTAACTATTGTTATGACGAAACCTCTGTATTTGAAAACTTTTCTGCCCAAAAGGTATAAATAGAGCATTCACAAAACCTACATCTTAATAATGATATACCAGTGGAAATGATTTTAGTAAAAATAAATAAAAAAACTTGTAAATTGCGGTCTAATGGGTATTTTTTTTCAATCAGGTTACCATTAGATATGGCGATCAGAGGAACTGGAGAGCCAGAAACGTTGAGTTATGAAGTAGAACTTAATAAGGACTCGTCTCTGGGACTCGGCATTACTGTGGCGGGATATGTTTGTGAACAAGGTGAGCTATCTGGATATATTTTTAATCTTTAAACTTTTGTTAAAAGCTTATATAAGCTTATATCTGACTGTTAATTTCTTTTTCGTTCACGCTAAAACGACTGGACTGATTTTGATGACATTTACTATACAGATATAGATTATAATCTAGAGTAACACGTTATATCTTATTATAGGCACCGAAAGAGTCCACCGAAGTTCGAAGTCCCTTGTAGTTGGTCAGTTTAATATAGCTTGTCATCTTTTCTTAACATAAGCATACTTAAAGTAATCTTTCATTGAAAAAAAATCATTTCATATTTTTGTTATACTATTGTGTCAGTAGAATTTGGACTTGACTATGTAATTTTTTTACTATTTCAATAGTGTGTTACAATGTATAAAAACGTAGATTGACTTTTGATGATAATATAATAAAAAATAGGTTTATTTGTTTGTGCAATTCACATACATTCTTCAAGGAAAATTTTAGATAGTTTCTGTAATCATAATAGATTAAATAAACAGGATACTTCCGTGTCCAAAGAGTGGGAAAAACTAGTGATATTTATCACGTCTTTGCGCTTGGTACAAGCACACAAGCTTTGCGGTTTTTAATATATTCTTTTTTTCGCTTTTCTATAATATTTAATCTGTGGTCATCTGATTACTATTTATTTTCTTCCCAATATTACAATTCGTAATATTATTAGCAATATTTGAATACGTTGATCTTCGAAGTGCTTGTTTGTGAGCATACTTGCTGTGCCATCGGTCGCCAGTTCGAGTCTTGTTGGGCATTGCGTTAATTTCTGTGATGAGCACGTAAGTTAGTACTTCGGTCATAGGTGTTTATATTTATTGTGTTTAAAGTAAATATATTATATTGCACCAACTATCTCGTATCCATAACACAAGCCTCGTAGCTTATCATTCAACTAGATGGTGCTGTGTTAATGTTGCAAATTATTTAGCATTTATTTATATTTATTATAGATTTATATTACACCAACTCCCAATCTATTTAAGCAATGAACATTAAAGCTACCTTGCGCGGTGCCTTTTCTTTGTAATTTCTTTGATTACTGCCGGCTGTTCTGAAACTGGCTAAGAATAAATGAAAATTAAGGAGACTCGGCAATTCTATTGTAGAGGTTTGAAGCTATTTACTGTTGTATTTTTATTGTCTAGCTTTAACTTCGACAAAGGAGGGCTTTAGTATATTTTGCGATATACTCGCTTTAATATTTAATTTATTAGTCACTGCGCTTACAAACAGAGTTAAAGTAACTATAAATAAAAAAAGCTAATTAGATAACCTTCAATTTTTTTATCTGTATCTATACTATAATATTATATATCTGAAGAGTTTGTTTGTTTGTATGTTTGTTTGTTTGGTTAAACGCGCTAATCTCAGGAACTACTGGTCGGAATTGAAAAATTATCTTTGTGTTAGATAGTCCATTTATTGAGGAAGGCTATATATAGGCTATATAACATCATGCTACGACCAATAGCGAGCGGAGCGGATATAAAGATTTTATTTGTTAGAACGCGATATACCTAAAACTATATCTTTTATATAAAAATACAATTTTGCATTTCATGACCTAGTCCTAGTCTACCTAGGTTATCCAATCTAAGTGTTATTCCTGTCGTATTGTATAGAGTATAGACATATATGCACTAAATTTCATGGAAACTCCAGCAATTACAGTGTCAAAAAAATTCACAAAGATTACAAAAAAAAAGGTTACAAACATACACACACGTACGAGTACAAACTTTCGCATCTAAAATAGGAGGATTTTTGAGAAAGCTTACATAAAGTATCTAACATCACGCTATTGCCCTTAAGACCGTAGTAATGGCACCCAAATAAACTACGCCCTGATGAGCTTCAGGCGATAGTTACTCAAGTAAAACATTTTGTTTTCTCTAAAAGCTAAGTTAGTATATAATTATATGAATCCTTATTGAATGATTTAACTGGGAATATGCAACTTATTTCTAGTATTCATTCAAAGAAATACAAAAAAAGTATTTCCAAAGTGTTCAAAAAATATGTTCTGTAAGTCTTTAAGTTCGAAAAAAATGTTGAGAAAAGCTTTTCAAAGTGTTGACGAAATAAATTCCGCAAGACTAAAATTATTTCTCTAAAATATTCCTTAACATTTTCTTACCGTGCGATAAAATTTCGAATCCTATCGCACATTCTTTACAATGCATATTTTTCTCCGAGCTTCCAAAAAGAATTTAAGGAGGTTTATTGCATAAGTTGTAGCAGTTTTGTTTCGCAAAGTGGGTCACATCGTTTAAGTATATAAAATTGTGAACTTCGGTGACAATATAATTAATATTCATCAGTTAAAAGGAACTACACTATAACTGTACAAGAAGTTAAGTTAATCATCTAACTTGGTTGGTAGTGACTAACATGTATAGCTGGAGATTATATATATTGTATAGTAATAGATTCGAGTCCTGGTTCTTGGATTTTGTATAGGGATATTATATAAAATAAAACTACGTTTTCAACTCTGATTATTTAGTAAATTATTAAAATTACATTCACTAAAATTTAGAATAATCTGCTGCTTGAAAATGACGACTATTCTAATTCTTTCAACACACATAATAATGTAAAAGTAGAATAGTTCTGATAATTTTTCTGGCCCAGTTACAATCTAAGACTTATACAAGAAAAGATGTGGAAATTATTACACTTCTTATTAACGTTCTGAAACGAAGTGGGTCATTCCACAATAATTGAACATTGTGGCTATACTAGAGTCCAATAGCTCGAGGCGCTCTTTGATAAACTTCCTAATAGTATCTCGAAGTACCGGGGAAATAAGGAAAGTTTTGGATCTATTTTAAACTTATTATGAGTTTATTTATACTTCTGCAGCGTTAAGCATAATTTTATGTCAAGCAACCGGCTGTGTACTACTTTATAGGTTTTCAATAGTAAAATATCCTCAGTGGTTTATCGGCTAGTTTAAAGTGTAGGTCCTGGGTTCGGGTTCCAGGTCGGGTGAAATATAATTATTGACTTTTCTGTTAAGATTTAATTAGTTTACGGTTGCACTTAATAGCCGGGGGGAGCATTTTAAGCTCCGTCTTGCGCCGCACACTGGTCATGTCAGTTTTGAATTTTAAAAGTAAAAGAAATAGAAAGTGTATAATATCTCCTGCATATCGGACTAGTCTCAGTGAGATCGATCGGGCTTGTTATTATTATGAATAATAATTATAATTCGACGTTTTTAACAACCCATTGCTGGACCAATGCGGTTAATCCTCGCGCCTAAACCGCAAAACCGCATTAAAATCCGTTGCGTAGTTTTAAAGATCTAAACATATTTTATACTGTGTAGTGATTACTATTATTATTTACTGATTGACTTAATTTTGTAAATTATATGAGTATTTATATACGTAATATGTATTTTAAGTATGCAACATTTAGAGTATATAATAAAATATTTATATGTATAGGTTTTATATAAAAAATTAAATAACATCGCAATCTACCTACTAAGCCACTACAATTTTTTATTTTTTATAAGCTCCTTCATACACTGATTGAGGTTGAAGTTTTGAGCGAACTTTATTGTGTATGGTGTTGATGAATAGCTTTTAAAGTAGAGCTTTCATTAATCGCTTTCCATTAAAATCTCGAGCTTAAATGTTACATGCAATGTATTTTCGTCGTGGTATAAAAACTAAATTGTTATAGTAAAATACGTTTTTTATATAATAAAGTTTGAATGTAGAGAAATAGCGGTTATAGTAACAATTGTTGTCATTGTGACTAATCTCTGAATTTCTTTTATGACTTTTTTTACCCCACTGCGTCACAAAAAAGGTTATATTTTTTGCGTGTAACTAAATATGTATGAATGTATATATTATGTATGTATATTTATTTGGCACGTTCTGTGACTAAACGTGTTGAGAGATTTTAGCATGAGAGGTGTCGATACATTCGTCTAAACTGAGAGTGATACTGGTTATATAAAAATAATTAAATTAAAATGGCCGACTTTTGCGACATATTATATCTTAATTGTTTTGAAACCTATTGAGTGTGTTGTTTTATAATTAGTGCATTGCTTTAAAATTGTCTTTCTTGCAGTCGAGTTTTTGATATTTTTAATTACATATTACAATTTTATCATAATCTTTTTATTGAGTAAGTAAGTTAAATCTAAGTGTGATTCTTTTGTTACAGAGGAACTGAGTGGCATATTTGTGAAGAGTATTAGTGCTGGAAGTTCAGCGGACTTGTGCGGAAAGATTCAAGTTAATGATCGAATTGTAGAGGTATGTACCTATTTATATTCAGCCCGTTTTCTTTTCCCATTGCTAGACACAGACCTCCCTTCAAAGCAAGGGGGATCAGGCCATAGTCCACGCTTGCCAAGTACGCGTTGGCGGACTCACATGTCTTTCGAAAACTTGGTAGACATGCAGAGGTTTCCTCGCGATGTTTTCCTTCATCGTAAGACAAGTGGCAATCTTGTAAGAATTGATTCGCACATGAAAATATTAGAAGTGCGAGACCCGGATTTGAACCCGCATCACTCGGTTATACATACGAGCGCCTCTTCATTGAGCTACCACTGTCTCTGTGTGTATGTTCTTACTTTCATTTATATATACGTTCTTAAAACTACTTAAGCTGTGTATTTAGCGCCCCTTTTAAGACTTAAGCTGTGAAGGGTTTTATAGAGCCTAGCAGTTTTATACTGAAATTCCAAGTAAACGATCGGATTGTGGAAGTACTCAGTATATGCTTAAAGTATTATTATGACTTATTTATTATTTTATAGACCAAGGCAAACTTAAAGTGTTCCATTCGGATTTCGGAGCGTTTTTAGAAGAACCCTATTACTAAGTTTTTTGCCATAAAACTACTGTCTATGACAATGATGATTTACACTTGACGTGTTTACAAATATAATAAGACTAGCGACTAATCCTCCCTCCGCTCGGCCTCGTCCCTGGGCTTAGCGCGAGCGAAGCCGCGGCTTCACTCGTAAATGTATACAAAAACTTGACAAATTATATAATAAATCTTCCTCGAGAACCACTCTATAAATTGCTGAAAACAGCATGAAAATCGGTGTAGTAGTTTTTGAGTTCATTGCGAACAGATAGACAGACAGACATACGCAGCGGTATAAATGATTTATGTAGTGATATGTTATCACATATTAATAAAATAATTAATATATTTTTATAATGTCGTTTTTCCTGCTTATTTTGTACTCACGTTCTCTTGTGATGGATGTTCACTTTTAACGCGTTTACAAGGTGTTCTTTGGAACAACCCACCGTAGTTAATCTAATACATTATGCAAAACTGTTGTAGAGCGTTGCCCTTGTACTGCCTATGTACTTTTCTACTACCTTACCAATGATCAGACTACTATTATAAATATGCATGAGTATTTGTTATGTTGAAAAGGCTGGACGGATTTTGATTAAACTTAGTTTAAAGATAAACTATGACTTGGAATAATATGATAGCTAGGTACCTACTGTTAGCACGCCAACATAGTTAGTTTAAAATAAGAATAGCCAACTAAGCATGGAGATATTATAGTAAAAATATGCGAAAAAACGCAAATTTTCTCATTATCTATTCCTGTTACTAATTCTTCTGAGAAAAGACTACTTGACACATCCAGAACGCAGGATGGCTTCATGTTCTCTCCGAGGCAAGTTTTGTTACGAGCTGTTACTGATAAATGTCTTGTTAGAAATACTTAATAACTGAACTTGATCTGATCCGGGACTTGAACCCAGGATATAAAGATCTGCGATAAATGCTAATGGCTAAAACCTAGATAGTTAAAAAATATATTTACCCTATAAATACAAATTAAAAAGCTTTAGGAACTAATAACGAACATGTATTTGATTAGGTATTAAAATGCCTTATAATCTAGGTGACTGTGCCTATTAAAAAATATAACATCGAGAAAGTAATTAAGAAGTAACATTTCCTATAACACTTAATATCCGCCATATCACCCGTTTCGGAAACGGCTAACGATTTAATTTGCAGCCACACGCCAAGGGAACTTTACCAATCTGTTTAAACCCTTGTTAAGGCGTGTTTAGATTAATTGAACATCAAATTTTAAAATAAAATAATATATTACTTGGATTTACAACTGCTCTTAATTCTTACTGTTGAACAAGGGATTTTTATACTGGTCGTAATAGACTTTGGAAAACAGTTTCCATCATCGAGAGACCCGACGAACGGCTGGTGTCCATCCTTATGTCGTGGACATTCCACCCGTCCGGACGAAGCGTTTCGCTTCGTCATTTATTATACGTGCGACTAAGGATTCGAACAACATGTTTGCGTCAGTGTTTCCGTCCGATTACAATATGAGTGTCTTCAAGGCAAGAGTGAATAGGTAGCTATGGAATTAGTGCGACTTACCATCTATGTCTGCATTACGACTTACCATCAGATGGAACGTTACGAACGAGCACTAATTCAGAATAAAAAAAATAGTTAAGCATCACATGTTTTTTGCCTTTTTTTAGGCTAATATCATAAAATATCTTTTTCCATATACATACATTATGCTAAAAGGAAATATCGTAAATAAACTAGAAACGCACTAAAATACTTAGGAAGATATGACGTGAAGTTCGCTAACCCTTACTTATCGAGCGAGGTGGATAGTGCCCAGATAACAAACGATAGATAAGGTAAAGGAAATTACAAAATTGTTTTAGTCAACCGAGTTTCCTTTTATTTTGTATAGTTGCTATAATATCATTAATAAACATGTTTTGGAAACAGTTCTTTTTTATATACATGAATAAATTCTGTTCAATAAAATGGGTTAATACCTACTACTACAAATAATGTTCTTGGATGAAATAACTTGTTCCTAATAATTTATTCAAATAAATAATACCAATTGGTATATCCCCCAGCGGGAGTCGAACCTACGACCGCTGGCTCAGCAAGTATACTACAAACTGAGCCTATAGTGTTGTCAAACTTTCATGTTATAAGTAAAATAGATTACATAACTTTATTTACTCAAAGCTTTCATATGGTAATGGATAGTTTAACTTTGTTTACATATTTGTGAATAGATTTTATCACCAATAGAAATTTAGAAACTGTAATCAAATTTCAATCATGAAATGTAAATGTATATAGTATATATACTATATACATATTTTATTTTGCCCCTTTTTAACGTTTCACTGCTGGGGGTAGGACTTCTATACGAGGGGGCTCAGGCCATAGTCCACCACAGTGGCAAAGTGCGGGTTGGTGGACTTCACATGTCTTTCGACAACTTGCTAGATTCTCTCAGACATACAGGTTTCCTCACGATGTATTCCTTCACCGTAAGACGTATTATGCAAAAAAGATACAAAGGCAAGGGCTGATGCATCGTTTACGTCGTATTATTCATCGTGTATTTATTTATAAACTAGTGATTAAGCCTTGATCCACTCGGTTCCAAGGAGCGTTATAACAGTTGGTAAGGATTTCTCAGAGATGACATATTTTTTAAAAGTAAACGTTCCTATACGTTAAGCGGGTCAACCCGGCGGCCATTGTACCAATAATAATACTCATAATTTTTTTCTAAATGATATTGAAAGTACTGATGCGGCTTAGTTAAAATATAAAATATATAATGTTCAGATAAAAAAATACAACCAAAAACTAAAAAGAGCTTCCACAATAGAAATGTATGATAGAGCTTAACTTCCTTTATTAAGTGAAATTAATGAATTAATTTTTATACAAACTTGGCAAAGTAAGACAATTAAATAACTTTTTTAATTTCTTTGCAACATTATTAGTGGTTCCAAACCTGAATTATTGCTGGGGTCGCCTTTTTGGATCCAGCACAAAAATAACATGTAGGTTTTCATTCTAGTTGATACTTTGAAACGCCATCAGTGAGCAAATAGCGGCATAATATACCTAAAAAACTTAATTAATAATTAAAATACCGTGAGACAAAATTACATAGCAATTTTAAAGAACTTTCATAAATTTACATTATTTTTTTTTATATACGAGTATATAACAAAAGAAACGAACTTAAGTACACATTATACATTAGTAGTATACATTATACATTAATTTCTACAAATAGACAACTTTAAACAAAAGCTTTCCAACAAAAGCACAAAGCTCGAACCAACACTAGTCTTAACTTACAAAGTTCCAGTCATAAGCCACATAAAGGCCGTTTCTAACTCTGTACAAAGCATACAAAAGAAAGTTTAAATGACTATTCCGTAACAAATTAGTCTCAGATAAAGTTCTATACAAATGGGTAAATTGAGAATGTCGTACTTCTAAACAACCGACATTTTCCTATAATTTGTTAAAGTTTAAAGTAAATCTATTTATAAAATTGAGGTGTCTGTTTATAACATCAACATAACAGCTTTTTACTAATTGCAAATGTTAAAACTGGTACCTGTAAGAAAAACAATATTTTTGTTGGCCTGTCTGTTTGTTGAAACAGCTGATCAGATTAAAAAAAACAAATAGGGTTCCACTCAAAAAATTAATATACGTTCGGTCAAACCTGGTACGATACGGACAAACCCGGGAAAAGCAAGGGTAAGAACATTTATTATATAATAATATAATAACCTTCTTGTATAATAAATAACGATTTGTTCTAAGCATTTTTTCTGATTTAATTCACAAAACGTACTGCGCTATAACAGTGATTTATTGCTCGAGCTAAATAAGGCGCCCTTAATATATTAAAAGTGTGCTTCAATATACAACGTAACATTAATTCAATCGTGTACTTACAAAGTGCAGCTCCTTTAAGGGTTAGGTAATAAATTTATGTCTTCTACTTATAAAATAATAAATTTATGTTCAAGAGCTTATTCTACAAAGTAAGTCCGCAGAATTATTTAAAAGAAACTAGACTTTGCCTGTAGCTTTGTTTACATAATATGCGAGAGCAAAATATTTTCTATCCCAGGATGCAATGTGCCAAATGTCATCAAAATCTGTGCAACTGTTGAAGCATAAAAAATTACCGATAGCGGTAATTAAATAAAAAAAATGGTATTTTACATTTAGAACTATTTATTGAAGTACCATTTTGTATAATACATTTATAAGTAGTTGTAAGTGTAGTAATTTACAACTAGAAGACCTGGCCATGACACCCTTTAAATATATTCTTTAGCTTAGGGGTAGAATTTTAGGGTTGCTGTTCATATCTCATCTGGAATCCCTCACTGGATATAAAAAACGATAGTTTTACAATAAAAAAGAAATCGGGTTAAAGCTATCCTATCTTTCAAGTTCGAACAAATCAAACATTATAAAAATACGTTAAGATAGAATAAGTAGTCACTTAGTTCCTCGCGAACTATCCTATATCCTTTGTACTTAAAGGGTACACTGACTTGTAAATCACTTTATTTGTGATTCGACCCTTTAAACCCGTGTTTACTAAATGTATAGAAATAATTTTAATTATTTATTAAAAAATATCATAAAAAAGGTTAAAAGTAAGTGAATGTATTGTGTTATACGATATCCTCGAACTTTAAAAGTCAGCTATATGTCAGTTCTACCCATATCAAAACCAACTTACACTCGTTTTCAAGTTTGAATGGATTGTCATATTTACTTGCAAAAATTGCTAAACTAATTTTAATAAAACTTGACCGTAATACATAATGAAATAACAACACAACAGAGTAACATAGGATAAATTCAATAAAATAAAGCATGAAAAAACTTAATTTAAATTATCATGATTATATTTGATTTTTTTAAAATAGTGATTAAATATAAAGCATCTTGAATCAAAATATTGATTACTCAGAAATGTCTGCTACCAATTAATTGCTAACTATCGCTAACGTCACTCCAAGGCCTTTGCAAATTACGCCTTTAATCAAAGAAACTTTGAAATCATAAGTTCAAATAGAGAGCTTTTAATAAATGTATTGAGATCACTCGATAAATTCTCAATTAAAATTGCTATTGTTCGCAAAATCTTTGAATCTATATAACGTTATTAAGAACAGAAAACTCCGTACCACTTTTATATACATATTAAAATTCTTAGTTGAATTTATACATTGAATATTTTTTGGAAAAATTTTATTGAAATAGTCATTATTATTATACAGAGGCCAGATCTATACTTTTTAGAATTTCTGTCTGTCTGTTAAAATTTGGTATGCTTAGGGTTTAAAACAACGCGTGGTAGCTTTCATCATGTAATGCAATATTGTTACCAAATTATTTTTTTTAAAGGAGCAACTGTTGAGTTTCTCGCGAGTTCTTCTCACAGACTTACATACATTTATTTAATTTAAATTTTAATAATGTTAGAATGAAGATTCAAAAGAGCTTCTAAAAGTCTATTAGAATAAAGAATATTTTTATTTTCATCAAATTTAATATACATATATCGAATTATGGTTTTTCGAAATTCGAAACGATACTACTATTTAAAACATCTCATCAACCTTCATTTAAACTCGACGGACGCTTTTCAGTAAGGTATGAAAATATTTCAAATTGCTTTTTAATTGATATAAGAGAATGACCGCTCTGCGGTTTGCTAATGCCCCACTTCTTTTATTCGGCATTTGATTTATTCTATACAAATTTTGCTATCCTAACTAATATTATAAATGCGAAAGTAACTCTGTCTGTCTGTCTGTCTGTCTGTTACGCTTTCACGCCTAAACCGCTGAACCGAATTCGATGAAATTTAATACACAGATAGAGATGACCTTTAGAAAGGACATAGGCTACTTTTTATCCCTGTAATCCCACGGGAACGGCAACTACGTGGGTGAAACCGCGGGGCGCAGCTAGTCTTACATAAATTGTTCATTTGGAGTGAAAAGGATTATTTTTAAATATATATAAGTATATAATAAAAAATCGTACTATAACAGGAAGAGATGAAGTTATATAAAAATTAATATATAATTGGACTACACTGTATGTAACAATTACCTATAAGCATCTAAAACCTTAACTTTTTCAATACAACTCGATATTTTAGAATACAATATTTTCTATTTGTCATTAATAGTCCGGTCAATTTAGACAACAAGTTGATATTGAGTAAAATTGTTCAAAAAGTAATTATAATTATGACATTTCGAAAAAAAAATACTCAGGGTTAAAGGTCACGGCAAAACGGTGAGTTTTATCATAAAATTAGTTCCGACAAATATTGTAGATTAGATAACTATCTATAAAAAATGATAAAATACTTTTTTCCATTCAAAAAGTTGGACGAGCTTTAAATTTGGATTAAAATCCCAAGAATTATGATATGTAATTTTAATTTTTTTTCCATTTTAACAATAACAGTACAATACTAAGATATTATTTTAATATGACCCTAAAACTACAAGAATGATTGTAGTAAAATGTTTTTTTGCGACCGGAGTTCCTCTTGCAAAGTAATTTCAGGCATATTGCGAGCTTTCATACAGAATTCTGCCGCTTTTATTAAACTTTCGCATAGCTATAATTTGTGTGTTTTTTCACTGAATAAAAGTCGTTGATTCAACGTAAATATTTGTTATTTGTTTGTTTTATTTAGTTTGTATTTGCTAGATTTATTTAGGAACATAAAACATAAAAAATATTGTGATAGAAAAAGTTAACAAGCATAAGCTAGTAATGTATTAGTGTTGTATCAATTACTAGGTACACTTTAACAATTAGTGCAGATTGATACCAAACTTCATGTTAATATTTATTTTCGAGTTTATTATTTATTTGTATTTTCGAGATGCGATAACAGACAGACGATCAAAAATTCTAAGAACTATAGGTTTGGCGTCTGTATCGATAATAATAAACATTTCAATAAGATTTTCCTTTATTTTAATGTAAAGATTCGAGTACGTTACGATTTTGTTTTTTTAATTGCAATTTTTTCTCCAAAACGACTTGATCTATTTTTAATGTTATTTTGAGTACTTATAGCTAAGCTGAATATCTTTCTTGAATAAATCTTACTTATGGTTGGACATGATAGGAAACGCTCTGTGTTTCAGAAGAGTTACTAGAGTTAGTTTTTCAGTTTATTTTAAATTTAACTTTATAAAATAGCGGAGCGGAGCGAAGGCGAGTCGCTTGTATTATATAAAGTGGTATAAAGTTTTCTCTCCACATATTAAAAATTAAGGTTCTAAGATTTTATAGTTTAAGCAAATAAATTAATATTCCTTTTTAAACTACACATATTCAATATTTTAAATTCTTTAGTGCAAATATTATAGCTTAGAAAAAAGTTTCATTTTAAACTAAGTATGTTTGAACTTTGAGATGGCATTCGGTCTAAAGAAAAGTAAAACGTTAAGATGAAGCAATATATTTGCAGTGTTGGCATTTGCACAGGAATCATTGAAATAATTTCACTGCGCCCACATTTATTGTATAGTGCTACGAGTATATATAAAATGGAAGATATTATTTGACTTTAATTTGTTATTGCTGGCCGAAGTTTTATAAATACTGAATTCTGAATATCAAGGAGAGAAATTCTCTTTATCCATTGTCCATCCAGCAAAAACTGAATAACATAATATATTATAAATGAGACTACCTTTTCGGATTTTGTCGCGGATTTATTTGGATTTTTTGTTTCCGACGTTTCGAATGCTTTACAGCAATCATGGTTACGGGAGACAGTCAGTATCTCTCATTTATAATGTCAAATATTCGCGTAAAACTAAGAAAGTATTATGAATAAAATATAATAAAATAAAACAATGAATGATTATATGAAACCTGCACGTCTGAGAGAATCTTAATAACTTTCAAAGATGATAAAGAAATTAAAGATGGTCACGTGCTGATAATTGTGCATTTAGGCTTATTTAAATTGTTATCTTTCTTCAACAGTCTATATCATAATTATTTATTTACCATCGTCGCCTTTTTCGTTTCATTTTTGAGCGCAAAACTTAATGCTTATTAAATTAAAATAGCCTTCGTTATTTCTTGTAATACCAGATATCTACCAGTGAAAGTTCTGACAAGATAGATCCAGCCATTTTGAAAATTAGCCGGACCAAACAGATAGACAGACACAAATTTTGTAAATGAAATTTTTCTTATATGTACAATGTACATACTACATATACTTTCATATACATCGTAGACATTACAAACAGACACTTCATTTTTTTGGATGTATAAATTATGTATTGTAGATAGGTAGGTACTGGTAGATTACTGTTTCATATTAAAACGTTTAAAACATGTAAGATTTAAGCAAAAATGCAAAATGTACTGTATAATAGCAACAACTCCACTAACTTATGCATATTAATGGAAATCAAAATTGCATCCTGTTGCTGTCACGTTGATGTGGGTACGATATTATCATATTGGAATAAGAGGATATATGCGGGTCAAATAATTCTATTAAGTACTTTGGTACGTTTAGTTTATTTTATTCTATACTAGAGACATATTTTCAATAGACTCAGGTGCAGGAAATGAGTTTTACGCATACTACCTGGTACATACAAGTGTGGTACATACATATGTGGGACTCACCAGCTAGATGAGCCACTAAAACCTAACAGAGTTCCGTTTTAATAGAATGTCCATTGTCCCTGCAGGATCATTTACGCACTCGAAAACGCCCCAATATCATAACTGTCGATGCAGCCCATTATAACTATAATTATCTTCTTAAGATGACACAAAAGCTAATAATGTTTGAACTAATCCGCATGTGAAAATATCAGAGGTGCGAGACACAGGATTAGAACCCGCTTCACATTGTTTCGTAAGCGAACACGCTACCTCTGGGCTACATACTGACTTTATATGTTACTATGTATATAAATTAGAAAAAGAAAAATGTCCATTACAAAGAACCAATTCCCCACGTTGTTATTTGTATTTTCACAGTAAACAGTGAAAGGGATCCATTTCGATTGGAACTGTTTCGATACAATAAATATCTTTTTCAACTATTGACGTAGTACCGGACAATGCGCTCTGAATTGCAATTTTCAGCCAAGTTTCTCAATGACCGTGGAGTACCGTCAGGTACTTATTTTTAATTTACTACGAGTATTGGCTCGGTGGTTAGTGTGTTCGGTCGAAAACTCGATGATCCTAGGTTCGATTCCAGTCCAAGTCAGTTGTCAATATTTTTTAAATAGAATAGTTTGTATTCTACATCACGAGGAAACCATTGGACTGGTTATCTGGGTCAATATATAGGATACTTTTTTGCCGGGAAATGCCTCGTTTCTAAGAAATCTATAGGTACTACCATTAAAACTTATCTAAATACATACCATTAAAACTTAACTAGAGTGAAGTAAGGATGAGTATCTAGTGTTTAATATCAGGTAATTTTCTCTACCTGCCTTTAGAGTCTAAAGTTTTATAAAAAATAATCCACAATTGGCGAAAATATAGTAAAACTATACGCATAATAAAATGATTTAGGCATAAGTTAGCACAATCGCTTTCGTATTCAGACCATTTCAATGACCCACTGCTGGGGATGGGACTCCCGCCAACACTACAGGGATCAGGTCTAATTATATCACGCTGACCAGATTTTTTTTAATGACATTCAAGTGCAATCAACGTTGTTAACTTAAAATAGTTAAGCGCTTTTTATATATCTCATATTTTATTTAAAAAAAAGCCTTTTTAAGATACTTGAAATAAAATTTTAACCTTTTGCGTAACTGAACAATGCGCACAGAATTGCAATTCAAAGCGGCCATACTCGACTCAACGACTCTACAGTCAGCAAAAAATGTTTCTATTTTTTCTTTCAAACTTCCACAGCGCTAAAGTTATTAAATTAGTGACTCTTCTACGCTAATTTTGTGGGATTTTGAATTGAATGCCTTATTCAATGTTTTGAAGCCGCAAAGTGTTATATTTTAGACTAGCGGCTCACCCTTGCTGGGGTCGGGTTCTTCTCTGGATTTAGCGCGAGCGAAGTGTATCTTTATAAATTAAGCGAAGCGAAGTATATCTTTATAAATTAAGCGAAGTATATCTTTATAAGTTATAGCTTATGTTATATTCTGATGAGTAAGGTTTATGGGAAAGTTTCATTAAAATCCATTCAGTAATTTTTGCGTGAAGGAGTAACAAACATACATATAGTAATAGGACTGGAGACTAACCTCGCTCCGATCGTGTTCGTACGTTTTATATTTCTTAGAGATGCTATATTTTTCCGCACCAAAAATTTATTTACTTTGACGTTTCACTGTGTATTCGTCATATTTTAATAAACGTTTTGTCAATAACCTTCAATTGTTATTTTTCAGTATGGCAATAACTGCAAGGTACTAGTAATAGGAATCAACGGTTATTTTACATTTATTTATTTATTTTTAACAAATACAAAATAATCATTGTACAGCTCAAAATACATTAATTATGTATATTATAGTTTTATGTTTGTAAAAAAATCAAATATAAAATTTCAATAATGGCAGCTAACTTCGTACAAGCGTAAAGTCTTTTATACCTTCATATCTAGATGACATTTCAACACAACACAAGACCGACGACCGAAGAGTCAACATGCTATCCGAGGGTAAGGTTGTAAACTCCGCCGTCTCTCCATACATTTAAACCAACTCGGGACTAGAACTCAAGATCTCTAGATCTGTGGCTATTCATGCTAGCGAACACCAACGAGGCAGTTAAAATTCTGTTTTTATGCTAATGCTACTTAAAATTAATGCTAAGCGTCACATCTGTGCGACCTCGTAACGTCTATTTTGTATGCGGACTCTCTATTGTTTATAATAGACCTTGCGATTCTATTCTTTTATTACTAACTTACAAAGTAAATTTTAGCAAATTTTCATAGAAATAAGTAAAAATTATTTTTAAGACATCTAGTTCAATTCTTGAGTGGGTAATTAATATTAAGTACTTTTCTATTGTTACATTAATTTCGTAAATAAAAAGTTTTATAGAAAATGTTGATCATAAATTATAGTAATTTTATTACAAAATCTTCAAACACTACAGTGTTTTGTTTACGATTTTATTCAAGTTTAATTCGATAAGTAAAACATATGTGTTGACGGTTTCTATTATAAACTGACCTTTATTCTAAGAAAACTAACGACTTTATGACTAAACACCACTCTTACTTGAAGTGGTAAGACGTGAGGAATTAACTAAAATATCTTATATGCAATTGCGACGCCTATTAGTAACTCTCTAGTGTAGTGCTTTTGGCTAATAACCGTAATTTGGTTGAGTATACATGACATGACAAAATAAGCTTACTGAATAGCCAGAAGTAATAATAAACATTAAATTAAACATTTAAAAACTCAAAATAATAAAAAATATCCACATTGTGGTGGCGGCCATCTTGGATTTGTAATTTGTCACAGTTTATAGTATTGTACTCTTCAAATTCTTTTATTGTATACCCATATTGAGGGAGTTGTGAAAAAATATGTAATCCGCCATTTTGTTGCGGTGGCCATCTTTTGATTTTTATCAAACATAAAACATAAACAAAATCAAAATCGTTTCATCCATTCGGGAGCTACGATGCCACACACAGACTCATAAAACTTATAACATCGTTTTTGAGTCGAAAGTTAATAATAACGTTTTAGTTTCATAATAAATAGTTTATAAAAATAATAAAAACTGTAAAATATTTCGTTTCCAGGTCGACGGAGTATCTCTACATGGGGTTACGAACCACAGAGCAGTCGCTCTACTACGCGACGCCAGGGGACCCATTGTACGATTAAAAGCTTTGAGGTGTGTTCCTTTTATATATTTTGTCTTTGTTCCTCTACTTTTGTGTAAAGTTTTATTTATAACTAGTGACTTACATTTTCTTCGCTCGGGTTCGTTTTGAGATGTGTTTAAACTTTTAAATTTTGGTACAGATTTCTCAGAAATTAGGTATTTTCTTGCAGTAAAAAGTATTCTATATGTTGACCAGAATAACTAGCTATCGTTATACTGAATTTCATAGAAATTACTAATAATGAATATTGTAAATTTTGCAAAAAAACATTCAATGTACAAATTCTTCTAAGTTAATATAAACACTCATGACTAAGCCCCAACGGCCAAACTAGAACGCGACCGTAACCTCACCAAGTAGGGTCACTACATATTGATACAAACGTGTTGTCAAAATGTTATTGAATTGTAGATATCTTCGTGGTGCGGGGTTTGAGAGACTACAAAAAGCGCTCGCGGCGCAAGACGGACGCAGGTCGCCGATAGCACCCCCTAGCCCTTCGGTTACATCGCTTGCCAAATATAGTTTTAGTGTGGTAAGTTTTAGTACTCTTCAGTTTTTCATATTATTCACAAGGTTTTAATCAATACTGGTTTCATGATCTATTTGAAATTGTCTTAAGCAGTTAACACACCAAAAAAATCAGTTCAACCTTAAGCCTTCGCGGTTAGAGAAAAAAACCTGTAAGAAAAGTAGTTTTGATTTAAAACGTAAATAAGAATGTTAAATTTAAAAAACAAAAATAGATTTTCTTCGTTGAAAATAATTAACATTAATAACTAGGTATACATTAACAAAAAGAATTTGATATAGCAATAAATAAGCAAATCTTGGACATGCCTAGTTATTTATATTTTCGTGTGTATTGAAAACGGCTTTAATAGAATTTAATGATCGAATTTTGTATAGTGTAGTATACTTATCACATTCTTTCTAACTGCTCTCATGCCGACAATTTTATATAGCACCATGTCGTAAATATTCGTTGTATTTGCAAAGCAAAGTGACCATAGTATTTTGATACACTAATCTCAATACTCCACAGTACGATGAATCAACAGTCATAGAAGCAGAGCCAGAATCAGAAGTCGATCGTCACCTCCCGTCTCCGACGTCGCCTTCCGACGAGGCCGAGATAGTCATCGGTCGGGACGACGATATATCGGAACGTGAGATACGACGGATACAGGATAAATGGCGGGATATATTACGGGACGAACCGGACTGGCCGGGGCATCAGTTCCAGTATGATATTATTGTGAGTGGCCTTTTTTTATTTTGAAGAAATTACGACAAAATACTTGCTCTCATTTCGCTTGAACTAGAAGTCTAATTGATTTGTATAATAAATTTTATCCAAATCTATAATAAATTGACCGTCTGTCTGTTTTCCGGGATAAACTTTAGAATGGCTTAGCCGTTTGTAACAGTGTTTTAGTAAAAGATAGACGACACACTATTCCAGAAAAACAGTCCCTGCGCTAAAATCGAAAAGTCTTAAAAAAATCTAAATTCGAATTTACCATTTATAAAAACAGAATCTCTTTATAAATAAGCATTTCTTATGAGCATGACGGCGTTGCGCTATCTTGCTATTCTTTTAATTTAGGAATTAAATGGTAAGACATGGTGTAGATATTACACTTACCTCTTAAAGGAAATATTTATATATTTCTTTTACCCAGCCTAGTTTTTCTCTCAATTACTTAAATAACATAAAAATATTGTAATCCGTCCCTTTTAACGTCCCACTGCTGAGCACGTGCCTCCCTTCAACACGAGGGGGATCAGGCCAAAGTCCACCACGTCCATTATATATTATCACTTAAGTAACTGGATAATGTGTCTAAATGATTACATTTAAATAATTTTATAACATTTCCAGGTTGGGACTATAATGAAAGGCAAGGATAGTGGGCTCGGTATTTCTTTGGAAGGTACTGTGCGAGTGGTTGCAGGAAAAGAAGTACAGGCGCGGCACTATATAAGAGCGATTGCGCCGAACGGCCCCGTTGCTAAGCTGAACTTGTATAAAGTGGGAGATGAGTTGTTAGAGGTTTGTATTATTTGTTAGCTAATTAATAAAACTCTTTAAATCAAAAAAAAAAACGAAAGTCGTAGGAAAAAAGTAGAATTCAAATATCATATTATAATATATCTATAAATAATAATTAATAAAGAAATAAGAACTGTCTGTTTTTAATTTCAAATTAACAGTTTTTCACTAAATTCATATGAAAATGTATAAGATAATAACAAAAAAACAGGTTTTACAAAATTTTGTATGTCTGTCTGTTTGTTCCGGCTAATCTCTGTGACGGCTGGACTGATTATGGCAGAACTTTCACTCGCAGATAACTAATGTTAAAAGGAGTAACTTAGGCTACTTTTATTTTATTAGAAAATTATAAAAACCGTTTAATTTTGCTAGTTATATATCGATGAGTCAGATAGATATATTGGTATCTATGTACAGGTTAACGGCTGGCGGGTACTAGGAGCGCATCACGTCGAGGTGGTGACGAGACTACGCGCGGTGAAGTCGCCGGTACTACTGGTGGTGGTCAGGAAGCGAAAAGAAGAAGATATGCGGCTCGAGTCTGGTATTGCGAGGGTATGTTATTTAGTAATATTTAACTAGCAAAAAAGTGAGCTTTGTGAGGGCTCGCGTAGTTTATAACGGGTTAAAATTTTAAATATCTTCTTCTATATATATAATGAAAATGGTCTTCGTTTGAGGCACAATCACGACTAAACCACTGATCGTATCGACATGAAACTACCACCATTCGATGCGAAATTTTTCCTAGATGGTTTATGGCTATCTATTTTTTGAATTCCAACATTCCTTCATTTTTTTATTGCTGTTTTACTTTTATGAACATTTATTCCGCTAATAAAAACAAAAGATAAGCATTTTCTCTTGATTCTTTTGTTTTCATGGATTTCAACAGAGTATATTAAACGGATTATGGTTTTTTACATTCAGCTAAGAATCTACTCACGGTAGTGGAGAACGGCTGGACCAATTAGGCTATTTTTTATAGTCAGAATTGTCAGGAGAAAGTTTTGTATGTAAGAAAATTTTAAAAAAGTCAGATAAAAAGTTAAAAATTTCGATGATAATCGAAGAATTCCCATCTATAATCAAATCAAATCATCAATCAAATCAAATCAAAATATTCTTTATTCAAATAGACTTGTACAAGCTCTTTTGAATCGTCATTTTTACATTATCAAAATTAAAAGTCAGTCTGTAAGTCTGTGAGTAAACTACCACCGGCTCGGAAAGCTGTTCTGCTGAGAAGAACCGGCGAGAAACTCAACAGTTGCTCTTTTCAAAAAAATATTTGGTAACAATATTGTATTACAATTTATCTATTTATCCTACGTGAGACACAACAAGTCACTAATCCCACACATTTACATCTACCAGGTATTCCACTATAGTGTAATAAGCTTTATTCAATAACGTATTTTTAATTTTTGATTTAAATTGCCTCAAAGGCAAGTTCAATATGGACTGTGGAATTTTATTATACATGCGTACACCTTGCCCCATAAACGATCTATTTACCTTTTGTAGGCGAAAACTGGGTGTTACAAGTTTATCCTTATTTCTAGTATTTATACTGTGTTTGTCGCTGTGCTTTGAATAGCAATTAATATTTTGCCGAACAAACATAATGTTACAATATATATATTGCGAAGCAACCGTAAGAATTCCTATTTCTTTAAAAAGTCCGCGGAGAGTATCACGAGCGCTTATGTTATAAATAGCTCGAATGGCCCTTTTTTGTAGAATAAATATCGATTTAATGTCCGCTGCATTACCCCACAACAAAATACCATAAGATAAAATGCTATGGAAATAACTGAAGTAAACAAGTCTGGCAGTATCAATGTCCGTTAGCTGCTTGACTTTTCTAACAGCGAAAACAGCTGAGCTCAGTCTACTCGCAAGAGATGAGAGATGGGGACCCCATTGCAGACCCGAATCTAATGTCAATCCCAAGAAGACCGTGGAATCTACCGCATTTAATGTGTCGTTATTGAGATACAAATTCAAATTCTGTCTTTTTACATTAGGTAATAAAAACTGCATATATTTTGTCTTCTTAGGATTTAAAGCCAGATTATTAATGTTAAACCAGTGAAGTATATGCGATAATGCACTGTTTACTTCGTCGTAATTATTTGACTTTCTATCAACTTTAAAAATTAAGGAGGTATCATCCGCAAAGAGTACAATATCACACAACTTATCGGCATAAAACGGGAGATCATTAATATAAACTAAAAACAAAAATGGACCTAGGATAGATCCTTGCGGAACACCCATTCCAAGAGGAGAACCAGAAGAGTTGACGTTATTTACTGCGACCTTCTGAACTCTATCAGTAAGATAAGAAGCAAGTAGATCGAGAGCAATACCACGAACACCGTAATAAGCAAATTTAAGCAAAAGAGTTTCATGTTTCACACAATCAAAGGCTTTAGACAAATCACAGAAAACTCCAATTGCATTCTGTGATTTTTCCCAAGCGTCATAAATATGTCTAAGAAGCGCAATCCCCGCATCGGCTGTAGATCTGCCTTTAGTAAAACCATACTGTTCACTATGGAAAATATTATTTGCGTTAAAATGAGTCAGAAGTTGACTTAAAATAAGTTTCTCAGAGATTTTACTCATACATGGCAATATAGAAATAGGTCTATAATTGCCAGGGTCATTTTTTTCACCATCTTTAAAAAGAGGTATTATTTTACTAATTTTCATAAGATCAGGGAATATTCCAGTATCTATACATTTATTGAATATAAGAGATAATTGTGGTGCAATGTTTGTTATTATTGTATTAAGTAATTTAACAGACATGCCCCATAAATCACCAGTTTTTTTAAGATTAATAGTTTTAAATATTTTAATTATTTCATTCGCATCTACATATGAAAATTTAAATTGGTGATCACAATGAGGAGTATGACTTTTCAAAGAAATTATTGCATCTGAAGTAGAGGATTTTAAAGAAGATGTGAGCTTTTCAGGGATTTTCGAAAAATAACTTACAAATGAATTTGCAACATCTTCATTGGAACTCACTGTAGCATTATTAATTAACAATTGGATAGGTTCACTAGCGGGCTTAGATCTGCCAGTCGTACGAGTAATCACGTCCCAAGTGGCTTTAATTTTATTGTCAGAATTTAAAATTTTATTTCTAATATATATAGACTTAGCCTGCTGACAAACTTTTTTAAAAATTTTTGAATAAGCTCTTACCCGAGTATAGAACGTTGGGTCATGATTCCACTGCTTCATACTATATAGTTTATACAAATTGTCTCTACTACGGTATATGCCGACTGTCGCCCAGTCGCTAAATTTCTATTATATAGTCACTCACTACGAAATCTCGGGAACCATAAGACTTAGAAACGTGAAATTTGGTAGGAATATTACTTTTGCTATGTATAGGTCAGCTATGAATAGATTTTAAGAAATCCATCCCCCAAAGGGGATTGCGGGGGCGTTAACAATGAACAATTCCTGTTTTTAAACTATAGCTCCTATAGACTTCAAATTTGGTAGGAATCTTCTGTAAGAGGTGTAGAAATAGGCTATGAACGAATTTTACGATAGCTCACCCCGCAGGGGGTTGCGGGGGTGGGTATTAACAATTAATATTTTTAATTTTCCAGCTAAAGCTCCTACAAGCTCCAAATTTTGTAGGAATTTTCTATAAGCGAAATATAGCTTCTAAAAATTCTAAATATGGTAGGAATCTTTTATTATTCACATAAAGATCATCTCAAAATGGATTTCAATATAGTCTACTTCCGACAGGAATTGCGGGGGTGGGTGTTAAAATCTAAAATTTTAATTTCCAACCTGTAACTTCTACAGACTCCAAATTTGGTGGGGATCTTCGTGTATGTAGGGATATTTGTGTATTTCCTTACAACAATCGTCTTTTTGGCAGCGGAGAAAAAGTCATTGAGATGTTTCCAAAACTTAACTTTACATGTAGCCAATCAACGGACTAAGAATTTTACATTCATTTTACTTTTGCAGACTACATATCCGACGAATTCTTTTATTGCGTGATCGCGGAAATGTACCAGATTATAATGAATGCATTTTCTAAGTACTTGAGATGTGGAAAAGAAATTTAGTTACTTATTCCAATAGAATTCATAAAAAACATGAACAATTAATTTTCTATAAAAAATTGATGTCACGGAGAAAATTTTAGTTAACAGAAAATTCGTCGCACTTGAACCTAGACAAATTTCAACTTCACATCTGAGACTTGCAATGACTTTAACTTAAACGATTTTAACGACTTTAACTTTAACTTAAATGATTGCACATTGAAAGTTACAATGAATATAGTGAGAAAAATCACCTGGATGGAAGATACAGGCTAAATCGATGGAATTTGGAATTTGTGTAAGTCTAAACAATATCGATGCTTACAGTTCTATCCGCGGGGCCTATTTATGTTCATACAAAAAAAAGGAGAATAATAAAAATATGGAAAAAAAATAAAAATGAAACATAAAATGTAATTTATTTATAAAAGTATTATTGCAACTGTTAATGTTAATTTTTTAATGGTTATAAAATTATATTTTTTTGACAGATTACACATCTAGGTATGAAGTTAAAATACCTTGTTAAAGCAAAAATCTATAGGCGTTATAGTTTTTCAGTAAAGTGTAACACAAAATGCTCAGGTTAAATATCAATCAGTTCAAATAAATGCCCCCTGCGGGACCCGAACTACTGGCACAGCAAGTTACTATATTATTTTTATATTTATAAAAGTATTATTATTTATTTATTTATATATTAGGATAAAAACTTTAATGGTTATTTTCAAGGAGAGCCCTTTGAAACATTAATTTATTAGACTTCTACATTTTCATCAAATATTCAGAAAATTGCGTTAATATTTCTATGATTATAGCTTTTTTTGTTGTTTTGGGGTCGTCCATAAATCACGTGATGTTTTTAAGCAACTTTTTAGACCCCCCCTCCCCCATGGTGATACGTGGTGAGGTTTAAGATTACCCCCCCCCCCCCCCTCAAAATCACGTGTTTTTTTTTACAAAGTACTTTAAAAAATCTGAATATTATTTTTAAATAAAGGTTAACAGGTATAATCTAATATAATTTTGGTAAATTAAGCACCGTGATAAAAATGTAAAAAATCTAATTAAGAAGAATAAATGACAAAATAATTATCGTGAAATTTTACTATTGTTTCAGTGCTGATATTCACATATAGTAAAAGTTTTTGAGAATATCATTAAAAATGTATAATTCGTCCGTCTGTAACTTATAACTACTACTATAACAATGTAACGTTACTTATAGTTTATGTATGTCTTAACTTTTATACATGATATTAATGGAAGTATGTCAATACTTTTTGCAAGCAATCCAAAGCAATTAAGACCAATCGGTTCATTATTACACTTCCATTCTTACTAATAGCGACGCTTCGTGTTTCTGGGGGAATGTTTGGCCCATCCTATTGGTCTCATCATCTGTTATGATGAATTTGTAATACACGATTTTTTAAAGCATATCATAGCTTTTAATAATGCCATTTCTTGCAATAGTAGTTCCCGTACAGGTCTTTTCAGAGAAGTTTTGGAGGTAACTAGGCTTATTATTATAAAAGTTCGGCGTATGTCGCGGCGCGCGGGATAATCCCAACGGTGAGTAAAAAAAAATCACGTGATAACTCACTACACCCCCCCTCCCTCCTGGTGATATTTCGTGATTTTTTCAGAACCCCCCCATTCAAACATCACGTGATTTATGGACGACCCCTTTCGAAAAATTATGTCAAGTAAATTAACTTAAAATAAATTGTAAATTAAACCTTTTATAAAAAGAGTCCCTTCAAATACTTCATAACAACAAAACATTTGTTCTCAGAGTGGAGCAGTGGGGGGTAGTCTTCAAGACCTGCTAGCGCCTCCACAAAGACTGATTAAGGCGAAGTCGGAGAGTTCAGTCGCGTCTCTATGCAGTGCCGCCACCGTACTATCTGCGGGACACGATCATGATGGTAAGGTCAAGTAGAAATTATGAAAAGTGATACAATGAATTTTGGTTTGTACGTCATACATGTTAAAATTATTATAATACACTAGCGACTCGCCCTAGCTTCGCTCGGGCTCGTTTCTGGATTTACCCACTCTATCCATTGGTGAAAACAGCATGAATATCGGTGCAGTAGTTTTTGAGTTTATCGCGAATAGACGGACAGACAGACATGGCGAAGGACTTTGTTTTATAATATTTAATTTTTTGAGCGGAATCCCATTTCTTTTCCCAAAATAAATTTAGAATAAATAACTACTTCTAACGTGAACTATTTGTCAGCGAAATTCCCGTCCCAATGGGTCCAGTCGTTTTGTGAGCCTGAACAAAAAGATAGACAGACGGACCAACATTTTAAAGCAAATAAGACAGTAGGATGTTAGAGTTTATCCTTCTTTAACTGGGGCTACAGAAGTAAAAAATCACATATTTTCACAAATAATAATTTATTTCTGTAGATACGCTACTTTTTTTGTCTAATTTATGATATCTATCCTGTTATTTAAGGCTAGCATTTTCTTCTCACTAAAACTACATTTTCATTGCAGAATTTTGTTCAGATGACCTCGAAAGGAACAGGTCGCGGTCGTTAGAACCGCTGAGTGGTCTTGCGATGTGGAGCGATCAAATTGAATATATTCAGCTGCAAAAAGAAGATAGGGGGTTAGGATTTTCGATATTGGATTATTTGGTTAGTATTGTTACATATTATTTCTGAGCGTGGAAAGTCTAAGCAAAATAATACGTCTGAAACACGCTTTACGATTATAAGAGATGTTGGGAACCGGTCCTGGCTTCCTGGCCGAGAGAGTGGATGAGCGCACCGCGTCGACCGGCATCGAGGCAGCGCAGCCGACACTCGCTCTCACGACGTCCACCGCAAACGGGCGCTTCTCTTTATTACGTTTACGGGATTAAACCAGTACATTAATACAGTCCACTTTTATTTTAACGTCCCAAGGACTCTAACAGAGATCAATACATACACATATATACATACTGAAGCTTATAGCATATTCTTTTGTTATATGCAGGATCCTTTATTTATTTTAAATGATAAACTACACATTTCTAATATCATTTAATTTTTATTACAAGAACAGTACTACACAAGTTAACTAATTTTATAATCATCCGCCATTAATCATATATAAGTAAACAGAGTAATACAACAAAAGTATACCACAGAGTATCACAACATATTCAACCTCCTTAGGACCCATCCGAGCCTGGTAGCTCAGTGATCGTGGTGCGCTCTGTGGTACGCGGCGGCGCGGCGGCGCAGGACGGGCGGCTGGCGCCCGGCGACCGCCTCGTCTCCGTCAACGGGCTGGACGTCTCGAGGAGTGCACTTGCCGTCGCTGTACGAGCTATTAAAAGTGCTCCTAAAGGTAATTATTTATACACTAGCATTTCCCGCGGCTTTGCACATGTTCTAAAGACCGGAAATTCTTTCGGAGCCGCGCGGTATGATACCTCGCAGAATTAACGCCCGCCCTTCCCCATTTCATTCTCTCTCACTTTTCATTCATGCTCCGGTCCCATTGGTCGCGTGATGTAATAAAGCCTACAGCCTTCCTCGATAAACGGACTATCCATCACAAAATAAATTTTCAATTCGGACCAGTAGTTCCTGAGATTAGCGTGTTCAACCAAACAAACAAACAAACTCTTCAGCTTTATAATATTAGTATAGATTTAAGTACTAGCGGACCCGACAGACGTTGTTTTGCATGTTATGCGTACAAACATTTCACAGGGAGCAAAAGTTTATAAAAATTTTCTCTTTATACAACACAACGTCCATTTGGTTGGCTAGTAACTTTGTGAAACGTTTTCGTGCTCATCAAACAAATGAATGTCCCCAGCGGGACTCGAACTAATGACTACTAGTACTGGCATCACAAGTAGGGTAGGGGAAACCCTTGTAGAAATACAAACTGAGCCAAATGTGTCATCATATTTTACGAAAGAGAGTAATGTCTTATATATAATATAAAGGAATTGTAGTACGCAATTGCAGTACATTCATTCACTGAGTTTCTATGTAATTTTTTTTACAAAATTGAACCTGTTACAACCTACTTATTAGTGTTCCACTAATACGCCAGAGGTCGTTTAGTAGTCATAATACGTAGTCGTTAACGCTACTTTAAGATCTACTTCAAACACCCATTTACTACAAACAATGAGATATAAATAGTATTTAAACATCAATATTTTATTTTAACAGTGTTTTGTTAGTTTTATACTAAACTGCTTTGAGATAGGTATACTTTATACTTCGAAAACATTCGGTGTGAAACAATTTCACAATCAGTTTAGTGTTGAATTTTGGTTACGATAGAAGGTTTATATTTGCTTTATAGTGTAATAAGGTAAATTTTGAGATTTTAAACTGAAGCGTAGTGAAATTTTAACTACAAAGTCTTCCAATCCGTACTTAGCAAGTGTGTTGGACTATGGCCCCCTCGTATTGAAGAGATGCCCAATCCCAGCAGTGGGATATAAAATATAAAAAGGACTGAATTAATATTATATAATATATAGTGAAGTATTAATGAATTTTGTATAATATAGTCCTTATTTCATTAATAAAAATGTTGTTACTCAATTATGATTTTCGTCATAATGATAGTTTATAGTCTGAAATGGTATACAGGTTTACAACACTTTTTATCCCTGAAAATGTACGATTCCCGTTGGATAGAATTGTTTTTGTTTTGCACTAAGGATGAATCCGACTTCCGAGTGAGTATTGCCGCTAGTCCTTGTTATAAATGCGAAAGTAACTCTGTCTGTCTGTCTGTCGCTCTTTCACTCCAAAACTACTGAACGGATTTAAATGAAATTTGGTACATTTTTAGGCTTTTGATTAGATAATAAATAAATAAGACAATCAAAGCTTGTAAAAATTTTATCCTAAAGGAAGTACTTATTAATATATTTTATGTAAAAATATAAAAATATAAAATTAAGAATATAAAAATACTTCAAAGGAAAATTTTCAAACAAGCTCTTCAAATATCAGCAAATAGATTACTTTTAGATGTAACTATCTTATCACGGTAAAGTAAACGAGAGAGCAATTAAAGAAATGTTTAACTTTATTACATATCACAATTCAAGATAAAACAGTGATTGTGTGAGGTTGCCTATCCTGTGGTAATGAAAATATTTAATAAGTGGCTTTATTGTAAGTGAGAATTAGAAATCTTAAAAATATTTTTAAACGTCTATATAGAACTAGCTCGCATAAAAGCCATACATTTTTATGTATAACTAGCAAATGCGCCTGCTTCGTTGGGCTATCTGAGAGTGAAAGTCCCGTCAAAATTTTTCCAGCCATTTCAGAGTATAACTGGAACAAACAGACAGACAGACAGAAAAAATAATATAAATTGACTCTTTGATGTAAGTACTATTTAGTGAAAAGCTGTTAATTTGTAATTTAAATAAAACAACACTTTAATTTTATTTAAATGTGAGTCTGACTACATAATATTATATATGCGTATTTCGATGACTTTAACTTGAAAAAAAAACGTGATTACTGGCTAAATTTCGTAGTAATCCCATACTAACAGATTTTAAATGTCTGTTGGTTCGTTTGTTTGTCTTCCTCCCACAGAAAAACTTTGTACAAAGAATTGATCTTATATATAAATAGGTATAAATATCTTGTTATGATACTGTGTTATAACATATTAATAACAAACCTCAATTTTCTGTATGGAGAAGGATTGTAACAAAATTCATAAAAAAGATATCCACAAAACATTATAATTTTAGTAGCATTTCCCGCGGCTCCGCCTGCTTTCTAATCTATTGATTTTCGATGAAGGGCTATAATTATTTTTTATGCCAGATCTTAAAAAAGTTTGGTCTAAAAAGATAAAAGGAAAAAAATCTGGAGAGTACCATCCTCACCACCTAGGGGAATAAAAAATAGCCTATGACCTATTCTCAGACCTACAAAATAAACACAAAAATCATAAATATCGGTTAAGCCGTTTCGGAGGAGTTCGATCAAACACTGTGACACGTGATTTTTATATATAAGACCAGATTTATTTTTTGTATCAAACAATAATATAGCTAATGTATTTAGAATATAATTACTATATATTTTATGTTTTGTCAACAGGAGTCGTCACAATAGGAGTAGCAAAGCCACTCCCCTGTAGCACAGTGGTCGGAGGCGAGAAGGCGAACGGTCATAGCATGCAGAGCAGTCAGGTTGGTACTACTACACTTTCTTTCTTAGATTTATTCCAAATTTATCATTTTAAATTAGTTAAAATTAATTAATAATATTAATAAATTAAAATTATTTTATAATTATAATTTGGTTGTTTTACTCGTAAATTATTGTTACGAGTTGAGAGGCCCTCCCATGGTAATTTTAGCTGAAAGTCATTCGAAAAATCGAAACTCAAAGATGGTTTCTTAAAAAAGATTACAAGCCCCTAATTAATGCAAATAATTTTTTTTTTGATGAATCCATCCGTTATTTTTGTGTATAACTTACCCTCGCTCAGCTCGAGTTTGACTCGGTTTTTGTTTTATGTAAATATTATTATTTATAAAGTGTCGTAAGTGTTGTGATATTGTACACTGAGGGGAAAATATGAAGTAAGTCTTATTTATCTTTAAGCTTTTTATTTCCGCTTAGAGCAGTACTTATTAAACTTATGCATGCATTTTTATTTAATATGCATTTATTTGTACAATAAAGGGAATAAAATTACCGCTCTAAGATTTTATTTTGTTTGTTTTGATATTTTTTTTTCTATGATATTTTCCCTTTAGTGTACAATAAATATTGCATGCTTTAGAAATATATATAATCAGGGCTGCCAACTTCGACACAATGAGTATTAAAATTCAAAACTATTTTTTTTTATTGTTACTTTTATAAGTATAACAATACTAAGATCTCATTGTCATGTTAATTTGGCTACCCTAATTTTGATCAACTTCGACTAAAATGCTATATAGGTACATAAAAATCTATGGACTGAATTTATTTTTCGTACTTTTTATATTAATACATACTATGCTTTATATCTCATGCAATAGCAATTTTTAAAATAATCTTTAACAACTTAATACAACGAGACAAAATTACCAAATTAATTTATTTTGTATTGTAACAAAAATATTCAATGTTTAGTAAAACTATTTCTCTTGTAGTATAAATTGCTTATTACTAAAAAACAGCATTTTTAATTACTGCTTTCCAATTATTAAAGTATTAATTATAAATAACTTTTTTCATTGCATTTTTTTATTCTTTTCAGAGGTTGGAGTACTTCACTAAAATACTACGTCTTATAATGTCCTTACATCGAGATATTATGGAACTTCGTCTGGGATGTCAAGAGGTGGTAGACTCTCCATTCCGAGTCCCACCAAAAATAAAAGCAGAAATTATTATGAAATAATAAAACCGACCTATCGATTGTTTTGATAGAATGGAATTAAAGGGAGATAGTTGAATTACTGCCAGTAATTTACTGGTACCTAGTGAATTTATGAGGGAATGTCTCGGATTTGTTTCTCACGCAGTACATGATATGTTAAAAGTGTATTGCAAAAATCCTTCCTATATTGACTGTACAAGATGTTCTATTTAACATAAATTAGTATTTTTTGTAATAAAGTGATATTGTTATTAAACACATTAATAGTGCTGTTGTAAGAGCTTGGTCAAATAGTGCGCATGCAAAGTAGTAAAAGAAAAAACGAAAAACAAATGCAGAATAATTTTATTTTTGACAGTTATGTTGGCGTCTCGGTCTGTCAAAGTCATTGTGGCGAAACTGGAAACCATCGCTGCCAACATAACGCCATAAGTACTATTCGCAATGATGTCCTATTGACTATTCGTTGAAATGAACTATAGTCTATACCATTGATACATTTTTATTCTATCCATTGTGCTACAGATCATCAACTTGTAGGTACACTATTCATGAAATTCTTTAGAAAATATAAGAACTCGAGTTCGGAAAGTACTTACCCATTTTCGCAGACAAAAGCTAGCTTATAAATAGAATAGAAGTAGTAGGTTTTTGAAATCTGTATGTCATTCATGTTATTTTAGAATAGCTACATTATGCAAATATATGTCTAACTATGGTTGTTCGCACAATATTTAATCCTAGAGGGTTAATAATTTTTTGGGGGATTTTTTGGTTTCAGGGGCGTCTCTATTTAAAGAAAACAAAAAGTTAGAATATTTTCTTGGTAATCCCTCTACTTGCTTATAGTCACGACAATATGAGTTACACATAAACACTATAATATTCTAATCCCTAACATTTTTAGGTTTTAAATTAATTTCACAAAAATAAAGAATAATAATATATTCTTTCTACTCTATTAATTTTCAACATTTCAATAACTTCTTATTTCAAAATTACGTAAAAAATCACACTTTTCAAATATATCACTTGAACACTATTCAAATATTTATAATAAATATATTTGATTATTGTTTTTAAATATAATATATTCTAATTATAAGGCTTATTTGATGTCCTGCCAAGTCTCAATTAAAATTTAACTGCTATAATTGGTTGTGTATAGAAAGTAGCAATTGGTGTGTAGTCAATTTTCAATGTGATAATGTAGATGAGTGTTATTTTTAATATTTATTATATTATATATTGTATAAGTAAAAATATAATTTATTTAAAATTAATAAGAGATTTTGAAAAATAATATTATAAGTATATATATGCTAGATAGCTCAGTTATATTTTTTTTAAAAACAAATAATTTCATTAAATATGTTAAAAAAAGCACTTGTTAAAACATCCTTATAAGTTTAAGCACTCTGAACGGCTTTAAATATAAAACAATATTAAATGCTTAAACAACTTGAAACTTACAAAATAAAATATAAAAAAACTACAAAAAGTCAATACGCATTAGCCCAAAAAAAATTAAAAATATAGTTTATAAACAATAACAATAATTATAATATAAAGTTACAGGTAATTCCAAAACATATCATAGATTAAAAATGATTAAGATTTTACTTATTAGATATTAATGTTTACATTAAAAGTAATAAAATTAATTAAAATTGTCGCATCCAAAGCTAAATTATATATTATAAATAGTATCTACTTAATATTGTTAGTTCGTTAATTATATCATGTAAGTTCGAACTGTCCCCATACTCATTTTCATATCCTGAACAATATTTCGTACCTTCGGTAGTACAAGGGCACAATTGTCAAAATTGGCCAAAACGACTTTGTACCCCCTGCTTGAAAACTAGATTAATTAAAAAAAACTAAACGTTTTTAATTCTTGCTAACATGATGCCAAGAACACCTATAATATGTACTTTATTTTATAAAAAAGATAATAACTTTAGAGCAATATAAAACAGAGTAAAACCATTTTGAATGCAAAAAAAATCTTTAAATGGCTCTCCTGTAAAGTTGGGAACCCAACAATTGTGCCCTTGTACTACCGAAGTTGCGATTTAATTTATGATAACAGCACTGTCAGTTTTCCAAAAAAATCGATGTTTTCCTATTTTTAAATCCATAAACTTATTAAGACTATTTGAAATGAAAAATTAACTAATTTTATAGAAACCTTTCTCTATAATATGTACTAGCTGATACCCGCGACTTCGTCCGCGTTGCTTGAAATATTAACAAAGTTTTCCGCATGGCGCTACGCCGCTTGCCCCACTACTCCGCGAGAAGGAAACATACATACTGCATCACTGAACACGCAGTACATATACAAATCGTTTTTTCTTGAAACTTTAATATTTTTTTATTAAATGAAGATATCGCAATCTTTTTTTATATAAGGGCCAAGTGTCTAAGAAATAAAACTTAGAAAGTTTCATTTAAATCTATCCAGTACTTTTTCCGTGATGCGCGCACAACTGCAGACCTCTATCATTTTATTTATATAGATTATTAGGTTATATAAAAACAAATGAAATTAATTAAATAAAAAAAAAACAATTGACTTTAACCTTTTCTATTTAAACAGTAAAAAAATAATCATTTGGAGTCTGTAGAAGTTACAGTTTGGAAACATAAATTTAACATTCTCACACCCACCCCCGCAATCCCTATTGGAAATAGAATTTCGTAAAATCCTATTTGAGATGATTTCTGCATGACAAATAAAAGATTACTACCAAATTATTTTAAAGTCTATAGAGGTTACAGTTTGGAAATAGAAATTTCACATTTTACACCCACTACCGCAATCTTTTTCGGCGGTGGGTTGTTGTAAAATCCGCTCTTAAATCATTTCTGCATCACATATAGACGACTCTAGCTAAATTTGGAGTCTGTAGGAGCTACGGCTTAAAAAATAAAATTTTCATTGTTAAACCACCCTCGCAACCCCCTGTGGGGTGAGTTACCGTAAAATTGGTTCATAGACTATTTCTACATCTCTTACAGAAGATTCCTACCAAATTTGGAATTTATAGGAGCTATAGTTTAAAAACGGGAATTGTTCATTGTTAACGCCCCCGCAATCCCCTTTGGGGGATGAATTTCTTAAAATCCGTTTTTTTGACCTCTACATAACGAAAGTAATATTCCTACCAAGTTTCACATTTCTAAGTCCTATAGTTCCCGAGATTTCGTGATGAGTAACTATAGAAATTGGAATACTTCGATTATCATCGAAATTTTTAACGTTTTAGCAGACTTTTTTAAAATTTTCTTACATATAAACATTCTCCTGACAATTCTCAAGACAACAAAAAAAAATTAACCCAATCGGTCCAGCCGTTCTCAAGTGATACTCGATCATAGATACGGCATTTTATTTTTATCAAAAAATGAGAGTGGGTGTGCAGGGGTGCGTGGGAGTTGGTGGGTGGATGCGTGGAAGTTTGTAAGTAGATTCTTAGCTGAATGTAAAAGAACATTATCCGTTTAGTAAACTCCGTTGAAATCCATGAAAACAAAAGAATCAAGAGAAAACGCTTGTCTTTTGTTTTTATTAGCGGGATAAATTTTCATAAAAGTAAAACAGCAATAAAAAATGAAGGAACGTTAGAATTCGAAAAATAAATAGCCATAAACCATCTAGGAAAAATTTCGCATCGAATGGTGGTAGTTTCATGTCGATACGATCAGTGGTTTAGGCGTGATTGAGCCTCAAACGAAGACCATTTTCATTATATATATATAGATTACCAACAAAAGAAATAAAAAAAATAACTCGTCAAATATTCCGGCAACTATTATTATTATTTGGTGATTTGATTTAAAAGAGCTTGTAAAAGTCTATTTGAATAAAGAACATTTTGATTTGATTTGATGAAAAAATGCTTTAGTGTTCATGTAATATACTTTTTGTAGGCCGGATTAGGACATTATTATTGGTAAATGAATATTTAAAATAATTATCGCACACTTGTTTTATTATTAAAGATTTTATTTTTATTTGATATTAATATATTTTTGGTGAATATTTAAATTTAATTTAAATGTGATAATAATTTTAAAAAAAAATTAGGAGATATAGTAACGGGTATTTGTTTTATTTCTTGTATCTAGTTCTACAAACTTTAATTTAATTGTAAGAATAAGTTAAATATAAAAGGCTTATGTAAACTACCTAGCTGGTGATCGATGGCTAATATTTTTGATGTATGTATGTTGCTTTTAAGGCTAACTGAATGTTATTTAAAATGCTAAATGTTGTGTGCTATAATAAATGTTTAAAAAACAATTCGTCTTTTTTTTCAATACGGCTTATACCCTTTTTAAGTACCACGGCTGGGGCTGGGACTACCTTCGATATGAAGGAGATAGACTCGGGGTGGACTTCACATATCTGTCGAAACCTATACCACGAATATAATAAAAGTATAATAGTACGTGTATCGCTACTAAAATATATTTGTAAGAATAACTAGCATTTGCGCTCATATAAAGTGCTATTTTAGAAGCAATGTTGATGTGCGTGCGCATACTTTAGTACGACTATAAAATTTCATAAGACGAGTTATGTAATTTACTTATTTTGTATACTTTTTTGTCTTTAGGAATGTATAAACTCCCTGGCATCAGACGATCACACTGGAATGGATTCCTTTCATGAATGTTTACAAGAATATGGTGAAGGTTTGGAAGTAGTACAAATATGCTTAGAGCCTGAAGAATCGTCTTTAAAAGATGAGGAGTTATCTGCTTTAGCCGACATAAGCTATGACGATTGCAAAAAAGACAGTTTAAATGAAAATGTTAAAATAAGAGATATTAAAATTGAAGCAGAAAAAGTAAATGGTATAGCAGATTTAAAATCGTCCAAATCAGACGAGTCTTTAGATGACGATATGACTATGACAGAAGACGATGTCTTGCTTGGTCCTAGAGAATTAACTATAAGAAGCAAATCAGCTGATAGAAAAGGGGCAGATGAAAGAACGCTATCTAAACAGCAAAGTAAAGATCTTTCAACTTCAGACGAAATGGTTTTCGCTGTAACGCCAACTGGTTTAGAGAGAATCAGCTTTGAAAAATATTGGAAAGAATGTGATATAAATAAAGATATGATAAAAAATGACGAAAGTTGGCAGGAATGTCTTAATTCGCCGACAGATGACACCGCGAGTTTTTACGATGCAACCGCAAGAGTTTCTATCCAGGAACAAAACAGTATGTTGTATATCGATCATGAAATCGACGGTTACGAAACATGTCTCGACGACGATCCATCTGTAAAGTGTTCAAAAAGAAACGGTCATAAAATCAACGGAGACGGCGAGATCAAAGAGTTAGATAAACACAATAAAAAAGCAATTAGAAACAAAGACAGCGATACTTGTGCCAAAACTATTAACGATCAGAATCCTGCCGATGCCGTGGAAGAAGTGTCGTCTTATGGCCGACTTTACGTGGAAGAGCATATAATTAAGCAAATGCAGTCATTGAGAATAGAACCTATAAATGTAAACATAGGAACAAAGAAATTAAAAAAGAAAAGTCCCACAAAACCGTCCAAAAGCGAACGTCGCTGCGTTGAATACTATAACGACCAAGCCGAATGCTTAAAAGAAATTAGAAAGAAAGAACTTGAAAAAGAAGTAAAGAATAAAGAAGAAAAGATAAATATAGACAGTAAAAGTTGTAAGAAAATGGAGAAAAAAATGCTCCAAAAGCAAGAACCTAGCGAAGATTCTGATCTTCCTAATTACGTACCAGGTTGCCATAAATGCTTTTTAGAGAACTACGCGTATGAATTAACTAAGGCGTATATAAAAGAAGCTGTAGATTGTAAATACTGTGAAGTTTTGAGGGATATGTTAGATGTGCCAAAAATATTACAAAATAGGAGAGGTTCAGCCCCAGCGATAGTAAATTTAGATAGCCCTGGATCAGAAACAGAAGATGAGTACTTCCTATCAGTTCCTACCTCAAAAGACAGAAGAAAATCCACTGGACCATTGAAGTTTCCTGTGTCTTCTAGAAGATCTAGGTAAGAATTTTTGCTTATATTAATTAATAGTACAGCACAATGCACATAATAACCTATAAAAAAATTTAAACTGTACACAAATATACGTAATATAGCGTTTTCAGAATTTTTTATTTCAATACTATATAATTAATGTCAACTTTTAATATTTTACTGATTCAAAATGCAAAGCGAATTGTTTGTATTTATACACTTGTGTTACCTACATTTTACATGTAATCGGAATTTCGATCCGAACTAATAATAGATTGATACGAATATATAATTACTTGTAAAATACTATTATTTTCATTAATAGTAGATAACATATTTCATTCTAGATATTTATTACATGATATTCGTTTTGTTATTATATTTACGCTACTTTCCCAGATAAGCCTACTGTCCTATATATAGGACGGTGGAAATAAAAATGTATTACAGATTACCCACTTAACATAACAATATTAACTCTTAAGATTTGTAGTGATGAACATATGTGCTTTTATAGTAAAATAAATAAAATCCTGTTATTTTAACAGTTTTATAGATAATTTAGAGTAAAGTGTGTAATAAAAGTGATTTGCAGACATGTCTTATATCAGGTATGTACAAATAGTCCTATTTTACAAGTTAGTTATATTTTTTTTGTGTTAATTTGTGGTTGATAGCCTGAAGTTTAGTAATAATAAAGTGTTATAGACATAACAAATTGATAATTCGATATATGCTGTCATAAATAATGGTGTCCTATATATAGGACAGTAGGATAATCCACTTATATTTTTCTTTACAGGCCGTTAGCTGCGCATGAAGTTTTGGATGCTTTGGAAAACATTTCTGATAAAAGTAATATGTATTCTACCGCCTCCTGTTGATCCCGACTGCCCCACTGATGAAGATTCGGGAGAGGAGATAATGTAACGCTGAACAACTTGCCACGCAACATACTACTTCAACCGGCAGAAATATCGATACAAGGACAGGTCCCGGTAAGTGATACAGAAGAAGAACCTTCTTCTTCTACAGGTCGAATAAAACGCAGATGAACCTATGCGTCGAGAGAAAACGAGACTTGGAGAAAAATCCAATGATTTGGCCTGAAGTTCAAGGAGGATTCCAAGATAAGCGCCCAATTGAGTGGTTTGAAAACTTTATAGATGAAGATGTTATTTCCTTGTTGGTGTAAGAGAGTAACAAATATGCCATCAAAAAGAATTGGCCTGGAGACATAACCACTAAGGATATGAAGTGTTGCATTGGCATTTTACTGGTTAGTGGTTATACATGCCTCCCACGAACAAGATTGTATTGGGAAAATTCTCCAGATACAAAGAATAAGTTGATTAGCTCTGCTATGACTAGGGATAAATTTGACTTTATTTTTCGCCACTTTCATGTCAATGATAATTAGGATCTGCAAGACAAATATACAAAAGTACGCCCACGTGTGACACTTCTAAACAAAAAAGATTTTGGACTTTTCGCCTCTCGAAGAGTATTACAGCGTAGATGGAAGCCATGATCCCTTATTATGGAAGGCATGGCTGCAAACAGCACATAAAAGGTAAACCTATTAGGTATGGGTTCAAGTCTTGGGTTAGTGCTGCTCGTTTGGGGTATGTATTGTCGATGGAGCCATACCAAGGTGCTTCAACTATGTGCATTCCAATATATAAAGAATTGGGCTTGGGTGCTAGCGTAGTACTCACATTTTGTGATGTGTGAAATTTCACGTGGGTTCGAACTTCCTTACCACGTAGTTTTTGATAAATTTTTAACTGGGACGCCCTTGCTAGAAGAAATAACTAAAAAAGGCCTTCGGTTGATTCTGTTACGATTACATGCTATTTTGTTATATGGTTTTTTATTTCCCCTTATTATCCTACTGTCCTATATATAGGACGGCTGTTTCCCTGAAAGCCTTACAGTAAATATTTTTTTCAGCATTTTTTTAATGTAACATAGTGTCTATAAAACCTAATAATATGATTTTTTTCAAAGTTTTCAGAAAATAATAGTTTCAGGCTTATCTGGGTTAATTATGGACTTATAAAGTTATTTGATTAAAGATTAAGCTAGTTTTCTTGAGACCTTTAACACGTTATGTCCCAATAAGGCAGCGTGGGCTATATACTTTTAGTCATTTTTAGGAAAAAACAAATAAAATGTCTACAATATAAATATGGAAATAATAAAGACATCTAATCATGCTTTTTTGTTATACGAGTCAAAGACTACATATTATAAAAAACCACCATTGTTTGTTCCATCGCGGTAAACTCAAAAACTACAGAGCAATAGATAGATTTCGTATATTGGCTGTAATATGACGGTGATTATTGATAGTGTCGAAAAAATTGTATAACAGTAATTGTATGTAAGGGATTGAATTGAGACTCTCATAACAGAAATTCAACAACTAAAGTCCCGACTCGGGGTTCGAACCCAGGGCCTCCGGATCTATAGCTGTAGATAACCAAGACACAAAGCATAATTCATACGATAAATATATATAACAATGACGGCTCATCTATTAAAAATACGACATACTTACTCGTAATCGTAAAATGTATTTATACAATTCTAAAATCGACAGCTTTGATCAAGTACATTCGTTGATTGATGAAAGTATTTTAAATCTAAAAATAACGACCGTCTATAAATCTGTTTGATCGTTTTAATTTATTGCTGGATTAATCAAAATTTGGAAAAAAAAAATCGTCATTTATATTCAGCATACTATAAAGTCTAGTTTTCTTGTAACATAAATCTTTTGATGTTTTATAACCACGGAACTAAATGGTGCTGTTGTAATAATGTCCCAACATATTTATTTATTTATAAGCAATCCTTATTATTCGAACGATTTTGAGCAAATTTGATATTTTGATAGTTTTGCTTTTCAAGTTTGTAAGTCTGTATGTTTTCTGTTAAAATGCAATTTTGAATTTTATGCTTTATGAAGAGATATTTGTTGGAAAATCTAATGTACATGCATACATTAACTAACGACTCACATTTCCGCTCGGGCTCATCTCTATGTACCAACGTTTTAAAGGTTAGTGTAGATTTCTTAAATATAATATATTTTCTCGCCATAAAAAGTCCTATACATATGTTGACCCGGCTAAACTATTATCAAATCAAATTTCATCATAATCTATACAGTGCTTTTCTCGTGATACGATCACGGACAGAGAGACAGATAAATTCGACTTGACTTGACTTTGTATTGATAATAATGACTATTTCAATAAATCTTTAAGGTGCAGACTTGGCTCAGTAAGAATGTTAATAAATGTACCAATAGATGATTTTACATATCTAATTGAATATCATTAGCCCTTCTTACCTCACAGACTATGACGCGAAATTTCCAAAACACGTCAATGCTAATGCGATGAAGCCTATACAACGAGGACGAACTTCTTACACAGTACTTAAACAAATATTGAAAATGCACTTTACTGCCTTCGTTATAAAATTGATTTTTACTCACAGTAATTGTTTCAATTATTTCTTGAGCTTATTGAAGTTTGTACCTTACTCCTTTGCAATAAAGTCAGATTTTAATCGTTTATATTTTATTAATTTGCGTAGGTTCTTCAAGTTCACAAATATACTTTGTTATATAACTGCGTTTGTTTATTATTTTTTTTCTTACTCTTACTCTTCTAAAAATTTGAATTTCATACAGGATAAAACCTAACTACGTAAAATCGAACTAATAAGAAGGAAACAAGTTCATGTAAGAACTAAGCATTATAATACAGCTGATCATATTTGAACTTGCAACGCTTATTATATTTTTTGTTTACCATTAACATAACATATTATGTCGAAAATCCTATTACAATAAAAACTACAATTTTAATCATTAATTTTATAGTTTTATGCACTTATACTAACAGAACACAATATCATTAGTTAGATAGTAACATTTATGAAAATCAATTTAAAATGAAATAGAATAGTACTTACGCCTTAAACCTATGGTCTATCCCTACTTTACGACCCCAGTAGTGGATTACAAATGGCTTGTAATAATAAATCCCAAGATTATTTATAAAATAGAAGAAAACTGAACTAGAGACAATCTGGTAACATACTTTATTTCACTGGCTTGGACATAGTATTTTTTTTAAATAGTAGAATAGTAGAAAATAGTAGAATTACTTACACCCGCAGCAGCTGGGAAGTATGTATGCGAGGACAAAATATGTATTGCCCACCACGCTGGCGAAATGACAAATGTGTTTGCACGTGTATTTCGAAAACCTAATAAACTTAATGGTGAAACCTCACAGGTTATCAGTCAAAAATGTTTCGGACTTGAGAAACCGGTTTCCTAGAACACCCTACATATAAATACCATTAATAACTATTTATTTGTAGCCCTATAATTTTATTTATATCTTTTTTAGTCTTAGCGATACTAATATAATTACAACTTTCCTACAAGTACTCGTAACAAAACACAGCACCAATATAATCCATTTAGATAATATAAACTTTTAACTAAATTGATACTACTTAAATTACTTTTATCGTTTTACATTAATTATTCGAAGGCATAGAGAAAATGGTATCAATTTAAAAAATTAAAACTTCGCTAATCCCACGAGAACCGTTCACTTACCCGAATTACTGTCTAGCATAATTTAATATAGTTAACTTTAACTCTAAGGATATTAAACGTATGTGAATTGTTCCATTATGAAAGTAAAGGTCAATCGGTTATTACAATGTATTTTATGCTTTTTAGCTTTTCAAATCTTAGCGAAATTGATCATTATTAAACCGGCTTGGAAAAATGAGAAGGTTATATGTTCCACTGTATATATTTACATATATATTTTTTATGTATGTTCACCTCCGCACAGTGCGGGCCGATTTCATATTTTTTTCCGTAGGGTGTAGTTATTTTATAATTTAACTTGAGAGTGATAGAAATAGGGAGTGCACTTGTGTGTGCGCGAAAACTATAATATCTCCTACGTAGTTGGTTAGTCTAAATGAGATTGGCCGCCATGACCGGAATCGGTCGGAGAACATTATTATTATTATTATTTCCTTTATTAATTTTATTTCTTAAGTTAGGTTTTTTACAATAAAGTTATATCAAAAGTAAAATACATTAAAGAATTTACAAAATATAAATACATTATAAAAAACCTAACCTAGGGTGCCGCCGGCAGCGGGGCAGGGCCCAGGCTACCGGTGGTTAGGGCTGTAGAGAGAGGAACCTCCTGACAATGCGCGCCGTGTCCAAAAGTACCGCCTTCTGCATCTGACCCTTGATCCAGCCATCTAGCGAGAGTGTCTTAAGATGTTTGTCGAGACTCTTCGCTATAAGACCGTTCGCTGAAACGACCAACGGGACAATGATCGTCGAGTCAACATCCCACATGGCGGTTACCTCGTGAGCCAAGTCAAGGTACTTGCTGAGTTTGTCCTTCTCAGCCTTCACGAGGTTCTCGTCATGCGGGATCGCGATATCGACGAGCACTGCCTGGCGCTTTGATCGATCTACCAGCACGATATCAGGCTTATTGGCTACAATAGTCCTGTCCGTGATGATAGATCGATCCCAATAGAGCGTGGCACGACCATTCTCAAGAACCGGCAATGGTGCATACTTATAATATGGCACCTCAGACCCCACAAGACCGTATCGAAGAGCAAGTTGCTGGTGAATGATCCTGGCTACTTGGTTATGTCTGTGCAAGTACTCGCCGTTAGCAAGATGAGAACAACCGGAGATTATATGCCTGAGTGACTCACCGGGACGGCGGCATACCCGACAGATGTCGACCGTACCGTCCCTCAGGATATATCTCCGGTAATTGTTCGTCATCATTACTTCGTCCGCAATTGCACAGACAAAACCTTCGGTTTCCCCGAAGAGATCCCCGAAGCGTAGCCAGTTCACCGACGCGAGCAGATCTACATCGGGCCCCGTAAGGGCCTTGTAGAACCGCCCATGTAGCTCCTTGCACTTCCACACAGTCCTACGGTCATCGGTGCTAAGCACCTTTGGTCTGCGCCAGTTCTCGTTTGCCAAGGAGAGAAAGGTGAGGCCTTTGTCAACTGCTACAACATCGCGATGAATCCCCCACACTCGTTGTTTAGGAAGTACTCCCTATTATTATTATTATTATTTAATTTGACTAGTACCTTGTACTCGCTTTGCTTTTGAGAGCAGCCTGTTGCATTTATTTATATCAAGCACCAACTTTTGATTGATTTTATCACTAATATTATGTAGTAATGTGTATCGTAGGTCATAGTATCGGAATACGTTCAGCTGCAAATAATAATCTTCTCCTATAGAAGTAGTGATTTATGATCCACCTCGTATTGTAGAAGGGCCCGCGCTCTGCTGTGGGACTTTGAAAAAGGCTAACTACAGTAAAGAGGAGTTTCTAGTGCATACAAGATTTAATAACTGTAATAAGACTCTTATATTTGATCAACTGTTTTTCTATGGTGAAGCGTTCGAAACTTTGGGGACTGAAAAGTAGGACGCGAAAAAACACTTTTGAAAATAATTAACAATCAATATATCTACATGTACATGTGGCCTTAACAAGATACATCAAGCTTAAGTTTTAGGGCTTTACTATATCATCATATTTACATAATATGTATTCTGTTGTGGACTGAGGTATCTGTAGGTATATATAATGATATTGTGATGTACACTGTATGTATGTTGGTTTGTATGAAGAGGATAACTTCAAAAGTAATTCAGAATTGAATCACTTTTGAAGAATCATAATCTGATTCAATTTATCCTAAAAAGACTGCTGAGTGATTTTTTACTCTATTAAAAATATTTTCTGTCAAAAATATTAATAACTTTAATACAAGATGGATTGAAAAAACGGTTTGTTGAGTAATTGTGCCTTAGTATATAGGAAAAAAATATGACAAAAAACACAAACCCTAGAGACTTCTAAGCAAAGTTATGTTAGTCGTTTTGAAACATTATAGTAGATAATAAGGCTTGAACTTCAAAATATGTACAAGCGAATATCATAAGTGATTCACTCTCTGGGTTTCATCCCTACGCTATACGCTACGCCTATTTATCACGCTTTGGGTTTGTCCCTAGTAATAACAAAATTAAACCTATCTCAAGGGAACAGTCCATTTTTACAGGGTAAAAAGTAGCCTATGTCCTTTTTAATGTATAGTCTTTGCCTTTGCCAATTTTCATCTAGATTCGTTAAGCCGTTCTGGCGTTCCAAAAACATCCATCCATCATTTTTCATCACAAATTTTCACATTTTTAATATTATAGATATAGCGCGAGCGAAGCCACGGGTAGCCACTTGTAGGGAGAATCACTCTATCTATTGGTGAAAACAGCACAAAAATCAGTGAATTAGTTTTTGAGTTTATCGCGAACAGACAGACAGACAGACGCGGTAGAGGACTTTGTTTTTTAATATGCGTTAATTAGAATTAGTATATTATGCACATAGGACATAGGTACATCATGATACTAAATAAAAGGGAATATGCCTTATATATAACCGTTATACAATAAGTTAGAAACCTAACAAATGTATGTTAGGTCGTAATACAGTAGCAGTCTAGAATGGACTATGAAGACGAAGATTAAACCAGAACTGAGATCTAAGTGATGGGAAAGCTATAAAATTTTACAATCGATGTAATGTAATTCTATTGATAATGGTGTTAGTGTTATTTAGTGCGATGTACATTTTATAGTTATTTTAACATCTCCTTGAAAACGGCATGCAAACGACTTATGTAATGTGATTGCTTTTTATGGGTCCGTAGCTAGCAGGTAAAAACGAAATACTAAATACTTCGTGTATGTCTATCTGTTTGCTACATCCATTTTTACTCAGTGGTTGTTTTAGAACATGAGTTATGTGACTTCACTATCCCGTGCCTATCAGTTGCAGAGTGAAAATTAAATATTGCGAATTGATCTATATACGATTTTAATACTCAAGTCTGTAGTGGTGTTATGTTAAGAAATTATGGGAAGATTCTAAGTAAAATAAAATATTATCTTAATTTTTTCTTCACTTTTTAAAATGCTTTAACAAAAATTACATAGATGAAACTTATTTGGGATAGTAATCATAAAGGTCTATTGCCGGAGGGTATTTACAGTTAGTAAAAAATAAAACTTGTATTAAAACTTAAAACACTCTCCCAACTCTAATCAGTAACTGGATCCATACACCCTTATCTACTTGCTTGAACTTATATTAGGATTTTGAAGACAAATAGAAGGTTATGTTTGTGTTCGGTCCATAACTATACATATTGTATAATACAATTACGAATTATTAAAAAAATAATTTATAAGTAAGGTGGAACGACGTTAATTGACATATAGCGGCTGGAAGCGGTTATATGCGTAGAGCTGAGTATTGAGCTCAGTGGCGTGCAATAAGGAAGGTCTATGTCCCAGTAGTGGACGAAAGTTGATGCGTATTAACAACTTTAACTTATTTGTTAGTTAAGAGTTTATTTAAAATATGTTTCTAGATAATTCATATGCTTAAATAGGTTAAAGCTTGCGTGTCTACACAGACAGGTGTGGAGTAAAATATAGGCTACTTTTAGGCACCCATGCTTTATGGGTGCCTAAAATTTAACTAATTTCTTATCACTAGTAAAAAAAAGTACCTATTAATCTGCTCTTTGTTCGAAACTGTCGCTTGTATCAAACGGATATCTTGTGGTACCGTAATTGTTAACACCACAATTGATTAAACTGACAAAACAATCATTGTTTTAACCTTGAAGATTTTCTGAGGTCAAATAGGATATGGGAAACTACGTAATAAAATCACATGTAATAGGCATCCATACTATGATTAATTTATAGGACACTTGGTTGTAATGTGTATTTTCAATTTTTTGCATTGCTTTTTTTGCAAACATGCTTTTCGAAAACTTGCTAGGTTCACTCAGACATGCAGGTTTCCTCACGATGTTTTCCTTCACTGTAAGACAAGTGGTAATCATGTTAGTAAAGATTCGCACATGAAAATAACAGAGGACCCGAATTTTAACCCGCATCACTCACATATCCAACCGAGCGTGCTACCACTCGGCTAACCACTGCCTATTGATATAAATATATATAAATAATAATGTTAATTTATTAAAAATGTTAGTAAAGGCTACACAAAAACTACATTAAAAATGTTAGTAAAGACTAAAGAAGGAGGATTAGAAAAGACTTAAAGAAATAAAATTTTATTTTTTTAGATACGTCAAATCTTCGTCAATAGCTTTTTATATTTCATTTATCAATTGTTAAATATAAAAATAATCTTGCTGTCTGTTTGTCTCACTCAAACACTAAAACAGCTGAATCGATTTGAATAATTCGTTTTTGTTTTCTTGGGGGTGTATCGAGGGTAGTTTAAGTATATAAAATAAGGAAAACCCGAAAATAAAACTGCTGGAAAATCGAAAAGTTCAGATTTGTTTATTTTGTTTGGGAATTCTTAAAGCGTTTCTATGAACGAAGCCGAGCAAAGTGAATATAAGTTGTTAGTATTATAATAAAATATAAGACTTATATTGTTAAGTCATATATAAAAATAATATAGAAAATATATCATTAACAAAAAAATTACCGACATCGGTCCATCACTAAGGAAAAGCAGTTAATACTCCTAATTGAGTTATGGTTAGCCGACCTCAGTGTTCCATTACGGATTGACATCTTGCGGTTTGTTCACGTTTGGCGAAACCTATCCATTTTTCGATTTTTTAGGCGAACATTAAAGTATTTTCGGTCATTGCTGTGCAATGTAGTGTTTCGTTTTTGGGTTTATTAGGTAAGTATTACTAATTTAATCGTAATAATCATAAAGAAAAACATTGTATTTCGTTATATTTTTTATATTATAGTTAGTGATGGGAGAATGATTTGGTCTCGCCTCATGATCTTGATAGATCTTTGTCATTTTAAATTGATCTTAATAGGATTTAATAATAGAAAAGTGGTTCGGATTGAATTGAATGTGTTATACTGTGCTTTATCATCATCACTACATAGTATAAAATAAAATCACCTCGCTGTCTGTCTGTCCCTATGTATGCTTAGATCTTTAAAACTACGCAACGGATTTTCATGCGGTTTTTTTTATTGATAGAGTGATTCAAGAGGAAGGTTTAAGTATATAACTCATCAAGTTTATGTATATATTTACAAGCGAAACCCACGGCTTCGCTCGCGCTAAATCTAAGTAGAGCTAGATAAGTATAAGTGACAGTAGAGATATATTATGTAGAAATAGGGTTTATTTTTTTAAAATATAATCGAGGTATTTAAATTTACATGCAAATATTGCAAATAGGTAGCTGGTGTTGAAAAATAAAGTGTTTTCGGATTTTATTACGAATTTATTTTATTTTAGTATAGAACAGAACTACTTTTTTTATGTAAAATTTACCTGTATATTTGTGTCCCTTACATATAAAAAAGATTCGTCCCCCTGTTAACCATCTCAAATGGTGATATCTGAGATAAAAACTATAAAGATATAAGAACGTAGATCCTTTCCAGGCTCTTAAACTATTTTTACATAAAATTTCATACAAATCAGTTTAGAGGATTTTTAGTTTATCCATAACAAATATTTTTTTTTTCCTTTATAATAGTGAAGTATGAAAGGTATTTAACACTTAATATTGATATAAAATTAATAAAAATAGGTATAAATATGATTATATTATACTATAATACCTATTTACATTCTTCGTCGTAGTTATTGCTAATTAAATTACTGGTCGTATCGATTTTTTGCTGACGTTACATTGGCTATGTGGTTTTAAGCAAATTTATAAAACTCAAACGCAATCTTTTAGTTTAGATTGAGCTAAATTCTTAATTTTTGATAAATACTCAAAAACTCAAGCTCAAAATATAATTATTTTTTGAGCGTCCACCTAGTAGATACCAGCTTAGGCATCCGTCTTCGTCTCCATATATCTAATAGCCTACTCTGCTATTAAAGGAGAACCAGGAGCAACCCGCATGGTACACCACCCATCGAAGTGGACTACCTCTATGAGTATTTCTTGGTTTCGCGTCTAGCAACTAAGCCAACTTTATGAGCCCTACGACCGGGACAAGGTGAACACACATTGGGGGGAGCGTCAATCTAATATGGGATTTCCGACATAGCAAATAAGACACGTCATAATATTATAATGGCGGTTCCACACAATAGTTAAAAATGTTACTTAACAATTTTAACAATATTTTTTATTTACATGAACATGTTAACTATTATTATTTGTTGCTTTTCATGCATTTTCACCGATAATTTTTAAATATTTTTTTTAATTTTATAACATTTTGCTTTTGTAATATTTTAACCGATAAAACGTTTACCAAGATATCTTCCCTTGGCTCGGATGACTGGGCCTGCCTTCAGATTTCTTCACAATGTTTTCCTGTCACCGTTAACGCCTTTAGTTGATAATCTATCTGAGAACTAAGTTTCATCCAATCCAGCAACATTTCTACGTGAAGGAGTATATGATTATACACACGTAAAAACTTTTATTAGTAGTGATATCTATTACATATATATTTATTCCTAGATAGTCCTTAATTTCACTATACAATAGAGAATAGCTTATTTTAGTACAGTACTAACTAGACAAAGGTATCAGCCAGTTGTTGGAGATGAAAATTGTGCATCCGGTGCATTGAGCCGCATTATACGATTAAGCGATGCGACTAACGTATTCGTACCATCACGTCTTTAGCTTCTGATGCAAATATTCGAAATTCTATGGAGAATTCTATGACAGCATTTCTTATGATTATATAGTTATTATATTTATATTAATAAAATTAACTTTGTTTATTCAATATTGATTTTTATAGCTTTATGATTTATTATTATTATACTAGTATCGTACCCTTGCTTTGCTTCTTTTCGTTCATAGGTAAATGAACAGAGTATCTCCTAAACAATAAAGCAATGCGAAATTTTCATATAGACCTATTTTGCACCCGCGACATACTAAATTACTTTAAATTTTATGACTTAACTATGTTTTTTTTGTACTATAATACATTTTAACAAAAAAAAAATAAAAAAGGCAGTAGCCTAGTGCTAACGCGCTCGTTTGAGAAACCGAGTGAAGCGAGTTCAAATTCTGGGTTACGGACCTCTAATATTTCCATGTTGTTTGATTACTACTTTTCCGTTACGTTACCAACTTAATCAATGCACTGATTTTATAATCATCATAATATGACTAAAGATATATTCTATTTCTCTAAAATAATACAATTAACTTATAATAGAAGCAAAAAGATTAATGGTATGAACTAAAAATATTACTTTTATAAGTACTTCACAATATTTAATTTAACTTTGGTCAAAAACTGGCTACCAGTTTGTTTTCCCTTTTCGATTTACTTTACCTGAATTAACAGCAGGACTTTCATCCCTTTTCGTTTAAAATCTTACAAATACAGACGTATGGTTGTACCACGTGACTATTAATTGAAATTCATTGTTGATGGGTTTCTTTATAGAAAGTTATCCTATAGGAATGGTTGATTAATGATTAATCAAACCGTAGCTTATATAACACTTGGCAGTCCCAACATTTTGTATAGTGAAAATCACAAATCAAATGAAAATATACTTTATTCAAATAAACTATTAGAAGCACTTTTGCATCTTAACTTTTTACATTATTAAAAAGGAGGTATTAAATTAAATGTTAGTATGAAACGACCACCGCTTCTGAAGGCAGTTCTCAAGAGTAGCTATTGAAATATAACAAATTCAATTACAAAATAATATATGTGTACTATAATTAATATAACTATGTTTAAGAAAAACTAAAAACGACAACTAATATTCTCCCAAAACAATATTAAAGACAATAAGTAAAGTTAAATTGACTAATCCTAATCAACACACAGGCTTTTGTTTTATGTGAAATATTTTTCTATTACGTTACTAGATAGGTGTGTTAAGGTCGTTACACCCACTCGTGTCCTTCTGAATGAGTCAATAGCCCTTGTCTGTCGCATTGTTTTTTTATATATATTACCCCGTAGATTTTGTTTCGTTTTAGTTTTCATAGTAATTTATGTTAGTAATATATATCAGCTAACTAGTGTTTCACCATTACTCCGCTCGGGTTCGTTCCTAGGTACATTGTAAAGGTTATTATATATGTGCAACAGTAAAAATTATTCTTTTACCTAACGTTGAAAACCAGCTATCATTGTCCCAAATTTTATTAAAATCGGTCCAGTAGTTTTCTTGTGACGTGGTTACAGACATACAGTCAGACAAACATACAAAAAATTTTAGATTCGACTAGATTGGTATGGGTTAAATAGAGGGCAAAATCGGTCCAAAAAATAGGTATAATATATTCCTAGACCCTAAGTAAATACTTACGGTCTTGCTTAATATTAGTAAACTTTTTCTTATAAATTGCATTAAACTTTTTTCCACAATATTATTATAATGGAAAACACAATGAAAGTCTAATATCAGCCGTTACGTAGTGAGCTTAGTATCATTAGGCATGAGATCAGAATTGTGCATCCGGTGCATTGAGTCCCGGATTACACGCTCAGTTGAGCGCCGTAACACGCTATCATGTCGTGAATTTAGGTTTTTAATCGACTTTCTCTGTTCGAAAATTTTATGTTATTGAATTTACTACGAGTAGGTATATTGATTTCTTCTCACTAAAACGTAAAGGTCCATTTGTACTTATTAATACTGTAGTCCAATTTTAACAGATATTGTAGATTTCTAAGGGATGAGAAATCTTATATGTTGATTGGCTATGTTCATGCAAAATCTTTTAGTGCTACAGTTTAGTGGTTTTACTTTTGATGCGGTCACATGAACAAACAGACAAATGTCTAAAAACCATAGAATCAGCCTCTGTTTATTAATAATAAGGACTATTTAAATAAGATTTCGCAAAAAATATGTAATGCACAGTTTCAATTCAGTTACAATTTCATTGTATGTGCAATTTACATGTTTTAAACGGATCTAACAAACGAATTAGACATCCTTAAGATTAAAAAAGTAGTAGTAAAAAGTATAAATTGTCATGCTATTGTTATCGACTTGATCCTTTATAAAATCCAGACGTTTTCTTGTATTATTTAAGTTAATTATTTAATTTAATTGTTACTACTAATTACTTCGTAGAATAAACTCATTGACAGTTTATATTTTTACATAATAAGTAGCTTTAATGAGTAAAATTATATTAATTATAGCGACTCACTCTTGCTTTTTATTGTCCCTAGGTACATTTAGGACTATTAGTATGGAATAGATATTATATAATCTATATTCAGCCCTATTGGGGCGTCCCACTGCTAGGCAGGTGCCTTCCTTCAATACGAGGGGTTTCAGTCCAGCACGTTGGCCAAGTGCGTGTTGGCGTACTTCACATGCCTTTCGAAAACTTGCTAGGTTCTCTCAGACATGCAGGTTTCCTCACGATGTTTTCCTTCACCGTAAGACAAGTGGTAATCATGTTGGAAATTATTCGCACATGAAAATATCAAACTTGCGAGACCCGGATTCGAATCCGCATCATTCGGTTATCCAAGTGAGCGTGTCACCACTAGGCTACCACTATGACTTATATAATCACTCATATATTATGATAATATACCCGTCCTTAGTAGAGGGATATCTAATGCAAACAGAAATTTTCCTGAGATTAGCGCGTTCAAACAAATATAATATTGGTAAAGATTACTGAGAATAAAGTTAGTAGGCGAATGAATAAGTTTGTTTACTTCTTAACGCCATAACTCAAGAAATTAAGTCAACATTAGGTATAGTTCGGTTATATATTGGACTTATTACTTTTTTATCAATATAAATCTTATATGTATATGAATAACAAAAATGAAAATCGACTTCAAAACGTTGCAAATCGAAACTAAAAAGAAAAAAAAGAAAATCAGTGCAGTAGTTATTGAGTCGCGAACATATTACAGATAGACAGACGCGGCGGAGGACTTTGTTTTAAAATATGTACTGATAAAAACATTACGATATGACTATTAGAAGGAAGTTAAAATTGAACGACTATTGTTAGTGCTAGTATTTTAGTAAGAAGGTACATTAACTTCTTCACGATAAAAAAAGTTTTGGCAGATTTGGATACATTTTGTACACAGAGTAAAACGACTAAAAGTCGCTAGTCAGTTAAGACTAGAAGTTAAGATTTCAGTCATGTTTTTTCACTATTATTTGAATTATTGATTTTCACGCTATAAATCATGATTTTATCGTAAAGAAGTAATAAACATATAGTGTGATTCAAGAAACACAAGCAAAGATTATCCTTTCAGCATAATTCATAAGGCGTGACTAGAAGTGAACGAACGCATATCTTTAGGCTTTATTAAGTCAGAAAAATCTTGTCACGGTACATTTATCTATTTTTTATATATGAACGTTTTGGATCTAGGCCAAGTTATTTGAAGGCTTTTCATCTTACGGAGCATAAATCACAAAGTACTGCTGGTATAATACGAAAATATTACAACACATAATAAGGTCATTGAATCAGTCTTTTTAATATTTATACTTTATGTTGTACGTATAGCCAAAAGTCAAAGGATTCTTTATTATAATTTTAACGTTAGTATAGATTTGCAAGAGGTGAGATATTTTCCCACATAAAAAAATAACCTATACATTGACCCGAATCGAATTGACCAGCTATCATACTAAATTTCTTCAAAATCTGTCTAGCGGTATTTTCGTAATGAGATTACATACAAATACACACAAGTAGAGAGACAGACAAAATTTCTAACTATAAATTCAGCCTCTCTATCTCAGTAACATTAGCTATTTCAATAACATTTTCTAAAACATATTTTAACTCGATTTAATTGATTTTTGAATCTTTAAATTTTATTATAGAAAAGGAAGGCTTTGGCTTGTTTTGTGATATGAATATTTTTTATACAATGCTATAATTCGTCTTATTTAAATTTGAAGAAAGTTTTACCCTTAGGATGGTTAGGGTGAATAGTTAATTTTTACTTGTTTTGAAGTTCACTTTTGAAGTAATCAAAAGCTTAATTTTTGGTCAATATTTTTACGTCTTCGTCAATTTTTGGGACATTTTTATATTACCTTTAACGTATTTGTGATTATTATAAAAATATCATTAAAAGTACTAAGTTATTAAGTTGAAAAAACAAACGTTACCTACTGGTTCTTCAAATAATTTTTTTAATAATTTTACATAGACTTACTATGTTTACTTAAAAAAGTACTTTTTTATCAAAATAACAATACCATTTCTAAAATTAATATTTACTTATTTGAATTATATTGAAAAAAATGTATTTTATTTATTTTTATAAAGCTTTTGTAGATGATAGTATACTATTGTACTCCAAACAAGGACGGTTGGATGCACTCTATGAATAAGTTTCGTATTTTCAATTTATTTTCTCTTTATACCACAGGAAATTACAAATAGAACGAAGGTCAGAAACTTAATAGAAACAGCGATTGTAATTAAATTTTAAATTGATTAAGTCATATTTTAATATTGATTGGCATTAAATATAGACGGATAGAAGATTTTTACCGACCTTTAATAAAGAGGTGGTGATTTATTAAAATTGTATTGATTTTCAAATTTGTAGCGTCACTTTTTGTGCCAGTGGTCGCGAGTTCCTGTCCCGCTGGGGACAATCATTTGTATGATCACGATTACCATAAGTGTTTGTACTCTCGTCATGGGTGTTTATATTTATAAAAATATTTATATATTTAAAGCAATATCAATAGTTTATCAAAAATGTAGTATCCATAGTGCAAGTATGGTGTATCTTACCATATAACTAGATCAACTAGTACATTTTAGAATTTAGTATATTTTAACGTACAAACATATCACTTCTAATTTCTTTTCATGTCATCGACAACACAATTCAACACCGCATGAAATTATATATCTATCCTCTGTCTGATAATTAAGTTAACGTTTTAATTAGTTTAGGCTAAGAGGCTTACATGCCAGGTTTGGAGGTCACGCGGCATTCGTGTAAGAACTGTTACATTGATACGATTTCTATACGAAACTGGCAGACCCGAAAGTCGTCGTTCTGTACAAAATTCAATAATTTTGTTTGTGGCTTCTAATTTTCCGGGCTTTTCTATTTGAAACTACCATTGGAATTATGTTTTTTTGTGAAAAATCTATAAAAATACAGAAAATTTTGACTGGAAAGTTGAAAATATTTGGATGCAGATAGCGCCGCCAACCGGGTCTGAATATAGCCACGAATCAACGGTTAGAACCCATAATTATACAAAATATTATCAAAATCGGTCAAGCCGTCTAGAAAGTGAGGAATTAGAAACACACCGAAATTTAAAAAGATGATAATGAAAAAGCGAGTAATGTTTGCCGATAGGTGAGATTTTTTTTTAATTTTCTAACCAAGCAGTTACAGTAATCTGTCATTCTGTTCGTAAGAGTCGTCTTGACTAATAGTGCTTTTGAAACTTTACGTATGTGTAACGGTATACCCTTTTCTATATCATAATAATATTGCGACTCAAAAATTTGAATTAAAAATGATAAATATTCCGTATAAGTAATAATAGAAATGAAGCAGAGTTTGTTTATTTTTTAGTATAAACGTGCTAATCTTAGGAAGTGTTTCGATTTGAAAAATACTTTTCAAATTAGTAGCTGACATTAGTGTACTGATTATATTATTTTGTGAGTTTGTGTGAAACAATTGGAAGAGGAATGTATTTATATATGCATATGTATGTAAATTGTACATAGTATGTATGTTCTTACTTTTATACATGCCAATGGCGGAATTACGAAAAGTAATTATTGTCCGCGGCTTGTTGATGATCGAGGGGATCAGTCGTTGTCCTTGACTAATTGTATCGAAATCTATCAAACGGTATATGCGTGAAAAGGAAGTTTTACATTTACTGTATCTAAGTTATTAAATTTCTTAAATAAATGGTTCAATCCGTGAGTCTCTTTCAAATTGTTCTCAGAATAAGAATGTTAGAAAACATATTTTTTCATTGAATTCTGACTTTTTTAACTGACGAATTTATCTGCGTCGAAAATAATAAGTCGAATAATCAACGAACTGTTTACAGCTTTTAGACATGCTAATTGAGCGTAGACTGTTTACTTCGTCAATGCTGCAAAATAGAAAATCTACGAAGGAAATTGAACGGACGAAAGGAATTTTCCAGGCGTTTTATTTCCATTGTATTTAATTTCACAACTCGTAAGAGTCATAACGGGAAGCAATTAAATAGACTAACTTGTCCAATAAATAGGCTATGAAATTAACTTAAATTATTAAATCTTGATTTGGAACCACATTAAAATATGTTGCGTAGCTTAAACGATGTAAGCGTACAGACGGCGGGAAGCAATTTTGTTTTATAATATGTAGAGTGTACAAGCTCGCATATAGGAATCAAAACATCAGTACAATTATAAATATAAAAGTTTGTACGTGTAGGTTTGCTTTATGCTGCAACAGCTGGACAGATTTGAATGAAATTTTGTAAATAGATAGTCTATAACCTGGAGTAACACATAGCTAACTAGGGCCTAGTCCGAGCGAAATCAGGCTTAGGCGCTAGATATAAGTTAAATTAATTATTAATAATAATAATTTGTAGACGGGAGTAAACTAATATAAAATAATAATATCTTCTTAATTATTCATCCGTTAATATACGAGTATAACTTAGCTCGACCTTTTTGTTTTTTAATTTAACTTGCTTCGGTGAAATCGATCTGTGTCAAGAGCCCGCCTCTTTATAATTAATAATTGATTGAATATATAATAAGATTTTCAATTCACAATGACTCCATTGCCGATTGTTATTGGGTATTGAAGGCATATTTTGAAGCATTGTTGATATTTTTTTCGTAGTTTATAATAGAAGGTACCTACTTTGATTACAATATTTTGTTATAGTGCTTATGAAATGAGTATATTTAAATGAATTTAAATTAATTATTAGGACGTATAGACAATATAATATAACGGCTGTTACAAATTATATAAAAAACCTAGCGCGAGCGAAGCCGTGAGTTCCGCTAGTGTATTATACATTTAAACCTTCCTCTTGAATCACTCTATCTATTTTTTTAATAGACAGCATCAAAATCCGTTGCGTAATTTCACAGACAGCGGGTAGTGACTTTGCTTTATACTATGTAGTAATTAAATATTTTTCACGACAATCTTATTATGAGTTAATGTTTTAATATTAATTGGATAAAAGTTCGTTATAGATTAACGTATACATTCAACAGTTTGTGTTTAGTCAGGTTATAAATAGGTCGATGGATTATTTCAATCAGATGAGTGAAAAATTAATCACATTAACGAAATGAGACTTAAGGTATTGCCCATATGAAAGCCAATTTATCAATTTTATGGAAATGCCTAAAGGGTTGAAATATAAAGTAATCTTTTAACTATAGAGGTAAATGATTTCTTTACTTTAAAAGTAATCATGCAAATTGTAGCATTGGATCGATCGAAGTCAGTGAAAACCACATCAAAGCTGATAAGCAAGTCGCTTAAAATACTTTAAACTTTCTAGTTTTTAGTAGGTGCGAATTAAAAACTAAACTTTCAATAGGATAAGCATAATATTATTGTTCTATAATCTGACTTCGTTCGAAAAGGATAATATAAAAAAGAGGAGGATTGTTAAATATGTATCTGTACATCTGATCTATATCGCTCCAAGTAGTAAGTTTTAATAATATACCAATAGATTTAGCATGAGCGAATTAAATTTATACAAAAACTTGACAAATTATAAACATAAACCTTCATCGAGAAACACTATCTGTTGGTGAAAATAACATGAAAATTGGTGCAGTGGTTTTTGAGTTAACCGCTTACGGATAGACACGTCGGAGGACTTTGTTTTATAATATGTAGTGATATATAACGATTATTCCACTTTGTTAACAGTCACGTATCACCAATGACGGTAACTGTGTCAAAAGACCGGCGTGAGAGTTCCGGGCAGAGATGGGGTCCGCCTCGGAGAGTGACCCTGAGAAGACGTCCCGGCGCACCGCTTGGAGTCAGCATTGTTGGCGGAAAGGTGCCTATGAAATTTTAATAGATTTTTAATTAAAGTTTTTTTGTCCGGAAGTGCTATTTTCTTTTCTTGGATAGTGCCATCTATTGATTTTAAAAGTAAATTAATACTAAATATCGTTAACCTTGGATTACATTTCTTAGCTAACCTTCTCATCCAGAACCCATATAATATATACCAACCCATATAGCTTCTGCATGTAAAATTTCACTCAAATTCGTTCCTTCGTAATCATTTTTGTAATAAGATTCTTACATTCATAACATTAATAGTATGCTAAAATTAATAGGATATCAGAAATAGCAAATGTTCTTAATATATTTTACTTTTAATTTTAATTTCCACTGTTATTTTATAAGTATTTCTTTATTTTAGGTCGATATAATCGCAAACAAAAATGGAGAAAATGGTAGTGAGAAGGCGATATTCGGAATTTTCATCAAGAATGTGGTTCCAAATAGCCCGGCGGCGCAAAGTGGCCAGCTACAAGTAAGCTACAATTTTGTATTTCAATTATTGCGTTTTTTCTTACTAGAGATAATTTTTAAAAAGTAATCAAAGTCTGGTAATGGGATATTTCTACGTTAGTAGAATTTGTACAAAATTAAGATCGAGCCTAAAATTAAATATTTATCACAATTTACGTTACTTTTTATTTCTTTAAGGACAGAATATCAGATATTATTATTTTCATTCTTTTATTATTATTTTCAGTCTTATGCTCCTTCTCACACCAAATATGGTTAATCTTTTCTAAGTTTTTGGCTAGTAGTTTTTCTACATATCTATTGAACATATTTGTTCTATATAGACGGGTGATAGGATCCTGGAAGTGGACGGCGTGTGTGTGAGGACGGCGCAACATGAACGAGCTGTGGAACTGATCAAGGCAGCTCGCGATACAGTCACTCTGACTGTGCAAAGCCTGATGACTTGGGTAATTTATCACAGTACCTACTATAGTTAAAACGAAAGTTTAAGTTTCTAAGTTTTTTACGTTTAGGTTATTGTTTGAAGTAAAAAATACGAGTACGAGTAATTATTATTTAGAAACAACAACCTCTAAAAAATTTTTTTTTAAAGTAGCACGGTTTTATGTTAAAAATGTGCAACTAGCGGCAACACTGAATAAACATGACAGCTCTTATTAAGGAGGCTCTTACAAAATATGCATATTTTTAATTTAAGCATTTCGCGTCTAGGCTAGTAACTAAGTCTTAATTTATGACTTGTTTTATTTATTTACAACTAATTTAATGCCATCTTTTAGTAGTAGTTGTAATGACTTCACTCTATATAAAAGTCACTCAATATTATACTTTATGTACATACCAAGTCAGTGTAAGTATATATTTCAATATTTTCCTAATTTTCGAAGATTGTTCAATTTTAAAGAAAGCTTTAGAAGCTCAGCCATAAAACTGAATGAATATTACAAAGAAGTAAAATTCTACATTGTTCGAAACGTTGCACGTATTTATTTATAGACACGAGTTTTGTTATGCATAGGTACTTTTATTTACTTTTCTTATACACAAAAATATTAATTTGTTTAGAAAAATATGTTAATTTATGTTATATTATACATGAATTACATATATATTAAAAACTGTATATCTTTGTTCAGAGTACAGATTCTTCGGATGAAACGACACCTCCTACTAAGCCTCGTCCGCGACCAAGCTTTAAGAAAACTCCCGCGCCAAAGCCTCCAGTCACACCACAGCATGAGATCAAGGTATACAAACTGGAATACTGTATTTTCATTAAAATTAATAAATACATATTACCAATATTTCATATCATATTTTAAAACATAAAGTTGTATTTAATGGGAAAACTTTTGTACAGATAACAGTAACATCAGAACCAGAAGTAGAGAAAGAGTTGGCAAGAGAAGCAAATGAAAAAAAAGAAGATGGTTCAACGGTTAACGGAGAACAGGAACCTCCTAAACGCGTTTACTCTGATTCTGAGAGCAGTGATGAAGAAGATGAGAGAGAATTACAGGGAAGAACTTATTCAGATAAAGGAGTTGAGGTGAGATATGTGTTTGTACGTTGTAATTATAATTTAGCTTAGATTATTATTTTATTATTTACTGCTATATTCATTAAAAAAAACTTTCTTCTAGATTGACAGAGCATCCGCTGGTGCTATCAAGAGAAGTAGAGAAGAGAAGGAAGCAGATCCAGAAGAAGAAGATGACTTCGGTTACACTACAAGTAAGTGGAAGGATACATTATTTGCGTTAGTTAACTTCGTTTTTTATATTCTACATGTATATTTTTATGCGTGCATATTGGAACATAGTAAATAATATAAAATATTTTTTGCTTACAACAATTTTAGAAAAATATTTATGGAAAAGAACAAGAAATTAAAATCAACATAAAATAATGTGTTGTGAACACTATTTAAAACATCACCTGGACTTTACTAAAATACAATTTAAATAAAAATGAGTTCAGTTTGTTTAGTTTATACGGTAATTGATTGGACACACTGTTGGTACAAGGCTACTTTTCATTATAGCAATTGGCTATGCGGTTTAAAGTTAAAACGTCATTATTCAAAGAGCTATGTACATAAAAATAAGTGAATATGACATATTATGAAAATCAAAACATTAGATAAAAAAATCATAATGTGCCTTTATAACACTAGTTAAAATCTACAAAACGACCTAAAAGTGGTCATTTTCTGCTATTTAGTTTGTTTTTATTGCAAGTTTCATTGTTTTAATTGTATTAATTAAAAAGAATTATTATTATTACTCTACTTTACTCTACTCTGGACTATATTTTAAACTATTTTTATTTAAATCGATATCAGCGACGTCTTCATATTACCGTCGCGAATGGGATACTGGCTAAACTATTTAACTTACGTGTATAATGATAGTTAAACATTTTAAGTTTTCTTTTATTATCACACCATAACGAATAATGAAAGTCTGTACAGTCTGTCTGTACGTAAATATTATTCTTATCAGTCACCTATTATAATATATTATATATTATATAAACATATATAATATCTATAGATAAGTACCTATTATATATCAAAGTTGTCATATCTTATACCGATATATCTATTTAACATTTAGTACAAGAATATCCTTTTATTTAAAAATTAATTTTTTCGAAAAGTGAACAAAATAAAACTAAAATGAACTTATTTTTGCAAAAATATTACCTTTACTTAATAAATCTCGAAGGCAATTCTATATAAGAATTTATTTAAATGTATATAGATAATGTAATTTTTTTACATATGGGATTTTCCATATATTAATATATGTTTGCGATACGATCGCACAATACTAGTTCCATTACCTTGCTATTTTTATGTTTTATTAAATATTAACGCTTCAGATGTTATTTTGTTTATAATTTTCAAGCCATTTATTCTTCGCAAAGAGAATAACCCGGAACACCTGTACGTATGAAACGCTAAATTTAGAATACCCATTCAATTGCGATCGAGGAATTTGCAAGTGTACTGTAAATATTTTAATGCTAGAATATTCGTTTTTGGCGTATCGTTAAATATTTTATATAGAGTTATCAAAATTAGATACCTCTCTATATTATTAACTACGTATATCTGAAACCCAGTGTTAACCCCAATAAATGGAATAACAATTTTTATAGCTATAATACTAGCTTTAACTACTTATATCAATGTAAACATATCCTGAATCCTTGTAACGATTTAAACTTTGTGGATTTGATATCATCTATGAAGGACTTCGATTGATGAACTCTTCAATGGTTTTTAATGAACATTGGTTCAGTTATATAATAGGTAACATTATTCAGCACGTGTATTTCACTTTTTTAACATCGGGAAATGCATTAAGGCATAATACCCACATATCACAGCATAGCTTACGTAATCAATATTTTTATGTTAATATTGTGCGTACAAGCCAATGAACGTCTTGTCGAAATCGGTTTCATCCTATCAATACTACCAAATCGTGGAAATTTAATACTATTTTATCTTATATAAACAATTCTTTAAATGTCCCGTCTCCATTCCCATTTAGAGACATCTTAACAGCGCTATAAACTTTAAGGCCTATAAGATAAATCCTCTGAGACGTTTAATTATTGTTTAAATTTAAACTTTTTTGCATTATTTTATAATCTATTTTTAAATGAAAATTACTTAATTAAATAATATATCCCACATAAACCGTACAGTTTTTGAAGTTCAGCCGCTGTAGCGTGATTGAGTAACAGACATCCATCCAAACTTTCACAGTAGTAAATGGCGGAATTGTATGGCCGTAAATAATGTCAACCGAATTAAAGATGTCTTCCTGTTTTGTATCGAAATAAATATAAATTATTACTATGTATGTAATGAAATAAACATACACTGTAAATAATATAAGCTGTCTCGTCGTATGAGTACAGACGTTGAAACCAAATTTTAAATTTAAAATTACGTAATCTTTAAAAAACTGGTTCTAGCCAACAACACCACGTTCACGTTCCAACTATTGTATATAAGTAATTCGTTTAGAAAAAACATCCATATAATATAAAGTTAGCCTTGCGTTATAAACATATTAAATTTTGATACACCCCTCAGTTTATTAATCTCCTAATGTACCCTTAATTTTATAAGGAACTACTGTGTTACTTCGAACACTTTTCTATTAGTATGAAATCTAATGAACCCATAAAGTCGGGTATTTTACATTGAACTATAAACTGAAAGTTAAAAAGTTGAAAAGTAGACTGAAGAAAACTGAAGAATGGTTAATTATATCGTAAATTCAAATTATCAAATACGTGGAAAAGCAATGTTTTGTTTAGATTGTACTAAAATAGACTTTTAAATAAATCGTCGTCGCTACGCCGTTTACGCTCGCCCTACTAGAAGCTTTCGATCCGGCATTGGCATTCGTAGATCAATGTTTCAAGAATCACTTATACTATTGTTATGTGAGCACAAAGGTTATTTTTTCTGGAACTTTTGCGAAATAGTAACTTTTTATAGGAGTATAAACCAGTTTTTGTTTCGCTTTTTTACACACTATACTTAACTTTTTCTCTGGATATTGTTATGACTATTCTCAATAAAATAAATTTCTTTGACGTTGGTTTTTTTAAGATATAGTATTTTCAAGTATTTTATATTAAATTTATAGGGGGGTATACGATAAAATATAGTCTATTTTTTTTGTATTTCTTTCAATAATATTCTATTTAATACATAATAATAATTAAATATTTTACTTTATGAGTAAAAGCCTTAACTTTGCTGTACGTGTTGACGTTTTTAGACACGGCGATAAAAAGACACAAATCGAAAAAAAATTGTGAATATAATAATCATAATATTATATTTATTTTGATAGTGCTTAAAATATCATATGCACATATAAATTAGAATTACCAGAAATGTCTAGGTTATAAAATCAAGACTAGGAGTAGGTATAGTTAATATTGCATATTCAAGGTGCTATTTCCGATTCGTAGTCAATCCACAGTCGATATAATACAATATATCTCTAGAGAGGTTATCCTACCAAGTAGTACAGTAGATGAATATGAATTATCAGAAAAATGCTTTTTAGATATATTTAATTTAGTATTTACAGTCTTATAAACGCTGGTGCCATATAAATAAGTGTATATTTAATTAATGTATATTTCAAAAAACGTGATAAGTAGCCTTTAATAATAATAGAAAAAATAATATAAAAGCAGAGCTTCTTCTCTTAATAAAAGAGATATTAGGCCATAGAGCAAAATATTGGTCAAAGGACTATGTGGGACTTCACTTTTGGGAGTCGATTAGGGTTCGTATTATTTTCCTTTACAGTATTAACAAGTGAAATTAATACACACAAATCAGTTTCGGAGGCTCGGGAGCCCCTTTTTTTCCAAGCCAGCTACTATTGCTCTAAATGCAATTTTTCGTGGTCGCCCCTATAATTTACCACAATAATATAAGTAATTTTATAATACTTGCGAACTTTTACTTTATTTAAATTTAATTAATTATAGTTAATAACAACCTAATAACATATTATTTAAAAAAATATATTTTGACAGGGATCTATAATGACTGCTTATAAGTAATTCAAGGGAAAACCCTTGTATTTAATAACACCGATTTAGTTCAACTAAACTTGATTTACAGTCTAAATATGTATGTTAAAAAGTATTGTGTTATTTGCACTATTCAAATAAAACTATAATTTTTGCTTAACTTTGCTAAAAAGCACAATTTTCAATATGTACTAAGTACAATTATTATTTTGAATTTTATTCTTTAAAAATAATGTATCTTTTCACTTCTACTATGCCTATTTAATTGTTACTCGTGTGTATGTATTTGTTATGTTGATTAAATTATATTTTCATAAATACCTACTTTTTTATTTTATTAGATACAGTTATGATGATTGCCGCAAAAATATTTTTTTTTTTGATAAATTATTGACAGCATAAAAATTAAATGATTTGTAAAGATTTGTAAGTGTTAAAAGTTTCTAAGCTTGTTATATAAAATTCAAAGGTTTCTTACCTTTTTATCATATCATATCAATAAAGCACCAAGAATAAATCTTTTGGAGACCAAAGAATGCTAATGTAAAGAATAAAAATGTTGGATTAAAACTGTGCTTTTTGACAACAAAAATGTGTTAAGCTCGGAAACATCAACTGTTACAGCTTATTTTGCAAAACTAGTACTAGTAATAGTAGTAATAGTCGACTGTTGACACGCATATTATATAAATAAGAATATCGACATACGAAGAATTCAAAAATAATTTGCGAAAGAATCTGAAACGATAACTTTATTTATGTCAAATATTCTAAGAAAATAGTTTAGTATGCTCACTTATTAGGTAACCTATCTAAATTATTTTTTTCTTATATTGAAAATTATAAGCATTAATTAATTATTTTTTCTACCACGATGAGTAGTAAAAAGTAAATGACCGATCTAGGGCAAAGTCACGGGAAGCGGGATATCATCATTAGTTAATCATCGCTTTAGCACGAGCAATCGATATATACCGCGTCTATTTCTAACCAAGGCCACAGTAACAGGTGTTACCGATTTATTAGATAATGTTATAATGGGCCTGAAAGATTTGAGTTATTTAATAAGAGAAATTCGACTTTTGAACGAATTATTTTGAGGAATTTATGGTATATCCGCATTCTAAAGATACGCGATGTTAACATCTGTTTGAATACTGCGTTTGCTTTTTTCAGTATATTTTGGTATGGATCGAAAGGATACGTAATATTACTTTAATTATGAAAAGTTTTTAATTTGATATCTTCCTAATTTTTTGGTACTTCTATCTTAAATCAAAACGGCTAAAAATTATTAGATTCTTATTATTTTAGATAGTCAGGACATTACACGTTCATACCTTATCTCTACGGTATACTTTAAACGTACTTGCATACCGAATTACCTCGATGGTCATATATATGGATGCAGATTAAGATTTCCTGGTTTCATGTCCCGAGTCGGCCCAAGTTAAGTTTTACTTGAATTGAAAGAAATAGAAACTCTACTTATATTCGCGTGCACTTGTATTTGTGCACTATAACTTCACTATTATTCGGTTAAATCTACAGACACGTGTTTCATTAACCAGCGAAATGTCGAAATTTCGTGCTATGTGCATTAATTCATCTTCCGTTAATCAAAAAATGTTCGTAAAATTTGAATTCTTATAACAACATGGTGTCGTAACCTTCTCAGTACTTTTCTATGTTTTCATTTGGCTTCCTTACTCAAGTATCATATTTTAAAATATCAGGCGACGATAAATTTACCGAATTTGTGGTTTGAATACATTTTATAGGTTAATATAATTTGCCACAAATATATTTATTTTCGTTTTTAGTATATCTTTTATTCCAGAACGTTTTTTTATACATACGCATATCGAAGAAAAATTTTCTTTTCCGTGCACACGTGTTACTTTTTTGACGCGCAATCTCACAGGGACCTCTTCACTGTCTATATTAGAAGCAACTTATATTTATATTTATACTTATTTATACTTATATAACAAAAATTATTCATTATTTTTACTATTACATAAACAAAATTGCCATTATTATTTAAGTAAGTTAGCTATCTGTATAGAAAAATTGAGAACAGTATCATAGAGAATAAATCATGCTACTATTTTTGAATTTGATATTTTTTTGGCGGCCTCCGTCTATCTAATTATTTAATTTATAGCTACGGGTACATATTACTTATTTCTTATTATCATTTCTTGTCTAAATAATAGTATCATAAAAGGAACCTACTATAGGTTCCTTTTATCAACAAAAGTCAGTGAAGTAATATTTAAATATACAGCTATATCTTGAAAATCAAAATGAATATTTGTAATATGCTTATTCAAACCTAAACTATAAATATGGTGTAGGTTTTCCCACGACGTATTATATTGAATAATGAATTTAATTTTGACTTCCAAACAATATTCTGTAAGCGCTTTTAATAACTGCCAAACAAATATGACCTCTACATTCCAAAAAACAATATTATGTTAGAAGTCATTTTTGTTGCAAAGAGATATTAAAAGCTCAATTTGCTTTTCATCTTCTAACGCGTTAGATAATGCATGCTGAAAGCAGTTACTAACACCGTAGTATATTTTAATTAGGTCAAGATAACCTGTATCATCATAATAAACATACATTCCGTTCCAATAATCTATATTTGCTTAACTTTTTTTTCATAATGGCTTTGAATAGCGTAAACAGATTCAATACATTCTGCCATTGTCGCGTATTGTAGAAAGAACACGATTAAAATGTCTTACTATTCATAGAAATATGAAATAAGCTCCACACAAATGTCAAACCTATCGTTAGTAAACAAAAGTTTAAATAGTACTTTCTTTAGATTTACGCGATACGATTTTTAAACAAAAATATTTTTTCTAATATTATTTAGGTTCTTATTTTTGGTTCCCGATGATTTCACAGCAATTATGCGCTTTGTCTTTAGATCTTCTAACCGACTTATTTCAAAGGTAACATATTATGCCGCCATAAAATAAGTGTGTCCTAACATACTTAGAATCAAAAGAAAAATAATAATATAGCATTAAGAGATTATGGAATTAGAGGTGCCATATTTCTATATCCAGATCTTACTTTTGCTCTTGTCAATGTTATTGCAGATCGTAAGTATAAATCAAATTCAAAACCTGCAGTAATTTCGCCGTCTTAGCAATTATTTGTCCAAACGACCAATTTATCAAACGAGTTTTCAAACAAAAGTGTTCACTTTAAATTTCAATTTTTAAACACATAAGCTGAAAAGCTATTTTATCTGTACATTTTTTAAAATACGTATAATAATATAAATACGGCTTCCAACTACCCATCAGTTTGCCAAACTACATCGAGCAAGACAGATATTTTATTCTAAAATATTTAGTTTTAAAACACAGACTATCGTTAAAATGTGAAACATTAAACATGTAAAAGTGAATTTATTAGTTGTAGTCAAAATAAAGTACAGACGTCACATAAGAAACTACTCGTTGAGTCAACGACGCAGACAGTAAAGATTTTTTCTGAATTTAAAAAAACCGAAAGTTTTTTTTTTTTTGACAAATGTATTAATAATACGTTGGGACATTATTTACAATGCCATTTAGTTCTGGTGGTAAGCTACAAAGCTGACTACTACGAAAATAAATTTCAATATTATTTTTCCAACCTTATAGGTGGATCTTAATTAAACGTTAATCAAAACGTCTTATTACGTGCTAATTTACTTTATCCCCCTACGGAATATAACTTTCTTAGATTTCTGCGTATTTCACATTATTTTTCGCAAATTAACTTTGATGTTTGGTTCCCGATAATCAAATGCTTTATAAATATATAGTATATGTAATATTTTGTATATATACTACCGGATATAACGCAGAAAACGCCGCGATATAAGCCTATATAGTAAGTACGCCAAACTTCGTCTTGCATGAATATTTTTGCACGTCATTACCCAAATAAATTTGTCGTTTACAACAACATTACAAACATAAGTTTGCGGGTCACGGAATGTAAATAGAGATTATTCAGTATTTACTCTCTTATCGTCTAAGCATTAGAAATCACATTCGATTGTCAAAGTTGATATTTGTTAAGGAAAGTGAAGTTTATTTTACCAAAAGCTTAGCCCGTAACGAGTGCGAAAAGAGCCGATTTCTTCCGAACCAAGTTTTCCATTGTTGGGAGTGATGTGGGCATACATCAAATCAAAATTAACCTTAACATGTTCACATTAAAGCTCGATTTTCACTGAAATACCTTTTAAGTAGTCTATTTTGTTTTCTTTTCTCTGTCATAATTTTCTATGGGATTTTCAATCGTATTACATTGGAGTAAGGTCGTTTTTACATCATCAATCGAGACACTTAGGTCGTTGTAGGGATTCGAACGACGGTACATTTTCTGCTACACGTGTTTAGATTTTCAGTTTCGCGTTAGAAATAACGGAAAGCGGTCGCCGTTTCGTTTCCGTACAATTTGACGTTTTTACGGAAGTTTTACGCAGATTTTGTCGTTTTCACGGATATGTTCATAGTTTAAAATTAATTTTAGGTGTGTATGTAATTTAAATGGCGGCTATTGAATAATAGTGACCGGTTGTGTTTAACAGTGAATTATTATTGTGAGTGACGTCAAGAAAGAATATGTTAAAAATCGAAATCAAATAATTTGAAGGTGTTTTCTTCGTCTGATGTGTTTTGTATAAATAATTCGCTTGAATTTAAATAAAGTTTAGATAAAATTAAAGCGATGTAAAAAATATTCAAATAATAATTTTAGTAGTATCACAGATCACATAATACTAGGTAGTATATAAACACTTTTAAGTGATTCGTTAACGAAAAAAATACTATACAGATAAAATTAAGAGACTTTCAAAGGATCTATTTTTATTTAAATTAACTTCTGTAGCTAAGTATTAACACACTCGCGAGTGAAGCGGGTTCTATTCCCGAGTCTTACACTTATATTCTTATGTGCGAATAATTTGTAACATGTTTATCAGTTACCTCACTGTGTAAGCAAACATCGCAATGAAACCTGTATGTCTGAGAGAATCCAGTAAGTTTTAGAAAACTATGTGAAGTACGCTACTTGCACTTTAAAGGGAAACCCATGTCCAGCTGTGGGACGTTAAAAAGGCTAACAACTCTACCGTTTAAATTAAGACAATCATAAATTCGTCTAAAGTATGAAACGTACATATTTAAAATATTATTTAAACTAGAAATTTTGAAATTTTCCTTTTATTTTTTTGTTGAATATATTTTATTTTGATAAAAATTATTAAATAATTCAAATTAACTTTAATTAAAGCTCTTATAATGAAGTGTGTTAAAGCGAAATATAACTCGCTTGTTAATTACTAAATCTGAGAAGGTATAAGTTCTATAATTTTGAAATTAAACGAATCCATGAAGAAGCTTTGGAAAATTAAATGGAGGGGTAAAAAATGTTCTATGATAATATCTTATTAAAGTCATGAATAATGATCAAAATTAGACAGGTACAGTCTTATTCATTAATCTTAGGTATTTAAAGTTTTACCAAGTATATCCTCTGGTTAAAAAATAGGGGATGATATTATTATTCATATGACAAATACCAAAGGGACCCGAGTAAAGCGACGGAACCTTTATCTTTTTCAAATATAAATGTCCCAAATTCCTGCTTATAGAGTCAGTTATATGCTATTGAAAGTTCCGTCAATATACGCCCACCCGTTTCGGAGATTAACTGGAAGAAGTAGACAGACATACAAAAAATGAGATTCTCTTATAAGCTGTTATTTTATTACAAACAGACTTTTCAATTTAATTTATTTATGTATGTACAATACATGAGTCAAAATTAAAAATGAAAAAATATGTAAATATGTGATTTTGTTCGCATTTCAGATGAAGATTTAGCACAGATAAGCTCGATTCTGTACGTAAACATTTTCAAACACCATATATTTTTAACGAAACGACATACATTAAAAGTATACTAAATGATCCATAACAGTTGCGCGAACATACTATATCTACCAACTTCTACGTATATAATATGTTTAATTACCAAAATCTACCCTATTTTATATGCAATACAGTCTAAATTTCATTAGCAGTACTTAAAATTAATTGACTAAAACATTAGGTACTCTATGTAAAGGAAAATTAGGTTTCATTTACAATAAACGTTTATTCCATTGAAAGCTTAAGGGTTCAGCCTGTCATAAACCCCGCATCGAGACTAATTCTTTTCGTTTATCATTTACTCCTTCATTGACTAGATTAAGTTGTAAAAACGTCTGGTTTTCAAGGTTATGTCTTAAAAAATACTACATTACAAAGTTAAAGTACAGTAAAACATTATACTGGCAAATGCGAAAATTTAAAAAAAATTTAATCATAATTTTATTACTATTAATTACTCGAAACAAGAATGCTTATAATATGTATTTGTTAAATACATTCAAGATATGAATGTATTATTTATCACATATTATGTATGTATAAATGTCCGATCTTATGTTCCAAACTTCTATTACGTTTAATAATATTTACGTATTGTAAACGCGCCACACTTGTTATTAATACAGTGTTTTTTTTCCATATTATATATCCATATCTCTATAATTAAAGTGATTCTGAGAAAATCTCTAAGAAACACCTTTACTTATATAGTTGTCTTAAAGTCATATAGTTTCAGAATGTACTCGATTTAAATTTTATTGGTCGTTATAATTTTGTTTTTACAGTATTTTATGTAAATATCAAAATAGTTACTTTGTAGTTTATGATTTCGGAAGTAATATAATAATATTGCTTGCTAACGACATCGCGTTTGTTACGCTGCCTACGTAGAGTCGAGTGAAAATTGTTATTAAAACTATTTTCGTATATCATAAAGCTAAGTGAAAAATATGAAAATAGAAGTAAAAAAATCTATACATCTTTACAATATAAATAAAATTGAAGTGTCTGTTAAGTTTTTCATTTCAAATTCAAAGATTTTCATTAAATGCTTATGAAAGTATACGGTGCTTATATTAAAAAAAAACAATTTTTATAATTTTTGTCTGTCATTTTGTCAGTTTCTTCCGGCAAATCTCTAAAACGGCTGTAATTTAGGTTATTTTTACTATATTAGATAATCATAACTGTTTAATTTATTTGAACTTACGCCCAGCGAAGCGGGCCTGGTTTGTTAGTATTGTTTTATAGCTCTACATACTAGTTATATGAAATATTCGTTATTTATGATGCGGACATTAACAAATTCCTCAGTTTCTTTTTTCGTCTAATCTCCTAAGCATGACTGATGCTCTAAATTTTTGTAAGGTTTTGGTCTAAGGTATGGTCTACCTTTATATAAAAACTGTTTCCATTTTATCGATACTTTACTTCACTAGTCCGCAAACTCAGTCGACATTCCGTCTCTCTTGTTCATCAAAACGACCAATTCATTGAAAGAGTTTTAATACTAAGAATTGGAAATAAAATTACTGCTAACTATTTTGTATCTTATATACAAATACATATATATGCAAAACCTTGCTCGATTATCGCTCTCGTATAAAAAATACTGTTGTGGTTTTAAACCACAACTTGGTATTGGAGAAACAGATGCAGCGACTATGTTTTATAATGCCTATAGAATATACATTATTCATATACTAGCAATTCCCGTGGCTTTACCCGCGTTCTAATCACTATTAAAAATAGGGATTGGTCGAAGATTGAACATTTAGGGTTATAAGTATTTTATCATGCCAAATACTAAAAAATAAAAATTTGGTCTAAAAATACATATATACTAAATTTACACAAAAAAATTTGGTCGAGCCTTTTCGAAGGAGTTCGATAACAAACACTGTGATGAATAAATTACACGCAAAGTAAATTTAGTTTTTACTGCAAACTAGATTTTACATTTATATAAAAACGAAAGATTTTACCACTAAATTATTAAATATTATGTTAATTGTTTACGCTTCATAACTAGTAATACGTCATCGGAATAATCAAATAATAATATGTTGGGACGTTAACACACATCGCCATCTATTTGCATGATAGGCTACGACGCTTGTGTCATGAATATCAGATTATTGATGCATTAACATGTTTAACAATGTAAACATAAATGATATAAATAAAATAAATATAATATAATAACCTACGTCTACAAGTATTCCTACTATAGAACTCGAATCCATGACCACTGGCACAGTGAGCAGATATACGAACATAGCCAAACTTGCCTTCAACATATTTACATACTGACATGTTTATGATTGCACCACATAATCCAGTACTTCTGATATTGTAATAAATGAACTACTTATTTAATAAATAAATAAATAAATATGTGTATGAATGACAGCTTGGCCGAATCAGTTGTTTTTCCGTGGAAATTAAAGATTTTCCTGTAGTAAAATGCGAGCTAAATGTTGACCCAAGTAATAAGTTATCTCTACACAAAATTGATTTAGTACTCGTTCAGTTCTTTTATGTGAAAATCCAGCAGATAAATAGAAAAACAGAACACAATTATAAGAACTATTGTTTTGGACCTACATACATATTTTACCAAAATACGTACCATACGTACATTGTTTTTATTAATAATTCAGGTACAGATTTTACGTTATTACTTATATTTTGTATGGTAGGTAATTTCGGAGCCATTACTTTGGAAAATCTTTGTCAACGATGCCATAGAATAATGCTAATGACACTATTTACTTTGAACATGAAACATCTTATTGGTACTAATTATAATGTGTTAGCAAAGGCAGTTTACACGTACATGAGTTTCTTTCTGAAGTTATAATTTCAGCATACTTATTACTAAGATATGAGAGACACGTTTAAGCTATTTAAACTTTAATCTCAAATCAAATATCTATATAATCTCAAAATCACTTAATTTTACATCTCTACTTTTAATATTTTCTTAGATTTACGCGAATATTTGAGATTTTAAAGGAAATAAAAGAATGATTTTGTATAAATAAGAGTATTTATAAATAAAGTTTTCTTTAAAATTGTAATACTTATAGCAGTAGCACCTAAAATTAAATAATTAATATTACTGTACTGAATTACAAAACTTATTAAAATTGTTATAAATGTCTAAAATGAAAATTAGCAAATACTGTATTCTCGCTAAGTATGAACTAAAAATAAAATAGTCAGTTTGCTGACTTTTCCATTCCATTACTGTTAAAGGTTTCGCCAAGGAAAAAAGAAGCTTGCGTCTTTTTTTCAATAACAATTGCAATAGTTAATATACTACTAATACAAATACAAATTCCATCGCTGAAGAAGCTGGACAGATTTTGATGAAGCTTAGGATATGGATAGACTGTGCCTGAACTTAAACACCATCCTTTAAGTCACTCTAGTGAAGCGAGGGTAGTTAAATAGAAGAAACTAATGGAGATATCTTTGCGAACTGTACTTAACTTAAAAGTAACAGAGAGCTTATGAAAAATAATATGCCGGTTAAAAACATTCTAAAGTGTAATATTTAGTATACCTCTCGGCCAACATTAACAACTTAAAGCTAGGTTGGGTTAAGGATCCACGAGCGCCAACGACTAGGTCATCTTCACTGTCAAAAGGGTTTTAAAACACGAAATTTCATAAGTAGTTATTTCCCACGGGCATTCATAATAGCCCTTTGACTTGAAATTGAGGCCGCATGCAATAGCAATTTACATAATGTATACTTTCTAAAAGTTTCTATTTGAATATTTAAAAAAATAATGGTTATATATTATAAATATGTTAGGACATTATTACACACAGTGCCATATAGTTCCGTGGTAAGCTACGGCGCTTGTGTTACGGAAACCAGATGGTTGATATACTAATAATATATAAGATTAAATATAAACGGCCATGACTGGACAAATATAAGAGTTTAACAAATGAATGCCCGCAATGGGACTCGAATGCGCGACCACTGGTGCAAGAAAGTAGGGTCACTATAAACTGCGCCAAAGGTGTCGTCAATAAAGGTTATATAAAATTGTATTCCATTTTTAAACGACCCACTGCTGAGCACGGGTCTCACTTCAATCAGACCATAGTCTACCACACTGGCAAAGTGCGGGTTGCGAACTTAACGTGTCTATTGAAAACTTACTAGGTTCTCTCAGACATGCAGGTCTCCTCACGATGTTTTCCTTCACCGTAAGACAAGTGGTAATTAAGTTTTAAAGGATTGGCACATGAAAAATATCAGAGGTGTGAGACCCGGATTTGAACACGCATCACTCGGTTATCCAAGCGAGCGCGTTACCACTGGGTATTGTGTCTCTATATAATAATATATAAGTTTTTAAGACATACGTAAATATAGATCACGTTTGAATGTTCACAATATATCAGATTCATTCATTTAAACTTTTACGTAGTGACGTCCATTGCTTTCCCGAGTGAATTAAATTTAGATTTAAATATATTATACATGCGCAAGTTTGACCAGTTTGAAAATAACTCATGGTCGATACTGTTAAAACAATATTTTTTATAAATCTATATCTATATATGATGTCCTCCAGACCGATTCCGGCCGGCGGCCAATCTCATTAAGACTAGCCATCTGCGCAGGAGATTATAGTGCACAAGTGTATACGTAGACACAAGTGCACTCTCTATTCCTTATCAATCTCATAATCCGGTGGGACGAATGCTCGACACGGCCAGTGAGAGTTAAGGCCCAGGACCAAGCTGATATCCGAAAAGGCTGGACAGATTTTCATAGGACTTTTGCTAAAGAGTATATTAGGCTAGTTTTATTTTAGAAAAAGAACTTGGGTTCCGCCGGATAAACCCGAGCGAAGCTGGCATGAATAACTAGTCATATTAAAATATATTTATTCATATCAAAATTCATATTTCTACACAAAAAAATAGTATATGACTTAATACCGTTTATAGACTCTACTCAGTTCTATAGTAAAGGCTAAAGCGATAATAGAAAAAAATACAAGAATGCGCGCATCTGTTACATGTAGGCAATTTATAAGGTATATTTTTTCTGAGAAAGCAAGGATATTTCTTTACGCACAAATTTTCGTTAGCGTAGAAAGTTTTCTAATAATAAATAATGGAAATACTCGTCTACTTTCCATTTCCATTGTGACGCTTCTCTGAACTCTCAGAGGTCATGGGTTCAATACTTTGGATTTTTCGTTAGGCGTTAAGAAATATGGATAGCAATTATCATAATTTTGCTTTTGAATTCCGCGAGGGGAAAAGATGATGATTTAAAAGTATAATAAGAATATTTTTCTCTGTTAGAAACATTCTTAAGTAATACCAATTTCCTTTTACAATAAAACTTACAGCCAAACTCGTTCCATTAAAATAAAGAATTGAATCTATACATATAAATAAAATTTAACTGTCTGTCTGTGATTTGTTTTTTTCAAGTACGTAGAGTTATTGACATAGGTACTATACGATACTAGAACTTAAACAACCCCTTTTAAAATCTTTTGTTTAAGACTTAACAGATTTTAATAAGATATTTACTGAAAGTTAGAAAGATTGAAGAGGTTACAAGAAGTTTGTAGGATTACACATATAACATAACGCATACTAAAATATATATGAAATTCTATAGATTGTTGACATCACTGGCATAAAGGTCGGATAATAAATTTACATCGACAAATATCTCGTATGTTAGTGACAGTTCAAGAGTTATTGCTAACTTTCCTTCATTTTAAATGGGAGACATTTAAAAGTGTAATTTTTTATATAGAATCTATTTATCGCTTGTTGAGATTAAATAATTTAAACTTATTTAAGAAGTCAAACTCGTTTTCTTAGTTGAAAGGGATATTATAAATAAATAAATATGTTGAAACATTTTTTTACACAACGCTATCTAGCTCCGTGGTAAGGTACGAGGCTCGTGTTACGAATACTAGATAGTTGATACGTTACACATATATAAATAATTATAAATATAAACACCCATGACTGACATGACATAACATAAAGAGTACAAACACTCGTACTTAACAAATGGGAGCCCCCATAGGGACTCTATCCCGCGACTGCAAAGAAAGTTCTCTCTGCGCCAAACGTGTCGTCAGCCAAACTGGGAAATACTGAGAACCTGGGAAAAAGTTAATTTTATAGAGTATTTTAGCTTTAAAAACAATATAAATACTTTTCGTGAGATCTATGTGTACTTGTTTAACTTTAGCAACTTTTTAACAATTTTTACCAACTATATATATTTTTGTTCTAATTGTTACGTTAATATTAACCAAACAAACACATCAGACGAAACTAAATCCTAAAAGTTACAAAAAATAACCAATCAGTAGTATTCAACAAAGCCTCTAACTTTTAAATAACTGAAAAAATAGCTTTATTTTACATGAAATAAAATATAAAATAGGGTCGACAGTGCAAGCATTAAAAAAATTGTACCAATTAAAGAGTACAGTGGACAACATAGCCTATAACAGTGCACAAGTGATCAAAGGATACAGAGCTTTATTTGATGTGAGATAAGACACAAAACAGCAAGTTGACGGCGTGCGGGGAGTGCGCGCGGAGGGCGGCGCGCGCGCGTGCCTCCCTGCGCGATCTCGAACCATGCCCTGAACGAGTAATGGAGACCATCTCAGAAGATGCTGAGGCTGAGTTGGAACTTGGTAATTTATTTTATAATCTGAATAGAGGTTAACTCTCCTAGCGAAATACCTAGTAACATGTTATTAGTTTCGCTATGTTCTTAACAAAATCCGCAAAACAGGTCCGTAAACACACGTAAAGATGTAAAAATTAGAAAAATTTAAGATACCTACTAATATCATTTATGTTCAGAGTTTTCGAATGAATGAACTCTTCACCCTGTATTAAACTCGATTTTTTTTCTTACAATCAATCATAGATCTAATTTTATTTTTTTATGTATTATACCTCATATCTCAATGTGGCATGACTATTATTAAATTGTTTTAACAGTAGTGAACATTTTGAATTAAAAAAGAACTATCTAAAATGGATATATTATTTATAAATATAATATAACATTCTAAGTCAAATCTGTACAATAATTTTTTTTAAATCTTATTGAAATAGTTGTTTTTTCGATACAGAGACCGAATCTATAGTTGAATTTTTTGTCTGTTTATAAGTGACTATTGCGAAATAATCACTACAGCGATTTTGATGAAATTCGGAAATAAAAATAGCTGGTTATCCGTTAATATATAGGTTCAGGAAAATATGACATTTCTAAAAAAAATACTAACCGTTAAAACGTAACTAGGGGCGTCATCCGAACGGAGCGAGGGTCAGTCGCTTTAACATAGTAATAACTAAATAATTATTGTTTGTTATTATTGTTCTTGATTGATTTATTAGATATTGAATTATTGAGACTAACAGTTTGCTAATATAAAATTAATTTTAATAATACTTAGTAAAATTTTTGGTTACAAAAAATATCATATTATTTATAATATGAAGAATTTTTCTATTTGCAGAATATTTTAAATGCTTTTCAATTAGTTGTTTTAAACGGCCTAGAAAAGTTTTTTAGCACTAATTTACGATAAGCGAATGTAAGATAATAATAAATTAAATGAAGAACTTTTTTCGAAGAACCCCTCAAAGATCGTTGAAGAGAGGTCCATGCCCAACAGTGAGTGGTACAACAGTAAAAAGGGCCGAATACAAGATAATTTAGAATACATTTTTTTTATTAATTGAAAGCCATATTTAATAGCACAGTGTGCTTTTACTTAAGTGCATACTAAACTTAAGAAGTTTGTACCGATAGCTGACAGTGTAAACTTCATAATAACTTAGACTAGTGCTCGTAAAGTTGAAAGTAGCTGTTCGTGATAGCTTTTTATTACCACTCCGTATCAGTGTCTTTTTTAAATTATTTTCTACCGATTATTTAACTCTACCTCTGTTTTTGAATTTGAAATTCAAAATTAGTCACATATTATCAACTAGCCACTCGCACTGCAACAGTTCCGCTCAAATTCGTCCCTACAAAGATTTTAAACGGATAAAGTACATTTCTCAGAGATGAGATATTTTCCACAGTAAAAACTATACTATAATATTTTGACCCGGATAACCAGATATCATCATAATTAATTTTATCATTTGTTTAATGGTTCTCTCGTTAGCTATCACAGACAGACAGGCACAAAAAAACTATAGATTTATGTTTATTTTAAACATAATATATATATTGTTCACATTTAAAACTCTTAGATTTTTATTATATTATGTATAAACTAACTTTAATTTAGGTCTGCAATTACCATTTAAAATAAAATTCGCATTTTGATGTGGTTTTTTAATAGATAGAGTGATTCAAGAGGAAGGTTTATATGTATAATACACTTGCAGAACCCGCGGCTTCGCTTGCGCTAAATATATGGAGTCGCTATATATCTGTCCGCACTGCGAAATTTCACCGCGCGAATTTTGTCCGCGCGATTTATTTTCCGTGATCGGAATTACATTTATTACGCACTGCGAATAAAATTTCGCACGATTTCTCTCAGTTCGATGCAGGTCCCGACTGAAAAGAACGTCTAATGAATAACGGCCTGTCCGCACTGCGAAATATCGCCGCGCGAATTTTATTCGTGCAATTTATTTTCCGTGATTGGAATTACATATTTTATTACGCACTGCGAATAAAATTTCGCACGATTTCTCTCAGTTTGATGCAAGTCCCGACTGAGACGAACGTCTAAAATGAATAACAGAAAAAAAATATTTACCTGATACTACGGCGGCATTACAGGCCTATCATAAGATGTCATGAGCATTGGATTTATCCATTCACAACCTTGAGACCTATGAAAGGATTTACTACTTAAAACGTCAAGAACTGCGAAAATACAGTTAAAAGTTTTTCAGATATTACAGAACGACTATAAAACTATTCGATAATTTACTACGACTAGTTATAGGTACTAGGTCAAGCTATTACCTATCAAGATACGAATTGGAGAAAAGCAATTTCACTACATTGTTCCCAATTAAAATATAAGTCTTAATATATTTGCTCCCACAATCTCGCCTTCAATATTCTGTCGTGGTAATTTGCATTAAATTTGTCCTACAGAGGAGGTCTTCTATGCATCAGCGTTATTAATTGCTCTATATCAATGTCGTCATTTTCTGTTAACACCTCTGCGGCCCCCGATCGGGCGGGAGACGAACCTCGTGACATCCTGCCAATAGCGCCGGTGCACGACTGAGCGAAACGCGCGATTTTTTTTTCGCAGTGCGGCCATAGCCAAAGCCATACTACTTCATACTGTACATTCGCGCGGAAATAAACCGCACCGCATCGCGTTCTATTTGCACACACATACACACACATATTTTTTCCCTCGCGAATTTTTAACCTCCAATGCGGATACTTCTATAAGATTCCATGTGTTACAGAATTGCGGAAAAAAAATTGCGCGGTGAAATTTCGCAGTGCCCACAGGCCGTAATATGGAAGATACGGCCGCAAACCGAGGAAATAGAATAAAGACCGTAAAGTTGCCTTCTTCTTTTGCTCCACTTATATTTTTGCGCTTAAATCGTGTACGACGTATGTATTAACAATTTTTCTAAAGAATTTTTAGTTTCTACGTCACTACTTCCTATTGAAGTACTTACCTATCGAGTACTATCGAGTTTCTTATTATGTTGTAGCTATTATAAAATATATAATTGCAACGTCCTCTAGTGAGTTACTACCTTAACATCTATTTAAGAACTCTCACTAATTAACCACATTCTGCATCAAAACTGAACTAGTAGTTTTGGTTTGGCACAAACAAATATTGACTGCAGCGCCCCCTGGCGAGTTGTCACCGTAACATCTATCTAAAAAGATGCATCAATCAAACCCAAACCCATCGCTGAAATCTGCATCAAAATCGAACTAGTAGTTTTGGAGAAAAATAGCAAGATTAATTTGCACAAATAATGTTCGCTGCAGCGTCCCCTGGTGAGTTGTCGTCGTAACACCTATCTAAGAACATGAACCAATCTAACCCGAACTAATAATTTTTCTTTTGCAACTTTATAAAAACATCTTTGCTAACCAAATATATAAAAAAGTACATATGTATTCATAACTTACCAAACGAAATTTCATTCAAACCTTCAGCCGTTACTTAGTAAAGGTGTTACAAACATACACACAAACAAAACGTATCTTATATGTTAATCCGGATAACCTGTTGTTATCATATCTATTAAAATCTATCTATGAAATCCGAAATTTTGTGTGATTGTAAGGGGAAATGTAAAAAATCTATACTAACCCTTAAAACGCACTACGGACGAACTCGAGCGGAGCCAAAGTAAGTTGCTAGTCTATAAATTTATCGACAACACAATATCTGTAACCACTAGCTTATTAACAAATAAAGTCGTCTTATTATGAAGACTGTGGATATGAATTAACTAATTTGACTCACTCTGAGGTACTAAAACTAAAACGTTAAATGAAAGCTTGACTTAATATCATATAAATCTGTCTAGACAAAGTCTGCAGCTTGAATCAAAGCTTACATCCAATGTCAGATTAAAAAGGCAACCCATCACAAGATATAAATACACTGACGTGAGTAAAAATGATCCATAAATATGTTAGAACTACTGCGAGGGCACTGACATAAGTCCAACCGTCCACTGAAGTACCTCGCGCTATAATGTTAGTTTCTAGCGATTTAAGCTTTAGCTTAGCAGATTTAAGTTAATTTTCTACTATAAAATAGCCTAAATTACTCCTTATTACATCAGATATCTTCAAGTGATAGTTTTTCAAAATTAGCCCAGCCGTTTCGGAGATTAACAGGAACAAACAGACAACAATCTTAAATTTTGACATTAAAACTGACGAGCACTTAAATTTTATTTATGTTTTGATTAGTTTTATTGTCTTTTTTAGATTTATTTATGTATTGCTTTAGATTGGCCTTTGCGTACGTACCTACATTTAGACCTTAGATTTAATTTAATTGAAAGCGAACTAACAGTGGTTACTGAAACGTTTTTCTTTGCAGTAAATTAAACCGAAACAAGTTATTGTTTGTATGATCTAATATTAATATACATTTAACTACCTCTATTGTATAATGGTTAGTATGTACGTCTACACATCCAGAGGTCCTGGGTTCGAGATTTGAGTAGAGTTAATAGGTAGTCTTTATTTTCTCTTCTCTCCCGTCTTTTAACGTACATACAAGGGTTATCTGGAAGGGATTTCTTTTTAAGTATAATAACGAATATAAAAATAATAGAAAAATAACAAAAACAAAGCTATTTTTAGCTATTTTTGGTGGATGAGTACCTTTAGGTCCGACATCGTTTGCAATATGGCTGAAAGGTGCGGTGATGCATTGAGTAGCGTATAGACGAAGACAAAGTTTATATTTCAATTTAATAATCTAATATTTCTTATCCATAACTTCGGTTTTTATTTTCAATGGAATATATTATTAATGTTTACTTTCGTATGGTAATAAGTAATGTGTAAATAGATTTCTTTGAATTCATTTTATAAAAATATACGATTTTTATTATCCACATATATACTAATATTATGAAAAATAAATCATATTCTCATGTACGATGAATTTTATTGAGTATACAGTATGTAGTTTAAATTTGGATGTAGCTAAATGTAAAAACAAGCAGAAGCTAGAAATAGTATTCAGCCCTTACTAAGATCCATCGACTGAGCGGACCTCTCTTCGACACGAGAGTGACCAGGCCATATGCGAGCTCTCCACGCTGGTCAAATGCGAGTTGGTGGACTACACATGTCTTTCGCAAACTTGCTAGTTTCCCTCTGACATGCAGATTTCCTCGCGATGTTTACCTTTAACGTAAGACAAGATGTAATCCCCCGGGATTTGAACCCACTTAACTCGGTTTTCCAAACGAGCATTACCACTGAGATATCACTGCTTTTTTAGAGTTATAAATTACGAATATCGTAGATATCAAATGAGTTTATTTTCGACAAAACGCTATTTAAAATCTATAATTTTATTATTTTCGCTTGATCCTTTATTATTTTCGTAATACAAGTAACGTTTTCCTTCATTATAAAGTTTTAATGGTCGGCTCATTTCATTAACATAAGAGTCAAAGGGAAGTATAACTACTGACGTCGAATATTTGCTCAGATGTTTCAAATACGTATTAATTTAACGTAAAACAATATCTGTAAAGTACACTTACCTTTCATATTTATGTAATAATACGATATATTTTAGAAGTTTAGTAATATTTTTTAACGGAGGTTTGGTTTTAAAGCAAACGGCAATTAAGTACAAATCAAGCATAATACTTTTCTTATAGTCCTGGGTTCATGTCCCGAGTCTGTTATTATAAGTTCAGAGTCTCAGTAAAATTCTCAGTGACATATAAACAGATAATTGCAAAAACATAGCAGTTTTTTGATAGCTGCTGATCTAGTAAAGTATATCAGATATTTTATTATGCTAATTTGTTTTTTATTGTTATAATAAAACTTTATTACATCCACTGACTTTTGTTACTCGAGTGTGTTTTCCTTTATAATATGTTGCAAATAATCCACATGGTATACGAAAAAAATATTTTTTTTTGTTTAATAAAGTACCGAGTAGGTCATCTATATGTTCGTTTTAAGACTTAGTATGGATCCACTGTAAAAAGTAACTTAGGTATATGTAAACCCGGACAACCAACTACCTATGATTTTTACATATTTTAACAAATCTGCCAGTCATTAGTTTTCTAATAATGTGGTGACAGACAGATAAACAATAGTTCTAAAAACTATAGCTTTAGCCTTTGTATCGATAATAATTACTATTTCTAAAGATTATTTTTAAAATGTTTAATGTGTAATATATTTAATTATATCTATAGATGAAAAGCGCTTTTGTTCGCGACAGTAGCATTTTACATCGAGTAATGGAATCAAGATAAATGGATGAAGTCAATTGACTCCTCAATATTCGTATACAGTGTTTGTTCAATTTTTAATATTTGACAAAATGTTATCAAAACTTATACATAATGTATAGTACGATAATGCTTTTGAGGTATTTTATTAATTTGCCCAGTTACTTTTCTTTTTTTAGATATTTTTCATATGTAGTAGCTTTTAAGTAATCGAAATGAGTGAACCCCTCTTTTTTAATTGTTGGAGAAGATCTAAATTTTATAAGGAATATGTAAATTTGTTACTCAAAGTTTTAGTTGAACTAAGAGAAGACCTTTTTTTGGTATGAAAACTCAAATTTCATAACGAACCCGCCAGTACCATAGCAGTTGACTGTGGGCTCTCCAGCAATTTCTTACCAGATACGCCTAACAGTGCGACTTATATAGGTCAGCTGTTCCCAAACTGTGGCACTTGGCAAAGTTTCCAAGGTACTCTATCGAATTTACTCATAATTTATGCGGTTATCCTATATGCCTCGGATTTAATTCCAAAATAAGATATGTTTTTACTGATATTGTAAATACAATATACAATATTTCTTGATAATATAAATAATGAAAATTATTGATAATAATTATAACAATTAAAATTTACAAATAAATCCTTTGATTTAAAATTATCAAATTTTTCAAATATACGTACATCTAAATAAATAAAAATTTAAGTAACTTCATGTTTCCTTTAGTCATCAAATATTTGACTTACACAGCTATCGAACTGCAACTTCCAGATAAATACTGTTTCTATCAACAAATTCATTACAATTTTGTATTCTAGACAAAACAAAACGTTGCCAAATCCTTGAAAATGTAAATAAGTAGCTATAACTTGCGTTTGCTAAGTTTTATGATCCAAACAATTCATTAATCAAGTGGGCAGTTTATTGGTCGTCCAAAATGCCGTATCGTATTGTGATATAATTCCTTACCCGCCCTTCATATCTCGTTTTATTAGAACTTGGAACTACTTACAGAATTAATATTAGCTTTTATTGCCATTTAAGATGAAATTTGGAACGAACGTCTTATTTGAATACCGTTCCCATAAATATGAGTATGAGTAAAGCTGTCTATCCTGAGTGCCTAGATCTAGCTTAGACGTAGTAGGGTAAAATAACTAACCCAGTAGGTCTAGGTTGTATTTTATTATTTATTATTATTTTTTAAAGTAGAGCAAATATTTAGTTTAACATTTTCCAAAAAAAAAAAGTTGTTGGTTGAAATTAAGGAAAATATAAGAAAGTTTGCTTAAAAGTCAACCCCTAAAAGGGTGACTAGATTTGTATAGGAAACAAGTCACACTCATTTGAAATCATGGATCTGATCACAAGGATTTAAAGCTTTTATTACTTATACCTAGAGTTTAAAGCTCTAAGAAAGAGAGCTTATTTGATTCTGAACTTATTTGATGACAAGTCTCGTAATATGAAATTAGTCAATAAACAGTATTTTTTAAATAATCAATATTTAATTAACATTAACAAAAAAACTTTTAACGTTGAAACATTACAAAAAAGTCCCAATATTAAATACGGTAGTTCATAAGAGAGTATACTTAACATATTTTCTGTCCTCGATCATGCTATATCGATTTCATCTTCTAGCTAAGGGCCATAGGAGTCTACGAGTGCACTTGACCTAAAAACACTTGGTTAACCAAGATCATAACAATGACGAACATGTAAAACATGGATCATTAAAATCTCAACATGACAAGTTGTGTGACACATATGGCGCAGTTTGTAGTGAGCCTAGTTTCTTGAGCCAGCGGTCGCTTGGTTTGAGTCCCGCTGGGGCATTCATTTGTTAAAATGGGATGACTGGCGTGACTGAGTCATACACCCATGACCGAAGTATAATCATCAAGATGAATGTAATTAATAAATACACAAATATGTTGGGACATTAACACACAGCACCAAAAAATCACAAAAATCTAAAAATAATATAAATCTCGGGGTTTGTGTTATACTTGTGGTATGTGTGTGATTGGATACCAGATATTACCATCTTATTATAAATATAAACTCTAAATCTCATGACTGAAGTACAAATATTTATGCTAATCACGCAAATAAATTCCCCCAGCGGTACTCAAACCCACGACCGCTTGCACAGTAAGTAGAGTAACAACAAACTGAGCCAAACATATCGTAAAATTATAAATATCATTTACTAGGCGTTATGCGCGGTAGATATGTAAAAGAAAATTGATTTTATATTTCAAGTAGAGTCCTAGAAATAAAGTAGGATAGGAGATAACTAAACCGAATATAGTTCTTTAGCGACGGCCTGTAATTTAATATAATTTTTAGTATAAAATAGTATAAATACCCAAATCATATTTCTGAGAGTCAAGTGAACTAAAAAGAAATTCACTTTTAAGGAAAGTATTAAAAAGAAATAAAAACACGAGTAACCCCGAGGAAAATATATACTTAGTTAAGCAATAAATACCGTAAATCAAATACTCGAATGTTATAGAGCAAAACAAATGTGATACCATCTTGCTTGTTACAAATGAAGAAAACTTTCTATGTCAACTGACATCGTCTTTCGGAAGTTTGAGGACCGCAACTTTTCAAATCTCGGCGTAACCTCCCTATACTTGATATGAGATAACGCATGTAGAAAATATAACTAAGAATACTAAGTATAAGTTGTAGGTATAAAACTGTATCTAAATAAATAATAATAAATATATTGGTAAATTATTACAACAACGCCATCTAGTTCCGTAGTAAACTACGAGGCTTGTGTTATAGATACCATATGGTTGATATACACATTTAAATTTTAAATAAATACATATTATAAATATTAACACCCATGTCTGGAGTACAAACATCCGAGTTTAACAAATAAATACCCCCAACAGGACTCGAACCCGCGATCGCTAGCGCAGAAAGTAGGGTAACTACAAACTGCGCCAAACGTTTCGTTATTAAACCATCTTTATCTATCTAGTGGTTTTCTGTTGATGCATTCAGACTAATAGACACGCAGATAATCAGATTAAAATCCTGAAAACTAGATAGTTTTTCCTAAAATAATGTTCTAGTTTACCGATTCGACTTATAATTTTATTACATTATGTACTATAAATAATGCATACAATATTCTTGCCAAAAATATCTTTGCTTACTGCAGGCACAAATTTAAAGTTTTATTATTTTGACTTAAAATATTTGCAGCTCTTTGTTTCAAGAGTTATGAAATAAATAACGAAATCATCTTAAAGAAAATTAGAATATGAAATATGCAGGTGTTAACTATGCTATTTGCTAGCAATTTTCCGTTTTGTCTTTCTGTAAGAACCTTCCTCGTGTCGTAACGAAAGTATTAAAACGATAATTAGCCGAAATGGTCGAGCCGTTCTCGAGATTTGTGCTCTTGTTATAAAACATATTTTTTTCAAGTTAGTGAATTTAAATTATAGTCCAATGTCGTTTCTAATTGTATCGATCAGTGAACAAATCGGCTGCACTAAACGTGTTTATATATGATAAATCCATCCAAGAGGACTATCTCGGTAAATTGAGTTACGTATAAACGTATATAATGGCTTATGCTGCCTTCACATTTATAGAAATAAATAATTTTAAAAAGTTTTAAATGATTGTGTTTATTATAAGAAAGAGAGATTCATTCTGAATTATATAAGTAGTCTAACTAGTTTTGGTCTACGGCTCCATTTGTGGTAAGTAAAGCTTGAATTCAACTGAACCTATTATTCTTCCCCAAAATACATTGATAAATGGATAAATTTCATCGAAATAGTTTATACATTTAATCCTATGAAGATAACAGACAATAATTTCCTTATTTTCTTCATTTCATTAATGTCAAAAAACAGAAAAAGTACGAGAGTATTATTTTTTTATAGCATTATAGGTTTCGAAACCACAATTAATTGTCGCAAATAAAACTTTTCACTGCCTTTCTCCGTCTAACTTTGTGTTATAAACGGACATAAAGTGTGACATCAGTTTTTCTTTATATCATTTTAGTGATACGACATAGAGCTAGTTTTTTTATCACTCACATTATGGAGCTCGTTAATAGCTATTGATCTGACTTATCTAGAGTAAAACATTAAACATGTTATTATAAAAATTATTTATGTATTGACCGCGAAAACTTTGTACGAACCTTTATTTACGAATAAAGGTCGACCAAATTATATATTTTTTAATTAATCCAAATGCGTGACGCTAATAATATTTTATATTTAGGCAGCGTCTACTGCCAGTAGTAACGCACCCGTTTGGGAAAGCGAGTGATGCGGGTGCCAATCCGGGTCTCGCACCTGTTATATTTTTTTTGTGAGTAATTTTTATCATGATTATACCACTTGTCTTACGGTGAAGAACAACATTGTGAGGAAACTTACATGTTTGAGAGATCCTAGCAAGTTTTCAAAAGACGTGTGAAATCTACCAACCCGTTCATGGACAGCGTGGTGGACTATGGCCTGATCCCCCTCGTATTGAAGGGAGGCCAACCCCTAGTAGTGGGACATTAAAAAGAGCTGAATACATAATGTACCGTATATACATGTAAAGTTAGACTACATAATACATGCCATTAAGCTACTCACTCGCTAACTAAAATAAGGTCAGGTTTTTAGGTTGGAACCATCAAAGGAATCATTAAAAATATGGATCATTTGATACTCGTTAGAACCATGTCAAACTATTACAGTTGTGTTGACGACTTTATTCAATTTGAATCACTGTTTGATAGATGAATGTGACAGAGTGCCAACGTTTGTTGTTAGTACAATAAATTATTATTGGTATATCTTGATGCCACACGAGACAAATATACTGTTTATTAGCTTTTGCGCGCGGCACTACTTGCCTTTTATGTATGTATGAGTACGTATTAGAAATATAAATACAGTCTTCAGTATTAGTCTTCCCACTTCCCAGGCCCACTACGGTGGGCGATGTAGTATGGTACCATACAAGTTGCTCCTGGTACTTATCTGATAGCAGAATGTCTATACGGAGCAATTTTGGTTTTGTGATCTACTTTAATAGACTTGCCGTCGGGGCGTCATGGTTGACATCCCCGAGTTGGCTGTGCTACACCCAAGTGCCGTACAGCACGTAATGCCGTCGTTCTTGCGTCCTACTCCCACTGGTCAGTGGTCCTGTCGAGTAGTCGCTTCACTTGAGTATGTGAGCGATAGGAATAGGGAGTATAATGCCCAATAAGATTAGCAATCGTGGTCAAAATTCGATTGCAAGGACATTATATAATATTATAAATATAAATGAACCAAGATACGCATCCGTGTGAAGATGAAAATCTTGCTTGTTAATAATATGAACTATTATTATACAGAATTTCATTAGTTTCCGATGAGGTGTTACAACGTGAATAGCTAGCAAAAACACTCAATCATTAGTAAACTAAGAGACTACTTACTACTTGTGCTTCGACTTACTTGAGTTAATAATAGTTCTCTGACGATATACCGTCTTCAATACCGTACTAAATTAGAAACTCAAGTGGAACTATTGAATCCACTCGTTTCATAAATGTGAGACGATGGCCTATAGCTATATCGGCTATAGTGCACGAGCGAAGTGAGAGTATTATTGATTTTTTAAAATATTTTTTTTCAATATGTTGGGACATTATTAAACACAACGCCATCTACTTCCGTGTTAAGCTACGAGTCTTGTGTTACGGATAATAATAATAATAAAAAATATTATCACGAACAAACCAAAGCTTTTCTTAAACGTTGAAGTACTTAATAACTTTAACTATTTTACCGATCACAGATTACTCCGAGGTCACTTAAACATACTACACATATATAACTTTAAATACATCATCATCATCATCATCAGCCCTTTTAAACGTCCCACTGCTGGGCACGGGCCTCCCTCGGTACGAAGGGGATCAGGCCATAAATTAAACACATACATATTATAAATATAAACACCCAAGACTGGAGGACACACATTCGTGCTCAACAAATGAATTCCCCCAGCGGTACTCGAATTCGCGACTGGTGGCGTAGCAAGTAGATCCACTACAAACTGCGCCAAACCTATCGTCTAATTGGATGTTGGATGCCATTTACGTTTCTTTAATTTTCTCTTCATCCGTGAATCTTATAAATAAGAGGGTTATCGCTTAAGCGTATTTACGACCCGTTCAAACGATCTACTGGATCTCAGATTCTTTATGATAAATCGTACGGCTTTCAACTGCAGCTTGGAAAAATTGAATTAAACTCAGACGACACTCGTAGAACATATCTGAATTAATAGATAATTTACAGTATTAAGCATATTTTACAAAAACTACTTTCTCTATGATGATAATTCGCTAGTTAAAAATATTTTTTATTATTACAAAATATACTTACTTAAAATGTAGCAAATGTGTTTCTTATATTAAGAAAATTTGTACGATATCATGATATTAGATCAATACTATTCAACATTAGTAATCGAAACACCAACCACACAAACATTTCAGTTTGATAAAATCACGAGCGGAGGCGCAGGATAATGCAAGTCAATAAATTTTGCTGTCTGCAGTTCCTATCCATATAAATTTTAACAGCTATGCCGAATCTTATATTCCAAACGCGCAAAGCTTAAAAAAGGTGTAAAAGTTTTCTCTAAACGTATTTTCTTCTGCGAAAAGCTTTGTTTGATTAAGCATCATTTATATTCTTATACTTGGTTCCACGTTCCAGCCACGAGTTAAAATAAAATGGTTTTTTTTAATATAACCTCCTTTTTTGTTTTTTTTTGAATTTTAGTCGGTTATTTTGAATTGAAGTCGGTTAAAAAGAAGCTTAAGTCACGCCTTATCGTATATAACATTAGCTATCTGCAAGTTAAAGTCCTCTCAATATCGGTCCAGGCGTTTCAGAGATTAGCCGGAACAATCAAACAAACAGACAGGCAAAAAATTTAAAAATTGATTTTTTTAATATAAGTATATATACTTTATATGATATAAGTATATAAATTAAAAACAGACACTCTAATTTTATTTATATGTATAGATGTATAATTTTCGTTTAAGTACGATATTTTTAAAAATCTATCCCTCAAGTACTTTCATAAATTATTGACGTTTTGGGATTTTATACAACGTACTATTTGTATTGGCTTATTACCGTGATGCTGATGTATTTGTTTATCATTTGCCTGTTTTGACAAAAATCTGGCCGAACGCCAACCAGTACTCTTAGTAAGCATTTACTGTACCTACATAGCATAGCATATACTACTATATTGTTACGATATACGGGTTCGGGATCGGAAATTAATAACGACTCTTACACTACAGATGTTTTAAAATACTTATAGATTAACGGTTTTATTCATAAAAAAATATAGGAGCTTTATTAGCTTGTTAATAAGCAAATTCTCAAAAATATTATTCATAAACGTTCAATAGTGCTAAAACGCTCCATAAGTATTCAATAACGGCTCTATAACTTATAGTAGCTTGAAGCCTACTATAAACTTTTAATAAAGAACAAGATGGTCGCCTTGTCTTCGGTGACAGCTGATAATTTGAACTTGAAGTAAGGTTGTTTTATCATAATAAGTGTAAAGCGTTGTTTAAATTTATTTTTTGCTTTCTATTAAAACCAAAATACCATATAATGCAAGCTCTGCAAACAATAGCTGCCATTAAATATGTTGAAAACACTAAACGTCGTCTTAGGCTGAATGGACTATGTCCTTTGCCTTTCCCTAATGGGGATAAATTTTAAAAACAACAATATATCAGAAAAGATATTTCCCCGACCCGTTTTCTTTTTGAAATTAGGAATTTTCCTTCGGTGCTGGGCTGTATTGATTCTACTTACATTAAAATAAAGTCACTTTCATTCCCTTTTCCATTTTCAATAGTTAGAAGATTAAGAAAATTGTTAAATAAAGCACTAATACTTTTAGCGGCGGGAAACTCAAAAACAAATGTCACACTGTGATTCACGGAGCATAGAGCCCAGTATTTTTGACATTTTGTCCATAATTTATCAAAACGACAACATAATAAAGCGAAATTAGCTTATAGCGAGAATTTAGTTGTGAGAGGTTTATTGAACCGTTATGAATAAAGGAAGTTATGAGACGTTTAATAGGCCTATTGAGCATTTTAGCTAATGAACATTGTAAACCTATATTAAGAGATTTTTATGAATAAGACCGCTTCTCTATAGTAATAAATGACGAGGCCTTTTTTTGTTCGCTCTAACTGCGAAAATTACAAACATGGATAGACATGAAACTTATTTCATAGGATGCAGCGTGTTTCGATGAAGGTTTTAGTGTATGTAGAATATAAAAACTTTGTTTCCGGTCTTTAGAACGAGGGCGGAGCCGCGCAAACTGCTAGTAACTTATTATTACCCGAATATATATATAAGTTTCTAAGAATTCTATATACGATTATAATATTTAGCCTTGTGCTATTGCATTTAAATGCATTAATAGAAATGAAGTAGGTAATATGGAGTTAAAAATTTGATAATAATATTTAAATTTTATTAAACTCTGTTATGTAGAAACAAATAGACTTTTTTGTTATCCTTAATTTGGAAATGTCCATTTAGTCATATTTATTTCATACTAGCGACTCGCCCTCGTTCTGCTCGGGCTCGTCCCTAGATTTAGCGATAACGAAGTCGTTCGGCTAGTAAATATACGAAAACTTGATAAGTTATATACTAAAACCTACCTGGAGACCACTCTATCCATTAGTGAAAACAACATGAAAATCGATGCTGTAGTTTTCGACTTTGTTCAATAATTAATATCTTTGCATTTTATGCATGAAGTACTCCTAGATTTGAACTAACATTCCGTTTTGAGTTTCATAACCCAAAGTAAAAAACCTTCGTTCACTCAAAAGTTTACCCTATTATAAGAAAGTTGTACTCATTTTATCTTTTGAATAAATACTCGTAATAGAAAATACAATCTTGAATAAACTAATGTCTAAATTCTTTACAGATAAAATCAAAAAGAAGTATGCGTCCCTTGGCGATAGCGTGGTGGTGGTTAAACTGGAAAGGTCGCCGAAAGCTGGGCTTGGGTTAAGTCTTGCGGGACACAGGGATAGAAGCAGAATGGCGGTGTTCATTTGCGGCATGAACCCAGCTGGCTCGGCTGCTAAAAGTTCACCGCCTATTAAAGTTGGAGACGAAATACTAGAGGTAAGACACTGAAATTACTAAATTTTCAGGTTTACAATATTAATTAACGTAATAAAAAAACGTAGATATCTAAAACTAACTATATGAAAATATCACATCTTTTATGACGTTTTCTGTCATTTTTAATAAAAAAATAATACATTTTTAACCGACTTCAAAAAATAATGAGTTACATATATATTTTGTATGTATGTTCACCGATTTCTTTGCCAAGTGTAGGTAAATTTAAAAAAACTTTTGTTTTGTGTGTTTGCTTTTAGGGTTCCGTTTTCACCAAGTAAGGATCTGATGATGGGAAATCGAGCAATTCTCAAATTTTATAGGCACTTATTACGTTTTTAATATATTTTCTATAGCTTTTCATATAGGTATCTATTGTATTGTAGAACTGACATTTACTGGCCGTTGTATCATTTCAAGTATAATAAGGATTAAATTAGTAGGAAAGCTAAGCTTTTGTTAGAAGATACACCTATTAGTACTTTATTACGACACTGAATAGTCTCAAGTTACCAATCAGAAACATACTCTTTCTTCAACAATGTACTCTAAGAATAGCATTTTGCTTCAGGAAATCTCTTGCCACGCAATTAGCTTTTTAAGGCTATATAAAATATAAAAGCTGCAATAAATATTAGTATATATAAATGAAATTGAAGTGTCTGTTTTTAATTTCAAATAAACCGCTTTTCACTAAATGCAAATATATGAATATGAAATTATATACGATACCAATGTCAAAAAATCAATTTTTTAAATTTTTGTCTGTCTGTTCTCTATTTGTTCCGCCTTATTTCTAAAACGGCTGGACCGATTTTGACGAGACTGTCACTCGCAGATAACGAGGAGTGCATGTTATGCAGAGTAACTTAAGATACTTTTATTTGATACTTTTATTTTATTAGAAATGTATAAAAACCGTTTAATTCATTTTAACTTACGCCCAGCGAGCGGGCCGAGTTTCTAGTAATATACTATAGATACGTTTATTACATAAGCCAAATCAAAACACTAGTATACCTTTTTTAAATCGTTTCGAAATCATAATAGACCTTTTTCTCATTCAGGTCTTCAAGTATATCGTTAAATAAAAAACAACAAATTAACAAAAATGATTTTGAAATTCCAATTTTAGCTACAAAGAAATTTTCCTTTTTCCTTTCGAAAACAAAACAATTCAAAAACAAAAGGGCTTTGAGGCCGTGTTTTTTGCGGAAAATATAAATTATAAATGATTGATAAAGGTATTTTCACACGTACCCATACACAAATTACGTGTATTTTTTGTAAATATCTTTTTTTCTAAATAAAACTATAGAAATAATTTGGACTAAATCATTAAAAATTAATGATCTCATGAAGTCTCACTTATTTTATTGCAATAGGCATTGTGGTAACCACGTTAGAAATGCTTCGCACATGATAACAGTAGAGGTGTGAGGCCGGGATTCGAATCCGCTTCACTCGGTTATCCAAGCGCGTTACCACTGGACTACCACTGTACTGTAGGATGTTTTTAAAGTTGGAGTACTATTTTTCATATAGATCATAAAATAATACCATCTGGCCATAGTTTTCAAAGTAAAATAAGGACGAAAGGGTAAACATTAAATTTTACTAACTAAATTACCTGTTGCTTCAAGGTGTTTGTATAGGCCTCGCCGCGAATTTCAATGATGGTAGACTCCTTTTTAGCAGCTTTGTTTTTCTTACAAAATTCATTCATAATACATCAATTTGCTTTAGAGACAGGCCTTGTAATTTCTTCGTAAGTATAATAATAATAAAAAAATACATGTGACTTGTAATTTATATTTTACTTGAATTTAAATTAATGTAAGTATTATGCGTATATGACTGATTTTCAAAATGAATTCTAAAAAATACAAAAAATTGTAAAATAATACATTTAAATGTCAATTTTTCAAGCATTTTCTATCATACAATAGTCCCTAGGTCATCCCTTAGTACATATACAGTAGATTAGGTGTTACTCCAGTCCTTAGTCAATCTATAAAATAAATTTCATCCAAAGCGGTCAAGCTTTTTCAGAGTAAAAGGTAATAAAGTGCCTGTGTGCTTCACCCATACCCAAATTCGATAAAAATTAAAGTATAAAAGAAATAATATACTAGATAAGTATACAGACTATGTATATCTGGCAAAGAAAACTGATTAAATTAAAAAAAAACACTTCTAGTCAACAGTCGTAATAAGTAATAGAATCGTATAGACAAGAAACAGTTCATTACGGCCAAAGCTTTACGTTGAAAACTTGGCGGTTATCCAATGGTATAGTCGCAATATGAGAGAAAAAGATGGAATGTACCATGTAGACATAAGGTTTACTACTCAATTATCTAATTTATTTTTGTACTACCTTACTTGCTGTGCGTCTCAACGGTCGCGGGTTCGACTCCCTTTGTTGCTGTTGTGTCACGAGCATGAATATCAACTATCAATAATAGAAGCTTTGTTACTTATAATGGAAGAATATAAGTGATGTGTGTTATGTTAGTCCATATATTATTATTAAATATGACCTTTCCCGCGGCATCGCTCGCGTTCTAAAGGCTTGAAACCTGGTACCCCGCGTCCGTCCCCCCTGGCCACCATCCGTCTTGTAAGCGGTGATCATTATTTTGTTGCGAAGTTATGTTAAAACTATGATAATTTCTCGTTAGTTATTCATAGAAAGCAATTGATGCCAAAGCAATTTTGTTCAAAATTAAATGTTTGTGATGAGTAACTTATTTATTTAGATAAGGATTAATATTATATTTATAAAAACACCTTGGCAAATAATGCATTACCTTAAAACAAATTTGATTACAATAAAAAAGATTATGGTCAACCTTAAAAGATAGATATATGCTGTGGCGGACCTTTTTTAGAACTTTTAAGGAGGAACAATTCCGTCATACATGATTTTCGCATAACTTACCGGTTACGCAGCGCACGCGACGGAAGCTCTCTAAAGAAATATTTTTCCCCCGTGATTGCAACATTTTTCAGTAGGTAATGCTCCGCTCCTATTGGTCATAGCGTGATGTAATATAGTCTATTCCTCCTTCCTCGATAAACGGACTATAAAAAATTTTTTTTTTCTAATCGGACCAGTAGCTCCTGAGATTAACGCGTTCAACCAACCAAACAAACAAACAAACAAACTCTTCAGCTTTATAATATTAGTATAAATTTAAGTATATTTTAGAACTATTTACTTACTAGCATCCTATTCTCGCGTATTAGGTGCATTAAAGTAATAAGTATTGGTCATATTCCTAGGTCATTTTATATCTCTACACTAAATTTTATGAAAATAGATACAGCCGTTTCAACGTGAAAGAGTACAAAACCTCATATTTACCTATTTTAAATGTATTCCGTTGTTATTCTGTAGTTTTTAAACCTTAAAAGCCAGAATTATTTGATTTATTTACCATCTTGTTTGAAGCGAACCAAGGCACGTCTATTTTTCTACCAAAAATGCTATATGCAATTTCAAAGAGGAAATCCCACTAGACGTTTGTAGTGTGATTTAAGAGTGTATGCCTTGTCTGAAATTGGCAGAGAATTTGGTTTTCTCGTATACATCGCTTTCAATACAGAAGATTAAACTAGGGATTTAAAAATAAAATTAGATGGCATACAAATAGAAATTTAAAAATTAGATTAATATTAGAAAACTCTTGTACAATTATAATTCATAATACGTCATTCTTATATTATTTTGATCATAGCTTGCACTAGCGACTATCCCTCGCTCTGCTCGGGTTTATAACAAGATACGAACTATCTGACGACACGTTTGGCTCAGTTCTTAGTGATTCTTGTACTTGCTGCGCCAGCGGTCGCGGGTTCGAGTCCCGCTGGAGCTACTCCATCTATGCATGTATTAAAGTTGTATATATTACGTATATCAACTATCTGATATCCGAAACACAAGCTTTGTAGCTTATAAGACTATTAAAAAATGAAGAGTTTAAACAGAAAAATATAAGTAAAAAACTATATATGTTAATTTAAGGCAGGTCATATAAAAATAAACAACCCAACATGTTCTACTTTTGCGAAATATAAAAGACAGGATGTTTGCGCAATTATTTTATTTTACAACGTATTTAATTTTACGCGTGCGGTAAAACAATATGTTTTGTGAACTCTGCGTAGGTCAGGATTATTTTCACTAAAATAATAAATTTATTTTCTACTAGTAGGCCATTGCTTCGGTTTTACTGTTGTATCAAGGTTCCGCACAAATAATTAATTTAATGTTATAATTATAGTAGCAAACCCGGCCCGCTTGGCTGCGTGTAAGTTAAAATAAATAAATCGGTTTTTACAATTTTCAAAAAAAAGTTGCATAATTTACTTCTTATAATATTAGCTATCTGAGAGCGGGAGTCAAAATCGGCCCAGTCATATCAGAGATTAGCCATAACAGACAAACAGACAAAAGTTTTTAAAATTGATTTTAATACCGTACCTATATACTGTCATATGCATTTCGTCAAAATCTTTTAAATTGAAATTATAAACATACACTTCAATTTTATTTATAGATACTAATGTAACTACTGATTAGTTCTGTGCCTTATTATCAGTTATCATTTCATTTTAGATGTTGAATAGTTTAACCAAGTATGAAATACAACGGAAAATCAATAAAATCAGTTCGAATATGAAAAATCTGTTCAATGACAGCGAAATTGCACTTTTTGATGGACTGACCTAGACTCAGAGTTTTCAATAATGGAGAACATAATTTATATTTAAGTTTAATGTACCCTTAACTGTAAAGTATCTATCTTCCAGTATTTGAAAAAGTTATTATAAGTATTTATATAGGTCTTCTTATATATTTTCGCAATTTCGTAAGGAATTCCTTTGAAATGTTTATTACAAAATTTCTTCATGATTCGCATATCTTTGTACGAGTAGGCTTATAATAAAAATGTAAAAGTAAAGATCATTTGTTTATATTTTTTATATTCTGTACGAGAGATATTTTCTAAAAATAAAAACAACTCCAGTTTGCAATTATATTTTGAGATTGACCCACAAAAGAATTGCGTAAATTTTATAATTAAACGATAATGAGGCATAATCTTTATTTGGTAAATTTGCGCGCTGTTTCCAAAATATCGACTTAATTATCTTTCAATATCTAGTGGCTAGCATGTACATATATAGCATGTAACCACATATCCTGGGTTTGAGTCCCGGGTCTGACTGACTTTAATTATTCTCAGTAAACAAGTTAGCGATGCTTAACCCGTATGTTTGTTTGGTTGAATGCGCTAATCTCAGGAACTACTGGTCCAAATTGAAAAAATCTTTTTGTGATAGATAGTCCGTTTATTGAGAAAGGCTATAGACTATATAAAATGTCACTACGACCAATGGGAGAGGACCATGAGCAAAATCCGGAAGGGCCGGCGTTCGTTCTGCGAGATACCGCGCGACTCAGTACGAATTTGGTTTCCGGTCTTTAGAACGCGTGTGAAGCCACGGGAAATGCTAGTTTCTAATATAAAAGATAATAAGGAACGCAAGGATGCCAATTTAATAGTTTAATAATATAGTATGATGCAATAGTTTACAAAAAATCGAAATTAAGCGAATACAGAAATTCCAGCTGATTTTTAAATGATTTCGAAATCGACCCACTAAACTGAATAATGAAATTTCATGTAAGTAAATATTGTTATAAGTTAAGGTAATGAGGCCTACCCTCTTATCTATGGCTACGACTATCTCTACTTATGCCAAGAATGACTTTGTAAGTCCACGTATGATGATTTAGAATCAGGAATTATTAAATAACTTGTTAGATTATGACAAATATTTAATTACGGCCACATTATAAATAAAATGAAGGCAGTGATAGCTCAATGGTAGCGCGATTAGGACACCAAAGGAACCGGGTCTCCGTCTGGGAGAACCTAACAAGTATTCACGAGACAAATAAGACTGTTTTCAAATTTGCCCAATCTCTCCAAATTATTATCATAATATCTGAGAAGATATATTTTTCAATTTGAATTAGTTACCCATAGTCTATATATATAAATAGGTAAAAATAATAACAAAACCTATTTATAAATGAACTTCCACTAATGTAGCCGTCATACGTATCGCAATAACAATGTTTATTGCGCAAAGTCAAGCGTACAATCAAACAATTATGTGCATTTGCATACATTAACGCGGATCTCTCGGACTGCGGTCTGGCAATCGTCCAAGTAGGCAGATGTGGTCTAAGAAGCAGGATTTCATAGATAGGTTAATTAAATATTTTATAGTCAACTAGTGTTGTACCGGGTTTAACCGATTTCAGCAAAGGAAATTATTTTATTTTTGTTTTTCTAATTATTTTTTTACCTAGCCACTTAGGGTAAGTGTGTTAGGGTAACTTCGGTTGGGTGCATCTCTAGATACTCTATGTATTTATAATATTATATTACTCATAAAAACCCCATTTGAAAAGTTAGAAAAGTGGTCGAACTGTCACAAAAAATCGTTGAAATTGCATTTAAAAAAACATGCAAACCTAAAGTTAATAAAATAATCTGTTAATAATAATCTGGACTTTAAGGACTCTCTGTACATATGAATCAAAAAATGTTTGTATAGTGAATATAAACTCTAATCTCATAGTTTTCACATAAACATAAGGATAATAAATATATAATATGTTCGGGTAATATTACACACTGCGTCTTGTGTTATGCATACTAGATAGTTGGTACACTACACATATATAATTTTGATTTCATACAAATTATAAACACCCATGCTTAACAAATGAATGCCCCCAATGGGACTCAAACCCGTGACCACTAGCACAATAAGTAGGGTCACTACAAACTGAGCCAGACGTGTTGTATTAACAGCCAAAAATATTATTAAAACAGTACTATAAGTAAAAACCTTAATATTACAGATCAAATTACACTATTTTTTTATACTAAAGTCACAATCAAAAAATGTACTATAGCCTTACAAATAGGTTTACGTAATAAAGGTTCATTAAAACTTGCTTTGTATTAAAGCCAGTAGTAATAAATTTATTTTATACGAAACTTTCATGTTTCTTTAACTGCCTGCTTACAAAATTCATTTATTTCGAATAATTAAAATTTCTTATGCAATTTTGATAAAATGTAGGTTTAACGTTAACGTATTTAACGATGAAGTGGACTTTTATAATAATAAAATATGTATAAGTTTCTAACTTTTATCTTTTTTATGAGTTTTCTTCTTATAACGGGGTCTCATCACGAGAAAGAAAAATTCTTTAAAAATTATCAATAGGTTAAGTTACATGATAGATTTGTCTTTTACTGTTGTGGAAAATTAACAAAACATAAAAAAGTTAGATCTCAAAAAGGTAGGTATAATACTATGGTTATAAAAATATTCTATAAAGCAATAATGCACTTGTAAATCAAATTTGCTTAATTTAAATGTAGAAAGAGTCTTACAATACTAACATTAGTTTGCAAATATTTATAAAATAGAACAGTTTAACTATATGCGAATTACCGACATCTATATATAATAGTGAAGCAAACAAAGATAGCCCGAAGTATAGCCGAAGCCGTATCCAGTTTCTTTGTATGGGATGAGGCATTTGTACCAGTTATTAATAAAAAAATATTATGGGATAATTTCGACGACCGAGTGGGCGTTATTACCCATGGTTGTAACGATGGTTGTATTCATGATTATCAGTGGGCCTATAGTTCACACTCCATTACCGCTATTAACTTAAGGAATGGACCTACTGCAAATTGTTCCGAAAAGTAACCAGACAAACTATTCTTGTTCATCGTTTACCATGTGATTGAAACGTTGCTAGTGGTTTATTCTCGTTAGCTATTATAGCTTACAGACGTTGTAGGTACTAAGCAAAACGTATGTATATAGGTATGGCACATGCAATTTTTTGTGCATAATATGTTTGTTACACGATAACTTCAAACATTGTGAATGAATATATTATAATATTTATTTTATGATTTTTGATACTATTTATAAAAAATCAGATAACTTCGAAAGTTGTTATTTTAAAATATTTATTTTATAAATTAGTTATCCATATCTTAGGATGACTGCTTTTTAGTAAAAATCCCTCCCTATAGGATGGAAAATAAAAAAAACAATGTAGTGAGTACTGGGCGAACACTCTCGTAGTACATAAAATCACTTATATTTATTAATTAGATCGAAATTAATATGAAAATCTAAAACCTTTTCTCTGAAATATGTAAAAAAATCTAAGCTTAACTCTCTTAACTACAATATTTAAATTTAAGCACATTCTTTTGAAATAGCTCTTTTATGCATATTAATGTTAGTGTTTAATTTTCAGGTCAACGGTATTGTACTACATGGGAGATGTCATCTCAACGCCTCTGCTATCATCAAGGGCCTTGTTGGACCCGTCTTCAAAATCATTTTGCTGAGGTAATATTATATATAGTAACTAGCGACTTATTCAGTCATTACGTACCTTTTAACGGTTTGCGGTTATTTTCCCGTAGTAAAAGTACCCGGAGAACTAGCTATCACCATATCCATCAAAATCTGTCAAGTAGTTTTCTAGTGATGCGGTCAAAGATAGACAGATAGCAAAAATTTTGTATCAATAATAATGAATTTTATAAGTTTTCTAAATAATATTTAATGTACAGATTCAACTCAGGATTTTACTATATGCATAGATATAGAATATAAGGCATAGAATAGAATATTGTAGAAATACATGAGTGATCCTACAAGAGTTCCATTTTTACATTTACCTAAAACAATAAATATTCAATAAGTTTGTGTTTTTTTATGAATCATAGCTAGGGTATGTTTTTTTTTATTTTTCACTATACATATTACATATATTGCTAGGGGTAACACAAGGGTACCATATACATACATCGATATCTGTTTAGGCGTTTAGAAGTTATGGTGGAATAAAGAAACTCACAAACATACATGAACCCTGAAAACATAACATGTCTTTTTTTGGGCAGTCGTGTAATAACATAATAACTTTGATTTATAAAGTAAAAAAAATGCACATTGTATACTTAACCATATATGCTATCTAATCTCTTATCGATATCTCATTTAGGCATCCATTGTGTCGTAGGGGAATTTATTTCCCAGTGACAGTGGCTGAATTAACTTATTTACATTTTAGGTGCTTTTTAAATAAAATTAGAATAATGTATTAGGTTATTATAACGTGACGTGTTGATGCTGTGGAGGTCATTCCCCTTGACATGATCAATGATCATCTATTTACTAGCGTCTCACCCTTGCTACGCTTGGATTCTTCTGTAAGTACTTTCGTTACTTAGCATTTCTTAATCATATATTATAAAAAGTGTCCTATATACCCGGATAACTAACTATCATCATACCAAACTTCACCAAAATCGGTACAGTAGTTTTTTCGTGATGCGGTGACAAATTGACAGACAAACAGAAAGATAAAGTTTTAAATACTTTAGACTCGGCGTCTGAGGGTAATGACGACGATTCATAAAAATGTCAATGTACAGATTCTGGACAAATATTCAATTATTTTTAGTTTGTTCAAATTTTAGTGTGTCAATTTAAAACCCAGATATAATCTATGTTGACCATAGCTCTATGGTGAATTAGTAAACACGGGATAATATCTTAACAGTACATAAATATGGTCACGGCCTCAAAACTAAGATTTTAGACACCTCAAAAGTTTTTATACTATAATACTACTTACTCGTAGTTTATAATAGTCCTATGTGGGTTATCATCACGCAGAAACCAAAAACGACCAGTGTAGTTCGTTCACCCCAGTTCCATTATTAATTTGTCCCAGGTAGTGGTACCTACCGTTATTAATTTGTATAGATAGGTAGTAGGTAGTATATTCCGTCAAGGTACCAGGTGGTGTTGAAACACCGTAAATTTTTACTCATTTTAACCAATATTAAATAAGGCAATTGCCGAAATCGCCAATTCAAAGAAATAAGTGATACAATTAAAATAAATTGCTTATAGAAATTAAAGAAATCCTTATTTTTTAACTTTTCTTGAAAAAATATATTACTGAAATATTCTGCCCTTGGCTATTTTATTCTGCATTTTAATATGATACTAGCGACTCGCCCTCGCTTCGCTCGGGCTCTTCCCTAGATTTAGCACAGGCAAAGCCGCGGGATCCGCTAGATATGCATATTAACCTTCCTCTTGAATCAATCTATCTATTAAAAAAAACCGCATCAAAATCCGTTGCGTAGTTTTAAAGATTTAAGCGTACATAGGGATATAGGGACAGAGAAAGCGACTTTGTTTTATACTATGTAGTGATATGACTATTAATTATATTATACCCTAAGATAAATACACATAAAATTGTTTTGTATATATGTTTATAAATAATATTTAACTAGCTTTTACACGTAGCATTGCTCGTGTCGTTTCTTTCCTCAATAAACTTGCTATAAAAAGCATAAAGAATATTAAGTACCCAAAACTTAGTATAAAAGATTATTCCACTTAAATCAATAGTAAAAGCCAACTCTTCAGCTTCAGATATCAGCATTAATATAAAAAATATTCTGTCATTTTTAGTACTTCATACTTTTCGTTCGTCACAGGTGTTTTTCTGCAAATAGGGACTACCTACTTAAAGCGTTCACAATTCAGGCATCAGGTGCAAAAATTTCTCCTATTCAGGACTCGTATTAGGATATTCAATAGGCAAAGGATACATAATAAAGATTTTATATCTTTATAAGATACACTCTTGCGTTGCTCGGATTGGTACGTTTTAACGATTAGTATGAAATAAATAAACTTTATAATACAATACATAGGCATGATGAGATAGAAATAGTAAATATTATGTTGGGACACTATTGCAACAGCACCATCTTGTTCCGTGGTAAGCTACGAAGCTTGTGTTATGGATATCAGATAGTTGATATACTACACACTTATACATTTTTAAACACATCCATATTATAAATATAAACACCCATGACTGGAGTACAAATATTCATGTTCAAAAAATGAATGCCCCAAGCACGACTCGTACCCGCGACCGCTGGCGCTAAGTAGGGTCACTTTCAACTATGCCAAGCGTGTCAAACTGATGCACTGGTCATTACACTGATAAAGAAAATGTATAAAATGTTAAACAAATGAATATAACCAACGATTTACTCTCACTTCGCTGAGGTTCGCCTCTGAGTCTTGACGGGTAATTTTTTTTACTCTTATATCGTATGGCCTTCTTAAATAAATTGTCTATCTAATGGCAGTATAATTTTTCAAATCAGCTTAGCATTTTACGAGATTTACAGTAACATTTACCGTATAAAATTAGTAGGTACAGTGAGATTTTCGTATTAGTCGATTTTAACTTAGGTACATAAATTAATATTAATAGTTATTTCTCGTATATATAAAAAACCTATGGAATATTTCGCCGTCACGTCATCATAATGTTTACGACGTGTTTGAAAGAGTATAGAAAGGTTTAAACGATCTATACCTATACATAATTATAATAAAATTCTGATTCAAACCTGTAATTAACTATATATTCTGTGCCTGCACATTAAATATATTTTGGGAAGATGTTTTTTATTCCTTGTAATTTAACTGTATTGTAGTTATACTAATATTTCGAAATAAATTAGCTCAGACGGACGGACCAGCCATATCTATTGATATCTCTTCACTACTTGGACTCTAAAATTGTTTTGTTTTCACTCATATATATAATAAAATATTACTTACATAATTCATTAGTATATTACTCAAAATATTACTATGTATTTAAGTTCTATTTGCATACAACTACTGTGCAAGAGCCTTAACCCCACCCTAAGACAAGTGGTTAGAAAGGTGAAATTATCAGATATGCAAGACTCAGGATTTGAACCCGCTTCACTCGATTTCCAAGGCAAGCGTGTTACCACTCTACCACTGCCTTTACTACTGTCACTATTATTATATATCTTATAAATAAATATTTTTTATAGACGAAAGGCGGCATTGGAAGACGTAGCAGTCAAACCTCTGACACAATTTCCAATAGCACTCGACGAAGAGGTATGTACGAATTCTATTTTTCATTAAATAGGTATTATAATTACTTTGCAATAGAGTTATATTTTTTAATTTGTTATATAAATAGGTTATTATTTTTCTTGTAATAAATAATTGTTTCGCAATTAACTTCAACTTGTATTACTTATGTAACAAATGTAAAAAATAACAACTATTCAATTATAATTATTAGATTTTTTACATAATAAATAGACTTCCAGTACGACGTATAGGTATTATACTTTATGAATATTTATAAAATTTTCATTACAAATGCAAATTAATTCCGACCATACATAGGTAGAAGTATATAAAAAAATCGATAAGCCATCGTCTTTTTTAATATTAAAACCTGCCAGATACAAAAATTGTACTCAATACGATCTATGTTGGCATTAAGTTCGTTTCCCGACTTTTATACAAAAATGTGTATGGCTGTAGGGTTACCGTTTTTCTACTAGCACGCCGAATTCCGAACTTGTCATGTCCAGATGCTTTCGTTAGACGACTGTATAAACTAGTACAGTGTGAGAGGCACAAGTGTAGCCCAGCATAATACAGAAGGCATGGTGTACACGTATATAATAAATATTTTTGTCTGATATCAGAAAATTTTTATATCAATATTATTGATAAAATAATATTCAAGTAATTAGAATGGAATAAATTTTTATAATTTTGTTTTTTATTTTATTCTTTTTTTTTCTTCGTCTTTTTTTTCTTTTTTAGTCTTTCTCTTCTGTAAGGTAAATAAGTAATTCTATGTTGATTTGCTTCAAAATCACGAACGCAATAATACACTTCACGTGTAAGTGCAATTTTATTTTATTTCTTTTTTTTTCCTAAGCATACTTACAAAATACAGTCGATAGTTGAGCCAATATTAGACGGAAGCGACACCAATTTAAAGCATCGGGAACCAAAAATCAAAACAAATCCCTAAAGAAATCCTTAAGAATCCGTATAGAAAAGTTAATACATATATTTATTTAAAAATCCTTGCGATATCTCGTTTTAGAAATTGGTCAAAAATCTAGACCATATCTAGATATCAAATGGACTAAATGTAGTGAAGATAGCGTCAAAGCGTTACCAAGCGATACACAGATTTACATACATATTATATTGTTTTAATATAATTTATTATTGTTTATTCGCTTAACACTGACCTTGCGACTATCTCGCTCACACTTCACGCTTATGGTTTCCGTACGATTTTCCTAAACCATTCTTAACGATCGAAATCCAACCTTATTGTAACTAAATTAAAGTAACAAATCAATTAAGTTATTATTTTTCAGTGTTTATCTTAAACGGATATAACGAAATGTCATAAGTAAGTTTCTTGCGTATTTAAAATTGAAATTTATGAATAATTATTTAAGGTCTAATTTAATTTGTTTAGTTAAGAAATATATGATACAATTTAATTGAAATCACGTCTGTTATCATTTTAGCGATGTCATACACATAAGTAGTAGTACTGTAGAAGCGGTGCGAGAGTACGCGTTTAATTCAATTAATAATGCTAAAAGTGTTTTATATTAAGCAATTTATTACTTATAAGTGTAGTAAAGTGTAAGTAAAGTGTTATTTGCAAGTTCAAAGTGAATTTTAAAGTGGTTTTGAATAACATACGAATGCGAATTTAGATTTTGATTCAAGAAGTTTTGTTAGTAATGTGAGATTTATTTGTGTTATTAGAGTTCAAAACTTGAAGTATAGCTTAATATTAACCGTCGAGATACTATTAGCATACAAATTGTACAATTAGCTTTTATATTTTTTTATTTCTTACTAATTTTATACTTGAGTATCATTTTAATAATTAATTTTTAAAAGTTATTTCTTTGAATTATAACTTATTTTTAATGTAGGCATTGAAATTAAAAAGATATATTGCGATCTGAGCACTGAATGAATAATATATATTGATATAATTATTATTAAGTTTGAGTAGTGGTAGGTACCTGTAACATATGGGAAACCGAGTGAAGCGGGTTCAAATCGGGTCACTTTGCCAGCGTGGTTGACTATGGCTTGAAGGATTGCCCGTGCCCAGCAATGGGGCGTTAAAAATGGCTAGTAAATAAATAAAATATGTTATGTAAAATTTTCCTAAAATTTCAATAATGATTATGGTAGAATTCCGATAAATTTGTAAACACTAGTGTGCATAAATGAATTAATACGTATGTACGAGTAAATGTTATCGGTGGAAGTTTTAATTTTTTTCCAGATTATATTTGGGCTTTTTCAACGTCCCACGCTGAATTCGGGTTGGCGGACTTTCTGTCATTCGGTTTGTTAGGCTCTCTCAGACATGCAAGTTTCCTCACGACGATTTCCTTAACCGTAGGACAAGTGGTAATCATGTAGAAAATGACTCGAGTCGTACATGTAAATATCAAAGGTACGAGGCCCGATTTGAACCCGGATTACCGCATTTCCCAAGCTAGCGGGGGACTGAGGAAAATATAGAATACAAATTTAAAGTTAATAGTTCTCTTTTCGATTTCATAAACTACATTTAAAAGTTCCATAAAACAAAATATTAAAACTAAAAATCAAAATAATTTATCAATGACAGTATGGTCATTAAAATTTTACGTGTCAAGAAAGTTATTATTCTGTACTTAATAATAATAAGTCGTTTAAGTTGCTCAATAGAGATACTTCATACTTTCCATATATAAAACCATTTATTTTAGTTTATATTTTATAAAAATGATGCAACTAAGATTATACCTACTTATGATTTTCTTGAAATTTCTACTACAAATAATGTCCTCTTACTGAAAAATTCTCGATAGAAACCTCAATAACTATACTTCGATACTCAAATCCGATACCTCCCAAGCTGTAGCCGTACACATGCTGCCACTACAGTACAGAGGCAGTTTTAGTACCAATACAATGTTATTATATCTGGTTTACCATTCCAAATTGCACTAAAATCTGTACAATGTTAATAATATCTGGTTTACCATTCCAAATTGCACTAAAATCTGCTAAGCCATAACTAGAAGGGGAAATAACAAATCCAAAATTTCTCTCTCACTCTTTGTAACTATCCACTTGCATTACATTATAAGTTTAATATCAATAGAGTGGTCGTGTTTTAAGAGTACATAGAGCCACTTTATGAAACTCGAGTCGTGCAAACATTCTTTTATCTACAGCCGCTTCGAGTACGCAGATATAACAATATGTATAGTATATACTTAACTGTTAGTGTTTTCTAACATTAACTAATATTTTAACTAAGATTTACTTCACGTAATTTCGCGTGGCTTCGGCCGCGTTCCAAAGACCAGTTACCGATTTCCTATAATTTACTTATACTCAATCCTTCACAGAAATACGCTGGATTTCATGACATAAGTTCCATCTCTATCAGTTTTTTAGTTTTTATAGAGTTTTTAGAGCGAACAAAAAACGTCTCGCCATTTAGTCATTTTCTTACATAACGCTCTCAATTTATCTAATGACTATTATTATAAATATAAAATTAACGTACTGATGTTAATGCTAAACAGATCGTAAAGTAATTTGGCAAGTTCATAGATCAAATATGGACACAGACGTAGCCTCGTACTAACTATACTTATCATGTAACGGTCCGCAAGTAGTAATAAATATATACAAAAATCAATTTTTACAATATTTCTCATATTATAATTATCTTAAAACACTACAAGATCTATAAAATCATTTAAAATAAATAGCAGATGCATGCATATTTAAATGTAATTAAATATGGCTAATTAGTTATAATATATTATATTATTATAAAAAAGTATTATATAAAACTAACACCTATCAAACTAAATCAGTGTTGTGCAAAAACATAGTGTGTGCTTAAACAAGAGTGTTACCAAAAATGATACAGTAATGACTGTGATGAACGAAGTGCGCAGACGCGACGAATATTACAAACCAACTGCTTTCCTTAGAACAATATGGAGACGGACTTTGTCCTTCAAAAAGAAAAAGGTAAGATATGTTCTAATATTAAATGAGCAATATTTGTATGAAGAAATTAATATCTTTTATTTCGGAAACGACTCTAACGATTTAAATGTATATACATGAGACTTTCTTGATTAAAAAAAACGCTTTCTTTTCTTAACGTGTCTTTAAAGTGCAAAGCGAAAGCTCAGGTACTAATATAGTAAGATGAAATAATATTTTTACTTTTACGTCCATACATACATACATATATACAAACAAACAAACACTCAAATATCATAACAATGTGGATGATTACCTACATCATATTATTATCAATTTTACTAACAACTGCTTTACAACCAAACTTTTAAAATGAAAATTTACAATTAGAGAAATAAGAAAATAACGTTTGAATTGCAAAAATAAAGCATCGTTAATAAAATAAATGTAATACTTGTGTAAGCAAACTTTTTATCATTAAGTCCACTCAAGCCGCGAAAGCAAAGTTTGTTGGCAGTTTCATTCGAGCCGAATAGATTACTTAGTGTTAGGGAATAGATTAATGAAATTTTATGATACATAACATGTACTAATATTTGCCGGCGACTCTGCCTGCGTAATATAATAAAAAGAATATTCATACAAATTTCCAACTCTGTTCTTAAGGGTTTTCTAAAAACGTTTGATGGAAGTATATAATGTTTTGTTCACTCTCACTATTTACATATATATGTACTAATATTATAAAGCTGAATAGTTTGTTTGTTTGTTTGGTTGGTTGAACGGGCTAAACTCAGGAACTACTGGTCCGAATTGAAAAATACTTTTTGTGTTGGATTTACAAAAAAGGCTATCACGCTACGACCAATAGGAGCGGAGCATCAATAACTTTTTTTGCAAAAACGGGAGAAAAATATTTCTATTGAGAGCTTCCGTCACGTACGCTGCGTAAACAGTTAGTTATGCAAAAACAATGTATGACAGAATTGTTCCTCTTTAAAAGTTATAAAAAGTCAGCAAAAGCATATTATGTCTATCTTTTAAGATTGACTCGCTATAACCTTTTTTGTGGTAATTAAATATGTTATAAGATAATGCATTATTTGCGAAGGTGTTTTATAAACATGATATTAATCCTTACCTAAATGAATAGGTTACTCATCACAAGTATTTAATTTTTAACAGAATTGCTCTTGGCATCATTTGATTTCAATGAATATATTACGAGACATCATAGTTTTAACATAACTCCGCAACAAAATAATGATCACCGCGCGCAAGACGGGCGTTCGCGAGGGGGGATGAACACCGGTAGCTGTGCTTATTTACTATTTCAACACCTCTGCAGGTATTTGGTTTCCAGTCTTTAAAACGCGAGCGAGAGAGGCTAGTGTTATATTTAAATACAACGATATCTTCTTTATTTATAATATTATGTGTGGTGTATCAAATATCGATAACACAAGCTTACCATGGAACTAGATGGTGCTGTATGTTAATGTCCCAACATATTTATTTATATCATCATGTTATCACAAAAAATATAGTGGGAAGAATTTCCTTTATTATTATGAAATATTTAGATTGTCGTGTTTATTTAAATATACATATTTATTTAACCTATATAGTACAATTAATTATTTTAATGTTTGAAAAAAAACTCTATTAGAAATAGAGTTTCTAACATTTCTTGTCTTATCTAGCACGAGTTTTGTTTGTTATACAAACACGAAGGACAAAAACAGTAAATTATTTTTTAATTGTCTCTATCCTTTAAAATTAATATTTAATTTTGTGATAGTATCGTCGTATATTATATCCATTGAAATATGTAATACCTTAGCTTCTCCCATGACCATGATTACTATAAAGCATACGAAACATTAGAAACCAAAAGGTTAATAAGCAAAATAATCCTAATAAATATGAAAATCATAATAAATATGTTTTATTTAAAATTCACTATTGGGTTAAACAGAACCTTCTTGTTTCATAAAAAAGCTACGAGTCTTGTGCTATGCAAGATAGTTGTTACACTTATGCCCTCTGCTATAACTCGAACTTACGACCGCCGGTACAGCAAGGAGAGTCACTACACACTGAGCCAAACGTGTCATCACTTTATAGGATAATTTTATTTGCGATACTTTTACGACATACCTGCTATTATCATTAAAGAGTACCTAAGCTATTTTCCTATAGACTCAGCAGAACTAAAATACATTTGTAAACAGCATATATACGAGTACATACTTTACATCCTATAGGTACATAGTATATATAATTCTTCTTCATACAAAAATAGTGTAGAAGTTATTCTTCTTGAAACTACAACACATATTTTGTACTTACATTTAATAATCGTTGATCTGAATATAGCAAGTAGAAAGGTCACTTACTCACTCATCATGAAGTATCGAAAACTGCTTAAAATAAAGATGTTTGGCAGGGACATAGTTTATAGTTAGTGCCCGTAAAGAATGAATTTTGCGACAGGGCCGGATTAAGGTGGTCTAAGGGCTGTCTCAAGTTGGATGAAAGTCCTTCATTTTCTGTGCTACAAACTTTAAATTTGGCAAGGTGCTCCTAGGCACGAACTCAAGCGAAGCAAGGGTGATTCGCGAGTATTGTTATTGTGTAGGTATTATAAAGAATATACGATCGAGATTCGAGACAGTGCGGTAAATTCTGAGATTTACTATCGAATATAAATCATAATGATAAATGATATTGTGTTAGACTCAATTGTGCTTATAAAGGTTTCGTTTTATTCATATTATGATCATAAAAATTAACCTTTTTTGAATAATTAATAATTATATTTTTAAATGTGAAAGTAGGTACTGTCAGCTGTTACCTTCTCAAGTTTAAACTGCTGGACAGATTTCGATATAATTTGGCAAGGACGAACGTAGGTTACCTTTGACAACCGCTTACTTAACACGCGAACGAAGTCGCAATCAAAAATTATAGTCACTGCATAGTATAAAACAAAGACGCTTCTCGCTGTCTGTCCCTATGTATACCTACTTCTTAGATCTTTAAAACGCATTATGCGTTTTTTTATAGATAGAGTAATTTAAGAGGAAGATTTATATGCATAACTAGCGTAACCCAAGCGAAGCGAGGGTGAGTTGCTAGTAAGTATAATAAAAACAAAAGCCACCTAGGAACTTACTTGAGTGAAGCTAGAGTAAATCACTAGTATTTATAAGAGAATGTAACTGTTTATGTGGAATTAACTAAAGCCAACATTTCCATGGCAGACGTGCCTAGAATTTACCCAGTTGGGGATCTCAGACTTGTCCAAATAAAGAGGCACGTGTATATTGTAAGAACACACGAATTGTATGTATTATAATTAATTATTGAAACAAGTTTTTTATACAAATTAAACCATAATATTATAATAAAACTGAAGAGTTTGTCTGTTTGGTTTAATGCTCTTATCTCAGGAGCTACTGGTTCGAATTGAAAAATTATTTTAGTGTTGGATAGCACATTTTTCGAGAAAGGCTATACAATATCACATAATATAATAATATATAAAATCTAAAAATTTGGTTTCCGGCCTTAAGAACGCGGGCGGAGCCACGGGAAATAGATTAAATTAAAATAACTTTGAAACGATTTGTATATAAATAATAAATATCGTAATTTAGACATACATACAAAAAATGCAGTTTATAAGTTTTTAAGGTCATCCTGCGAAAATGTGTCTCAAAAGAAGTTTTATACTTAACAAATATTATTCTTAATAAGTACTTTCTAGCCATTCTTGTAAAAATTGAACCGGTGACCTTCGACTAAATTGGCAATGTTTGTCAGAGCTACTTCATTGCAAAGGTTTTATGACCAATTGTGCTGTAAAAACATTACAAATTATAAAAGTTTTACATTTAAAGACAATGTCGCAAGCAAAATACTAATTTTTATAAAATTTTACAAATTGAAAATATTGTCTCAAGTGTTCGGACACCCGATTCACAGTGTCACAGACACGTATATCACTTTTTTATTTTTAATTATCAACATACTAAATATATTAAAGTCGATTTAAATACATTTAAATATTATTATTAGTAATTCAAGTTCGTAATTTCAGTTTTTTATATTAAGAAAATGTCAAACTACCAAATATATAATTATTATATTCGACATTCACTCTCGCACCTGTCAGGTTTGTCTTTTTGTTCATCCGAACAACCAGCTATCGTAATACCAAATTTCATTAAAATCAGTCAATTATTTTACTCTTGATGCGGTACAGTAAGAAATACAAACAAATATTTTTAAAACTATAGGCTTGGGCTCTGTATTATCTTACTATTTCAATAAGATCTTCCAAAAATAATATGTACGGATTCGTCTCAGAAAATTATTATACGTAGGTATAGATGTATATGCTAGACAGTTTTTTTAATTAAAATTGTGATTATGATAGTCACTATTTTTTTTTAATATTTGTAAGATAAATGTTTAAAAAGTACTCCTTAAATAGAAGCGTATCTTATATATTATAAAAACACACATCAATGTTACGACAGTAAGAATATGTTTAATACAAATTGGTAATTTCTGTCTATTTAAAACTCTCCAGACGTCCTTGATACACGCAGTCTGTAGTCTAGTCGCACTTTCTTTAGTTAGTATACCAATCTAATACAATTTTAATAGGGTTAAAAAATAGCGGATGATCTTGAATTGTTGCTTCAAAGGGTAGCCTATTGTTCATCTTTTTGCAATAGATCATCAAAATTAGTTCACTTTTTTATTTTCTTAAATATGCGAAAGTTTATATGTATGTCTACAAATTAGGCAGTAGGCCAGTTGTAACCTACTCGGTTAAGTAACAGAACTATGCTGGTTCAAATCCGGGTCTCGCAAATCATAGCTCATAACTCATATCTCACACTGATATTTTCATGTGGGAATTCATTTCTGTGATGAGCCCGAATGTTTGTACTCTAGTCATGAGTGTTTGTATTTATTATATGCATATATTTAAAGTTATTTATGTGTAATGTATCTGATATCCGTAACACAAGCCTCGTACCTTACCATGGAACTAGATGTTTCTGTGTTGATGTCTCAACATATTATTAGTTTAAAAAATGTGTTGCTTGTGATAAAATCGCACTTCTGATGATAGAAAATTAATTATAGAAATAATAAAAGCTTTAAACTACTCTCTATTACTTTAATATTAAGAGAAACTATTCTTATTACTGCTTTATTACCTACTTTATATATTACCAAGATAATTAAGAAATTTAGGAATAGGTAATTAAGACAAAGGAAATTGAAGTAATTACTTATTTATTTACTACCATTTCCATTTTCTAAATTTCTATCACTTGCATGTTCTTGACATGTATTAAATAATCACTAAGCAAAGCACCAACAGTCAAATCCGCATAAAACCGGTATATGTTAATATTAACACCAAACGTTAAAATTGTTTTTGTAATACATATGATTTATTACATCTATCATCTACGTGTTGCAATACTAGTAGTACGTATAGATGTTTAAAACTTAATTAGCATATTTATTAGACTCTAAGGCCCAATCCTTATAATAATACCGTTCACAGTTCGCTCCGGGTTCGATCTCTGTCTGGTAGTTATCTAGTCAGAAATATATAAGGGCATTCAAACTGTCGGTTATAGTCAACTTTTCTTCATCCCATTAAACTCAATATATATACGTATTATAGTGAGGGTTGGCCCTACTTATGACCCTACCATATTTTATTTTTGTTGCGAAGTATACAGATAATTTAAAATAAAGAGATTAAGCAACTTAAGTTCGCTTTGCACAAATGCATTTTTAGATCCATTTTGGCTTATAATAGTTTTTTTTTCATCTAATATATAAAATTCTCGTGTCACGGGGTTCGAACTTGAACTCCTCCGAAACGGCTTGACCGATTCTCATGAAATTTTGTGAGCATATTGAGTAGGTCTGAAAATCGGCCAACATCTATTTTTCATCCCCCTAAATGTTAAGGGTAGTCCACCCCTAATTTTTTTTTATTTTTTAGACAATTTTTTTTCCTACAGATCAACCCAATGAGGTTGATTAGCAATTAAAAAAATGAACGCGGGCGAAGCCGCGGGTTGAGCTAGTATTTATATAAAATGAAAACACTAACAGTATATATATATATGATTTGAAGTAAACCTATGCAGTAGTCAGTTCGACGCCTAGCTCGTTGCAGCGTAACCGAACGGCTTACAAGCACAGGTACAATCAAACAAAGACACATTCTACAAATTATAAATTCTCAATTAAAGTTAAAGTACCTATAGTAAAATTATTAAATCCCAAGTAGCTTCTACAAAGTCTAAGTCATCTCAAAACTTTCTAATGTCTACCTATTTTTTTATATTATAGATTTCTCAGAGATTAGATATTTCCTTGTAGTGAAAAGTATCCTATATGTTGATTAGGATAGCCAGCTACCATAATCCGAAACTTCATCATTTGTTCTGTGTTTTTCTCCTAATGCGTCTCAAGACAGACGGACAGCAGACAAAATTTCTAAAAACTATATTCGGCATTTGTATCGATAATAATTAGGTACTATTTAAAGAATATTTTCCTAAAAATGCTATCTAAATTTTATTATATGTATAAGTATAGATGTAGTTCTGAAGCACACTCACGCACACCACCACCACAACAAACACACACACTAGCCACATGCCACATTCACAAAAAGGTTATGCAGTTAGAATAAATATAAATTTTTCATTATTAAAGCAAAGACACTTGAAAGAACATTAATCGTTTTTTCGCTTAATCTTTGCCGTCGCGAGGAAACATTTATCTCTTCGCTGTTATCGTTTTTGCAATCTCTATGGCCAAGATTTATTTCTTTTTTCTTTCGAATAATTCAATGATTTAATAAGCTGAAGTTTAGCTTATAGATATCGAACCTTAATACCTTAACTATTAATACCTAATATAATAATACTAGCGACTCACCCTCGCTTCGCTCTGGTTCGTCCCTATATGCTGCTTCCCAATTTTAAAGTTTGTAACACAAAAAATAAAGGACTTTTATACAAACTTGCGAGACCCCTTAGACCTCCTTAATCCGGTCCTGTTGCAAAATCCGTTCTAAGCGGACGTCTACTAACTTTAAACTATCTTCCTGCTAAATTTTATCTTTATACATCATGCAGGTTTTTAGTATTTCGTGATGAGTGAGTGACCTTTCGCTTTTATATATTTAGATGTTGGCTACGTTTCAGTGCTCTTTTAGTGGGTAATGTTATTATATACTTAATTTATTGCGTTATATTTATTCAACAATAAAATTTTAAATATATGACATTTTAGATTGTTTAATTAGTAAAATAAAATTACTTTCTTTTCAAATTACCAATAAATGTTTTTGAAGTATTTAGGCTAACTTATTTGTCATTGATCCCGATCATTGAATGTTGAGAGATATTACTTATTTTTTTCTAGACAAAATATTCTTTTAGACCGTAAAACTTAAAATAAAATACACTATCATAGGGTTTCTCATCAAAAATTTCTATTTTTAATTAAAAAACCTGGTCTACTGTAGGTACAGACTCTTTGGTGTAACAACCCTATATTATGTAATTTGTATTATATTAAAATTATCTACATTTAGAGACTTAGTTGGTTCCGGGAAACGATACGAGCAACTAACTACTTCAATTTTCCTGTTCATACTTGTTTGTCAAGAAATCTGTTCGAAAAAGGCCGCCAAACGTATGATGGTGATTTTTTACAAGTATTTTTTTTCGATAGCTACTAAGTTGTAACAAGACAAGAGTTTGATTAAAAAAAATCTGGTGCTAGTTTTTGGCGACAAATGTGTTTGCTCATATGTCTTATGTAAAACAATGAGGAAATGAAATTTTGTGCTATACTTTTATTATATTAAAAGATGATCTGAGACAGAGCAGATATGCATAGTAAATTATGGATATCATAATTATAATATAACTATCAACAACCTATGAAAAAATAACAATGACGCCATCCTCCATGATCCATCCAGGTGAATCAATAAATAAACTAAAAATCATCAAAATGATCAAAACGTTTAAGGAAATACGGAAATTTTATATATATAATAGTATAAAAACTACGACTTCGTTTTCATTACTCTTTAGCACGTCTATCCCGTGGGAGCTCTTTGGTGTTCCGACATAGAGCGATGGCTTTTCTATTAATTTATATCGTTTTACTATATTAAATACTTTATATAGTAAAAACCAAACCGCTTCCCGCCGTCTTATCGCTTAGATAGAAAGGATAATATTATGTAGTATATTTATAACATGTAAGGTTTATAATACATGTATATTATCATTTTTTAGAAATCTGTACTAAACGTTAAAATGTATGCGAGGCTTAGTAAGTGTTCTTAACTGATTTTTTCGGTTTGTATTAGGTATTTAAAACTATCGACTCACCCTCGCTTCACTCGGGGTCGTCTCTAGATTTAGCCCGAGCGAAGCCGCGGGTTTCGCTAGTATCTTTATAAATTATAACCTATGCGTTATTCTGATGTGTAAGCTATGTTTTGTAAAGTTTCAGCAAAATCTATTCAGTAGTTTTTACGTGAAAGAGTAACGAACATACATCCATACATTCTTCGCTTTCGCGTTTATAATATTTAGTAGGATATAATGTTAACTTTTAGAATTTAGTGAGTAATTGCTTATTATACAACAGTCTTCGTCAATGCAATAAATAGTGTTTTTTTTTAATAAAAAGATTCCTAGTAAACAAGTTTATTTATCGGAGGTAATTCGGCAGAGTTACCTATTTTACATATAGTATTTTATATTTACAAATCCCAATATTATTATTTATTATCAATGCCAAAGTTTGCATGAATGGTTGTACAACAGAGATTATAGTTTGAAATAGCACATAGTTTACTTATTATCCCGGAAAAAATATGATTCCCATCAAATAACGATACTAACTGTTAAAACTTACAGGAATATGGTTATAGGAAAAACATGGTGATCCAATAGTGTTTTATATTTAAAAATAGATTTCTTGTCATTTAAATCCCAGATTTATTTTATTAATTTTTAATGTATAATTTTGACTTGCACAAGACACAAGACTGAGGATTCAAAATTTACCTTATAATGACTCTTTGTGATCAGGTCTACATTTTATTTTATTTTTTTTAGGCGGACGACAGATTCGCCGGCTACAAGGGAGTTCGAGATATTACCGTGAAAAAGGTAGGTTTAAAAAAATTGCATATGCGTAATGGTTTGCATATTAATCTTAACAAATTAGTATTAAAATGTATAACAAATTAATATCAAAACACAAAATTTTGCTTTAAATATTTTCAGTAATATTTATTTTTTGCAATAAAAGTCAAAACCAAAATTTCACTTCCATATAACTTAATAACTGTCATTTCCTTTTTTACGTAGAAGTATGATAACCATCAGTAATTTTAGCATATTAGTTTTGTCTAAAAACCTCAAAATTGCTTGAAAATGTCATGAAAATCGATCCAGCCATTTTCGAGTCAAAAGACAGTACAAACATTGATGTTAAAATCACTTAAGCGTTTACACTTTCTGAGTTTACTTATTGATTAATCTATAGGTAATATTCTCTTTGTAAACGTTAGCTTTTTCTATAATTAAAATAAATTACTAAAATTATGTGACTATAAAGAACAAATAATATAAAATTTTAATAATATACAAAAAACAATGAAGTTCTGAAAGCTATCGCTTTCAAGAGGGTTTTGTTTGATAAAGTGCCAATTAGAGTTTCGATTTTACTTGACAATTGTATATATTTTTGACTACAATGAGAATATATTTTCAATATAAAGTAGACATAAGTATTCGGCGTACGTATTTTTAGTTAAAAAAGCCTTATACGATTTAATTAAGACTTCAATTATAAGTGTCACGATATTTCATTTCCAAAATAGGTAGTACCGGATATTTTTTTTTTAACAATTTAATATTGTAATTGCAGTTTGTTTGCCATAATTCATTTATTTTAACTTTTTTACCCGACGACCATGAAGTTAGACATACTTATACATATTTAAAAAAAACGTAAAAACATACCTATATGTGTCACGGTCAGTATAATATATTATATATCTTAGAAAAATTCCTGCAAGATTAAAACGTAATCTATATATTGACCAAGATTACCAGCTATCATTACTAAGCCTCATCAAAATCTATCCAGTGGCTCTCTCGTGATATACAGACAAACTAAAATTCATTGTGACAGACGATGTTACATTAGATGGATTACTTAACACTATTTTAATATTGTGTGTGTTATAGAATTAAAAAACATTGTATTACCTGCTTGAGTAGGTACATTGATGATGTGTTCGCTTGAAAACTAAGTTATGCTGGATCAAGCGCGGTAAGATTTTCATTTTTCAACATAATTACGGCGAATGAACAATTACTAAGGAATAATATTTTCTCAGACAGGAACGTCAGAGAAAATATAACTGGTTAAAAGACTAGTAAAAGACTAGTTAAACGCTAACGTCCAACCCGTATTATTGCGCGGTGGGCTATGCCTTGATCTTGATTTCATGGGAGGCCCAGTTGTGGGACTTTAAAAACGACTAGACGCTTAACATTTTTCTTAAACAATTATCTTGTCATTCCAGGGCCCATCAGGATTAGGTATAATGATAATAGAAGGCAGACACACAGAAGCTGGTCGGGGCATCTTCGTATCGGATCTGCAGGAAGGCAGCGCAGCAGAACAGGTAGGATATTGATAATATTCTTGCAAATTATTTCATAAATAATGATATACCTACTTACTTATATTTGACGACACTTTGCTGTGCAAGCGGTCGCGGGTTCGAGTCCCGAGGGCATTCATTTGTTTAACAGGAATGTTTGTACTCCAGTCATGGGTGTTTATAATTAAATTATGTATGTATTTAATGAATTTATATTATATACTTATGTAGTAACTATCTGGTATCCGCAACACAAGCCTCGTAGCTTACCACGGAAGTTAGATGACGCTGTGTGTAGTAATGTCGTAACAAATTTATTTGTAGGCAAGTATTAGACATATTGACGTCTCACACTTCTTTATTAAAGCACGAAGTAAATATAAAAAGGAGTCAGTAATACGATTAAGAAAAATAAAATAGAAATCAACATAGTATCTATAAATAGAAATGAATAGACTTCGTAATATTATGGAACAATCAAAACAACATAATTCTACATTTTTACGAATCAATGACTTTTTATATATTTTTTGTAAATATGTTATATTAATCGCATGCGAAAGAAATTTAAAAGATAGTGAAATTCGCATCAAAATCCGTTTAGAAATTGGAGTTTGGAAGAACTCCGCAACTGATTTTGATGCGGTTGTGGCGCAAAGCGAATTTGTTTTATACTTATGTAAAGGAACGCGAATGCTGGATCTATATAAAGTATTTGTTTAAAATATCAGATTGGGAACAATTCATAATTATCTGGACATCTTTATTACTTATATTAATAGATAAAACTGACCGACCTTGACAAGAAGTTTTTACAATGCTGATTCTTAAGGAAAAATAGTAACTAAGAGCTGACATGAGATGTTATTTTTCATAGTATAGAAGTTTTAAATATTGCATTTTAAGGACAATTTAAATTTATACTAGCGATTTAGCGCAGGCCTTAGTTATATACTTAAACCATTCTCGGGAACTACTTATAATACATTTGTGAAAAACAGCATGAAAATCAGTGCAGTAGTTTTTGAGTTTATCGCGAACAGACCAGCGGAGGACTTTGTTTTATAATATATTATAATGATAGTGATTCTAAAACGAGATAACAAGCAACATATTATATGTTATAGAGTAATATGTTATAGACTCTATCTCGGTGTCTTTCATCCAGATCCTTTCAGTTTATAATATTTACGAATATATTTATTTCATTTTATTATTATTTATTTATTTTCAGGCTGGTTTAAATATAGGAGACATGATTTTGGCTGTAAACAAAGATTCACTGCTTAGCTGCAGTTACGATGCTGTAAGTATTTTTTTTTTGTTAACTTATTAAAAGTCCAAAAATATTTAGTTTACATAACTTAAGTACATACTAGTTTTAAGAATTACGTAGGCATAGACAAAAATGGAGCACTTATAATTTCGTCAAATAAAATCTTTTTCCTCCGCCTTCAAATTATAACATGTAGTAGTTCTGAAAAATTGAGATAACATAACTTTCGCAAATACATTCTCGAAAACGAATTTAATTTAGAAATGTTGAGTAGTTTTTGAGGGATGGTACTTTGGGGTATACTGCATTTACTCCCAAAAACAGTTTTGTTCCTAATTGATATAGTATGAAATACAAAATCATTTCGGCAATTGATATTAATATGAATATTGGAGATGTGTTAATTTTAATTGTTAATTTTATTTTCAAAGTAACAAATTAAAAATAACAATGTATGTTATATTATAAAATCAGTTTGTTATTTTATAATGCGGAACTCTCTGCGTTTGAATGTATTCTACTTGCAATTTTGAAGTGAAACTTCTTTAGAACCGTTGTGATTTCAAACTCGATGAAACTAAAAAATAAGCCCATAGTACATTTATATCTTAATACCAGGCACTCAGAGACGTGGAAGAGTTAGCCTTAGTTAGATCTCGCCCACCGCGAGTCAGTGACATTTCTAACTCTGTCTAACTCTTGGGTGTGACCTTTGCGCCATCTCCATCTCTCAACGAGCTTAGACGGGGGTTTTTAGTATAAGTATAAACGAGATTTAATAATTATTTTGCCAAAGAAGTTTTACTTCTGATATGTGTACTTTATACACACGCACTTTTTTTATATTTTTGTAGGCAGCGGCAAAATTAAAGCAAACGGAGGGCGTGGTAGTCCTTACAGTGTGTAGTCCCAACATGAAAGATCCAGATAAAGATGAGTCAGCTTCAGGAGCTTCAGGTTAGTATTTTATATTTGACCGACTTCGCAAAGGAAGTATTCAATTAGAATATACCCTGTTTGTTTTTGGGTATGTACTACGCAATGTCTTCTCGACATATAAGTACATAAACATGTTGATGTTACATAATATTTATAATAATGTATGTATTTAAAAGTTTATCAACTGTATGGTATCCGTAACACAAGCCTTGCAGCTTACAAAGTAACTCAAAAAAAATGTTATTAACAAAGAATGTTTTATTTGCAAAATTGCCGTTCTATAGTTTCGCAAAAATTAAAAAATGGCTAGACCGATTAGAATTATTCTTTTTTGTTGCGGGTGTGGTTTACTTGAATAAGAAATAGAAAAAAACCAAAAAAAAACAGTTGGATTAGAACTATTTATTGAATTTGAACTGAATTGAATTAATATTCATATTTAGGTACTTTAAATAAGCCATAATTTATTTTCAGGAAATAAAACTGATCCGTCTCGACCGACTACACCTAAGCCAGCGGCTCCGGCTAAGCGTAAGTATATTATATAGTAGGCTTTTTTGTCTAACTGTCCCTAAACAAGGGTTATTAAACCATATTATTGTATTACAATGTACATTTACGAGTATATCATAGTTAATAATATTTCCTACTGATAAAATTGTGATTAATTTTAATTTTGTTAAGCTAGAGGTTGTGATAATCATGAACAGACTTACTGTCGAGTTTTTTCACAGACTGATTGTTGTAAGGCATTTGAAAAGCAAAAATTGATTGTATTTAAAAATAAAACAATATTTCGATTTATTTACAAAATAATATAGTAAAACTTCAAAAAAAATCCATACAATACATCCAGACAGACATCAACAACTTTTTTTAATACATAAAAAAAATATTTAAACTGGTAATTTAATATATATTACAGCGGAACCTCCCGCGGACCCCGCAACGGCTCCGATCAAATCCAACCAAGATACTGTAATAGAAATAGCCACAAACAACGAAGTTTTAGGCATCTCCCTACTTGGCGGCAGTGATACTCTCATAAATGTAAGTTTCATTATTATTTATTAACTTTCTAAAGAAATTTTAATGCCTAGTTTAGTGTCAACGTTAAAATAAATTATTATTAATTAATTTTCTAACGTAAAACTTACACTTATTATCAATCCCGTTATTCCTGGAAAAACGATATCAAGACAATTGAATAAATTTAAAAATCTATAGATTGATTAATCAATAACTCTTCGGGTTATTTAATATGATTAAAATTTAACAAATTATAAATAATGTTGTCAGTGAATTATTTTGAAAATTCTTAATTTCCTTGCATTTTTTTCTATTTCAGGGCCCAGCTGCAGTTATATTAGAAATATATAAGAACGGGGCAATAGCTAAGGACGGACGTCTCAAAGTGGGCGATCAAATCCGTGACTGCAATGGAGTGGCCATCAATAAGGATATGAGCCATGAGAGAATTTGTTTATCTATAAAGTTGAAAGTACCTAAGGTGAGAAATTGAAGTTATTTTTTTGGTTTCTGATAATCGTAAGCACAGATCACTTAATACTATATTGTAAGGAAGTTTTATGCATCACTTTTAAAATATTGATCACTTGTTACTTATGTAGGTATAATTATGAAAACATATGTAAAACTAAAAGTACACATGAAAAACATTCCTGCGTGTTTAAATTAATCAGTTAATGAATTTTGATGTCAACATTATTTTTTAGTTTTGTTGGTACCGTTTTAATTTTCAGTAAAATAACGATTTTTGTTACAATTAAAAGAAATCAAAAAACTGTGTACCAAATATAAGATTTTAAATATAAATATTGTTACATTCCAGTTAAAAATGACAGTTTATCGACCCGATCCATTACAATACGAAGAAATTGAAGTAGAACTGACGAAGAAGTCCGGGAGACCTCTCGGCCTAAACTGTGTCCCGCCGATAGAAGGCACTGGAGCTTATTTAGGAGAACTAGTAAGATTTGATTTAATTTTCATATTAATATGTTAGCTTATAAGTAATTAATAGGTATAGTTAAATACGAGCAATACGAAAATATTGACTTCTTAAAAAAATTAACTATTTAAATTAAGTAATGTAACATACATTCAATTATCAAATAATAAACGAGTAAAAATGATAATATGCTATGTAGTTTTGGCATTTTTTAAAGATTGTGAAAATGTAGTTTAATTTCAATGCAATTGGTTATTCAAAGACATATCTGTTTGGAGCCGAATCATCACTTCACTATCACTATCACTACATAGTATAAAACAAAGTCGCCTTTTCTGTCCCTATATCCCTATATCCCTATGTGCGCTTAAATCTTTAAAACTACGCAACGGATTTTGATGCGGTTTTTTTTTAATAGATAGAGTGATTCAAGAGGAAGGTTTATATGCAGAACTAGCAGATCCCGCGGCTTTACCTGTGCTAAATCTAGGGAAGAGCCCGAGCGAAGCGAGGGCGAGTCGCTAGTATAAATTAAAGTCTTGACAGTTCTGTTCCCTTAAAAAATACCACCAAGCCTCAAAATACTACAGTTAACATCAATAAATAAGTCTTATATTAAATATGGCGTTGTTTCTTACACTTTTTATTTAACCATACATTATATTTATAAATTTATTATTTTTATATATATTTTTTATATTTATTATTTGTATTTATATTTATAAATTTTATATTTACATCATCATATATCATTTATTTTTAATTTCAGCTGCCAGGGTCGCCAGCCGAGGTAGATGGTAAATTACAAAAAGGAGATTTCATTATAGCAGTTGATGGTAAGGATGTTTCAACTGCTGAATTTTTGGCAGTCGGCGCCATTTTGAAATTATGCAACAACAAAACTACTATAAAAGTGAAAAGATTCAAAGTAGTTCCAAGATAATTATGAAATTCGTTCCCTTTGGTTAAATTTATAAAACATATAGATATGATAATAATATATGTTTAAACGTCATTAGTTTTGACGACACTTAAGATTTTTCACTAAAGTATTATCGATTGCACCGTCACGTCTGTCCGATTAGTTTTGTATTTGTGTAAGCTAATCTGCTTTCTAGATTTTTATTTGACGCTATTTTGAACATATATTTTAAAAAATTAATTAAACATTAAACATAAAAAAATAAAAAAAACATAATAAAGATTATGAAATCTCGCTGTCATTAGATTTAATGTTATTTTTTTAAATAATTACACAGAAAACATTTTAGCAGCTTTTTCTTATTGTAATGATATATATTTATAAGATTAGATTAGATCGTTAGAAACATTTTATTTTTATTCGAAACGGAAATTACCGTAAGTAAATCCCGTTATATTTGGAAATCTTAATTTTTTAATTTGCGATGATTAATAATTAAAAATGCATCATTTATAATAGTCATTAGATAAAAGATTAAAATTATTGTAGTATGATTCTATAATGAATATTTGAATCAAGAAGTATGCTTATGAATTTTATTAAAAGTCACTAAAAATCTTAAATTATATTCATAAATTAACAATATGATCTAAATCCTTAATGTTTATAAATAACTATAATAAATGATTAACGGTCGTGACATGAAAATATAGGTTTATTAAAAAATACCTATTTATTATTTTGCCTTATAGTAATTATTTAGCAAAACATATATCTCTTACCATTGCGATTAATGGATCGGATTTGTGAAGTGACTAGACAATAAGATTTTTGGATACATAACGTATTTCGGCTTACGAACCTACTTTGATAATTGATTTCAAGTGTTAGCAACTTTGAATAACAAAGTTAGAAGAAAAAAAAAGAAAGAATGAAAAATGTATAAATTTAGTTTTAAAAAATTTAGTTTTTGTTTAAAATAAGAGGAGACGTTTCTAATGTCAATTATTTTTTAATAGCTTTTAATTTTAGTACATAAATTAATTTTTGTAATTTTACAAATTTATTTTTGCTTTAACAAATGATGTAAGTGTATGCAATTTGGAGGCAGTGGTAGAGCAGTGGTGACGCCCTCACTTGGGTAACCGAAGCGGCTTCAAATTCGGGTCTCACATGGTATGATGGTGGTATTTTCATGTGGAAATCATTTTTAACATGATTACCACTTGTCTTACATTGAATAAAAACATCGAACGTGCATACAAATTAGACGTCTCCTTTTACTATGGTTTATATCACTAAATTCTTGCATCGATTACTATCTATATAAATCATTAAAATTATGAAAATAATAAAATCAATATTATTTTGAAATATTTCGTACCTACTACCATTTTAATTGTCGAATAAAATTATCATATTAAAATTTTCAAAATTTTCATATTTATAATCGAAGCAATTATCGTATTAGATTTAAATATTATTCCTCCTAAGATTAATGTAGAGATCAGTATTCATTTGGTAGAACTGAAATAATTTTAGTAAATAAATTAATTTAATTTAAAGTTAGGCCGAAACGACCCTGAATCATAGTAATTGTATTGGGTATTTTAGGTGTATTAGCATTTTTTAGTTTCTGGCAAGGAAAGGTATTATTAATGAATTATATTAAATTCTAAATAGAAAAAATCCGTAAAATTGAAGTTCGACACCACCCTACTACTCCATATAAAATATAAAAAATTAATGAAAGAAAACGGTTCGGAAGTCTTAAGATTCCTAGATTTAAAAAACTGACTCAAAATCAGAAAAGAATGGAAATGGCGTGAAGTGTTCACATAACATTTTGAGGCGTGTCTTGAAGAAACTGTTTAAATATATATATGACAACTTTACATTTTAATAATGTTTACTTTGGGTTTAATTTATTTCACCTTTAAAATTGTGTCAAATTTATTAGATAAATCTTATATATTTTTTAATTTCCTTGCCAGGTTTAAAGAAAATAGTTTTATTTCAAATCCAATTCTAGTCTCATATATCTGAATAGTATTCAAAGTCTAGCGTATAGTTCCAACACTGAGCTCTGTATTAGAAAGCTAGGTTTAGTATTTCTTTATGCATAAGTATAGTATAAAAGCCTTTTAAAAATCTAATAGTTAGTGCATATTATATATTCCATCTGTCAATTTAAATTTAATTTTTCCATTAAATTAGGTACATATTCAACGTCGACATGTCAATTAAAAAACATAAATTTGAATCCAATATATTGTATTTTTTCAATGATTTTATAATGCAATATGCAAATATAGCAAAAATAAGTAACGTTGTTATTCATATAATTCGAGTACGTAAACAAATAAATGAGCTAAAACTAAATTACTTGTTCTAAATAACTTTAATCAATCATATTAAAAAGTATTAAGCATGGGAAATATCAAGGAAATATTTGATGAAAAATCTATTAATGATTTACTTTAGCCAATCGATTAGTAATTAAACTTAAAAAACATGTTGTCGTTGAATATCTCTAGTAGTAGGTATACTATGTACATTATTTAATATTTTATGCAAAATAGTTTACTTTTATTATAACAGACAGATGGTAGATTTTGGTTTAAAAATTTTAACACTAAAACTATGTGAATGTACATAAATCTTCGCATAGAAAAAGTGAATTGCGTAGAATTATTCTAAATTATTGTAAAGTGTATAAAGAGGTTTCCTCATTCGTATTATTGTAGTCAAAATAGTACACTACTTATAGGGTAAGTACGAACTAACTAAAATTCAATTTATTTCACTGTTATTGATATATTTAATATAGTTTTTCATAAAATATATGTACATTAAAAATCCCGTTAAGTCTGTAATATTTCTCATAATAGTAATGTTTTACTGATTACGCGAAGTTTATTATAATAATTCATAGAAAATCTCGTTATCTTCATATTTTTCTTTATTTAAGTTTCGTTGTTTAAATATATCTCATAAAAATAACTTTGTGTCTGTAATTGTTAATAGTAATATGTTAATAGAAAATATTTTTTAATTATTTTTTTTATGACTGTGTTTTCAATGGAATAGCCTAATAGTCAATATATAAGTCATATAAATTATCGTAAATGAAACATATATAATAAAAAAAATTTGAACATTGGCCTACATTGAGTTACGCACAAATACGGTTTCTCTAAGAATTAATATTATAAATCGCAATTCTGTAATAGATCGTAGCAGTGTATTTTTCATTTGCGATAAATTACATTTCTATATTAATTATTATTGAGAATTTCAGACTGTAAAAATAAAATTGATAGAGCGTTCAGAACATCTACACGGCTAAAGTCGTAAAAAATAAGTTTTGTAAAATTATTACAATATGAAGCTTGACTTCACTTTTAATGTTCTGTACCTTCTGTTAATCCTATTATTTCATTCTGAGCTGTGAATAGGTGTAGTAAATATGAAGGCCAACAATTTCACTTTATCAGCCATGTAATTTAAGCAATTTTAGTCAACTGTTAGTAGCGCAACTGTTGATTTGTGATTTGTTTATGACACCTAAAAAAACTTAAGAAAATTCACTTTAGAACGAGATATCTTTTTGACTATTTGTCTTATCAGAAAATTTATTTGATATTTTTTCTTTATATTAATTGAATTCATAGCCTTCTGGTTTGTAGGCAATTTTGGCTTCTTTTGGTTACAAAAAAAAAGTTGCGCAACCAATCGCTTGCTATCCTGTCTAGATATAAATTAATACTAAGATTTGTGAACTAAAATACACTCTTTAGTAAGTAGTCATAGTATTTCAAATTTTTTTAGAAAATTTTAACATTTCCATAAAAAGAAACTAATGTTTCTATGTTTATAATTGGTTTTAAATATACTGTTTAAATTATATACCAAAAAATTATAAAAAAATGTATGGAATAGTGATTCTGTAATAAATTGTGCGCTTTTTTTATTCGTCTTTTATTGACCTTATCATGGCCTTAGCATAGGAATGCCCCGAAAAATTATTTAGTTTGTCACAAAAATGATTAGAACCCGTAAAACTAGGGTATAAATTTACATATTCTTCACTTCACTGTCATTATTTAAAAAAATATTATTATTATTATTAAGTACGCTCTACGAAAAAAAGAAATCATCAATCTATCGATCAATTGATTAAAATAAGTGATATGAATGAGAATCATTCTTAAGATGTGAAAATCGTTATTTTTTTCATTAAAAAAAGCATTAACCAGAATAAAAAACTGAACTAAAAAAGGAATTATTAAAATCTGATAAGTACGGGGACACGGGAATAATAGAAATATTTAACTAAACATATGGATACAATGTATATTTTATTTATTATTATTTACTATATTTTTACAACATTTTACAATTCATCAAACAGATCAATGTTTAATATTATCACAATAAAATTTAAAGTACTTAAAATTAACACTGGTAATACAAGGTAACTGTTAGTGTTTTTTAATATTTAAAGGTGGGGATTTTATGTAAGGTTGCCAGGGCAAAATTAATTGACATATAAAAATAATTTCTTATTTTTTATCTCCTTTATGCCTGTTATCGATACTAATATTATAAAGCTGAAGAGTTTGTTTGAACGTGCTAATCTCAGTAACCAGTGGTTCGATTTGAAAATCGAGGAAGAGGTTATATATAAAATATAAGAATTTGATTTCCGCATAACGCGGGCGGAGACCCGGGTATTTAATATAATTAGTGCTAGCTATATGACAGCTGTAAGTACCTTATTAATGATAGATAGTTTTCTCTGGATTTATTTCAATTTTTAAAACAAGAAATAACAATAATAACATTACAAAATACGAATGTGTTTTTAAAATTTATTATGTAGGCAACATTTGGTCACATTTTTTTAGAAATCTTTAGCTGTAAAATTACATAAAGCAATTAAAAAATTACACAAAGCAAAGAACTTCATTCATTATAGCCTAAGTTAGACACTGGTTTTAAAGTTTTAAAATTAGTTTGTGACTAGATTTTACTTTTAATTGATCAATATTTTGAGCAACACAATACTGTTAGTTTTTTATTAAAAATTAATTTTTGTTCTAAAATATATTTAAAATTATATTATTATAGTCCAAAAATTAAGTCACTTTATAAGTCCATAGTAATAAGGCCTTTAAGATTGACTTCAAAACCACAAAATTTTAAAAAGTCTTAAGTAGACTTATAAATAACGTCATACGAGTAGATATTGATACTAAGACAAGTAAATTAATTTCAAATTAATAAATATCGTTGGTCGATAGTAGTTGTGTCACGCGATAATCGAACCCGCGACTTATAGCACAATGAAGTCAATAAAAATTCAATGTCAATTGAAAACAAAAATTTGCAAGTCAGTTTTAAAAAGAAATTTTAGTCTAAAACATAACTCTTATAATCTTTCTTCTGAACTTTTCCTTATAACCAAGGGCTTTAATCTACTTCTCAACTTAACTAAACGTTTACTAACTTTACCCGTTGAAGTTGGGTATCTTAAATCTGGCATAGATTTACTTTCCGCTAATTCAGCCTTCACTGTTCCGTAATATCTAGGCATACTGAAGTCATTCTGTTCTTTCATTTGAGCCTGTTGCTTGAGACTCTGTAAACTAGTTTCCCCTTTATATTCATTCATAGGGCTATCTACGAAAAATTTGGGCAAATTATTACTTTTTATTATAGGCGTATCTGGTAGAGAACTTAATTTTAACTCGTAATCACCCAACGCGACACCTACAGTTGACTTTGATTTAGTCAAAGGTGGCTTTTCAATCAAATATGAGGGTAGATTTAGGAAGGATGCGCTACGATGCGGCACTCGAGCTAAGACCTTACTCATTTTATTTGGATCAATATTTTTCAAACTATCCATTCTACTTAAATTCGCTCGCGATAATTTACTACTGGATTCTGTTCTATCTAAAGCTCTTGTGCTATTTGTACGTAATATTCCCTTAACACTTTCAACTCGCGGTAAAGACAAAGAATTTGGCAACGTTACTACTGAAATGGGATCGTATTCGTATACTGGATATTGTTTTGTTATTTTATGATCATTTTTAATGGTGACCGTACTAGGTTTAATTACGTCTTGCTTTTTAACTGCGACATTCATTACTAGTCCGTCTTCAGCTTCATCGCTTTTAGAATCTTCTTCGTCTATTTTAAATATGTCATAAGTGGACATAAGTTCGTCTTTGAACATAATTTCAAAGTCGGTGACAGGTGAATCAACTTCATCTTCAAAATAAACTTTGGTTCTATTAGGTTTATCTGAAAGATATTCTGGCATTGATTTGGTTTCTAATTCGTCCAATGAATTTGAGCTACCTTTCTTTAATTCGTGTTCATCTCTAAATATTAGTGATTTGGAGAAAACCTGAAAAGAAAGATGTAAAATAGTGAATTAATAAAGAAACAATACAACATAAACAAAAATATTATTATTATCTATAGTAGAAACGTGATTTTTGCAAAAATTAAACGCGATTAAAACAAGTTTGTTCAATCTTATTTTTAAATAACCTCGATAAGCAAATTATTAAGGATAACCAATATCGTCATTGATCATAAAGTACCCTGTCAAGATAACATTTTATTTTTATAATTTTATGATTGATGAATAAGATTGAATATGTATGTAATAAAAAATATTTTTTTTTCACAAGTTTTCGAAAAACATGTGAAGTCTTCACTCGAAATTTACACTCGGCCAGCGCAGTAAACTATGGCTCCCTTGTCAAAGAATTTGAAGGGAGGCCCGTGCCCAGCAGTGGGACGTTAAATGGGGCTGAATTACAATCAAAACCTTTAATTATCATCACATGTTAATAATCTTATGTATTTCTTAAACGTACCTCGTAAAGTTTATCAGCATGAAGCGGTAACTCATTGACCTCTCTTCCAATCACAGCTGCTTGTGGTAGATGATTGTTGTTAATAGGTTGCTGAGTAACCACGCTGTCTAAACTAGCACCCATATTGGGGTAACCATTCGCATATACTTTATCATCTTCTAGACTGTAAAGAAGATAATTTTTAAATTAAGACTAATATATAAATACATATTTCATGATTTGACTACAATTTGGCTGCATTACCCCGCTGAATGGCAATGCCGATTCTTTGGGCGAAAAATAAGCCAGCTCTCCTGTCACCAGTAGAGGCGATAAGACGAGGTGTTATGTCTTTTAAAAAGTGCTTAGCACTTTGACTCCATGGCCCAAGGGACTATTGAGTTTAACCTTAAATTTCTAGAGGTTAGGTATAAGGGTCTAAACTAAAAGTCTAGTCTAGTTGTAAAAAGGTCCTACAACTAACTTTTTCTGTCGATTCGAAGCAAATACATCGAAACAGTAATCCGTACAAGCAGACATTTTTTGTCACAAATAATAATTACCGTTTAAGTAACTCACAATTTTATGGATTTCCAAAAATCAAACTATAAGAACATAATATTTTATTGCTTATTAAAAGAATAAAAAATTATCTTAACCTTTGAGATTTTACTTTTAAAATTATTGTATTGTAAATTTGTATTATAAAGTTTTATTATACTTAGAGTTTATTCTATAAATTTTGTGTAAATGAATATACCTACTTGCTTTAAGTTTTATGTAAGCATTATAAAGCGAAGGTTTAATATCATAAAAAGTAAGTGAAGGTTAGGCTTAATGGCTAGGACTAAAAAATATGGATTGGCTTGCTTAAAAAAATATTTTCAATACACTTTTCGCTCAGTATGTAGTGACCGTACTTGATATACCAGTGGTCGGGGGCTTAAGTCCCGCTAGGGGAATTAATGATTGCGATGAGCACTTACTATTGTATTTTAGTCATATGTGTTTATATTTATAATACATATATATATATTTAAAGTTATACATGTGTATCAACTGTCTGGTATCCAAAATAAGGCGCTGTATGTTAATGTTCCAATATATTGACTAGTAAAATAGTTAACTAAAAGATATTTAAAGAAGAAGGAGAGTTCAGACGAGATCTGTTGTAACCGTTTGAAATACAACAGCCTTGTTTTTTATATTAAGTAATAAAAACCCACAAAAAGGAAGTATTATACTAATCATAACTGCGATAAGCAACAAAAATCCATGTAGTAATCTCGAGGTACTTGTATATAGACGTAAGATGTAAATGTGGAAGAAGTGAATTTAGGTACAAAATTCCACTGTTATCTCGCGGAAATTCTTTGATTTCTAGAGATATTGTCAGATCTTGATAGGAAAAATCATGGCCGTTTACGAAACTCTTGTCAATTATTTTTAAGAATAAAAGCTATGACTACGACAGAGCGGTTGTAAGAAAAATAAATGGATCCAATATTTAATGTATAATTAAAAGCAACGAGGGTAGCCTCGCTTCGATCAGCTGTGACCATGAGTGCTTTTTAAATCCCAATTCTTTTTCAAAACAAGTCTCGTCTATGTCACTTCTACTATTAGTAAAATCAATATTTGTCAAGACTTTTTAATGAATCGCTGTGACAAACAGACATACAGTTTATTTTCAAATCGAGTGTTACTAACAACTAAATAATTTCATATTATGCATTAAGTAAATATTTTATACTTCAACATTTCAAACTGACACTACAGTTTTATTAATTTATATCGATATTGTCTTAGCTAATTCTACATAATAACTAAAATAATAATATTTAACTCAAAAAGCAACGGTTTGTAATCTCAAATTAAACGAACATAACAAAGCATATTTTTCCTTTATTCTTAAACATACAGTAAACACATTTATTTGGAAAAGTACTTTATATATGGGGTATTCCTAAGATATAAAAAATGATAAGGAGACAAGACAATAATAATTATCATTCTTAGTTTTTTTTCCTAAGCTGTTGTTTACATTATGCGTTATTGGCAAAAGAGGTTACCTAGGGATTGATAACATTACCAATTAACTAAAAAAATAACGGTAAATAACTTTATTTTTTTAAAGATATATCTATAGCCATATCGTTACAATTAGGTACCGGTAAATAAGTAATATAACATAATTATAACGTTACATATATTACCGCGTTAACGTTATAATTTCGGGTATTGTTAACGTAATTTTACGGGAAAGTGCAGTTTTGTGTCTGTCTACCTACTTACCTATTATAATTCCTTTTATATATTGAGTTGAACAATGTACCCTTACTTCGTCCCTAGGTATGTTTTAATTTTTTTAATCGGAATCAAAATTCTTTTTAAAAATAAAAATAGCTTCAGTTACTCTCAGCTATCTGCCACTGAAAGTATCGTCAAAATCAGTCCTTTTATTTATAAAACAGTTATTTTTACATACTAAACAAACTAAATACATATTTTATTTATTTACGAAGTGTTAATAATTATTTTTTAATTACATTGATGAGTTAAAACAATATATATATATTTATATATATTTATTTAAAATATTACGTTTCATTGATCGTTTATATAAAAGTATAAAAATAATTTTGAAATATACTAAAGTTTATTATTTAATTTCTTATAATATCCTAGTTTTACTATAACATGCAGCACGTAAGCTACTTAAGAATAACTTCAACGGCTGTAAGTAAATGTCACTTGTTACAATTTAAAAAAAATACTAAGAAAATTTTGTGTTTTTTGAAAACTTACAAATTGAGAAGTGACCTTGCGTTCAGCGATTTAATATTGGCAATGATAACTGATAACGCCTACAGCAATCTATTACATATAGCACTTGTGATAAGATAGATTACTTGTTTCCATGTAATATACTACTTTATTAGGAAAATGATTTATAGTAGCTTCGTGTTCGTTTTAATATCAAAAATTATTTTCAGTGAGTAGTGAAATATTTAATGAATGAATGAATGACGAATGTAAATGAAAATGAAGTGTCTGTTTTTAATTTCAAATTAACAGCTTTTAACAAAAAAACAATTTTTAAAATGTTTGCCTGTCTGTTTGTTCTGGCTAATCTCTGAAATGGCTGGACGATTTTGACGTGAATTTTACTTGCAAATAGCTATTGTTATAAGGAGTAACTTAGGTTTTTATTTCATTACAAAATAAAAAAAACCGTTTAATTTATTTTAACGTACGCTCAGCGGATTGGGTCGGGGGTGCTATTATTACGGTATGCGATTTAACGGACTTCACGTATCTTTAGAAAATTACGAGTACTTAGTTAAATTTTCTTAGGCTTCATTTTGATATTAAATTATTTTGTTCATTGGCTTTTACATTGTGCCGTTTGGCAAAATTACTTCTCCAATATAGCGGGAGTAGTACTTTAAAATGAAACTTTACTGTCAGACATTTTTGTAGATTTAATTAAATTATTTGATTTTTTGATTTGTTAAATTTATTTATTTTCTAATTTTGTGGGTAGACTACCTATAAGCAACTGCATAAAGCCTTTACGATGTCTAAAACTTTAGAATTGAAAAATCAAAACAAATCCATAAACGAAAATATATATTATATAGGTAAGTATAAAATTATTAGCATAGATATCAAATATTAGCATAAACAGCTATCAATATTTATGTTTTAGTTAGCATAGGGTTCTGTATGTATAACTTTGTAGTTTGAGATATTAAAGATAATCAGTCAATTCTTCACATGCTCTCCGACAAGAATATTACAATTTTATATGTCTGACCTACAAGGCAGTAGTAAGATATCTGATATTTTTATTTTGAACATGATACTCATTAAATGCTGTATTACACCTGTAAAGGTTAATCATACTGAACTGACTGAATATTGTAACATTAACTATAGCGTATTTATTATAAGTCAATGGTGTATCTTTCTAAAAAAAAAATAATAATATTAATTATTTTAGAATCAGGAAAATATCTTCCACTAACCAACACTAGGACACTTTTAAGAGATAGAGAGTTATTCTAATCTGGATTACTTTGGGACTCGAGCCTCATAATCTTTAATGTTTTCAATGACCATTATACTTGTTGTACTTTTTTGTAGACCGTCTATTCAAAAAAAGTTAAGATTTATAAGTGCATTTATAGATAAAAATGTATTTTTTTTTAGATATTGTGTAGTATCTGTATAAATATATATATTTGAATTGTCATTTTAAAGTAAATAATTAAAAAGTCCCTTTGTCGTTAATAATTGGTCGTTAGAACAAATAAGAGGGATATCAAGAATGAGATACCGAGTTCTTTATTTAAGGGAGGTTTTAAAGTATTTTAACTTACTTATAAGTAGCGATTTTCTTGTCGAAGCAAAACCTTTCCTCGCAACAAGTCCAGTACATACTCTCGAGACAGCTGCAACAAATAAAAATAAATAGGTTTACATTACTTGGAAAAGATAGCATCTTTATAGAATAATATGTGTAACTGTCGTTCTGAAGGTCCAGAGTTCGAGTTTCTGTTCAGGTCAAGTACACTTTTGCAAACGATGAAATACATTGTGTTACACCGGTGTGCTTCGAAGAGCACATAAAGGCATCACTCAGAGTGTAACTAAGCCAACAACTGAGGGATGCTAAATAAATTCCTCATTAGGATAATGAAACAAGTATTTTTGGCCCAGTCAAAGATTCAAACTCAGAACTCGCAACTAGAATAATCGTGCCCAGATTTAGGTCACAGCCGATAAAAGTTAGCCAGTATTTCATGAGGTATTTTTCCATTGCAACCAATACGTGGTATTTTTTTTTTATATTCGGATTTATTATTTTTTGTTATAATCGGATTGGCACAGCAATTTGTACTTCTTATTGTATTCTTAAACCGATATATCATTACGACTTCTTCTCAGATACTACGAAAAAAATAAGTTAATTAAAAATAACCTTTATCAGTTTTACAATATTTGGTTCAGTATTTTTGAGTTTATATTTTATTTTATATTATTAGATAGATGTATTAAAAACCAAGTTTGTAACTGCCTTAATAAATATGAAATATAGTGAATGATTTAGTATGTTTGTTTATTAAATTATCTTAAGACTGATAAGAGCTCATCGAGTCAACGCAAGGGAAAGCAGAAAAATTAGCAGGTATAAAATAATTACGACTAATTTTCTAAAGGTTGCAAATTATATTCCGAAATGAGGTGAACGTTTATTGAAAAACTAAATTGTATTTAATAGTAATATTTCACAACATTAGATAACAAATAGCAGAATTAAGATTTATCTGTCTTTTCTATCTTGCAAGGGAAAACCAATATCGATGTATCAGACTACCAACCTTTAAATGCCCCTTACTTAGAAATGGGGCCCCTCAAAGAAGGGGACTAAGCAAGTCTAAACTGGTCATGTATAAGTTAACGGACTTCGCGTATCTTTCAAAAATTACTTACTTAATTTTTTTAGGCTTTAGATAACTTGGTTTCTTACGATATCGATTTATTCTATTCACTGGCCTAACCTAACCTAACTTTATTTTTATTAATAGGACTTTTTCACAGATTTATTATGAGTTTTTTTTATTTTAAAATGAATATTTGTTTTAATTTTGTAGGTAGACTAACTAAATTATGCTTTTGACACGTCTGAATCCTTAGTCTTTCCCGAAACTATGATTGTTATAAAACATATTTGAAACTCCGGGAACCAAAAATCAAAATAAATCCGCGAAAAAGATAGTTTCATTTAAAATTTCAGATATTTGTGTGAGTCTAAAAAGTATCAGATATATAGATTTTCCTACCATATAACATAACATTATAATAATAAAAATAAAATTACCTCACTTCTTTCACTGTTCTCAAATTTCATTTAAAATAAATAATTACTTTAATATTATTTTTTTATTTATTTATACACACATACATAATATTTAATTATATCTAATATATTAAGTTTTTTTATTTGTTATAATTTAAAGTAGGTAAAACACAAAACGCGTCCTCCGAGTTATAGATGTAAGTAAATTTTCCATTTTGCTAGCGTTTATCTCGACATTATCATGATTGACCACGGAATAGGAGACGGAGATTAAACAAGATCACAAAAAATATTTGCTTATGAACATTTTTGTATGTGTACTACTTCTAGGCACAGTAACTACTTCTGTATGCAATTAGTAATAGTCAGCAGCTTTACTTTTTAATAGATACTAGCTGACCCGGCGAACTTAGACCCGCCGTTCAGTTAGTACAAATTACTGATTATTACTGATTTCTGACAAAATTTATAATTATAACATTTTCAACCATTCTATACCATAAGTTTCGTTATTCCATGTCAGATGCTTTTTTGTTATACCACGTTTTATAGTAACTTGTATTCTCTTTGTCGTTAAAAAGTATATAATAATAAAAAGTATCCTATGTTCACCTTTCTTTTTTACTTTCTTTCTTTCTTTTTTCTTTCACCTTTCACCTTTCTTTCTTTCTTTTTTCTTTCACCTGGTTCTAAACTACCTCCCCATCAATATTATAAAACAAAGTCCGGAGCGACTGTCTGTCTGTTCGCAATAAACTTAAAAACTTCTGCAACGGTTTTTATATTGTTTTTACCAATGGATAGAGGGTTCTCGAGGAAGGTTTTAGTATATAGTTTAGTTTTAGTACATACCTAACAAAATACATTTGTTTACTCTTTGCTCTAAGTTTTGAAATAAATATAAAGTAAAGTTATACTTACTACTGACATGATTTGCAGATGTTCAACAACATTTTGGTATTTTCACATTACGACTGGAGCTAACTTTTCTACATTCGCTATCTGTTGTTGATGATTATCTGGAATTGAAATATAAAAAAATAAATTGTTGTCATGCAGCAATCGAAAAACGAATGGCAGATTTTTTAGACATTTTAATAGAATATTCTATAATTCAATGATTTTTAGGTGAAAACTACGAGAAATTGGTTAAAAATGTGTTATTTTCAAATTCAGTTCAAAGCATTTTCAAAATAACTTTCACTTGTATTGCGGTGAAGGAAAACATCGTGAGGAAACCTGCATATCTGAGAGAACCTAGCAAGCATAGCATGTGAATCCGGCATCTCGCACTTGTACAATGTGTTGAATGTGGCCTGATAATGCATTAAACGTTTATTCAATAACTTGTATTTAAATGCGAATTCGTTTCTTAAAAGAATCTTATCATATGATAGGTATCTAAACTAAAGTATAATTTTCGAATTTTGTCGCAAATTCATTTTGATTTTTGGTTCTTGGCGTTTAGAATGTCTTATAGCAATCATGGTCACGGGAGCGACTAAGATAATAGAGGTCTCAAAGGCATTATGTAGCTGTTTCAGACAGTTTACCCAAAAACTTTTGCAAAATGAATGCATTCCCCTAGTATTAAAGGGAGACCTGTATGTACATAGGCATACTTTAAAAATGGGCTGATGACTATATTAACGAGAAACAATGAACTAAAAGAAAATATCTTCAATAGCGAATAACAGCTATTTTTCTTTATTAACACGAGATGAATCACTGCTATGTACAATATAATCAAGGAACTGTAAACACTCTTGCCAGAAATATTTACTATCGCATAGAATTTTATCAACTTCCTTATATTCATTACTTTTTATTCATATAGAAAAGTCTTTATAAATGTCTATACATCTGTTGCATTTAATTCCCAGTCAATTTCCCTACATGTAGTAAAGTCGGGAGTATAAAAAATAGTATAATACAAAATTTATTAAATAAATATTATTTTATAATAAGGGTAGTTAACCCTCCGTAACGGCTGTTAATTTAGTATGATTTACTATATAATGCCCTTGCAATGGAAAGTACAAAAACTATATTTTTGTCCTTATCATATTCCAATATCAACTTAAAAACTATAATGGGGTATGATAAATATTTGTATTTCTTAGTCGGATCCATAGTTGTAAATACTAGCGGAGTTTAACAAAACGAAATAAAATCACTTTTAATCTTTAGATTAGTAAAAAGTGTATAAAAACACTATATAAACCTTTTTTAAAGTTGGTAAATGCATTAGCGCATACCACTTGTATATATAAGGATTACGTGGAACTCACCGGCTTAAAAGAAGCCAGTACTACCCACTAAAACCCAAATACCCATAATTCGTCTTAATGGAGATCGCTTACGCATTCCACCCCGAGGGCCTAACAGCCCGGCAGGTCTATCGAAGTAGAGTCGCGGGGTTGCTTCACAGTCCACCCGCTATCAGAAAATTATTAGGAGCAACCCGCATGGCACATCACCAAACGAAGGCCCTCCCTGCGCGTTTCTTGGCTTCACGCCTGATAGAATTACTGGACTTGGGGGGAAGTTCTATCCTTCCACTCCATATAACCTTTAAACATGCCAAAGAACATATTCTCTATACATAATAAATGCATTAAAATGGGTCCAAAGTTTATACTTCACCATTTATTAATATGTTCATAGATTTTGCAGTTAAACTGAATAACTGGTTAGTTTAAGTCAGGATGTTACGTAACTTCTATGTTTGGCAGAGATACAAAAAATTTTGATGAATTAAGAATCCCCTTTTTTGCAATACATTAACATTGTTATATTACCAGATAGTAAAGTCACAATAATTTAAAACCTGTTTTAGTTAAGTTTTTTAAACTTTATCCTGTTATTATCATGTATTATAAAATAAGTTTTCCTTATAATTAATTTCAAAGATAACAATAAAACTGTTAGAATTTTATAATATATTCTTAGAATATGTATCTATACATCTATACATATAAATAAAATTGAAGTGTCTGTTTTTAATTTCAAATTAACAGTTCTTCACTCAATGCATATGAAATATGCATGTATGTATACGGCACTAATAACCAAAAACTAATTAAAAAAAATTTTGTCTGTCTGTTTGTTCCAGCTTATCTCAGTAACGGCTGGACTGATTTTGACGGAACTTTCACTCGCAGTTATTGTTATAAGGGCGAAAAAAGTAACTTGGGCAGGCTACTTTTATTTTTTAAAATTTATTTAATTTAATTACGGGACAGATTTTTGTGCTACAAACTTTAAATTCGGCAGGGGGCGCCTAGGGACGAACCCGAGCGAAGCTAGTCTGAGTCGGATCTGTATTTTTATATTTTTTGGTAATACTTTTTATTACCGATACAAATGTAGTTCCTATTATTATAAGTATAGCTCAATTGAGATTTTAAATTATTTTATTTTTTTAATAATTTTTAATAATAATTATAGTAAGAACAGCTCTAGTATTTTTTTTAAAATGTATAAGGTAGATATATGTCAAACTTTGGTGCCATTTGGTATTCTTTGCATTAATTTTGCAAAATTTTGTGGGACCTCTGTAATCTTAGTCTCTCCCGTGACCATGATTGCTATAAGACATTAATTGAAACGCCGGGAACCAAAAATCAAAATAAATCTGCGACAAAATCCGAAAATTATAGTTTAGTTTAGATACCTATCATAATATGTTTAGATTCTTTTAAGAAACTACTACGCATTTAAAGACAAATTATTAAATAAACGTTGCATTGTTTTCTACAAGCCAAAGACGGATAAGCGAGAAAATCTAGACGTAACAATAATAAAATGGTTACATTCATTTCTTATCATATCTCACTAATACCTTAACAAAGGAATTACTAAGTACTAAAGTAGTATACAAATGTCTACATGATTTATTTTGAAAAACATCTTCCAATGCATATAAAGAAAAATAAATAAAATGCCTAGAATTATGCAAGCATCCATCATCCGTCTTAATGGGGCTTGATCATGAGGATCGCTTGGGTATTTAACTACGACGCCCTTAAGGCCTGGCAGCTGCCGAAACAGACCACACAGCCGCGGGGCTGCTTCACAGTACACTCTGATATTAGAAAAGTACCAGGAGCAATCCGCATGACACACCGCCCACCGAAGTGGCCCTGCACGTTTCTTGGTTTCACGCCTGGCCGGATTTCCGAACGCTACTAAGTCCCCTCATCACGATAAGGTAAACGAACGTTTGGGTGGTTCTCTAGTTCATAGTCTCTCTCGCTCATCAACCCATAACCATAACATTATTCCGAGGAGTAGATACCTACTTTATGGAATTTCCAAGTATTAACTAACTAGATTTGTTATTGTAAGTGTCAGGTTAAATTACAATTGAATCTACTGTGACAGTGTATTTTATGATTTTTATCTTGTACCGACTTAAACATGTACCGATCACAAAATCATGTTAAAGACATAATTGAAACTAAAGTTAAACATATAAATTATTGAATTACGAGTACCAATGCAAAGTAGTTATTTCTATATACTAGTAGATACATATTAGGACATTTATATAAAAGTACTATGATTATCAAAGCGTACCTCCTCTATTAAGAATCGATCAAATAAGAACCTATGTTTAAACAAATCAGTACTAAAATATAGACCAGGCCACAGGTAAAAGCTAGTATAATTATAAAATCTTATACATAATGAAGATAATAACAATAGCGAGATGCCCTTTATCTCGTCTTAAAACTGGGTCGATTTTGAGGTCACATTTACATACAATAGACTGGTTATTATTAACCATATTGTATTTTGTGACGAGGTTAATTTTAATATTACTGTATATCTTATTACAGTTAATATCGGAGTCAACGATAATCAACCTAAACAGCAATACAAATAAGTGTCTATTTGTAATGTCAAGAGTACAAGTAAACTTTTATGGTCTTATTCATAAAAAAATATAGAAGCTTTATTAGCTTGCTAATAAGCAAATTCTCAAAAACATTATTCATAAACGTTCAATAGTGCTAAAACGCTCCATAAGTATTCAATAACGGCTCTATAACTTATAGTAGCTTGAAGCCTACTATAAACCTTTAATAAAGAACAAGATGGTCGTCTTGTCTTCAGTGACAGCTGATAATTTAAACTTGAAGTGAGATTATTTTATCATAATAAGTGTATTTTTTTGCTTTCTATTAAAAACAAATTACTATATAATGCAAGCTCTACAAACGATAGCTGCCATTAAATATTTTGAAAACACTCAACGTCGTCAGAAGGTGTATCAGAAAAGATATGACCCGTTGTCTTTGTCGGATCTGGAGTTTAAACGGCGATACCGCTTCAATAAAGATACCGCAAGGTTTATTGTTGGTCTGGAAGAGGAAGAGTAGGACACAGTACTTTCCTGCGAGCGTTTATCGATGAACATTTTAACTAAGGACAGAAATAACAGTGTACTTAATCCTAACTATCATTACTAATATTATAAATGCGAAAGTAACTCTGTCTGTCTGTCGCGCTATCACGCCTAAACTACTGAACCAATTTAAATGAAATTTAGTACACAGATAGTCTAGAGCTTGAGAAAGGACATAGGCTACTTTTCAAGGCGAAAAAGGCACAGAAAGGGTTGAAATAGGGGATGAAAGTTTGTATGGAAATTGTGTCATTTTTAAAGCTAGAAGCTTGAAACTATTTTTTAGGTTTTTGATTAGATATGTATAAGTAAATAAGACCTTGAAAGTTTGTAAAAATGTTATCATAATAGTTTATACAACTATATACCTCTGTTATAATATTGTAAATTAATAAAAGAAATATATATTTTATTTTAAAGCATTTTATTTATTTTTTTCATAATATTCAATTTTTTTTTATTAATTCCTCCTCCAAGTCTAAATTTCGTGATATTTTTTTTTCGTTTTCCATTTGGATAGCATGCAGCTCCTTCCTACAATCTATTTCAACATTTTTTATTTCATTTACAGCAGAAGTAGATGCCTGTAATACAAAATAGTTTTTAATTGTTTTGTTTCAATGAATGGGCATCATTTTGTGAAACAACATTATATTTTTAGCCTCAAGATAGTGGGATGAAGTTTGACATTTGTATCTAGGCAATGTAGGTTTTTCATTTTACTTAGTAATTGTATAGTAACAAAATAAATGTGTACTTGAAGTCAAAGTACTATCACTGAAACATTTTAAATGAGACTGCTCCCACTACCTTGATGCTCATAAATATGAGATAAATATTACTTTGTTCTCATTTTCTCTTTTCCCAATCTTCTTTTTTCTAAATTGTTTGATCAGAGGAGACACAACCTAAAATAATATTACTTGTTAAAATCAACTCATTGGAAAGACTTATACTCAAATTGTTATTAAATACAAATTGATTAATACATATTAAAACCATCATCAATAGTATGTAATTTATATAGCATTTGATATGAGCTCATATGGATAATATTTACCTTGTTCTCATTATCTTCTTTTATTTTCATCTCTTTTTTTTCAATACTTAGAGGTAGGACCTGAAGCAATGGAAGTGGTAAAAATTATCATAATATTACGATAATTTATTATGAGGATGACTATCAAAAATTCATTATCAACCCATGTTGTTAAATATTAATTTTTACCTCTTGTGGAATTTTGTCCTCTTCATTTACCTCCAAGATGATTTGATCTGGTGTAAGCACTTTGACCTGAAACTATATTATTGAATTAATATGGACATAATTAATAATATACTTGTATATATGGATATGAGAGTACAGAATGAAACACTTGTAAATTATTTAATAACAAATGATATCCTGGTCAAGTTGAATTATGCACATGAACAAGCAACTGTGACATAATAATAAAAATGTACAATATGCCTCATAAAAGACATATCACTATAAGGTGCTTCATTCATATGAAATTACCTGTGGCAAGAATGCGCGGAAACTCTCTCCCTGACCAACTCCGTCAATAAATGCTACGGAAAGAAATAAGAACGTGGAAATATTAAGGCAACACGTAGAAATACAAAGGAAGTACACCGAATACAAACTTTTGTACTGACCTTGTCTTCGCTTAACCAATTTTCACTTCTGTCTCTCTTTTTAGTTATTTTTATTCCCTTTTCCATGTTCAATAATTAGAAAATTAAGAAAATTCTTAAATAAAGCACTACTACTTTTGGCGGCGGGAAAGTCAAAACAAATGTCACACTGTGATTCACAGAGCATAGAGCCCAGTATTTTTGACATTTTGTCCATGATTAATCAAAACGACAACATAATAAAGCGAAACCCGCTTATAGCGATAATTTAGTTGTGAAAGGTTTATTAAACCGTTATGAATAAAGGAAGTTATGAAACGTTTAATAGCCCTATTGAGCATTTTAGCTAATGAACATTGTAAACCTATATTAAGAGATTTTTATGAATAAGACCGTTAGAGTACAAGTAAATTTTGTAAAGCAAAATGCATATAAAAGTAGGGTATACGGAACTTACATTTTTTTAATTTTTAAACGGCTGGACTGATTTTGACTGGATTTTAAGTGGCGGACATTATAAGGTATTCCTTATACCTACTACTCAGGTTACTTTTACTTGAAAAATAATAATAATCAGGGTTCTGCGCAAAAACTTGAAACCCTTGAAATTGTAAAGAAAATCTGAAGCACCAGAGCAAGGATAAATCGGTAGTTTATTTTTTATTTTTCAAAATGTATCCGAATCAGGGATATACGGACATGATCAAATTATAAAATCTCCGATTTTGCGCTTCGCAAGAAAACAAAAAATCTGAGAGCAAAAGTTTTAAATAGGTACGACAATTTATTACATTGTATGTTAGTATTTATAATTCCTAGAATCTAGATTCTAGAAGGCAGGAAATAGGTTAAAGGAACTAGAAGTGAAGCGGATGTTAAAAAATTATCTTAAGATAATTTAATTGAAGGTTTCCTTCAAAAGCAAGTACATAAATAAGCAATATAAGTTACATTGGTAATGTGACCATGATTTGTATTATGCATGAGACAAAATTAATTGGAGCAAAGATTGTATTATTTTTTGATATGATATTATCATATTTTGTAAACATGAGGCAGTGGTAGCCCAGTGGCAACGTGCTCACTTAGATAACCGAGTGAAGCGGGTTTAAATCCGGGCCTCGCACCTCTGATATTTTAATGGACGAAATATTTCTAACATGATTACCACTTGTCTTACTGTGAAACATCGTGAGGAAACCTGTATGTTTGAGAGAACCTAGATAGTTTTAGAAAGACATATAAAGTCCGCCAACCTGCACTAGGCCAGCCGTGGTATAATATGGCATGATCCTCCTTGTGTCGAAGGGAGGCCCGTGCCCAGCAGTGGGACATTAAAAAGAGCTAAAGACAAACATAATGTTAGTAGTTCTATAGAACATTTTTACATAGTAAATATTAGCCAATTTGTAAATTAGGGAAAGTAGTCAATTTACATACATAGTATGTGCGTGAGCGAGCAGGTGTATTTGTACGAGTATGTGTGATTGGAATGAAAAATGTGATGAGATAGTGTGACATCAACAATTTTATGTATATTTAAATAATTATTGTATAATTGCACGTTTTAAGGAGTTTATTTGATTTGTACAAAATTCTACTAATTAAATGCGAAATTTTAATAGGACTAGAATTCATACATTCTATGATACCAAAATTGTTTTTCTAACTTTATAGTAGTAGCTTTTACCTATAATCAGAGCCTCAGAGGAACCCCATAGCCATTAACGTATAAATAGAACTAGACGACTGTAGCCGTGAGAAAGCGCTAGTCTCTTTCATGGTTGCGACGATATCAAAAAAATTAAAACAAAAAATAAAAAAATATATTTTATAAAAGTACAGTTAATTGGAAATCATCGTGAATTACTCGTAGAAAGAAACACAGTTTCTAGAATGTGGTGGACATTACTTATCAATGATTTTCATAACTTCTATTACTTGATCTTTATTTTGTTTAAAACTTCTTTTTCAGAATTATAAAGAAGTGAAAAGATAAATATAGTGAAGTGAAATGATATCACCGCAACTAGAGGCGAATGTACAGCTAAGTGTTAACTTGTTCGTCTATATACCGTAATTGTGTGTGAATGTTCTATAAGAAAGTACGCACTTTTAAAACTTTTAGACCAATTTCTAATTTGAGTAATTGAAATTAAGTGAAATTCGTGTATTTCTAAATAGCAAGTTATCTGATTCAAGATTAAGGTTTCCGATACCATGATATTAAATACTTAATAATTACATACATAAAAATCTGCGTTATTTTTGTGAAAATCTTATTGAAGTAGTCATTATCGAAACAGAGGCAGAATCCTAAAGTTTTTAGAATTGTAGGCAGTATGCTTTCTGCAAATCGCAATCACGCCACAAGACAACCGTTACACAGATTTTGATAAAATTTTGTCTGTTGATAGCTGGTTATTTTAGTAAAAATAATGCGATTTACAGTGTGATTCGAACTCTTGAAGAAAATAATAATTAATCATAGTTACATCAGAGACCAAAATAATCAAAATAAATCCGCAAATTAGTTTAGTTTAAAATATTTGCGCAAAATGTAATTTCAAAAAGAACCGATTATATTAATTTTAGACGTTGACAAATGACAAGCCATTGTTATTAAGACAGTAATTTGTCGAATTACTACAGAACGACGAACGCAAAAACACAACCTTGAATCAATCGCATGACTTAGAAAACATTCTAGGAATTTACAATTTATACATAGTACCTTAATTATTTTTTTAAATTAATGTTCAGAAGAATATTTTTTTATAATAATGCATATTATAAAAATAAAATTAAGAAAAAATTGAAAATATTATATGATTCTAATCGTTTTCCTTAAATTAAAAGAGATTTAAGCGAGTTTACAATATATAATAATTATTTTTTTGTGATTATTATAGAGTATCATAATAATTGACAAATGACAAATACCTACTACATTTCTTAGGAGCTATAAAACAAAATATTTTTTATACATATAATCTAATATGTTTGTTTAAACGCAGATAACTTTTTTAATAACATTTTAATAAAATTATAACTATAAACCAAAATACGTAATTTTAAACTTTTAAGTAGTAAGTACTCGATTCTTACTTTATTACTCACCAAGATACAAATGACGATGACCATCCTTGGCATTAAACTTAAAAATTTTGATTACCATACTTATGCTGTTAAACAAACGTATAGTTAATTGAATGGGAACTGTTAAAGGAAGGAAGAGCATAAATATTTTAACATGTTCAATCAAAATTAAAGAAACTTTTTTTGGGATTAAGTTGGCTATCATATTATATTTTTAATTTAAAAATAGCTTATTTTACTTAAGAAGTGCAAGAAAATGACTTTAAATAATATCAATCAATCTTGGCTTGTATGTTTGTATTCAGCTCTTTTTTAATGTCCCACAGCTGGGCATAAGCCATAGTAACCCGACAACACCACGTAAATTCTGGTTACCAGACTGGGTTTTCTCAGACATGCAGGTTTGATCAACTTTCCGAAACACATTAAGAAAATATAAATAAATAATAAATTCCAACAAAATTACTACTAAGCAAATGTATGAGACTCGGGATTTGCACTTGATTTCCCGGCGCGTTGCCACTTAGCCATCTTGGCTTAGAATATTTTATTTCTGATATATGAAAAAACAGCAGAAGTCACAGACAAAAGTATACTGTAATATAAAAGCTATACTAGATAGAATACGGAATGTATGAACACACTTTAACAAGTTAATAACACTACACAGAAGTCACGCATGAAATTCTCTTAAGCATTTCTTTTATTCAAGAATAATTTATACGAAGTAATTTCGTTCCTTATGTGTCTTTACTAGTAACTACTGTTTCTTTTGGCAGCATTGCACTGGTTAAGTTATTCGATGCTCGCTCTTGGAGACTACGATGGACCTAATAGTAACCAAAGTTTGGATGCAAGTATGTATATATCCATCGAAACGTCTGAGTAGTTTTGATGAGTTACTCGTTCTGGATTTGTTTTGATAGCATGAGATTCATGGGTTCCTTACCCGTAAAATACCGATTTTATGGAATTATTACTTGTTAATTGTTTTCCCTTCGCGGGTTGCGAATCAAGTACCTATAGACGGGATATAAAAAACACGTTTTGTACTTGCGGCTACATAATATTAAGTTATACACGAGTTTTTTTGTAACAATTTACCTTTTCGCCTGGTGTTCTTAGTTAATTAATCATAGTCCATTCATCCATGATTTTTTTTAAGAATTCGTAATAATTGTGAGAAAGCAATGACACTACCCCAGACGTTTCATTTAAAATATTCAATAAATTCACTTTCATTGCAAACAGCTTATTTTGGAGAATAAAACAGTGTAATCAGTATTTAAATTGCTGAAATTACTGACTTTGTCATGTAGAATAATGATAGGTACGAGTACACGTAATACCTACCTGTTTGTTGATGTTTTATATCAAAATATACGTATTATAAGCAACGAACCCGATGGGATTTTCCAAATATAATGCACATATTATTATGTGCATAAGTACTTAAACTTTTCTTTACTTTTAACTAAACTTCCAGGGTCTCATACTATTTTCATACCCATTTTCATCCAAATTGGTTCAGCTATTTTTTATTTTATTTTATCTATTACAAACAAACATACAAAAATAAAAATCTTTTCTTTTTATAATAGTCATTACTCATAAGTATAGATAAACAAGTGTAATGCAAATATTTATGCAATATTGGATCTCAACGCCTATTTTATCCCATACCCATACATCCATCTGATATATGTGCTTGCGCGAATACTCATTTGTAACTAGAGTTCCACTTGTTTTATGGCGTAGGAAAACATCGTGAGGAAACCTGGATGTTTGAGAGAACCTTACAAGTTTGAAAGACATGCGAAGTCCCCCAAACCCGTACTTGGTCAGCGTGACTATGGCCTGGACCCCTTGTAGTGAAGGGCGACCCACCCCAGCAGTGAGACGTTATTAAAAACAAATTCTTTTGGCAGAAATTCAATAAAACATTTACAACACCTACAAATTCTTTTTGTGTATAAGAAGTCATTGATTCAATGATAATCATGTTATCTTTGAGATAAATACAACATTTGTTGATATTTCATTGATTTGAGAGCTTTGTTATTTTTACGATATCTTCTAGTGCATATAAAAGTATGAATAATATTCTGTATTTGTCATGCTACCTGATTCATGAAGGAAATATGCTGCAAAACTTAATCCTATTGATTTCAGCTGTATCGGTGTTAATAACAAAGTTCTTAGTATATTTTTTTTCAATTTAGTGATCGGGCTCACTTTCAATCGTATTGGAAAGTAATGACATTCCACGAAACTTAAATGTTTAATAACATCTTTTAATGGAATCCTGTGATTACTTATTGTCATTAGTCATGTAATATCGAGAGTTTTTGGTAAACGCATAACAACCCTTTTTAACAACCCGTATCTAAGACAGGAGCTTATTTAAATATGAGTGATGTTTAAAAACAATAATCACTGTCACAATAATATTAATAATAATCTTATCTATTAATCTATAAAGTACTGAATGTCGACTGGCAGGTGTTAAAATATACAAGATTACAACACAACTTTCTTTTACCAACGCAGTAGGTAAGAAAAAATATTTCATTTAAGTTAAAAAAACATACCTTATAATAAGAATTAATATGAAGTTAACCGTCCAAACTCTTTTTACACTTTTTAACTAAATCCACTCTAACATACACTTTAAATATAAAAATAACTCGAAAATAACTAAATAATACAAAAATATAACTTTTTATTAAAATTTAATTACTTTTATTCTAGATAATATGAGTGTTAAAGCAAGTATATCGCACGACGGTTGTAGTGAAACTGTTGTTGACGTGACTTGGGTGGTTTGCGTGTGATTCATTCAGGAATCACTTCGGTATGGCCCAAATGATAGGAATTTGGCGGAAAATTAAAATTTTAACTATTATTCATATCATTATTATTATTCATATCATTCATGTCATAAATACGTACTACGAATATTTAATCAATTTTCATTTATTATAACAATAAATATAAGTTTGACGTATATATAAACAATTTACCTGTAACTTTGCCTAATTAACGTTTGTATGAAATAGTAAGTTTTATTTTAAAATTTACTAACGAAATAACGTAACGACAACCTGTACGTATATATAGGTCTTCAACGGTTAAAAAAGCTATAATAGCTATAAAAGAGCTCTAAATTAACCCTATTAAAATTATTTATATTAAAATTAAATTTATAATTAAAATTAAAATTTATTCTACCGGTATCGAATAGTAACACCAAAATCATCAATTATGGTGATTTCAATTGAAAAAAATTAAATATAATTCATTATATATTTTAATATAGTTTTAAATATATAATAAACTAACAAAACCAATAACAAATTAGTAATATTTTAAGTCAATTTATTTTATTTTAATATCTTGAGAAGTAATTTTTTTTTCAAACGCTCTCTGCTCTGATTCGTTGCTCAAAATATTTTAACAAGTAATGACGTAACAAGAGTACGATCAGGTTTTTATGACGTCGCATACTTCTTAGTTTAGTCCTCTATAGATTGATTGAAACAAACTTTATTATTTCAACATTGATATAGAAATGTGAGAATAATAGGTGGTTTATTTTCAACAATAATAAAAGTAGTCATAACATAATAGTCCACTAAGCGTATTTAATTTTTCTACTACTTGTTGTGAACTAACTGCAAGAAGAAGCTATCTGGGCCATTTTTTTTAAATATTCATTAATTCTATGAAAACATCTTTTTTAGTGTCTTCCAAAACAACTTTTCTGGCAATTTTTCAAACATTTCTAAGACCTTAAGTATGAAGAATATTATATAAAAAAATATCAAAATTGTTGGTCCAAATGATCTCAAACTTATCTACCAAGAATGAACATTTCATATTTTCTTTTGTAGAATGTTTTGCAACAGACAATCTCTTTGCCTGATATTCAATTAAACTTTAATTATTGTCTCGTACAGAGTAACAGCAGAAGTACTAACAGCGAGGTTATTGGTTTTAATAATTACGGTTGAAGCAATCTATCAATTATGCTCTTCCTAATAAGTTCGGAAAACTTAATACCTAGGTATAATATATGAAGTAAAGAATTGTTTGTAGCGATTACATAATAGCTTTGGACATGTTCAGAAACTAAGAATCTTATGTACCTAACTATGATATAAAGCATTGATAACGTCGGAAAAAATCGGAAAAGGCAGTATAGTTAAAAATCAATAAAGAAACTTAATTATGCGTAATTTACTAATAGGATTTAATCGTTTAAAAAACATATCTTTGCTTTTCTAATAGTAGTCTGTTAAAGAAATAGGGATGTTTTAATTTAGATCTATTACTAATAATGAAAACAATTACAAATTACAATCACGTGATTTTAATTCAAATCAGATGCTATCCAGTTTTGGATGGCTGATGAGCTAAGTAGGAATTAAAACTCTTTGGCTAAAGAATAAGGTATAAATTCGCATGTAAAATAAATGAGATCATTTCGCGACGTGGTAACCGTCAATCAATTTAACACATCAATTGTTGCGGCACAAGTCTTGCTTTAGAATAAGGATATCTGCAAACTTATTTAAAATAATAATCAATATATTGTAATAAGTAAATAGTATTAACAATACACTATTAAGTATAAGAAAAACATAATTTATAAAACAATTGAGGTTCCGCTCTAAAAAATAAAAACGCACCTTGACGAAGACCCGAGCGAAACAAGGATTATGAGTTTAAAATAAGATTTTAGTCATTAAAATAGTTCCCTATGAAGTATGATTAATATTATTAAACATTTAATGCACTAGTTATAGCATTATGCCTAATATAGTTAGCTCGTGCGTAGATGCCCTAAGTTCATTATTGCGAATGAACCCTCAAGGGTGTTGTGCAAATTGGATATTGAAATTGAGTTAACGGCCTTTGACATGATCAAACTCTGGAGGAAACTTGTGAAATCGTTTAGGACTTAGATATTAAAAGACTACACGAAATTTAGTTATTAAAAGTCCAAAGTGATTATTTTATGATTGGTGAAAATATGAAGAAAATTGGGTGAGGGTTTTTTGAGGTACACCAGTACGTTGAACGTGAAACATCTATTTCAACGAGTCGTTTGTAGTGGTTTTGTTTTTTTTATAACAATAATTAATACATAAATAAAAGTATACTCTTTTTTGTTTTACTATCCATTAGGCTTTAAGGACGAAATGCCGGACTAAATATGTATCTGCTTCCGGATTTTCTATTTTTGGTTCTGGTAACCATAACTTTACGATATGGCTAGCAGTGGACGAAAATGTGATAACAATAATGACAATGATAAAGGCATGAAGCGTCTCAAACAATAGATACTTAACAATTGTTTCAGAAAGAAATATTGCGCGTACAGACAGTAGATTCTCGTGCAGTAGAGCTACTCCGTGACATATCTGACTGTAAATAATTGTTATAGATCGTGGATTTGATATCTAATTAGGGCAAATATTTGCGTCGTATAATATTAGCTCCGACCTAATTAGTTTGGAAGATTCTATCCCATAACATTATATCAATTAACCGATTTCAAAAAGAAGGAGTCATGCAATGTCTTTGATTTGCATAGTTTAATTATTACTCGACTGTGGCAAAGTCTAATGAAGGGTTATGTGTTAGACCTGTATGTCTGATACTGTTCTTCGTAATTAGAAACAGCCAAAGCGATTTTGATGGTTCATACAAGGATCTTTAGATTTAACTTACTAAAGTAGTGCTACTATATAGATATTATATGGCTATATATACCACATAAATATTCTCTGTAACAGGACTCTTTGTCAAATTTTCAAGTTCATTTTAACGTCGCTTTTTTCGCCTTTTTAGTATTATATTCTGCGGCAGTAAATACTTTAGAAGTTTAGGTACTAAAAGTATCAAGTCTATGAATTATGTATATATTTAACTTTTTAAATTAAATTAGACCAGTCGTTTCAGCATGAAATGAACAAAATTTATACTTAGATCCTTTTCCTTGTTTATATTTAAAGATATCAACATACGGACTAAAATCAAGGACTTCTGAGAACAAATCACACTCTCCGTCAATTTATTTTGGGACGTCTAAATTTATCTCGTGACGTTTATATTATACCTAATAAATTGCACTTTCGCTTTAATGCGTACATTTGGTAGCAATTCTAAGGAAATTCAATAAATCTTCGTAATTTCATTTACATATTTGGTACGATGTGATACATATGGTGCGATATTTTAAGCTTAAAGCTAATTGTTTCTATATATATTTATTTGGTAAAGCAATATTTTAATGTTAACTATTTTATTTAGAATTTTTATCTATAACCTATCTATGGATGCTCGAGTAAAGCGAGGCAAGTCACGGGGTAAGTATTGTATTCAAAAAACAATCCTTAGTTATTATTAACTACTATTAATTGCTACACTTCATTTTAGATAGAAATCATCTGGCCATGCCCTAAATCACCTATATCGATTACAGGCTATTAATTTCTCCATTTATGTACGTGTACTTAGAACCTTGTCATATCAACCTGTCAAAGCATTAGATCGGAACGTTGTTAGTAAATCTATAAATGTGAGTAAAACATGATTGTTCAAAAAACATTAGTTTGTAAATGTAAACCAAACACGCACGTTACAACGATCAAAGAGGACAGATCAATAAATAAAATTATGCTTTTCTTATTATTAGATATATTCGGTGTAGGAAAACATAGTGAGGAAACCTTCATGTCTTAGAGAAACTAGCAAGTTTTCGAAAGACATGTGAAGTCTACCAACTTGCACTTGGCCAGCGTGGAGAACGAAGGCCTGGTCACTCTCGTGTCGAAGAGAGGTCCGCTCAGTTGATGGATCTTAATAAGGGCTGAATAGTATTTCTAGCTTCTGCTTGTTTTTACATTTAGCTACTAGGTAGAATGTACTCCTCAAGCTAAACAGCTATTGATATATGAAGCTTAACTATATAGTTTTAAATATAATACACCTACATACTAAATTATTTTAAAGCTGTAAATAATAAGTAAAATAAGCTTTATTATAGTTGAAATAAGATTTATTATGTTGTAATTGGCGTTTAATGTCTTACAATAAATTTTATTTGTTAAAGTTAATTGGAATAAATGTACGAAGTAATAAATATAAAAGACCTAGTTAATATCGTACACATACAACCTAATGTGTAGAACTGGTTTAAAATTAATTTAATCTTATTTTATGTTTGCTTAGCGTTAATTAGTATTTATATTATTACGAGTAACTAGCGACTTACCCTAGCTTCGCTCTGGTTCACTCCTAGATGAACCAGAGCGCCAGCGCGGTGGACTATGGCCTGATCCCCCTCGTACTGAGGGAGGCCCGTGTCCAGCAGTGGGACGTTAACAAGGGCTGATGATGATGAAAAAGCTTTTATTGTAATGTTACAAACAGGCACTTTAATTGTTTATCTGTATAGGTTAGAACACCTAGGCATTGTATTGCAATTTGCACCGTTATCTTTTTTTGCATATTGGTTGGCTTGAAGAAGTTGCTCTTGGAGACCATTTTTAAATTATACCTACTACTATGGAGAACATAATAAATTTAGATCTTGTATCGGCCTGTTGATTATCACCTTCACTATTTTCTGCGAATCAGAACCCAATAAGATCCTTCGCATTCACTTTATTGATCAGGAAGGCATTGTTTAACGTAACGTTACTACAATATAAAAAGCTTATAAAACCAAGCGAATTTTTATAAACTTACTACATTTATAACACAAATTCTAAATAATCACAAAATATCGCATCACATTTTTATATTACATTTCTGTGCCACTTAATAATACCTTTCACTCAGAACTAAGTTGTGATATTAAGCTACCAGATAGGTAGTTAGTTTGATAAAAAAAATTGTTAATGCTAAGAAGTACTTACCTACTCTAGTGTTTTCTTTTGTTATGTTGTAATACTAGTATGTATACATAATTCTAGGCATAAATTTCAAGAAAAGGGATAAATTATATGGTCACTATCAATTTGCAAATCTATTAAACAAAAAATATTTTGGGACATTACCACACAGCACTATCTAGTTCCGTGGTAAGTTTCGAGGCTTATGTTACGAATACTAGAGCTTTAAATACACATAGGTATATTATAAATATTAACACCCATGACTGGAGTACAAACATTTGCGCTCATCATACAAATGAATTCCCTCAGCAGATTTGACCCTGCGACCGCTGGCATGGCAAGTAGAGTCACTACTCACTACAAGTTAGTCGTCGCTTCATTATGATGTAACTTATGGTAGTAATATAGTCACCTAAGTACGTAGAGTACTTCCTAAATTTTTCAGGTTTGATAAATATAAAATATTATGTTATAATATGGAACACTTATTAACACAAACCGATTCGCACTTGACTATTATTTTAATTCATAACATTACGTCACGAGAAGGTCAATCAAATACCAATGTCGTCAAACAATAGACCCTGGGTTGTTGACATTGACGGGCTATTAGTCTAAAAAAGTCATGTGATGCTCATTCCATAATAGGTACGATCGGCTTCAATTTTTTTTGCATATATTTTGTTCAATGATAATATTTAATATCTATATATGAAATACAAAAATAGTGTCTTCCTGTCCATCTGTCCTTTATAGTCTTGAAACCATCCAACCGATATGACTCAAACCGGTTTTAATAGAAAGGAAATAATGAAAAAATTAGGCACATACGGTCCGTCATGAAGCTAATTTTCCACGATACTTTTTACTGTGAGAAAATATCTTATCGCTGTATAAAAAATATATACTAATCGTTAAAACGCATTCAATAGATGAATCGCTATGATCTTTTAAGTAAGTATTTTAATATACGAAGTAAGGTGGACGGCAATAATTACAGCAGCAGTAAATATACCACTACATGACTGGCAATTACTACTTATACTAAGGAGGAGTTGAGGCGAGTAGGCTTATAGCGAGCAGGTCAGAAGACCTAAATGATGACCACGACCAGTCTGTCAAGACTGTACCGATCAAAAAGAAGAAAAATGACTAAAACAAAAAAAAACGCCCCTATAAGTAGTATTCTGTTCCACTTTCTTCATAAAGAAGTTAATGAAGTTAGTGCAGAAGATTCTAATGAAACTTGAATAAAAATCAACGTTCATTGAAATTAAATAGAACATGAGTATTTTCTGAAATAGAAACACAACAGTAACTTTTGAATACAATTTTTAATGGCGTTAATTATTATTATTTAGAGCCACGATGTCAATTTGAAATGCTTTCTAGACTATCAAATATCGTGACGATACGCCCTCAAAACAGGTTATCAGAATCTCAGGAGGTAGGTAAGTCGTGAGCAAACGAAAAAACGTAAACTAAAAAAAAAGCAAAGTTATGAAGTTTTTTTAGAGCTTCATATTGAAGGAAAGAAAATGTATATATATTACGATCTCTAAATATCATTGTGCTATAGAAATAGAGCCCACTACCCAGTTAGTGTAGCCAGACCAGCCCACAACAAAAATATTTTAACTCATTGAGTTATAATATATAGAGGAGTAAACTTCAATAAAATCTGTCAAAAATGTGTAACCACTTTTTACACGCTGCGACGCAGCTTTGAAACCACTCAATATGTAATGAAACATATATCTGTCTCACTTACATAAGTCACAAGAACAATACCGTCGCTTCGATTAGAGAGAGACCAAAGTATAAACTTGCAATGACGGAATGGGGGCTGCCTACCCATACGAAAATTAACCTACTTTTTAAGCCATAAAAAACATATAATACAAATAAATTAAGTTTAGCATATTTAAATATTTATTTTTGAATAGACGTTTATTACTAATAAATTATTAAGACAATTTTCTTTTAAATATTTTTTATTTATTATTAATCATACTCCGCTATGTAATATTAGTTTTGTATACAATTGTGTTTTTTACTCTTTTTTGTGAATTTGAGTGGATAATTCGCTTTCAGGATACCTACTATCTTATTTTTAATTATTTATAAATATGGCATTTATTAATAAAAGGGAATGATCAACTTGTATCGATGATAAATGATCTCCCGGGGGTATCGCAAATTCTCTTAATATCTTGTCTTCTTTGTATTTTTCTAAAGTTAGTTTTTATTATAAAAAAATAATATTTAAAACCACTTATTCCGTAAATTAAAAACTCCCACAAATGTGGAAACTAAAACTAAGTTTTTACTGGTAACACTGAACCTACTTTATAAAATTTAACATTTTATTTATTAAATTGCGTTTTTACGTCAATATAAAAACAGAAACAATAACTAAAGTGTGGAAAATAATTCCGTTTAATTTATTATGTGTTTGTGATTTAGAACCGCACTCTTTTACTGCGCATTTACCCATTTTTTTGTCGCGTGTCACTCGGTTGACTTCGGTAGGCGTCACATAGAAGACTGAACTGACATTCGCTACGATCTTGAATATTTTCAAGATTCCAGTGTCAATGCCGTAACGCGGTAATTGCTAATCTAGTGTATATATATCAATGTTTTAACTAGTAAATTCGTACTTTGTTCAAGAATTTCCTGTTAAAATGTGTGAAATTAAGAAATGTGACTTATATGAGGGATAGTTACAATGTCATGTAAAAATAATAAAATGTAATTATAAAAACTACTTCTACTAATAGGGTATACATCCATATTAGAAAAGTGACTCAATTAGATTCTTAAGTGCTAATAAAACCCTAAAAAATGTTAATCAAGGACATGTTTTAAAATTAATTTTATTTTAATTTAGTAACCACATCGTTTGCTACAGTAAACTTATGAAGGTCACTGTCAATGTCTGCGGAACAATGGGTTGTTTTGCGAGAGATGAGAAGATTATATTTTCATCACGATCACGATATATAACATATACATAAGAAAATTATAATTATTTATGGACATACTATATTAAGAACGAAGAAATAAACTGTGCCTGCATTTGGCTGTATTTGATATTCATTTATAGTTATAATCACTTATATTTATTAAATATTACACTTAATTTTATTAATTACTGGATTTAGCGCGAACGAAGCCGTGGGTTCCACTAGTAAATATATACTTAAACTTGACAAATTATATACCTTCCTATTGGATCACTCTATATATTAAAGAACCGCATTAAAATCCGTTGCGTAGTTTTAAAGATCTAAGCATACATTGGGACAAACAGCGGGAAGCGACTTTGTTTTATATCTTATACCTACTGTAGTGTAGTGATTGACGGTATGTTTGACTCAGTTTGTAGTGAACCTTCTTACTGTGTCAGCGGTCGCGGGTTTGAATCCTGCTGGGGGTATTCATTCTCGAAACTTGTCTGTATTTCTGAGAGAACCTGAGAGCAATTTTTGAAAGACATGGGATTTCCACCAACTCACACCTGACCAGCGTGGTCAAGCCAAGAGACACCATGGACTGTTCCTCTTTGTATTGAAGTGAGTCTCGTGCCCAGTTGTAGTTTGTAGTTAAAATAGGGTTATTTATACAAAGGATAAACTAAATTTTTGTTTAATTTTCAAAACATTTTCTTTAAATTATACAAGAATATTTATTCTTCAGTAACATTAATTATATCTATTAAAGGAAATAATACAAAACCACAGACAAAACTAAGTGAAAGTACCTTCTAATGACATTCTTTCGTACACTATGTGCTCTAGATATTGACAACGGGTGTTCTGAGAGAAGGAAACAATGAGTTTTAGTTAGAAAAAAATGTATATTATTTTATTCAACTTTTTGAATAATAAACGAGTACCTATGCATTTTTTGAGTAGGCTACTGCATTGAAATTTGTGTCTGCTTCAAGTCTGGCAAAATTTGCTTTTTTCCGTCGTCGTCGTATTTTTCGAATTTAACGTACCGACAGGTTTTTTCAGTTTTGTAGAAATATTTTTAGGTAGAGTAGAAAAGCTCCTTTAATATAGTTTGTGTGCGTGACGTCTACTGTTCTCAGAACTAGATATCTAGTCTTTGATTATATACATGAAAGCTACTGATATTATTATTTTGAAAACCTTTAAAAAATCTCTACACTTTCATAAGAATTTTGTTCAATGATTTTATTATAATTTGTATCGTTTTTAATAAAAGAATAAATATGTTTTTTATATTTAAATATATATGATTAAGTTTATTATTGGTTCTACTAAAAATAAAATAATTTAACTAAAAAGTCCTTAAAAATTATTTTATTTGGTGACACTACTTTTATTTATGTAACATAAGATAGAACATTCTAATGTAAAGCGATGCAATATTTTTGCAGGTCTTTCTAGAAAGTAGAAAATAGCTGAGCAAATAACGCATTATTGCAATTGTGTATTTTTAATGAGTAGTAATTTTATAGTACAACCAAAAACGAAGTTTCTTTAAGTTAACTTGTGACTTCTAGTAAAGTAAACTACTACTAGGTATACGTTTTACCTTGGACAATGATATTTAAGCAAACATCCTGATACGTGGGACTGTTATGTGGCTTAATCAACGACATAGCCAATACTGCCCACTAAACCCAACATAATCTCCCCCATTTTAATGGGACGTCACAGGATCGCTTATGCTTTCAACGATGCATCGACGGTAGATCTGCCGTCGCAAACCACATCAAAAGACTTGTAATAGTCAAAAGGTTCGTAAGTCTAGAACAAATGTACAATGCGTACGACTTTATTAACTTGGCAAAAGATATAGGTGTTACAGTTGTTTTTTTGGGGTCTGTAGCCTCACCGAAACACGCAGAATACAGATCTCTAAAAACAACTTTTAAAGCCAATGTAATACATATAACTTATACGGTATATTAAATGGAAATGCACGTTTTTGCACTGGCATTGCAGTTGCTACTAATACCTTAATCAAATGTTAGCATTAAGATGCCCTTGGATTTGTAGAAACAAGTTTGTTTAACGTAAACGTACTAATTTCTACGCGATCTATGGAGAAGAGACTGTAAGCTGTAACGATTATTTATAGTAATGGTACAAGTAGTAATGTCTTTTTGGGTATCGAAGATTCGAAGATCACATATGATAAGGTTTGAGAAATCTATAATAATGTTCTCCAACCGATTCCGGCCACGGCGGCCAATCTCATAGAGACTGGCCAATTGCGCAGGAGATAGTATAGTGCACTAGTGTACGCGCAGACACAAGTGCACTCTCTATTCCTATGACTCTCATACTCCGGTGGGACGACTGTTCGGCACGGAGGTGACACACCGCTAACTTCCCCACTCCGAGCGGTTACTGAGGCTTACTAAACAGAAAGACTCAATAATTAAACTCGAACCCAGAACCTCTCGATGTATGACCGTACATGCTAGCCACTACACCACCGAGGATTTTTTTTTGAAATCTATATTAACGGTTAAAACGCATCTATACATTTTATTTTTATATTCTATAAAATATGTATAAAAAAACAGAATTAGGACAAAAAAAATATTTTACCTCTTCAGTCATCCAACGATAAAAATTCCAAAAATGGAACTTTTCTTAAATAAACTGTTTTCCTGAGCCAATTAATCAATCATTTAAATCACCAGACCTCAATATAACCTTCTTTTTGACTTTAACGAGTATATAACCTTAAAATTATTCGCGCCATATTAAATTTCTATACGTGCGGTCGGTGAATTCGCGCTTTTTAGACTGACTGACATTATCGGTTCATATAAATAAAATTGAAGTGTCTGTTTTTGATTACAAATATGATATGGTTCAGCTTGTAGTGATGTGCCAGCAAGTCGGGAGTTCGAGTCCCGCTACGGGCATTGATTTGTGAGATAAGAACGAATGTTTGTACGTATTTAAAGTAATATATGTGTAGTTTATCAATTTAAGGTATCCAATACATAGCCTGCAACTAGGTCATTAATTAGTAATTTTTCCAAGACGTCACTTATAAAAATGAATAATAATGAATTCCCAAAAATTGTGTTTTCCAAATAACGAAAAGTCAACACGCTTTAATATTATTTATAACATATAATATATGTGATTTAATATACGCTTTGAAATTTAAATTAAAATTGTTATAAGGAAAACTTATAATGCACATAAATAATTAATTTTATTATAGGTATATAATAAAAATTTATTTATTTTACCTGTTTTTTGTAATTTATCATTTAAAGTTATATAAACTGTATAATAATATAATCCATAAAATATTATATATTACTAAGAAATATTATTTTTATTACTCTGTATGCCGCATCGTAAAATGCCATAAGCACCCCACAGCTTTTAGCGAGCTGTTGGTGAGTAAAAACGCCATAGACGCCGAGTCCTCCCATTGTGTCTCATTTCTGGTTTGCCTTCATTGATCAGAGGATCAATAATGAAGACTCAGTTAGAAAGGATGAAAGTGCTCAATATGAGTATTTAACTTCCCAATTCCGACTATTATTATGAATTTCTTGCTCATATACACTGATTATCTTCAGGGCAGTACTTCCCTATTCAAGCTCTCTATATCAAGTTATTCTCGATATCACCAAACCTTTAATTTACCAAATTCTTAGATGACAGCTAGTTCAGTCAATCTGCTTTTCAGGCACCTGCTAAAATGATGAGTAAAAAACGTTTGAAATATATTAAATATCATTCTTAAAACCAAAACCAAATCATACAACTAAGTATCATATTCTCATAAACATGCCATTTTTGTACTTTATTGTAAGCATCAGACCGCAACAAATTGGTAAGACAATTCGCGAACAACCTTCACGGTTCTAACAACGTGACTTAAGAGGAAAATGGAATCTTAATAGATCATTGGATATATGCAATATGATCGTTTAATTTATTATGTGTACAGATAACAGATTATTTCTGCAAATATAGATGAAACTGAAAATTAACTAAAAATATTATCAAAATCTGCTAAGGAATTTCATACAGTACGTACCTATATAGGTTATAAAACTATTCCACTGTTAGCCATATCACTACATATAAAAAACAAATTTCTCCGCCGCATCTGTCTGTTCGCGATAAACTAAAAAATTACTGCAATGAGTTTTATGCTGTTTTCATCAATGGATAGAGTGGTTCTCAAGGAAGGTTTTAGTTTATAATTTGCCAAGTTTTTGTATACATTTACTAGCGGAACCCGCGGCTTCACCAGCGCTAAATATAAGGACGAGACCGAACGGCAAAGGCACTTGATATTTGGCTTTTTTATTTTTGGGGATGAACTCCTGAAAAATCAAACTTAAAAGATTGAAAGTTGAAGAGAAGTTGACGAATCAAATCAAATCAAAAAAGTAAACTTTATAATAAAGGATGTTGAAGTAAGAAAAAAAATTAATAATAGATTTGTTTCTAATATAAAAATCCCAAATAAAGCGAGGAGGAGGACTTGTCGCTATTATACAATAATTTAAATTAATACGAGTATATATCAGTGGCATCACATGTTAACAAAATTGTATCATGCCTATATTTAGATTATTATTTTGTCATTCCAAAGACATTTCAGTCATTCATTTATTTAAATACCAAAGCAACAAGTTCTACATGTAGAGTACGATATGAAAAGAAAATCATTGACCCTACAATTAATTGCTATGTAAGAGATTAGTTATTTAATGAAAATAGTCACTTCTGAACTTCTTTTACACATCTTCATTAACGACGTTTTCAAAACATAAACATAATTTATAGCTAAATCGATTTTAATAACAAATAGTTTAATTTAAGTCAAACTACAAGCTAATTTTAAAATTGAGAACCCAGTATTTTTTTGTTCATATGATTGGGAATAAAGCAAAAGTAGGACAGTGGTAATATATTAAAAAGTATTTATTGACACGTTTGGCTCAGTTGGTAGTGATCCTGCTTTCTGCGCCATCGGTCGCGGGTTCGAGTCCCACTGGGGGCATTCATTCGTTTAGCACGAATGTTTGTACTCCAGTCATGGGTGTTTATATTTATAATATGTATGTTTTTAAAATGTATAGGTATATGTGTAGTAGGTACATCAACTATCTGGTATTCGTAACACAAGCCTCGTAGCTTACCACGGAACTAGATGGCGCTATTGTAATTATGTCCCAACATATTTTTATTATATTTTATTTCTCAAAGGTGACATATTTCTCAATAATAAAAAGTGTCCTATATTTTGATCCGGATAACAAGTTATCATCGTACCAACTTTCATCAAAATCTTTGTGTAATTTCCCACAAATATTAATTGTACAGATTCGATTATTTCAGTTTTTCCTCTCCGTTATCTGATGTCAGATAAAAACATACTCTTTAAGTATAATAATAAATAAGGTCTTCAATCTTAATTAATAACCCAATCGTGAATGACGTAAATGCTTTGACAAACATATTTTATTTACTTGCCATATATCTTTCAGGTGTCATCGCATAAAGTACAGTTTATTTTAGAATTTGGTTTATTTGTTGTGTACTTATTTAATTATATGATATCTAATTTTAAGACAAATTTGTTTTATTTTTAAAAAAATGGAAGTATCTAAATATAGATATTATTTATAGATGCAAGCATATATTTTACTACCCTTACAAAAGTTAGAATCTACATATCTGCATGAAAATAAGGATGTTAAAAAAGCTCCGTAACCGTTACCGAAACTATCGGATATTTGAAATTAAAATATCGTATTCGAAACCGTAACGTAATTAATAAATAAATTTCGAATAATTTCGGATAGAGGCGGAGTCAAAATGGGTCACATTATGACAGGTTCTTGCCAGGCCGTCCGAAAGACCGAAACTACCGAACTATCCGAAACCATCGGATTATTCGAAATAACCTGACTGCTACTGTAGCTTTAGGGTAGTATTCTTGTCTCTAAAATCGATTTTGTTTGTGCACGTTATATCGCTTTTCTTTTGACTTATTGAGATTCAACTTATTGAGATTTTACATCAATAAATTGTATAATGTATATAGTGTGTGTAGTAGTGTTTGTATGTCATGTACTATAACTACTGCAATTATATAGTCATAAAAAGACTAATCATACATAGCACAACATCTCAATTTATAAGAGTTGGCCTTTAATTGGTATAATAGCCTACTTTATTGACAAGTAAATTGACAGTTGTTATCAAATGTGATGACTTACTTTCATGAAACGTATTAACCGTTTGCCTCGACTTAGTTTCTTTTGTTATTATATTATATACGTGGTTAAACTATCTAATCGAAGGAATATTCTTGACTTCTTGAAATAACGACTAAAGCCTATTTTACTTATACTTTCTTCTTTTAAGTTGAATTTGCATAATGCATATTATGTATGTATGTACGTACATATTCGATTTAGAGTAGAAGTCAACTATGTACCTATAGTAGGACTTTACAATGATTTCGCTAAATAGTACACGTAATAAATACTAATACTACAAAATAAATTAAACTGTGTTTTTAATTTTCTGATAAAATAAAATTTACATTACATTAGCTAGAGTGAAAGTCCCATGAAAATCGATCCAGCCGTTTCAGATCTTAGTCGGAACAAACAGGAAGACAAAAATTTTAAAAATTGTTTTTTATGTAAGTACCGTACATACTTTCATATGCATTTAGTGAAAAGCTATTTATTTGAAATTAAAAAAATATACTTCAATTTTATTTAGATGTATTGATATTGATATAAAAATATAAGGTTTTCAAACATAGATTTAATAAAATATAGATACTATGCTCGTTATTATCACAGATAAATGCACCTGATTCAAAGTTGCCTGTCACCTTCATTTATCTCGTGATAACAGTTTAATGTGGCCATATTATACCAATTTTTTTAAACTATACAGAAATAACAAATAAGTATTTTGCATGAAAATGCATATGGACTTATTTACCTTACTCATATATATAATGATCGAATGGAATGAAAAAAAATTTTTAGAGCTTTCACTAGCAGATAGCTGATGTTAATATAATAACACATAGGCAACTTTTATTTTTGAAATAGAATTAGGGTTCCACTCAAAAAAAGGTACCTAGGGACATACTTGAAGGGAAGCGAGGCTGAGTCGCTAGTAAAATACGAGTATAAATCATGAAATAGAAAAAAATACGATCATTAAAAAATATTGTCACAGTACAGCAAAATCACAGTACTTATAAATCGCGTGAAGGTTGCAATATTACATGTGTCTTTAATGAGGACATATTGATACATAGTTGTTTATTAAATATAATACCTTTTTATTATATTTTATATAACTTGTTGTTGCCTACGGGTTGGTCTGCGTAATATTTAATAATATCTCAATAATCAAGTAAGTCTGTTATATAATATATCAAAATCGAAATCGAATTGTTTTCAAGAAAATATTATAGGAACTTTACTAAAAAAGATAATTTGTTTAACGAACAAATCAGAAATTAACAAAAATGAAAACCGACTTCAAAACGTAACAAATTGAGATTAAAAAGAAAAAAAAATAATTACTTAGTTATTGTTGGAGTCGGTGCCAGCCAAAGCAAAATAATCTTAATACAATTTAATTAATGTATCAATTTGTAAATATAATCAAAATATCCGTTCGAAAGTTCATTCCAAAGGCAGGATAAAACTGTCCTTCTTGGCTGGCACCGACTCCAACAATAACTAACTTAAGAATACGTGTTGTGGAAATGTCCTAGTACTAGATACGTTTACTCTACATAATAACTTTAAAAATACCGATTTCCAAACATTAAAAAAATGAAAACCGACTTCAAAACGCTACAAATCGAAACTAAAAAGAAAAAAAAATAATTTTAATTACTTACTTTAAATTTTTTGTGGAAATTATCATGTTTAAATAAAATATTGGAAGGCTAACTAAACTACTGCTCCAATAAGTCAGCGAAGTTTTGAAATGAACGACAATAGTCAATCGAGATTTGTCCACGTAACTCGTAGACGTTAATAAGATTTACCTTCTATTATCAATCCACCTAATATCCTGAAGGAATACGACTATCAGTTCATAAGTACGTATAATATTAAAAGAATTTTCTTTTAACTCCTAACAGTTGAGGATATATACCTTACATCATCACAAATTCTTGAACAGCTTTAGAAAATATATGAAAAAGGTAATCAGTGCCGATAAAATTTAAGGGTTGCCCTCGATTTCTCTAGGATCCCATCATCAGATGCTGACTTGGTGACAATGAAAACATCTTGAATGTATACCCTACCGAACAAAAAAGAAATTTTTAAAATCGGCCCACAATTCACGGAGAAATCGGTGAAAACACATAAAAAATAACTGTTGAGGAATTTTACCTTCCATCATCAGCTCATCCACATGAGATGATGATTTTCATACGTAAAAGCTTTATCGGTTTTAGAAAATATATCAAAAACATAATAGGTGCCTGTAAATTTTGAGAGTTGCCTTCGATTTCCCTGGGATCCCATCATCAGATCCTGACTTGGTGACAATGGGACCATCTCGGAACTATACCCTACCAATCAAAAGAAAAAATTTTGAAATCGGCCCACAGACGGCGGAGTAATCGGTGAACATACATAAAAAAAAATACATACAACGGAACATATAACCTCCTCCTTTTTTGAAGTCGGTTAAAAATAGTATATTTGTCTTTAAATATAGGCTGTGTGTTTAAGTATAAGCTGTTTAATTAATTTACTTTTTATAACATCCCACAGCTGGGCACAGTCATCAATGAGATGAAGTCTTACACCATCCTCGCTGAGCCTGGGTTGGCCAACTACACACGTTTTTCCTATCTTTAGACGCTCCATTAAGACGCATGAGATCTGTTGGGTTTTAGTGGGTAGTTCTGGCTGGCTAGTCGAGTCCAACATGACCACTTGTGGTATGCGTTAGTGCATTTCCTAGCATTAAAAAAAAAAGATAATATGCATTTGATATAGACATGAAAAATTTAAGCGTAAATGAAAATCGCAAAATTGGCATTTGATTGACCGTAATACGAGTACGTCGTTTTGTTTTTAATCTAGTTCAATGTAGAATAATAAAGTTCTATTAAAATTACTTTAGTCATTCTCGAGTTGTTAACGATTAATCATGGAAGACTTTAATTAGTATGCAAAAAAATTTGTTGTTGGTACATAAAGCTAATAATTATTCTATTCATTAGATTTCCCAAAATTACTGTAGAGAATGATTTATGAATAAAATTGTTTTTTAATTTTATTGAAAGAAAAATATATATTTATTTTATCTTTAAATAGATAAAGCTATATATTTTATTTCCGCCATCCACCTTTAAAAAATTAGAAGAATATATAGAATAGTATGAAGACTTCACCAGGGTTCGAAATCCTTTTAAGAAAAGGTTTATTTTGGTAATTAATTGGTTGATTCATCGATCGTTCTTTAACCATAATCGTTCATAAACCATTATGAAAACGAACGGTTTAAAATGAAATGATATCTATAAAGAACATAATCAAAACCATACAGGGAAAAACCTTTTGATTGGGGCTTAAAAACCAAAACCGGTAATTTATTGAACGCCGAATTTAACGGGGTCTCAAGCCCTGGAATTCACTTTGAATTTTCTTAATATGATCGAAATCAGACCATTATTTTATTCTTATATAACACTGAGTTCGTCAAGTTAATAAAAAAGAAAAATATGAAAAAGAGGAGAAAAAGTATGTATTCTAGTTATTATTGCTTGTAATTGTATAAATTGTAAGCTTTTCTCAATCTATTTTTATGTCACATCTAACCACAAGGAAGTGGTTACCTTCAATTGTAACCCAATATATATCATTGAGCCATTGCAATATTCTATTTATACACGCGACTGAGGTGTACAAGTTTTTTCACAATCAACCTAAATGAGCTGTAGCTGTGCTGTATAACGTTAGACTTTTATTAAGATATTTTTATTTAATTTTAATATGTCTTTGGTCTAATTGGTAGCAGGCATGGTATCCAGGGGTCTTGCGTTCAATTCCCGAGTTGCAGGGCCAAGTGCAGTAGAGGGGTTTTTTCAATAAAACACAACATCTGTCTATTAAACTTTATTATAATTTGATCTGGAGTTGCAGCGGTGAAACGCCTGTGCTTTGGAGAGCCATGTCTGAAATGAAATTATGGAACCTAACTCTAAAGCAAAGTCCAAAGTGATTCATGTCAATAAAAAATGTCGTAGCTCTATAAGGACTTGTAATTACTCGGATATCGGCACACATACCACTAAGGGATAATTTACATAAAATGCATGCAATTACACTATTTACATGCGTCTGCGTAATTAAGTCAGGCGTTAAGCGATAAAGCGGTGAGTCGATTTATAATTTGTTTGTAGAAATTCTAATTTTATTACCAATATTATTTAATGCCTTAAGTAAAAAGTACATGTAAAATTTTTAGTACAATAAATGTAAAAAAATATTAGACCGTTATGAATTAAAGTCTCACTGCTGAGCACGGAACAACTTATGTTCAAGGCTCATGTTCATGTTCGAAGGACATCAGGCCATAAGTCCACCATGCTGGGCAAGTGCGGATTGGCGATTTGTACATGTCTTTCGAAAACTTGCTAGATTCTCTCAGATATGCAGGTTTCCCCCACAATGTTTTTCTTCACAGTAAAATAAGTGGTAATCAAGTTAAAAATGAATAGTAGATGAAAATATCAGAGGTGTTATACCTGCATTTAAAGTAGCTTCTATCGGTTTCCCAATCGAGCGCGTTACCACTATGCTACGGCTGCCTCAAAATTATAAAAATGGCAATAAAAATAAAATTTATGAGGTCACATGTAATTATTACGCATGTGACAAATACCTATTTCAAATTAATTTCTAATAAAAATAATAATGACTTCTAGTTTAAAACAGAAGGAAGTGAATTTATCAAAGCTCTATAAATTACTTAAAATTATGTCCGCATATTATAACATGCCTGTGTGTGAGTTACAGTGTTATGTGATAAAAAGTGATGCATCGGTGGTCTAGTGGTTAATGTATGGCATATACGGAGTCCTGGGTTTGTGGCTGGGGTGAAGCAAGCATGATGATTGAGTTCGACGACACGTTTGGCTCAGTTTGCAGTGACCCTAATTTCTGCGCCAGCGGTCGCGGGTTCAAGTCTCTCAGGGGGCATTCATTTCTTGAGCTCGAATGCTTGTACTACTCAAGTGATGGTGATAGTTTACTCAAAGACTTACAGACTGACTTTTAATTTTGATAATGTAAAAATGACGATTCAAAAGAGATTGTAAAAGTCTATTTGAATAAAGAATATTTTGATTTGATTTGATTTGATTTTGATGGATGCTTATATTTTTTAGTTGATTGATAGTATTTTAATTTATATATGTGTAGTATATCAACTATCTGGTGTCTGTAAAATAGCCTCATAGCTTGCTACGGAACTAGATGACGCTATGTATAATGTCCAAACCAAACATATTTATATACTTGTATTTGAGATTGTCAATAAATAGTCAGGAAGTTGATGGTGAGCTTGCCCCAAGAGCGCTTCTCTATTAAAGAAAAACAAATCTATCCCACGGGAACCGCACATTTTCCAGGATCAAAGTAATTTATGTAATTTTCCAGACTATAATTAAACTTACACTATAAAATTGCGTAGAGGAAATTAAAATTTTATTAGGAATTTCTTTGTATACCAAATTAGTTCTAAGTTCTGGGAAATGTCAGCTTGTTATAAATAACTTTCTTTTCTCTGTACCAAATTTCATCCAGATGGGTTCAGCCATTTTAGAATAATAAAAATCCATCCATCCAATCTTTCAACATTTACAATATTTGCTTATGAAATTAAATTAAGGCAAGTGTTCTTCATAGCAAGTGCGTTTATACAGAAATGTTAATAGCAGTACATAAGGTCACTTTTAATAAATTGGTACGGAATTTAAGCATTCATTAAACATATTATGTGAACGTTAAAATGTTATTTATGGTAATATAGTGTATATTTATTGGACAGTATAACATTTATTGTTTTACTAGCGACTTGCCCTGGCTTCGCTGGAAAATCAATTAAAATCACTGTTAGTGATTTTCTTTCGAAAACAGTGCTGTTTGCTTATATATCGATTCTATTGGTTTTAATTACACGTTATACTTTAAGATAGCAAGAAATACATTTTATCTATATCTTAGAAATAAGATTTCGTTTTAAAATTAGAGGTAATCCATACTGTAAAGTACAACAAATACTGACAAGCTATATAGTTTGATCAAAATTTGTCCAGCCATTTCGTTGAGAAATGATAATATAATTCTAATTAAGAGATAATATTTCTTAAAACGTTATATATTTTATAACAACCAAAGTAAATATGTATTTTAATTTCTATTTTTTTACATAACAACAGACATCATCTTGTTCGTTTAATTGGTTCATTATTTGTAAAAAAGAATTTAATGTATGCATAACTCGATATGCCTCATAGTTCAAATTTCAATGCAAAGATCATGAAATAAAATCAATCAAGCATTTTGGAAGAAAAGCAAATAAAAACTAACTTTCGCACATCAGAATTTTATATGTAAAAAATAATCGATCAACCAATTTGGAATAAAAGCAAACGGAAAATAACTTTCGCACATCATAATTTTATATGTAAAAAATAATCGATCAACCAATTTGGAAGAAAAGCAAACAGAAACTAACATTCGCACATCTAAATTTTATATGTAAAAAATAATCGGTCAACTAATGTGGAAGAAAAGCAAACGGAAAAAAACTTTCGCACATCAGAATTTTATATGTAAAAAATAGTCGATCAAGCATTTTGGAAGAAAAGGAAATAGAAACTAACTTTCGCACACCAGAATTTTATATTTAAAAATAATTGATCAAACAATTTGAAAGAAAAGCAAACGGAAACTAACTTTCGCACAAAAGAATTTTATATGTAAAAATAATCGATCAAGCATTTTGGAAGAAAAGCAAACAGAAACTAACTTTCGCACATCAGAATTTTATATGTAAAAAAAAAAAATTTTCTAATAATATTGCTAGGATTTGGATAAAAGTGTAAAATAAAAGATTCATTCCTTATGTCTAATCATGTATTATAAATATTTTTAATAAATATATTTTACAAATATGTATATCGTATAGCATCATATTATACTTACAGGTAAGTAAATATTATAAATTACATAACGTTCTTTGTTTTTTAAACGTAAAAATAAGCAGTCGCGTCCTCTGAGACTGAAAATTATTACGAAAAATCTCATAACTTAAACAAGTTGTTACACTTTAATTGGCATCGATTTTTAATATATATACAAAAATAGTATTGTTTATTTCTTTATTAAAATATATGTGCAAAGAAATAAACAATATTCATTTGAATCTATTTATATATAAAACTTTTTATTTTATGTATAAATAGATGCTTAAAAACTTTTAAAACCCCCCCCCCCTAAAATAGTACATAATATTTTTGTACTAACCCGTTAAATGCGAATCGAACTACCATTTTGTTTATCTGAACAACTAAATTTAATTTATGAAGATGCAACCGTCGTTCGACTGTCAGTAATAGGAATGACAGTTGATGGGGGAACCGCTGTGTTACCGCTGGTGTTACTAACTGCGTTGGTGTTCCCGGTTGTGTTACTGTTACCAGTTGTGTTTTCGTTACCGGATCTACCACTTTCAGTATTTGGGACTGTGTGCATGGAACTTTGAGCGAGCGCAGTTGATAATGGTTGTGTGATCGGCTGTATATGTGGTTGATAGTTTGGATAGTGGATGCCCACTACCTCTTCGTAGCTTGGCGGCGCCATCGCCTCTGTAATGAAACAAAATAAATATATTAAACTTCTGATCCGATCTCTCATTGCATATAATATAATTCATAACTCAATGTTAAAAATATATATTTATATTTTTTTATATTTAATATTTTTTTAAATTAATTAATATATACTTTCTTAAATTTTGTATAATTCTTTTTGTTGTAATTTATTTTATATCGATATAGAACAATAATATCGATTTCCGATTGATGATGATATTGCTACACCCAAAACACATACCTAAATTAGGCAATTCTTTATTTATTAGAGTTCTAAACCATGTTGAATTTATTATCTAAAGAGAAAAAAACAATGTTGTTTTGGAACAACAAAATTGTCTTGTATCGTAAAATTGCAGAATTTTACTACACATCTATTTATCAAATGTTATATGAATAAGTATATTTCAGAGAAAAATGGCGATCATATATGAATAGATGGACAAGATGAAATTATAAGATTTCCATTTATACCTTTAGGGACCTTAAAGCATACTTTAATTAATATTATTAGCCTTCAATCTCACCATATTTGGGCGGTGGTGGCAAGTTGGCAGGACTGACGTATATTGTGGGCTCTTGTATTTCTGACGGCCGCTGCCGAGACCCCATGTACGTTCGTCTCTGCTGCGTGCTCCGAGTCTTTTGTCCTGGAAAGAAATATCAAAAAAAAATTAGCGAAAATATTAAATTAAATGTTTGTATGATATTGTTGAATGAAATCGTTTCAAAAATCAGGACGTGAGTCATCATCCTTAAAGAAAGAATAAAGTTAACGTTATGTCAAGGCTAGTCCTAGTAATATGACGTTTAAGTTGAATGCAGCAAGTATATTGTATAGCCTAGTTTTTATCTGTACTGTTTCAATAAATAGTTGAAGATATTCGTGAAAACTGATTAATAAATATTATTATTATTGCTAGGTTTTAATGATTCATATTTTTTATCAAAATTTGCTTTAATGTTTGACTCATTCAAATTGAGAAACTTATTTTCAAAATACTCGAAACGTTTGCAAAAGTATTGTAAATACACTTAGATTAGTGTATATATTAGTTAGTATTATATATAGAGATTAGATACGAATAGTTCCAATATTAAGCCTAAAGCAAGTTTGCTCACGCTTAAAGTTATACTCTACTTGAGAATAAAACACTCAACAAAAGGAACAAAGAAGTTTAAATGGTAAATAACTAAATATTAATATTTTCTTGTTTAAATTTATTATAATACATTATTTGTAGAATATGTACTTTTCACTAAGCTTCCTAAATTGTGTTATATAAATTTATCGTCTATAGAGTTAATTTGTTAAAACTAACAATACTTGTTTATCTTGACAGTGTAGTTTTCCCCACTATTTTATAAAGAGCTTTGTTTCTAACACTTAAATACATGCATATTAGAGATAAAATATATATTTTCAGTTTTTACAAAGTAAAATATTTGTTTTTCAATATAATTGATGTTATTTATTCTGTATAAAGTAGGTACTCTGTCGGTAAAATGTTTTTTTTTCATAATTAAGCATTAAGGCAACTTACAAAAAATAATAATTTTTACAGTTTTATCACTTCAAACTATTTACAAAACTTAAGTTAATTAAAGTATATAGATAATATGATCCATACCTAGCTGTATAAATCGTCCGGCCGCTATAATGAGCATTGCGAATAAAGCACAAATGCACGACAAACTTAAGTACCACATAAAAGTAACATAAGTGTTTGAACCATCAGCATCCATATCACTTATCACAGATTCATTAGAAGGATCCATTTATTTTATATTACAATTTTAAAAGTATAAAAAATATCGTTTTATTTATTTTAGTATGGTTTACGTTTAAATTCTTGTATCTCTTCGCACATTTCGCTAACGTTTAGTTTTTATTATGTGTAGTGCACTGTGAGTAATAAGCAAACGATAGTGACTAAAGTATTTATATACTGTCGTTCTTTATCGCGTAGATTAATATAACAATAAAGTAGATTACTAAGGTTCTTTAGGTCGAAATGACGTCCATGCAGACCCAAATATCTAGTAATCTTATTTTTAAACGATTTTCAGGTAGGTATTACACCTATTTTGATAATGTTGACCCGGTTTGATTAAGCCTTACAAGTAATTATTATAATTTATCTTTATAGCAGTTTGACATATTTTTTAAATATAATTTAATATGATAAAAGTTTGACTTTAATTTTATAAATATTTTATCTACACTTATTTCAAATAAAACAATATTTCCATTATTTCCCAGATTTATTTTGATATTGTTTCCGTAGTTATGGTTGGTGGGAAACAAAAGCTTAAGAAAACCGAGGATAATTCGAAAATATAGTTAGTTATATTTAAATGGTCAAAATTTGCTAAATCGAAGAAAGTGTTATGCTAATATTGTATACACAATTAATGTTTGTAAGATCTTCCTAGAAACGCGCAAGGATCCACTTTGGTGAATGGTGGTGAGCAACCCCTTGACTGTGTGATCTGCTACGGCAGACGGCAGAAAAATCTTAGTGTGTAATACTAGCTTGCTGGTGAGCCCAAAAATAGAAAAATCAGGAAAGAAAAAAAAAACTCAACACCTAATCAGATCAAAGATTACAAACATAGCAAACGCATTTAATGCATGCATCATGATATAACCTATGAATAATCTAAATATTTTAAAATGTCTAAAAGGAAAATGAGTATATGTAATATTAAATGACTATGGATAAACACGATAGAAATCTTCAAAATACGTAGAACTGTGATAAGTCAACGAACTGTGAAAAGTGATATCGTGAACTTCTTCACGTACGCATTAGGCCACTACTTTTAAATCTATACACATCATAATTAAATTGTCTTACTAATCTATACTTTAAATATTTTTTGAAAATCTAATTTAACCAATAAAATAATAGCCATTAATAATGATACAGAGGCCAAAATTATAGTTTTAAGAAATTTCGTCTGTCTTTCTCTCTGTCTGTGACCGCATCGCGAGAAAACCACTGGACAGGTCAGGGACTTTGATGAAAGGTATGATGATATCTGGTGATAGTTTTGACTGTAGGAAAACATCTTATTTCTGCGAAATAATATATAATCGTTAAAATGCACATAGAGACGAATTCGAGCGGAACGAGGATGAGAGTCGGGCGAGAGTTATTACTCGCTTGTATTACATATATGTAGGCCGAAATTTTGCTGCTTGTTAAAGACGTATCTGACAACCGATGAAAAAATTGTAATTTAAATATTTTTTATCAATATTGTAATTCAAAATAAATATATTGAATATATATATTTTTTTAGTTTTAGGACATTGTTTTTGTAAGACAATAACAGAAAACTACTGACGGCAGCAAGAATCACTCTTCCTATATTTTTTGGTCTCAACCCGCAAAGTATCAGAATTCTGACATGTCTGATAAATCCCCTTCTGATGAGTCCAGGATATCAATCGGATATCAGATTTTCTTTGATTAGTCTGACGTCGTGTTCGAGGGCGCGATATTTATACATTTGGAGTTTGGACCCACATTTACATACAGAAATTCGAGTTGTCAAGCGAACGATATGAACATATCTCAGATTTCCTTTAGCAAAGTATCTGATAGGTGTTCGTGGGGAGGCTAAAGCCCGTTGTAATAAACACAGAAAAATAATAAGTATAATAATAGTATTTATATAAAATGCGACCGGACTTACTATCACTTGTACAAAACATAGCGTCGCCACTTTTTGTAGAGATATATATCAAAATGAGTATAATTTGTTTTATATATTAATATTTTTTACATTACATTTTTATTTTACTTACAGAGAAATAACGCATTTGTACATTTTACAGAAGTAGTGAAGCAATTGTTTTTCTGTTCCTCAAGGAATAACTTAGGAAATGCTTGCGAGTTATCAACAAAAAAAATAGTAGAACACTAATAAAATGTAGTCATGTGACTGATATCGTGCGTAATGATAAAATACAACGATGAGATTACGAATAATGTGGAAATGCTGGTTTTTATGAATATACTAACAACTTAGCCTTACCTCGCTTGGTTCTTTCTTTTTGTTTATTTTTTCACTGAATTAAAAACCCAAATTACTTCATACAATAACAGTCTCAATCTGCCAGTGAAAGTACTATCAAAATCAGTGTTGCCGCATCGGAGCCGAAATAAAAGACAGACAGACAAACATTTTAAAAATTTTAGTAAGCAGTGTTTAAATCCAAAATAATATGCTTAAGTAAAACCTACTATTTTGATTTGTAACCTTAAATATTTTGTTACTAATATTATATTGTCTTACATATTATAATATGATTTCTTTGTTTTTCATATAATGGTATATTTTTATCTTTAAATCGAACAGTTTTTTATCTACAGCATTTATGAAATAGATAGAAAGATGACAAGCTATGAGTTTTGCAATTACGCACTATGTACAAGTTACATGTATAAATACACAACTGAGTCTAATCCATAGTTTGTACATTAGATTATTTTTAATCTTATTAAAGTAACTTCATTATCTGATCTATCGTTTTTTAGATATTTTTGAATATCTGTCTGTCTATGACTGCATCACGAAAAGACACTGGATAGATTTTGATGAAATTCGGTAAACTGATAGCTGGCTGGCTGGTGATACTTTTTACTGCAGGCTGCAAAATATCTAATTTTTGAGAAATCTATCGACGCACCCGAGCAGAGCAAGGATAACTCACTAGTATAAAAATAGAAAGCAAGTACTCTTGTATTTTTAAGATAAGATATTAAACGGAAATCAAAAAAGCTATACTTGTTACGGGTTGAATCTAAGGTATTAGTAATTACTAGAAATACTACACATACTTTCCTATTTCACTCTGTGCAATATTATATGTTATTCTGGTTCAATTTTACATTATGTATGAATATCTTAACAAGCCTTGACTTGAATTGTTAAAAACATTATTTTCAAAGAAAAATCTTTGTTTCATGAGAAATGTAGATTCGACTCAGTATCATGCGTATAGATAAAAAATACTGTAGATAAATCATACGTACGTAATGTGAGCATCCTCAAGCAGAAGAAAATTAGAATCCAAATGAAGAACAAAGATATAAGTACTACCAAATAAAAAAAAGTCACATCTGGTACGGTTATTGAAGTTTTATCATCATCACTGTTGGTATCTTCTTTGGAATCGATAAAATCATAGTTGGGAACACCGTAGACTGGTGGCATTTTTACTTTTAAAATTTAATCAAGTATAAATCCAAAATCTTAAAATCACTTGATTTAACAAGTGATTTAAGTTATTTCGCCTATTCTGAGACACTCACAAAAAATTGCTCAAGCAAATTATTTGAATGTCTAACGCCTTGTACTACTCAATAAGATGCCTTGGGAGTCCCAGTGTTTTCTCTTTGTTCATTTTTAAACACAACCACTTTAAAAATTATTTGCAGTAAACTGATAGTGGTATCGTCTTAAAGTATTTGAACGTCGTTTATCTTTTTAATATTGACATATCTTATTTTCGATATTGAAGGTAATCACTGGTAATCTTATATCACATTTAAGCGACTCGATTTTTCACTGTTCTGTGATATTTATTCATATAACAAAATTATGATGAGTCGAATCAGATACAGTAATTGTTTTTTGGATAATCTAATTTAAATTAATAGGCCAAACTTTTAATATGTCTATATAATTTTTGTATAACCGTCTAATGAGAACCACTACATAAATTTTGATGAAATTCATTAAGAGGACAGCTCATTCGGATCAACATATAAAATACTATTTACTGTGGGAACATACTCGTATCATATCTATATATCTATATTAAACATTGAAATGTATCTATTAAACGAAGAACTCGAGTGGAGCATTTTGCATTTTGTTTAAATATTTCAAGCATGTAAAAGATGAAAAGACCTGAGTAATTTTTGAAGGATCAGCTCGCAATTCCACATCGTGTAAAGTATAGCCTAAACTCAATTATCAGCAGCAGTAGTGATACTTAAATGGCTGCATTATATAATGAAATATAAGGTCACTTTCTGTCTGTATTTGAGCATGTTGTTTAGCTTTTTTGAATAGCGCAATAAATTATTTGAAAAAATTTGTAATTGTTTTTCGTAAGATAGGTGATTAAAATAAATTCAAAACTTCTTATTTTAAAAGCGTATTGAATGTCTTAATTTTATCAGTCGTTAATGTCTTAGTTTCTTTTATTAGCTTTAGAGGACAGCGCCTAAGCAAAACATGAAGCAATATTTGCAAAGTGTAGTGATAAAATGATTGTTATAAAGAAGTAGCAGGCATGAACTACTAGTGACCCAATTGCTGCTATGTGAGTTTGCCGATAGGATTAGGAAGCGTGTTTAATAGTTATATTACATACATTTATAAATGAAAACGGTAAATTAGTTATATTTAATAATAAATAAATAACATGTTTTTAGACATTATTACACATAACACCATAGTTCAGTGGTAAGCTACGAAGCTTGTGTTATGACTTATGGATACCAGATAGTTATATAGATACACTACACATAACATAACAGATAGGTATACACTATAAATATAACTTTAAATAGTACATGATATAGATTATAAATATAAACACCAATGACAGTACAAACATCCGTGATCAAAAAATGAGTGCCCCACGCAGTTCTTAAACTTGCGACTACTGGCGCAACAAGTAGGGTAACTACGAACTGAGCCATACGTGTGGTCATATCGTCGTATATGTGGTAAGCCAACCGTATATTTCATATTACCTACTTGGTTTTTCTTGATTTAGCTTACATTTTTCATTTTACTTCATATTACCGTGTAACGCTATTAATTTCCGATACCGAAGCCGTAAAACTTAACAATATATATTTACCTAGTGCTGCAACCTTGATGCACATTATGACGAAGGACATCACTAGAATAGTCGAAAGCACCGATATATAAACAATGTTGGTAGCAGTGAGACTGCTTCCCGTGTGCCCGTAACGATCAGCAATCATAGTTAAAAAAATTTATACGAATTTTAATATATTAAAACACAATAATTTTCACTAACACACACCAAAATTTAAGATGCGTCACTTTTAGATCAAGAATAAAACTTGGAACGGTTTTCTAGAAAAAAACTGTTGAAGTTTTAACTTAATTTTCAATTAGCAAAGTATCTTTATTTAATTTTCATTTTTAATATTTTTTCTTCTATTTTTTTCCAAGTAGTTTTTATATCCACTTCAGTCTGTAAATTGAAAGTAACTCATACAATGTGAATATCTTAGGAGATAAATTATTTGAACAACTTATGTCACTATTTTACGTATTACTATTGAAATAAATTTTTTATAAGCATGTATCGAAAAAAATATTATCATGTCTTTCAAATATTCAAAACTTTTGTATATTCTGATTTAGTCTTTATATTAATATTGTTACGGTTCAATTTTATACATACGATAGAGTATGTAAAAGATATATTTCATTGGATTATCTTACATATATATATAGGATTTAATAAGATGTATTTACATATGTGTTCTTTTGTTTTGTGTACAGTTATGTACAATATTTACACTTGTTTTATTCATATTTTTTTCAGTTTTACCTATTTTCTTGAATGAAACTACAAAAATATTGAGATGTCGATGAAATACTCAGATGACAAATTTAAATATATTTCCAAAAGTATCTCACTAGATTTATGTAAAGCATTCGAACCCCCGGAAACAAAAACTAATGACAGTTTTTAGATATTAATAATTTCTGTAATTAACTTAATCTATTTGCTTTTATTTTATTAATTAACGTAACATGACATCTTTTCTTAGAAACCTTAGGGTGAGGCTTCTTTCTACCGATTACGTAGGTAATTCTAAAATTATTGTTTACACGATTATGTTATAAATGTGGTATTATTTCTCTAAACATGTAAATTAATGTACTGAAATATCCCATAATTTATTTAAATATATTTCAAGTGAATTAATTATTTATTAAAAACTTTAACTTTTTTATTTTCTGTTGAACTGTACTATGACAACTTTATTGAATCATGTCAAGCATATCATGATTGATATTGAAGAAAATTTATAGAAAATAATATAATATGGTAAGATAAAAATAATAAATGTGACATCAAGAAAAATCACTGAAATTAATCTCTAAAAATATAGGTAGCTATCAGTCATAATATATATTATATATAATATTATTAGAAATGTTATTGCAAATTTTTTTGCTAACTTTGATTTTTTATATTTATAGATTATGCCAATACCTAATAATAGTATACAATATCTTAACCTAGTGAAATTACATTTTTACGGTTAGTATATATTTCTCTGAGAATTACCTACCTAATATTTGGTCGCAGTAAAAAGTATTATAAGTATATGTTGATTCCAACTATCGTCATGCCGATTTTCATGCTGTTTGCAGCAACGTATAGAGTGGTTCTCGAGGAAGGTTTTAGAATATAATTTGTCAAGTTTTTGTATATATTTACTAGTTGAACCCGCGGGTTTACTCGCGCTATAGTTAGTAGTTTATTAAAAATTGTTTTGTCCGTATTGGACCGTTATTAAGTAAAAAACAAGAAATTTAATTAATAAATTTTTAAATCGATAGAAGATATCCGTAAGGACATTATTACACACAGCGCCATCTAGTTCCGTACAGTTGATACTCTACGCATATATAACTTTAAGTACATACATATCATATACATACATATCATAAACACCCATGACTTCGCCCCCAGCGAATCAAACCCGCGATCGCCGGCGTAGACAGTACGGCCACAACAAACTGAGCCAAAAGTGTCTTCAATCGTTAAATCAGAATCAATTATTGAAAATACACAATTTTAAATAATTCTTCTCTTTTATAAAACTATCACAACATAGTATAAAACAAAGTCGCTTCCCGCTGTGTGTCTGTCCCTATGTATGCTTAGACCTTTAAAACTACGCAACGGATTTTGACGCAGTTTTTTTAATAGATAGAGTGATTTAAGAGGAAGGTTTATATGTATAACTAGCGGAACCCGCGGCTTCGTTCACGCTAATTCTAGGTACGAACCTAGCATTAGCGCGAGCGACGGCGAGTCGCTAGTATATTTATAAAAGATATTACAATGCCTTTCAAGGATATAAAAATAATAATATACATTTTGTAGGTACTTACTTAAATGATTAAAAGATAATATAATAACCACAATAGAAAAGAAAATCAACCAAAATATAAGCGCTGGATACATTTCTACTTTGAAACACTATTTGTTTAATGCAAAGCAATATTAGGTATGTACAACACTTCTTTCCCCGATTGTATGGATTAACTTATTTTTTTGCCAAACTTATCAATTGTTATCTATAAAATAATATAATTTATTGATACGGCGAATAATTTGACTGATTATTTAGTTTATTGTTCGCAATTGTTTTTTTTTATTTTAATCTCTATTTACTATTGTATAAAGTTTACTTTTTAATAGGTTTTTTGTAGATATGTCTATATGACATCGATGTTAATATACATTTGATTGTGTTTTTTAATACTACTTTCATTTATTTTTCATTCTGTTACTGAAGTTTATATAACAAAAAAACTCAATAATTATACTTGGACAGAACCGGAACTCGAACCCAAGACCTCCGAATTTGCTAGCTACTACCGCAGTTATAATCGTTTTATAATAAATAAATTATTATACTTGAAAAAACTAACTTAACACTTATATTAACTTGCTAAAATAATTAGCGAACAATTAATGATTAAAACAAAAAAGAAGGCCTGGATGCATTATTACCACTTTAAAACACAACAAACAATACTATATACATATTTATCATTTATTTCCCATAATTATAAATTAGAATTTTTTTTTGCTAAACTCATTGTTATCTTTGAAAGAATATAATTTATTGATAAAGTGAATAATTTGATTGATAAATGTTATTAAATTTGTTTATTCTTAAATGAACATTTATAGATAAGTGTAAGTAAGATACGTCACTGTATATTTAGCCAATAAGGAAAAAAAAGGAAATTTAGATATTAAATATGAAAAATTTCATAGAGCATTACAGGAGCGTAATTTTGTTATTTTTAACTCCTTTTTTTACGTTTGTATTAGTTCGAATAAGGTACTTCAGAGAAAAAATAGAAAAATAAACAAATAAAGCTGAGTTTTTTTTGTGTCCTTCACATGACTTGTTAAGAAGTTCTGGTAAAGCTTATTACCAAGCAATAAGTGCTAAAATGACTGACAGAATATTAATATTAGTAAGCGAAGTTATTACTTTTTCAGGGTTCCTAACTAAGGAAGACGTAATTATAATGTCCTCCCAACCAATCTAATTGAGGCTGGCCAACTGCGCTGGAGATATTATAGTGCACGAGTGTACGCACAGTAACACTCTATTTCTATGACTCTCATACTCTGGTGGTACGACTGCTCAACTGGACCGACAGCTTTACGTGCTGTTCGAGGCACGAGGGGAGTGCGATGTTTCATCGCAAACTTCCAAGCTCCGGGGCCGGGATGCTACTGAGGCTTACTTAACAGAAAAGCTCAATAACTAAACTTGGCTCGGCCTGGGACATGAGCCTAAGACTTCGAAATGTGAGATCGTACATGCTCGTCGCTACACGACCGAGACAGTTATTTAATTGTATTACTTATGAGTAGAGTTTGTAATAATTACTTGACAATATACAAAAAACAATTAGATAAAGTTTATCGTAATACCATAAGCTTATGTGATAACGACTATGAATCAATGGGAGGTTCCAGAAATAATTAAAAAATTTAATCACTGTCTACTGAAAAACTGATTACATGGTAATAGTTACATTTTTTAAACACAACGCTATCTAGTTCCGTGGTAAGCTACAAGATATTTGAGCTAAATCATTTAGAATATCCGACTTCGTAGAGACATGAGACTTCTATGCAAACATACCAAGTTATCTTGTTTACTTTGTAACACTCGATCATGATATATTAAATGAATAAACATCATGTCTTTATCAGGCCATGGTCCACAACGCGGGCAAAGTGCGAGTTGGCAGACTGCACATGTCATTAGAAGTCTTTCTAGGTTCTCTCGAATTTACAGTTTTCCTCACGATGACCTCTCCTTTAACGTAAAACTAGTGGTAGTCATGTTATTAATGACTTGCACATGAAAATTTCAGAGCAAAAGTTTTAATTCACCTAGCTTTGTGGTCAGAGAACCAATTTATTTAAAAAATACACCAGAAGTTCTCAAACTCGCACATGGCCAACATGGTGGACTTATTTGATGAAATGATCCCCCTCGTATTGTAACGAAGCCTGTGTCCAACAGTGGAACGTTAAAAAAGACTGAGTTCATTGGAATAAATACGAAAAACCTATTTAAAAATAGTTATAAATTTATTTATAGGTACACTTTATTGTATCTAAAAATCTAAATACACAATAGTAAAAAGTGAGCATAAAGGAAGGCCTTATTGCTAATTATTATCGATAATATTATCTAAACAGTTCTTTCCATCCAAAATATTTGTGTCGCTTCGAAAGTTGAAAAAAACCATGACTATGTTAGATAAGGTGTTCTTATATGTACGCTGATGTTCACAAAGGCGATCGATTTTATTTCGTGGTAAGGATTTTGGCAGTACTGATGTTCCAAATTTTAGCAGCAAATTAAATATAATAGGTGTATTAAATAAATGGATTGCAAGAACGAAGCTGAGGAGTTGCAAGACAGCTTAGACATATCGTGAGGGATAGATAAACTCGACGGATAGAGAGATTAGTAGATGTACATAGAAGAAACTAAAGAGGAGTACTAAGAAGAAGGAAAAATGTTTGAGCCGGAATAAAAGCTGGTAGTGTATAATTATGGTCTAGTACATGCTGAATTGGCTTGTTGGCTTTTAATGTTATACTTAAATGGTTCAGTTATTAATACTTTTAAATAATATGTTAGAGGTTTATACAAAGTAAAAACAGAGGAAAACGTTTTATGAAGTAATAAGCTACTCGTACTAAGTTTCAAGCAAAAGGTGTGGCAAGTTCTTTCACAATCTATTCTACGGTTCACAAAAACATGCAGAAATAATAAAGATACAATACCATTAGTGGATCATTTTGACGCAAAATATAATACGCTTATGCTATAATGTAATAAATAATTCACGCGGTCGTTTTTTTATATGTTTAGGTATGTAAGCATAAAATTATGTTGCGTTTTTCCGAAAAATGACCATTTCCCTATTTATAGTAAATAAAACGACTTACCAAAGTACTTAACCAGCAATCCATATAACAGCCAGAAGATCAAAATATTCAGCGCCATAAAAATTAACATAGAAGTTAGGTCTGCCATTTTTAATTTTGTGGAAGAAAAATTGTTATTGATACGAAATTAGAACGACAAATGGATATTTTATCGAAAAAAATAAAATTAAGAATGGTAAAAATGCGATAAGCGCTCAATATCGATCGATTATGATAGTCGAATATTCTTGATAAAGGCGTTAATTTATTATAGGAGAGCGATATGGCGCGGTGGGGTTGCGACTTTTTTATCAAGTGTACTTGGTACAAACTACTAATAATAGACTATGACTATACTTCTTTAATGTTTTTCATATATTTGTCAATTATTTTGAGACTTTGGCGAAGAGGTAATAAGGAATTGGTCAAGTATGAATTGTATTCGTGCAACAAGAATATATTCCCGAAAAGGAACTTATATCATTGAATACAAATTAGATTGGTAAAGCAAAAGGGCATGAAACCTGAAAGAGCTAAGTACTATAATTACATTTGAAAAACTAAAATGTTTAAATCTTACAACAAAGTACATATTAATTGTTTATAATATATTATTTATTTGTTACTGTGAGTGTGAGACCGAGCTTCGCTTGACTAAAATAACAAGAACATTTTGTCAAAAAACCTACAAACAGATTATATACTAATCAAAACCTTATCATAATATATTTCATTGGTATTCTTAGAACTGTTCGCAACATACCTACCTGATTGAAATAAATTTAAATACTATAAGATGATTAAAATTTAAATATACCTAATCCTTACAGTTATTACCAAGGATAGGGTTTAAAAATGCTCTAGTATAATCTATATTATTTAAAAAAGCTTATATTATATATCTTATTCCAATATTAAAAATATTCTTAATATTTTCAAACTCTCACTCGCATCGTATGCGCAGTAGCCACTCAATTTTATGATTTAAATCAATTAAGCTACTTAACTTGTTAACTTCTGGCTCTTATATGGTGAGATATAAGGTTTAAAATTAACCAAAGTTGTCAGGGCTTCCTGCTACGGGTACGTTATCAATGATTTTTTTAGATTACTGATTAAGTACTTTGTTCCTAATCCTTATAAAGTTATCCGACAGTGAGAGCTGATTCCGGACAAACAACAGCTGAGTAATCTCAGAAATTACTGTATTTTCATACTTTACGATGCAAAGAGGGTGGTTACGGGGATGACAAAATACTCGTATTACTAAGCGAAAGATACTTCCCATCGTTAAAAGTTGGAATGATTTGTATTACATTAAATTTAAGTGTAGTCACGGTTATATGTTAACTTTATTATTAGGTTTGATTTCTGCATGACCTAATTGTTAACATCATACCTACATATATGTATAATAAGTATATATTAAGGTACAGCATATATGTACCTCATAACTCATGAACTTTTAGCGTAAATAAGCTTGCTACTTGTATGATATTCGTAAGTCGTTCGTCGTTAAGTTTGGTTAAAAACGTTCATTCTGAAAAGCATCTAGTGACTGTTAAGTGAATTGAAGATGCGTCTATGTATTATGTACCTATTGTACTATAAATAAATGTGACACAAGAGGGAATATGAGTCCTCCAGAGGATGGAGACAATAGCTGCAAATAACGTTACCTTGGTTTTTAGTAGGTACAATTGTCTGGGTAAAGACTATTGATACCTATGTATATAGATGATAGCCATTTATTATATGGTCTGTATGAGTTATATAAAATAATGTTTTACCTTAATTGATAACATCTATTTCAAAAAGTCACATAACCACAGACATAATAGTACAGTAAATAAAGCCGTTTTTTGGTCAACCTCGCACTAAATTTCCTATCCAATTTTAATTTTTTTTTAGGATAAGGGTCACTTACTGACCATAAAAACACAAAATGCTGACAGATCCAGGTGGAGCTTCGATCGCAAACTTGAAGAAAAGTTTTTGGCCTATATCTCAGAAACTATGCACTTTAGAGCAAAAGTTATTGAAACCATTTTGTAGAAATTAAAATTTCGCATCTTTTATTTCCTGTAAACTTTTATGTTATAAAAAAAAACTCCTTAACTCGGATATAAAATATTTTTGCAGTACAATGTATAGTTAACGAGTATAGGGCATTGAAATTTTGACTAACTTAAAAGTATGCGCTACCGCAAAAATGTAATTTAACATAACATAATGGTTTTTGTTTTATATAATTGATAATTAAGGTCAATTCACGTGAAGAGGACAGGTAAAAAATGTTGATGTTTCCGAATTTAGTTATATTCTATTTATTTAAAGTTTCCTTAGTTGCCTGGGGTTGTGACTGGTCTAGCACTCAAACGAGTTCTTGGCCCATTATGAAACTTAGTAAGGATTACACGGATACCTATTCTGTGAAAAAAATGAAAATTAATTTGGATTGTACTTAAGTAAGTAATTTGATGTTATTCTTTTTTATTTACTGACCCTGGAATGGTTAACTGGGCCTTTTTTACTGCCATGCCGGGAGCATTAGGGAGCTCAACACCCTAGGGAGCTGGGTATTACTGAAAATCAGCGCTGTCTGAGTCTCTAGCCTCAGCAGCATCAGCTGAGTTATTACCCTTTGCTATTGAGTTATTTAAGCCACCTATTCAATTCAATTCTTTTTACTGTTCTTCATGGCAATAAACGATTTTATTATTATTATTATTTTATAACTATACTATAACATATGCAGATATGAGTATTGAGTATCATTGCTCTTTTTGCCAGTTTTTAAAAAATAATATTACTAATTATATGTTTAAGCAAACTAGGAAACGGCTCTAACGATCTGGATTAAATTTTACATTTAGACAAAGTTTCAGGACAAACTTACAGGTATTAATTTAATTTTTTTTATAAATAATCATGACAAAAAATCATATCCGTCAAAAAATATAAAAACTACACATTTGACTTCTGTGTCAATTTTAATAACGGTCCCAAATAGATTTTCTAAAAAAATATTCAATGTACAAATTCAACTAAATTAGACTTTCATTATTATTAGATAATTATATTAGGTATATTTAGGAAAATGTTATATGTAAATATCTTATCGAACAAATAAGCCAATGAACGGTAACAAGCAGGCAGTTTGATTAAATTCGACTATGATAACGCGTTATATGAAGCTTTTAATTATAAAACCAAAAAATATTTATCAATTATGATTCATATTAGTAAATTTCTCCGTATGATATATTCTCCATAACTTTAACAAAAAAACTCATTGGTAAAATTTTCATTATGTAATTTATATCTATTTGTACTTTACAGAGCTCTATATGTTCACATATTTTCCAAAACTAAATACGACTTGATTTAATCCAAATTCTCTATTGCTGCTTTTTTAATGCCGAATATAAGGCCAATTGTGTTTTTTCAATCTCTGAATCATTATGGAAAGATATATTCCCAGAAATATAAAAAGAAGCAGTAATTTATTCGTAGGCAGTCTTTTAATTTATTGGACTTATTTTCAAGTTCATGACTAATTTTGTTAAAATTGAAAAAAAAATACACTCACGGTTCTCAACACAAGATCCGAAGCAAAACCACAGCCAGAACAAATATAAACACATGAAAATGAATATCGCAGTCATAATAGAAGATATAAGATCCATTTTGTGTAAACACTACAAATGACACAAAGTATGAATATATAAGTGTTAATCTTATCGTGTGTTATCGGCACAGTAATCGCAGAATGGCGAATGGCGGTACATTTTTGCAAGAAAAAAGAAATTATAAAAAAATATTAAAAGTCCATAATTTATATAAATATATATTTTTAAATAATATATTTTTTATCTGTACACGCCATTAGACGAAAAAAAATAGACAGTTCATATTTTAAAAGCTAAGAATACAACTGTGCGCAAGAGCGAATAAACGTGTACTAAGCAACTAAAGGCGATCGTCCAATTGTCGTAGAAAATACTTCCCTTTGAATAATATTAATTCTATATTCAGTAGGAGATGATTGATGAATTCATGTTTTACGCAACCTTTAGATATACGTTATAGATTTTATTTTCACAGAGTAATAAAACAAAAGAATTTATTTATTGATAAAAGCTTTGTTAGCTTTTATAATTATTGTATTTATAATGTTATATACATTAAAAATGTAATTTTGTATGTATGGCACATTTATATATTTATTAATATGGCTCAACCCAGCACCGAACCCAGGACCTATCGATTTGTGGCCGTACATGCTAGCCACTACACCACCGAGGCAGTTAAAATCTTATATATAAAATTCTCGTGGCACGGGGTTCGAACTTGAACTCCTCCGAAAGGGCTTGACCGATTCTCATGAAATTTTGTGAGCATGTTGAGTAGGTCTGAGAATCGGCCAACATCTATTTTTCATCCCCCTAAATGTTAAGGGTAGTCCACCCCTAAATTTTTTATTTTATTTTTTAGACAATTTTTTTCCTACAGATCAAACCAATGAGGTTGATTAGCAATTAAAAAAATAAACGCGGGCGAAGCCGCAGGTACAGCTAGTATACTATAATAATATAATTTAATACCATCGGATCGGCTATTAATAAATTAAAGTTTATGTCAGAAGACAGAATCTTTAACAAGGATAAAAATTATGATGATATTTTTATAATAATATATCAAGTTCGTGATATTTATAAGAATTTTTTTGCACTCTAATCCGTGAATCCACGAAAAAACTTCTCGATTTCAACTATTGAATTACATAAAAGTTTTTTAAAGAATAACATTATATATTTCACTGTATAATATAGTACATTCTTACTAAATATTTTGTCACAAAAACGTTCACCAGAAATTGAATCCCTGACCTTCATCGCAACATTACAATGTAAGTTTGATGCCAGTTACATACCATGACGCCGCTGGAAAAAATAAAAAGCCTTATCTACTTTAAAAGTCAATGTTATCTATACACAAAAAGATTTTTGATTTAGGAAATAACAATTTAAAAGTAAAGTTCTTTTAGAGATGACATTAAATGTGTATATTCGACCTTTATAATTTCAAAAAAAACATAATTATCCATATACTATAATAAATGGTAATGATTATAAAAACGCATTCGAATAATCACTTCCACTTTATCATAATCGATTCAAGATATGCGGACACCGTCGTTTTTTCTCTATTATCAAATATAATAACATTGTGTCTCACATTAAGGTTACTTTGTTTATCTTTACCTTAATGTGAGACACAATGACGATGACGGCCTCAGAGATCCATCGCATTGAGACTATAGTCAACTGCAGGAGTTATAGTGCACAAGTGTACGCACAGACACAAGTGCACTCTCTATTCCTATCACTCTCATACTCCGGTGGGACGACTACTCGACATGACCAGTGAGAGGCGCAGGACCGACGGCTTTACGTGCATCTGAAATAGTCTGAGATACCGTCAACTCCGCAACTGCGGGATATTACTGAGGCTTACTAAACAGAAATACTCAATTACTAAACTTGCCCGACCCAAGACTCGAACCCAGGACCTCCGAATTTGCGACAATACATGCTAGCCACTACACCGAGGCAGTTAAAAGTTTACTTGTAATAAAGAAGGCTTAAAATAAGAACTTACTCATCTGGCAAAAAATCGATATACTTGAAATTACACAGCACCAAAACACGACCATAGCAATCATAGGTAGAATCATCAGAGCAAGAAATGTTAAAATATCCTTCATTTTGTTTCTAAACACTAGAAATTATACATTAACATATGAAGTCAAGTACAAGTATAATGTAAATATAAAAAAATAATTGTTATCTATGTGTATTGATAAATTTAATCTAAAATTATATTTCATTTTGGCTTTTATCTTTTATATCATAAATAATTTATATCATTTCCTGATCACAAAACTATGAAACGGGTTTAAATACAAAACTTAGATCTCATGTCATTGTTTCCTGTTTCACATGATTGCTTCACTTCAATTGTTAACTCAATTTTTTGTACAGTTTATGTTGTCACTAGCTGTTATATTGTTTGAATCTTTAGGGTTATCATAGTCACTACTATGTTTGCCTCAGACACCTACATTCATTTCTAAAGCTGGAATAAAAATAATAAAAAATACATTGGGTACGGAATAATGAGAAAATACCTATTAATATGTTGCGACATAATTTCATGGTAAGCAAGCAAGCCTTGTGTTATGTATACTATCAAGATTCAAACTCACGACTACTGGCACTGTAAGTAGTACAAACTGAGCCAAATGTTTTGTCAAAAAAAGCATGGTGGATATAGGGACATGATTTTATATTATGAAAATATAAAATTATCATATAATAAATAAATATTCCCTTCGTATAGAAAGGTAGGCCCGTGCCCAGCAGTAGGATGTTAAAAAGGCCTGAATACATACATACAATACCTTTCCTCTCATACAGAAAGTAACTCTACATGCATTGATATAGTCTTTGTGTTATTCAGCCAAACTCGATGAATCCTGACCTTAACTGTGACATTGGGAAACACCGGCCATAACTTGGCCTTGAGTGATAAGAACTTTACTTACAAACAGTTTATTTACCGACTCTATATAATTATGATAGTTAATCGTTTAAGCTTGGATTATCTGATTAAGGGCCAAAGTGACAATTCTTTTAAACTAAACCAAGTACTTTAAGTACTTGGTTTTAACTATTAGTTGTAGAAATTATGACGTTGATCTCTCATCGCTGACTAAAACCAGCCAGTTAACTTGATCTGTTAAAACGAAAACTTATACGTTATTAGATTTGCATAGTGTATATATTAATTTAACCTTCTTTTACGCAAATTGATCGAAATCCTGTCTTTTTGAATAATCACTTTGGTTTTGATATATTTACTCGTATGTAGGTACATAGAAGTAAATAAAGATTTTATAAGAAGTAGTATCAATTCTAATGTTACAAACGTAGGTCGTTCATCCGTTTATGGTTTAAACGGATGGCACAAAAACACCCACGCTGTAAATAAATATCTAAATTGCATATATTGGTTGAGGTGTTGTAAGAAAAAGCATTAGTAGAAACCATAATAATGTCAAACCCCACATGGTCAATTAGTGTATTATAAAATATAAGGTATACCCCTTCGCATTGTAGGTGTTGGCGGACTTCACATGTCTTTCGAAAACTTGCTAGATTTTCTCAAATATGCAGGTTTCCTCACGATGTTTTCCTTCACCGTAAGACAAGTGGTAATCATTATAGAAATGATTCGCACATTTAAATATCTGAGGTGCAAGGCTCCACTTGAACCCGAAATACTAGGTTATCCAAGCAAGCACGTTACCGCTGGGTTACCACTGCCTTAATAAAGCTTTTATATTTTGACTAGAGATCTAGCGCGAGCGAAGCCGTGGGTTCTGCTAGTGTATTATACATAAACCTTCCTTTTGAATCACGCTATATGTTAAAAAAACGCATCAAAATCCGTTGCGAAGTTTTAAAGATCTAAGCATATATAGGGACAGACAGACAGCGAGACGACTTTATTTTATACTATGTAATGATTTAAAACTGCCATATAAAATGTTATGTATCTTTTTTGCTTACTCTACCCAGACAGGATACAATTATCCACTTGACATTTGACCGCACTGTTACATCATTGAATCTACTGGCTCTACAAACTAAGTCGATTAAACTTTATTTCCGATTTCTTAAAGACTATATTCCAACAAAAATTAATAACGTTAACGTAGGTGTTAATACATTATCAACATTTAAATGCACTTTAAATTAAATTATGAAAATCATGAAAATAGACATTTAGTAGAAATATAAGAAAATGGACACTAAAGAAGATATGGATAAAATGTAGAGAAGGTAATTAGAGGGTAATTTTTACTATAATAAGCGATTTGCTTCATTACCCGACTTCCAAAAAGGAGGATGAATGTTTTTACCCGACTTCCAAAAAGGAGGATCAATGTTTTTAGAAGGGTTCTCTGTTTGTTTGGGAATGCTTTACGAGAAATTCACTAGATTAGATAGTAGACGTTTTCCTCCGGAAATATATCTCATTACTGAGAAATTTATACTAATTACTAACGTTAAAACTTATTTCATAACGAACTTGAATTGATTGAGGGTGAGTCGCTAATAATGTTATAAATAGCAATATCATCTTTCAAAAATATGTTTGTAATATTCTTAGTCATCAATATCGAGGAGTTTTCTGTTACACAAAAAGCCGATAGAAGTATCAGATTTCCCTTTATTGTTAAAGAAAATAAATACGCGTGTAAAACAATATTTACTATTTTAAATTTTGGTACATTTTTAAGACCTAAATTTTTAAAGTTCCACAATTTTTAGATGTTTTTTATTGGTTTGTGTGAGGATTTATAAATAATTAATATATTGAATAAAATTAGTTACATCGATCAGTTAGAAATGTTTGATGAACATTATACATTATTTCTTTTTGGATTTTGTCGCGGATTTATTTTGATCTTTGGTTACCAACGTTTCGAATGCTTTACAGCAATCGTAGTCTCACTCTTACTGTGAATTCGAAAAGTTTCATTTATATTATGAAATATTCGCTCAAATCTAAGAAAATATTAAATGTTTATTGAAATTCAGACTTTCCGTTTCCTAATTTAAGTATACTTACATGTAAGAATTCTATCTAATTATCAACCAAAAAAAAATTAAATAAATAAATTATAGTTTACAAAGATTTAGTTAAGATATCGTAAATAAATACTTACCACAAAATAAAACTACACAGTATCTAATACAAATACATGTAAATAGAGTTAAAACCATAATCGCTGGTAGAACAACAGCGATGGAGTAGTCCACCATTTTAAAATATGTTAAATATTTAACACCTCACATTCATTTCGTATTAAAGTTATATTTGTGTTACAAAGTGTTTTGAATCTCAGTCAAAATCAAAATTACTACGCAAAATGGCCGACATATTAGCGCTGCGGGCGAGCTTGAAAAGCCACTTTTATATTAGATAGGAATATCTTATCATTCGCGTTATGTTCGTATCGGGAAAAAGGATTCAGAAGTGCTTTTATGACGATAGCCTATTGAGGTTAATGTGTATAGTTAGAATTTTTGTATATTTTTGTTAATATTTAATAGCGAAATATTTTTTCTAGGATAAAATAAGTAATTAATAAAATTTTATTCTAGAGAAATATTTGTTTCATTTTTATAGTTAATTATTGTGCTTTAAGCTTGAAATAATGTCCTAGAAATATATATTTTACGATAATTTTGGGTAAACTTATTTTTATACATTTATAATAAAACTAGCATTTCCCGCGGCTTCGCACGCTTTCTAAAGACCGGATACCAAATTCTTTCTGAATCGTGCGGTACGGTATCTCGCAGAACTAACGCCCGTCTTTCCCGTTTTTGCAACATTTTTCATTGATCCTCCACTCCTATTGGTCGTAGCGAGACTTAATAAAGCCTATAGCCTTCCTTGATAAAAGAACTGTCCAACACAAAAAAAAATTCAATTCGGACCAGTAGTTTCTGAGATTAGCGCGTTCAACCAAACAAACAAACAAACTCTTCTGCTTTATAATATTAGTATAGATAATACATAATATTATGTAGCAACATATTTGTTAATATATATATTTAAAATGAAAAGTTGCACGTAAAAAGCAAATATAATTAAATCTTACAGCGCCATCTCTTAGGGAAACTTTGAACTGACTTAAATATTGGTACAACTTCTCACCACGAGGGGGCACTACTTGTTTTAATATCATATTTTCTTGTATAATAAAAACTCATTTTCTATTCTTAATGTTAACATGACTTTAAAAAAGTGGTATAACTATATACAATAACCCAAGGATGGCTCGGAGGACAATCTCGTATAAATATTTCGTTTTTATGGGAAAGTAGTACACCAAAATCTCCACCATTTTAGGCAAAATTTATTTTTATTTACACAGAATAATTATTTAAAAAGAATTGTTTCTATTATAAGGAAATACCTACATCTAAACAAAAACACATTCCTCTTTAAAGATATGATATATGACACACTTATTTAAGCTTATGATAGTTTTAGGAACGAATATCGTATCAGATTTTGGTTATCTCCCGTACACATTATTATCTAATGTACGGCGTAAATGTATATACCAAAAATGGTGCATTAAAAATATCATGACTTTCCATAATCTGATAAAGAGCATAATACAAAGTGGTCAAAATATGAAGCGATTTAATGTTGTTACATAACACAATACCCAGGATTTACTATAGGTAGTACAATTTCTTAAACCTTACTTTCTCTTATTTTAACGTTGGAAAAATACATTTACGTATACTACCTGCATTCATATTATATACTAGGCTTAGCGTGGGCTAAGCCACGGGTTCCGCTAGTACAAATAAAACTTTTAAAATAAACCTCCTCCTTTTGCGAAGTCGGTTAAAAAGTAGCCTAAATTACGCCTTATAACATTAGCTATATGCAAAAATTGATCCAGCCGTTTCAGAGATTAGCTGGAACAAACAGACAGACAGACAAACAAAAATTTTTATAAAAATTGATTTTTTGATGCTAGTACCATATATACTTTTATATGCATTTAGTGAAAAGCTGTTTATTGGAAATTAAAAACAGACATAAATAAAATTGTTATTTATATGTATAGATAGCCGCCTGAAATAGAATTAATCTCACTATAGTATTATTAATAACGATAAGAAGTTAACGCTTTTCTTTAGGTTTTGCCTATGGTTAATTTATTCTGTAGTTCTTAAAACAGACACTTCCATTTTATTTATGTACTAGTACAATGTGGCAATAAGGCTGTGGTAGCCCAGCGGTAACACGCTCGCTTGGATAACTTAGTGATGCGGGTTCTAATCCGTGTTTCGCAACTCTGAAATTTTTATATGCGAATCTTTTCTATCATCTTTACCACTTGTCTTACAGTAAAGGAAAACATCGTGAGGAAACCTGCAATCTGCACGTTTAAAAAATGTTTCGAAAGACATGTGAAGTCCGCCAACACGCACTAGGTCAGCACGGTGGACTATGGCCTGATACCCCTAGTAGTGATGGCCTGTGCCCAACTGTGGGACGTTAAAAAGGGCTGAAGACTATAATGTATATACATGATTATAGTCTTTAGTATATATACATGTGATTACGTGCTGACGAGTTAAAAATTCTAGTGGACAGATTACCAGAATTTAGCATTAGTTTAGATTAGGAATAAAACGTAGCTTATCTTGTTAAATCAACATACAAAGCGTAAAAAAGGCTCACGATATTTATAGTGATCAAATATTTTAGTGACGTAGAACCTTCATGCACGAAACTACCGGGTAGCGGACCACGGTCGCAGCATCCGAGTATTTATATAACCGCGAGATTTGTCTTTGTATTAAAAAAGTAGACTGACAAAATTGTCTGACTGATTAAAAGTATTTTAAACGCTCAAGCTACTAAACTGATTTAGATGAAATTTAAGATAGTAATGGCATTGCATTATGTAGGTATACATTGCATTATGACTTGTACATAAGCTTACTTTTATCCTAGTCCTATTTTCCAAACAAATGTGGACTGTAAAACCTCGTTAAATATAAGACAATACTGTAAATAATAATTTAGTAGTTGTATTAGTAGTCGTCGCTTCTTTTAGAAGTTACGAATAATATATTAAAAATTAACATTATTTCTATACATGAGGATAGTCGATGTAATAATGATTAATTATAAATTCTGTTCGCCTACAGCTCGTCAATTTTATAATGATAAATTATAACTACTGTTCGCCTACAGATCGTCAAGACCGAAATCGTTATTGAAAATTGAGGAAAATGCGAGTAGATACATGAATAAAAATTACCTATAGATATATAAAAAAGCGAACATATATTAATTAAGAAAACAGTACTAAATGATATCCCGGTCATGAAAATGACATATAAAAATTAGTTTTCACTTACATCTGTTCATTACTTTTGTAGCATTTCCAGAATAACCACAATAGTATTATAAATGTTATAGCTAAAGGAGCTACAACTACTTTGAACCAAACCGATCTTACTGCTTCTGGTGGAATTCCCGGAGCACTGTTCATTTTAATAATATTTTCAGTTCATTAAAAATAAATTAATTAATTAATTAATCACACTATGTATTTTATAATTGCAATTTGCAGATAATAAAATAAGTAACTGTCAAAAAATGGCGCGAAAGTTTACCGCAGATTAAATATTAAGTAATACAATACAAGAACATGGCACGAAGCCATGGGAATATACACGGTAGAGTTAAATCGGTTTTACGCTCAATTAATGACCGTGAAATTATCGTTTATCGGATCTTTTTATCTTAACATTTTATCTTTATGTAAACAAATATGATGTTTGCTCTTTAGATTGCGATGACTCAACTTTTGTGTTACATACAAGACGTATTATACTAGATGGGCTTGTATATTATATTAGACGACAGGTCTGGCTCAGTTTTTAGTGACCCTACATTCTGCGGCCAGCGGTCACGGTTTCAAGTCCCGCTTCATTTGTTGGGCACAAATGTGTCCATGTCTAGTCATGAGTGTTTATAAATTAATATAATATGTATGTATGTATTTAAAGTCATATATGTGTAGTGTATCAACTGTCTGATATCCGTACAAGTATCCGACACAAGCCTCGTAACTTTCCACGGAACTAGGTGGAGCAAACACATGGTGTTGCGCTAGTATTATAAAGAATATGTTTCAGGATAAACATACATTTATTAAGAACATTTCCCACCGACAAGAATGTACCTATCTATAAAGGAAATTGCTTTGAAATAGTTCAGCATCACACAAAGGTATTCCAAAGGCTCTTATTTCCTGTCGTATTTTATGTTAAATAGTATAAGTAATATTGCGGGAAGTTAATGTTAGAGATTTAGATTATGTGGAAGTTTGTTAGGCTTATTTAAAGCAAAGTTAACTTTTTATTTTAAGAAACAAATTTTAGTAAGTATTGGAAGAAAATACTACATACATTAATACACAAATTTTATGAATATGTATGTAATATGTAACTTGCTTCGCTGGGTTTTGTACTGTAGTGTTTTCACAACAAACAAATCTATCCCACGGAATAGAACATTTTTCCGAAATAAAAGTTACCAGCGAGTATGTACTATTTCCACCCAGAACTAAGACATAATATGAAGCCTTATTTTAATAAGTAATTAAATATTGTATCATTTCCTTCTACAAGGTTCTTTATGTCATCAAATTCATAAAATAGTTCAGGGGTTTGTAAAAATGTAACATAAAAACTGACAGTAACTTTCATTTTTATAACATTAAAAGTATGTACTTATTATTTCAAAAAATAATACATGATTCTTTCGTAGGTTTACGCAAATATTTAACATTATAAATGAAACTATCTTTTCGGATTTTGTCGCGGATTTATTTTTATTTTTGGTTCCCCATATTTAAAATGCTTTAGAGCAATCATGGTCATGAGAGTCTCTCCGAGATCCGAGTTTCATTTATAATACATGAAATATTTTTTACGTTAAAAATGTAATTTACTTTGGAATATATAAGTAGTTATATTAGTTATTCATTAACTGAATGCAAAAGAGAAATAAGCAACGATTTATTTATAAGTAGTACAACTGAAGTTTTTATTTTATTATATTAATGACTCAAAATGGCTCCGCGCTTATTACGTTTTAATGGTTTTTTAAACCAAAATCTGATTAGTGGTTTTCCCGTGATACACTCACAAACAGACAGACAAAAATTATTTCTAAAAACTAAACGATTTGGCCTCTGTATCGATAATAATGACTATTTAAATAAAATTTTTCAAAAATTTTTAGTAAGCTCAGTACAGGAGCTTTCCGGAGTGGGGTAGTGTTTCACTTCCGTGCCTCGGAGAGCACGTAAGCATTTACACGAGCACCTTAACTTTCACTGGTTGTGTGACAGAGTGACAGGAACAGAGAGTGCACTTGTGTCTGCACTTACAAGCCCTGCACTATAATATATTCTGCATAGTCGGCTAGTCTCAATGAGATTGACCGCCATGGCCGGAAACGGTCGGAAAACATTATTATATGTAGATATTTATATTATCTGATGACCTATCTCTAGATCATTCTGTTTACCATCAATAGATCCTTTATCAATCGATGCGTGATCAGGTTATTTTAAAGCAATCATATGACTATATTTAACCTATAAATGATAAGGTGTCACATGACTTATATGTAAGATATAGTTGACAGTAAGTTGTGGTGCACTTAAGATAGGCGGCGCTCTTTATGATGTTAAGATTGAACGCCCTAGCTTTATTTTGCAGGCAAATCTATGCCGCGTGTGACTTTTGATGATACGAGTATCTTTGTTTAAAAAATAATTATTATTATTGTATGCATAATATTTGCGTTTTTGTAATTTTTTTATTTTTTATTTCTTTTAATATTTACTTTCATTTACTTAATAATCTTAAGATTATGTTTTTTTTGAAGTCAGTTCAGGATATATTTTGTATTAGTGATTTATTTTTACTAATATCGATTTTTGAGCTGTAGCCTAAGTTACTTGTTACAACATCGGAACTGTCAGTGAAAGTCCCATCAAAATCGGTTCGATCAAAATAACTGGTAAAAACTAAAACAAAAAAACAGACGTTGCCTTATAATCTGGGCCCTATCTAGACCATAGAATGGCACACTGTTATATTTATAACGCTTATTAAAAAAAGTTTTAAATGAAACTATCTTATTTAATTTTTCAAAATTTTACGAACAAAAACCGCGAAAATATCAGAAAAAAGTTTTATTTAAAATGTCGTATATTCACGTAAATCTATGAAAGTATAAAATGGTTATTAACGTGAATAAGTTATGAGCATAGATAGTAGTAGTAGGTGAGATGCATAGGTGTAGCTCGTAATATTAAAATCATGTGAAGATAATCAATGAGAAGCATTCATACATTCGCTATATTGAAATCGCATGATTCAGCGGCCTTAACAAATGAGACGGTCACATAGTATTCCTTCGCCTTTTTATATTTTAAAGTTCTAAGTAACTAATAACTATATCACTAAGTACTTGACCCGAATTGCTTGATAATTGATATTATTGTAATTCATTTATAATACTCGTAATTAACATTCCGTATAATTTTGTAGTGACTCTACTTTCATGCGCCAGCGGTCGCGGGTTCGAGTCCCGCTGGGGGCATTCATTTGTTCAACTCGGCTGTTTGTACTGTCATGGGCGTCTATATTTATAATATGTATGTACTTAAACTTATATATATGAACTGTCTGGTATCCATAACACAAGCTTCCTTCGTAGGTTGCCACGGAACCAGATGGCGCTGTGTGTAATAATGTCCCAACGTATTAAAAAAAATTGTAACGTTACTCTAATGAGTGGATAGAATATATCTTAAAACGCAGAAAACTTTAAAGTATTTCGATTTCATAGAATTATTAGCAGAGAGGATAAACAAACAAACAAAAAATAATAGACTTCTCTTTTAATAATAATTGAATTAAAAATATATTTTATAATATTAATTTATTGTTTAATAAAAATCATAATTTGGGTCCCCTTGCGAGAGGGAGTGGGTCTACATCGCTGCCCAAGTAATCGAATTGGCGGACTACTAAGTACTCTCGGATATATAGGTTTCCCGACAATATTTTGCTTCGCCTCAAGGCAAATTTTGTTGAAAATGATTCGCAGAAGAAAATATTCGAGGTAAGTAGCTTGAGATTTGAACCCGTTTCACCCGGTTTTTCAAACTCGCACATTACCACTGTGCTATTACTATCTTTTAATAAAAAAATCCATTTGCTACTATTATTTTTTTAATATACTCGTATTCAAGTCGCTACAAATAAAATGCACCTGGTATTCATGTTTTTTGTCCTATATATTTATTTCATTAAATATATATTCACACGAAATTTAAAAGTGGTTTTAGCATTACGTGGCAGAACTATCTTTTTTGCTTGATGTTTTTGTTTCGGTTATTATGACGTAGTTCCACTGTTATTACATAAATTATTATCTACCAAAGACAAGCATCGTTGGTCGTTTAAAATTTTATTTAAGCGACTTACTGTGGCTCTAATCTTATACACCCTCTATTGTATTTACACATATGTTTGAGGGTAGAGCCAAATTTGTCTATTAGATATTTTACTAGTAGGCAAACTTGAAAATAACAGCATGTGCATATATTATTACAAATTTTAAAATATCTTAATCTCATCCAAATAACTCTATTCATTTTAACTTAAAGGTGTAAGAAATGTTTACAAAGTACTAATAAAAGTATTGCCATATAAAACTAGACATAAAGAAATCTATAAAAAATTCAATTTTGAAATCTGATGGACTCTCCATAACACATACAGACTAATATAGAATCACCTCCTTTTTGAAAGACGGTTAAAATAGAAGAAAACACATGGAATAATACTAAACTAGTAGTAATAGTGTTCAACCCTTTTCAACATCCCACTGCTAGGCACGGGCCTCCGGGCCTTCAATGCGAGGGGAGTCAGCCCTTAGTCCACCATGCTGGCCTAGTGCGGGTTGGAGAGCTCCATATATCTTTACGAAAACTTGCAAGATTCTCTCAGACATGCAGGTTTCCTCATGATGTTTTCCTTCACCGTAAGACAGTTGTAACCACGTTAGAAATAATTCGCACATTAAAATATTAGAGGTGCGAGACCCGGATTTAAACCCGAATCACTCGGTCACCACTGGGCTACCACTTCCTTAATAGGTAGTAAGTAGTAATAGTATTGTGTTTAAAATATTGCAGATATGCTATAAGAAAATGCAAGAAAATGGTTGTAGGTACCAATGTTAATAATTTTTAACTCACAAACTCGAATATATACATTCCGCCTACCGAAAATCCAGACGACGATTTTCAACCTTACGTTACTAATATTATCCAATTTAAAAAATACTAATTGCATTAGTGGATCTGTGGCTTTTAGGTAATTTATACCTACGTTTTTTATATCTGTACAGTACTATATGAAAAATATCCAGGTAATAGTTACCTAGCTAATCTTTACATAATATAGTAAAATTCTAACTTAGTCGAACAGTAAAATTCGATATTATTTTTTTTTTTAATCTTATTGAATTTGTAATTTATATCATAATAGTGGCTGAATCTATATTTTTAGAATATTTGTCTGTCTGTTGTGACCCCGTATTAGGTGAACACTATTGGACAAATTTTGATTAAATTTGATATAGTTAACAAACAAAACCCGAGCTCAGCAAGTATGAATCTACTACTAAACTACTAAATATATAAAAGCGAAAGTTCACTGACTAGTAGTTCACATCCCGAAATTTTGAAAACCACTTTACGTATAATGATAAAAGGTAGGGAGGTAGTTTATCGTTAGTAGACGTCCGCAAAGAATGGATTTTGCGACAGGACCGGATTAAGGAGGTCAAAGGGCTCTCGCATTTCTGTATGAAAGTCTTTAATTTTTTGTGCTACTAGGGAGCACCTAAGGACTAACACGAGCGAAGCATGAGTCGATAGTATAATATATATAATTTCTTACTTAATATACTAAAATATAGAAATGTAAAAATACAATACAATTAAAATTAAAATACTGTATAATATTTAAATTCATAGAATTTTATTATTATGATTAAGGTCTCATAAAATCGTGCGATAGTGGTCGTGGTCATTTGAAAAGTATTTAATATGTCATTTGATGTCGCTTAGTTTCGTCACGAATTAAATGATTTAATAATTTATAGGTTATTTACTAGTTAATGGAAAAATATACATATTTCTACTAAATAAATAAATCCTTCATAATTATTTATAAAATATTATTTTAAAATTATTAATATTTTCTGTACATAATATAATTAAATTCCGAATTAATATTTTTTTATTAAACTTATTGAAATATTCAGTACAGTTTTTAAAATTTTATCTGTCTATCAAAGAACGTATCACGTGGAAACTACTGAACTAATTTTGATGAAATTTGGAAATAAGCTTTTTCCTGGAATTAAGATTTAGGGTGGTTTTTACTGCGGGAAATTATCTCATTTGTGTGAAATGTATACGTCATATATATGTGTCCACTTAAAGTCATCTAGGTACAAGCCCGAGCAGAGCGAGTGCGAGTCGCTAGTATATAATACAATTAATATATATTATACGTATTCCTCCACGCCATAGTTTTTATATTTCTTTAATTTAGTTCAATTTCGTCGTTACCTCAATGTGAAGTAGTACCAAACAAAAACTTTTATATTATACTTAATAGTAGTTTGGTTGGTCAAGAGTGAGCGGTACATTTATTCGAAGGGTACTGTATGGCCAACTTTAAATAAAATAAACTATATATGTATTTATTTAATATTCATGTCTAAATATTCGTATGTTAATCATTACATCACTACATAGTAAAAAAAAGCCGCTTCCCGTTGTCTGTCTGTCCTTATGAATGTTTCGATCTTTAAAACTACCCAACGGATTTTAATACGGTTTTCATTAATAGATATAAAAATTCAAGACGAAGATTTATATGTATAATACATGAATATTATATTAGAAAAAAACCTATAAAATGTCTCATTTCAGTGAAATATTATATTAATCGTCAAAACGTATCGAGGAACGAACACGAGCGAAACGAGGGTGCATCACTAGTACATATTGAATAACATAATGTGAATTTGGCTTCTGAAAATAGTCGCGGTCATGGTCGCCTAATACAAGTACGAAGGTAACGCGAGTGCAAATCACAGGTTTTTTATTAGTGAGCGTTCTCAGCAAGCTCGAAATATAAATAAAATTGAAGTGTCTGTTTTTAATTAGAAATAAACAGCTTTTTACGAAATGCATATAAATTTTTGAAATTTTTGTCTATCTGTCTCTTTCTGTTTGTTTCTGCTAATCTTTAAAACCGCTTAACCGATTTTGACGGGACTTTCACTCGCAGATAGCTAATTTTATAAGAAGTAACTTAGGCTTCTTTTATTTTATTAGTAAATTATACAAACTGTTTTATTACTTACGTCCAGCGAAGCGGGCCGGGTTTGCTTGTTATTAATATACGAGTATAAAGCAGTAACAAAAAGAACCCTAAACACACGTTTCTCATATCTAACTAGGCCTATTAAATTTATTTACTCATCTATTAATTATTTTAATTGTTTACAGAGTAGGTATTTGATTAAAAAAAATTTCTAAAACTTTATTTTGGCATAAACATTGTGTATAAGAATGGTAATAAAATTCAGATGTACTAGTTCTAACAATCAAGTTCTAAAAAAAAGGTAAAATATGACAAAGTTAATTAATCATTCTAATTAGTAGGTATATTATGTATGTAGCATGCTACATACATAGTAATTCATATACTCGTAAGCTCTATTTGAGAAATTATAGACAAGCATGGCATAGAGTAGACCCAACTATAGATACGATTACTTTAATATTCTCTACATATAATATTATTTGTAGAGATATCGATTTTGATACACCTTTCCAAATAACTCCAATATTTTGTTAACATTATAAAGCTCATCTTCTATTTGATAATTTCAACAGTTTCAAAATCATACTTGATATTTTAGACCATACATTAAAAATAATGTAATGGACCTAAAAAAATTAAATGAAGGTATAAAATATAAAAATAACAAAATAAACTTACCTTTACTTTTAAATAACACAAAAATAATTCTTATAAACATAATTAAAAGCAAAATGAAAACTGGAATAAGTCCTAATATTCTTCCCGCGTCCATATTATCGTCACGAATAATATTATTTTTAGTATCTGTTATTTCAGACACCATTACACTATCATCTCTTTCCAAATGTTCCATTACCACGTAAATACACTAATAAAAATAAAATGTCACTTGAAATTTAGAAATGTTAAAATAAAATCAATATTACATAATATATTTTAAATATTTATTTTTTAGTTATTTTCTACATAATAAGTTAATTGAAGAAATTGTTGTATAAATTATAAAAATATTTATCTGTTATTACACGGACTATTGTTTTTGGGTGGTATGCGTCTTTGAGCGTCACGCTTGCGACTGCCTTCCACTCGAATAAAACAAATACCTTCGCAACTCTGAAGGCTTATCGCAAGGTAAATTTTTAAGAACGTACTCGAAATTCGAATTTTGTTGCATTTATTTTGTAATTATAGCGATATCGGTTGTGATTGAATAATTTTCTGAGTTAAAGGTTTCTATTATACTGTCTTTATCTCTTACTCTCATTTCAAAAACCACAGGCTCGATCCTCAAAACCAAATTCATTAAAATGTAATTAGAAAAAAAATTATGGAAAAATTTAAATGATAAAGACATAATATTCAATGTTGAAAATAAATTGTAACATAAAAAATATGACTAATGTTAAAGACTAAAAGTGAAATAAAAGATAATAAACATTGTTTATTTTTTTCATCATACATTTACGCAGTAACGACTGGATGTTTTTAGGATTTGTAAGAATCCTTATAGTTTCACTATATCCGTTCGTCGGGCTGTCCGCAGCTTAGCTTAAAGACTCTGAGACGTTTAAAATCTTTATAAAAATCTGATACCTCGCATGTAAGTTGTAACTGAGATCCCACACCATGGTGTAGCTCACTCGCCACCCCATGTCATGTCATGTCATTTGATAGGTCCTTAAAAATATAGTGGGTTTGTGTAAATAAATATTCGATTAAAGGATCCGTTTGCGAATATTAATCTTTAAAGTGCTATTTTTTCGATTTAGCAAAATATTTTGTGATAATCTTAGTTTATAGTGTGCAAAAAATTACTTTATATCCCCTCGCTTCTTCAAGTTTATGGGCCGTATTTTATTATTCAATGCAGCAAGCAAGGCCGCTATAGAATGTGGAGATTATACAAAGACGTAACAGGGGCGGATCGTTAAAATGGTTTAACCGTGTTTATTGTTACGTATGTCAAGAATAGTGAAAATTGGGATAAATAGAGATATAAGTACAGTTTTTTAATAAGATATTGCTCCTGACATAGACAAATATAAGTACAAATTCATACAGCCGACCTATCTTCCTTTTTAAAACACCTAAAGGGTGGTTACCCTTTGAATTTTATAAGCTTTTAGTTACAATAAAGAAAATTTATGTATACTATTAATATTATTTTAACGCTTAGGGCGTTGGTCAAATCTGTAGATATACGAGTACATCAAAACAATTGTTAGTCTTAAAAAGGCCTACAGAAAAGTCCGCGAACGCAAGCATTTTTTTTTCTATATAAAATATACGTAGAGACGCTCCCGGAGCGGAGCAACGATAACTTGCTAGTACATAATATTACAAATAATTATTTATATACAGTACATTCATTTTAAAGTAAAGTTATCAAACGATAAGAATAAGATTTTCAGTAAACGATGCGTCATTAACGCTAGTATATTATGTAGAGTTCGTAGAAAGACCATACTAACTTTACAATGTATGTTTAAGTATTTTGCATTAGTATTGTAAATGTTAATATTTGTGAAGACTTTTGTTCAATAAAATATAAAAGAATAAAAAAAATGTACGCAGGTAATACCGCGGGTTCATAAAAAAATTAGTAAAAATGCCCATCTAGAATAGTGTTCTCATACATAATATGTAAGTTTTTAGGACTTTAGTTTTTTAATTTCAAATTAACAGCTTTTCACCAAATGCATATGAAAGTATATAGGTACGGTCCATTCGTCAAAAAATCAATTTTTAAAATTTTTGTCTGTCTGTTTGTTACGGCTAAGCTCTGAAACGGTTTTATTTCGAAAAATCATGTAGAAAATATTTTGCACATATTAAGACTATGCGGGGTGAAACTTGAAAGACCCGAAGCGTGTTACCACGGTTCTACCACTGCCCTTTTATAGGTATATATTTAGACAAAAATGCTTATATATTATTTATAATTAGTAGACGCCCGCTAAAAACAGATTTTGCGACTGGACTGGCTATTCCAGCATACTAGAAGGTCTTGGGCGCTAGCGAATTTTAATTACAGTTTCGCTCACAAAAAACCGTAGGTATCTAGGGACGCATCCAAGCGAAGCGAGAGTAAGACGATATTATAGAGAAAAAAATTAGGAAAATACATCGTAAAAGTTAATTAGTAGTTAAATATATAAATAATAGATAATGATAATAAAATTTAATATGCCACATTAAACAAAGAGACCAGAATGAGATAACTATAAACATTGACCCACTTTTTGCCGTCTTAGAAGTTCGATGATACCATATTATTTGAATAAAATTACATATTTCCACTTAAAGGCTATAGTAATTTATAATCACTGATTAGAATAGGTAATAATATACCTTTAGAAAAAAATATAAAGTATTTATAACACTACTTAAATTTATTTGATTTTGAGTAAGTATTTTGATTTATACAAAATTAACAAAACCACATATTAAATCGTACCAATTAGTTCTTCTTAAAGGAACGTGTCAAAGAAACTGTCTTATAAAAACTTCGTAAAAGCAGGTAATTATGCTAACGTAACCTTGTGTTTAAGCAGTTATAATTCAATATTTAAGTTTGTTGTAAAGATAACAACACTCGTATATAGTATACATCTACATTATGTTATGTGGTTATAAATAGTAAATACTGTCTGGTATTAAAGTGGGTCACTCTAGTAACTCTTCATGATACTTTCTTGTATTTACACGAAAATTTTACCACTATAATTCTGGTTTTTCACGGACTTACTTTGTGTTTTTGTTGAAGTTTCAATTGTTTACAGCAGAATTGCAAAATTATTTCAAATAATATAACAATGAGAAAGCACCTTTTACTAATCAGTACATATAAATTAAAAATACATATATTTTTATATAATTTGTAATTAACAGCTTTTCACCAAATGCATATGAAAGTATATACCTAGCAACAAAAAAAACAAGTTTTAAAATTTTTGTCTGTCTGTCTGTTTGTTACACCTAATATCTGAAACGACTGAACCGATTTTGATAGAACTTACACCCGCAGATAGCCAATGGTATAAGGAGTAACATAGGCTACTTTCATTTTGTTTGAAACTTATAAAAACCGTTTCATTTATTTTAACTTACAAGAAAGAAGCGGGCCGTGTTCGCTAGTCCATTAATATCTTAAGAAAACCAACATTTAATGTTTTAAATTATCTATTCATTGGTATACTTGCATTCTCATTTATTCTCCATAGTAATACTTGCAGTAATACCTGCGGTAATACTTTATCATACGTCTTTGATCGTTGCCTTTGATAAATTCATAAGTAGATGGACAATGACCTATCGCTTGATGTCGACGAAAGCCTTTTATCTGCATAAGTGTGTTAGTATTTTAATATTATAGATATTTTTGTTTGTTTTTTAAGTAACCTACTTATGTTATCTAATAACAAAGAAAGTAAAATTCATACACCTACTAAATATATTTAGTTTTATAATATGTATCTAGTAATTCGTACTGCGACCTAGATGTCATATTGTTCCTTGGATTATACACTAAGCGAGTAATTTTCTGTTTCTATGACTAAGAAGGAAAAATTTACTGCACTCAAATCTATTTATATACTTATATACTAGCGGACCCGGCAGATGTTGTTCTGTACACATTGAAAATTATAAACTTTTGCTCCCAATGAAATTTATCCAAAAGATAAACTCATACAACTGAAAACTTCTATTCGATTTTTTTATATTTTCCGAACTTTTCTATACAATATATATAAAACAAAGTCGCTTCCCACCGCGTCTGTACGCTTAGGTGTATTAAACTACGCAACGGATTTTATTGCGGCTTTCACTAACAGACAGGGTGATTAAAAATTGGTTATACTCGTATGCCAAAACCTAGAATTTCAAAGATTTGTAATTCGATGTCGTAAAAAACATAGTATAGCAAAGTTTAGTTAGAGATCAAAATAAATACAGTACAGTGCTACGGAAAGTATGTAAAGTAACGTACGTAGGGTCGAACCCGAGCAGAGCTAGGGTGAGAGTCACTAGTCAAAAAGTATATTTAAAAATCGATATTTTTAAATTTAAGTGTGAAAAAGAATTAAAAATCCCTTCATTCAGTACTTTTAATACGCAAATTTGTTTTGAAATTATCAGTCAACTCAAAAAACCGCAGTGATTAAAATCTACATTAAGATACGACTTATCTTTATGAAGTGCACCGGAATCCAAACATTGAAAACCAACTTTAAGTAGACAGATTGATGATTTATTACACCTACTTATTATATAACCTTCACCTTGTCGTGGTAGGGGGCACAGCAGAGTCCAGCAATCCAGCCGGGTGTGAAGCCAAGAAACTAACTTTACTATTTTCCAAATAAAAATTTCAATGTAAGTTAATACTACTAAATACTCTTATAATACTCGTATTATACTCTTATAATAATAGTACTCTTTATAATACTCGTATGTATAGATTTTTGTAGAATTATATTAAAAGAAATAAAAACTCGTGATCTACATACGAAAGCATCGATTTCCTGTATGGGTATTTATTTGTATCATTATCATCCGGCTTATGATTATAATCTTTTTCATTTAACTCGTCTGTCACGATATACAATTTACACTTACTTTGACGACACGTTTTGCTCAGTTTGTAGTTGTACATGCTGTGCAACTACAAACTGTCGTGGGTTCGAGTCCCGCTGGGAGCGTGCATTTGTTGATGAGCATAATGAGCATAATATTATATACGTATTTTAGAATATTTAAACTAGTACATAGTTGTAAAGAATATTTAGAAACTAATTTGACCCTACATTTATCAAATGAGAAAGGCTTATCAGTTAATAATAGTTTTTATAATTATTTGTGTAATCTATTTTATTTTTTTATTTTTTAACAGCTTCGGTGGTGTAGTGGTTAACTTGTACGGTCGCACACCTGAAGTCCCGGGTTCGAGTCGGCCCTAGTTTAGTTATTGAGCCTATCTGTTTCGTAAGCCTCTCAGTAACAGTCCGAAGTTGGGAAGTTGAGGCGGTGTTTCACCCCCGTGCCTCGAAGAGCACGTAAAGCCGTTGTTGTGTCGACTAGTCGGCTTAACGGTATATGGCAGTGAAAAGGAACAGAGAGTGCACTTGTGTCTGCGCGTACACTCGTACGCTATAATATCTCCCGCGCAGATCTAGTCTATGTGATTGGCTGCCGTGACCATAATCGGTCGGGAGGACATATCTTTTTCACTAAGATCCCTTTTACATACGATGTCTCACGAATACACTACACCTACACATATTACCCTAATATTAAATCAATATAAAACATTATGGTAATATGTGTAGGTGTATTAGACATCTAGTATGCCTAATAATTTTCATATTTCCAACTTTAACGTCTTAACTGCACACTAATAATAATACAACATTATAAATGAAACTATCTTTTCGGATTTTGTCGCGAATTTATATATAAACCTCTGAGACGTCAAATACCTTTGTTTCTCCCATGACCATGATTGTTGTAAAGCATTCGAAACGTCGGGAACCAAAAATCAAAATAAATCCGCGACAAAATCCAAAAAGATAGTTTCATTTATTGGTACATGTATATTATAGCTGTACTTTTTTATCTCTTAGATAGTTGTGTGATTACTAAATTATCAAAATTTCTTATTTACCTTCTAGGAATTCTAGTCCATATCTTTGTATCTACTTTACTAATTATAATTTGAATTAACCTGATAATACGTTAATATATAAAATATTTACATAATTATTACAGACTAGCATTTCCGGTATTTGCGTGATGCGGTCACAGACAAGCAGACATACAGATAGACAAAAGTTCTAAAAACTATAGATTCGGCCTCTATATTTATAATAATGTTTATTTCAATAAGATTTTCCAGAAAATATTTAATGTACAGATTCGACTAAGCTAGAATTGTATTATATATATAGATATTTTCGTAGTTTAATGTTAAAGCCGGCAAAAAAGTATCTTTTACATTCTACGTAAACTGTCACTCCCAGAAGCCATTGAACAAAAGATTTGAATTGAAAGTTAATTACTGTGTTTTACCTACTATGAGTTGGAGGTTGTACATTTAACAACCTGCATAGGTTGTTAAATATATTAAATAGACAAAGATGAAAGGTTCCCGTCGATTCGTCTTTTTTATTTAGAAGCTATTAATAATTAATAATAATGGTCTTTCTAAATAACATTACTTATTATTATTATTACGTATTATGTAAATATGACGCAGTTGACATTTTTATCGATGAAACGTGACTATTCGTCATAAGAAAATGTATCTATACTATTGTGTACATCAATCATATAACAAAAGCAATATAGTTAAACTAATGTTTGTTAGTTTGTTGATGTTTTAGTACATTTAGAGGACTTCTTACTCAAAAAATCGAGTCAAAACCATGTGAGGATACATTAAATTTAATTTAATTTTTAGGAACAAAGCAAAAGCAAATACTTCATATTGAAAATATTAGCAAATTACTTTTTTATAAAATATTTTAATAACTTTAAGAAATATGTTAAAAAAAAACTTTTTTTTGTATAACTGTGACTTACTCTCGGTTTGTTCGGATGCGAGATGCGATGTCAAACAGAAATAGTAGTTTATACATTACTTTAGGTAGGTATAACGTCCAAATTCGACTAACTTTAAGAATAATGGAGCAACAAACATACAATCTATTTGAAAATTTAATATCACTACATAGTACATATCATAAAACAAAGTTGCTTCCTCCTGTCTGTCTGTCCCTATGCTTGCTTATATCTTTAAAACTACTCAACTATTTAGATGCGTTTTTTTTAATAGATAGAGTGATTCAAGTTTATATAAGTACACTAGCGCATTCCACGGCGTACCCGAGCGAAGTGAGGCTGAGTCGCTAGTACAAAAATATACAGATTTATTTAAAGAAGTAAAAAAGTAGAGAAAATGTAAGGAAATCTGTTTTAATTGATTTTCACAGGTATTGTTAGAAATGACGCCACAAATATGCCATTAAATATCTTTAGAGTACTACAGGAAATACATTTTACGATTCCACTTAAAATACTTATAATACTATTAATACAAACTACTTATTCAATAGTACTGCGATATCGACCCTATATTTAAATATGATATAGGTAAATAGCTTTTTTTGCTGACTTTAAGAACTTAATTTTAAACTTGTTTTTTTATTCTTATAATATCTATATTGCATTGGTTAAGCCTTAAAATATTTCAATAAAAATACAGCTTAATGTCAAATAAGCAAAGAAGTATTTAAAGCGACTTGTTGTTCTTTGGTATACCTAAATGACTGGTCACTGGACCGATTTTGATTTTTTGATTCGTAGGTCGTTCGATTCATATACAAAAATATTACTTCGTTAACTTATTGTTATCTTTTAGATCACGGTTTCGTAGACAGGTTTTTCCGTTGATTATTTTGTTCATTAAACAAGTGAGTCGCTAATGGAATATTCAATAGTTTTAACAACGTGATGTTCAAAAATCACAAAATTTAAGTCAAGTAAACAATGAACGAACATCACTCCTAGTCGTCAAAGTTTTATTCAATTTGCTTCACAAGTCAAGTGAACGTTTTTTACAGTACAAAGGATGTGTCAACCGCGGTACTAAGTATAATATATTATTATCAATCATCTCGCCATTTTTGTATCGAGTAATTATCCTATTATCAGTGTAGATTGCTCATATAAACCGATCATTTATTCATAATTTTATTTGCACTTTAAATAATTTTTGAAAAATCTTATTGAACACTCTTTTTAGATGTAGCAGAGTATTATATATAAAACTATAGGTTTTAGAATTTTTGTCTGTTTGTTTGTGTCCGCAGCACGGGAAAACTACTGCACTGATTTTAATGTAATTTGGTTTGATGATAGCTGTTATCCAGATTTTTACTGAGGGAAAATAACTAATTTCAGATAAATCTATATTAATTATTAAAGTGTACCTACAGCTACACCTAGAGCGAACCCGATCGGAGCGTGGGTGAATCCCTAGTTTTTAATAAATATTTTTATCATTAGTCTGGTATAATAATATTTCGTTATATTAATATATTGACTATGCTTATCTTTAAATGATGAGATTTATGTGATTTTATCTATATTAATAATGTAAGCCATGCCACATGCAAGAAAATACGTAGCAGTTCATATTAGAATTTGTTTCAATAAACCAATATGTTTATTTACAAACGGTGTATTTTTCTTTTAATTCTTAGTTAAGTTATAGGTAATATTTCCCAATATAGTTACAAACTTTTTAATAAATGTCATATGCATACACATTCTATATTGTCATAGGTACATTTTTGTATTTATGCAAATATACTTGAAATCCGTTAGTTTATTGTTTTATTATTATCTAGCGACTGACCCTCGCTTCGATCGTCCCTAGATTTAGCGCGAGCCAAGCCGAGGGGGCTTAACGCTAGTTATGTACTAAAACAAATTCCCAAATCGATTTAAATGTCTGTGTGTATGTCAATCGATTTTCTAATTTTGTTAATAGTTCAAAATAAATCATATTTTGTGTGGGAATTTTCGGTGGATTTTTTTCAGCTAACAATAATTAGTTAAAATTACAAGTACATTATAATTAAATTGATTCACGAACCTGCTTCAATCAGTTTCCACTGGGCGTGTTATCAGTGGACTAACAGTGCCTTGTCAATATCTTAGTTTTTACCAAATAAATAATTATTATTTCTGTAGTGACATCTATCGTAAAAATTATAAAATGTTCGGAATATTTAGCTGTGTATTGTATCTACTGCTCGTCAGATGGCAGTAGTTGGAATCATTCAGCCATGTCGTCTCGTGACGAATAGAAATAGTTTTTTTATGCACAACGAAGGTACACTGTTACACCATTGATAAAAAAAATTAGAAAAAATATAAATTAGATATTTTAAGTATTCCGTTATTGTAGTGTTTTTTAATATATAAAAAAATACAAAAAAATTGTTCATGACCCAGAAAGGCATTCAAAAATATTATTATGTAAGTTACATTATATGAGTTATCCATTAAATATAAGTAACAGGGAGAAATAGTTAGTATTTTGACGACTCTTCGTCTTGCTCTGCCAGCAGTCGCGCGTTCGAGTCCCGCTGGGGCACTCATTTGTTGATCACGAATGTTTGAACTTCAGTCAAATGTAAATAATTTTTTTAATATGCACGTATTTAAAGTTATTTATTATGTGTAGTGTATCAACTATCTGATATCCGTAACACGAGCCTCGTAGCTTACGGAACTAGATGGCGCTGAATATAATAATGTACAAACATATTATATATTATCTATTATGTATGGTCTAAGAGCCGGTGGAAGATCGACCTTCACTGATCTGATAACCAGATGAGACATATTTTTTATCAAATATAATTTATAAACAAATATGCCTATAATTACTTGCCTATCTGAAAGTGCTCATGGCTATATTTAATTAAATTAACTTTAATCGATTTTTTTTTCATCACTTTCATTCTTTTGATAACCAAATGAATTTTATTTCACTGTTAGTTTTTAACACACAGAATATGCCTCAGTAGGATTCCTACTCATTTTTGTGTATAGCTACCTGACAAGCCGATGTGAACAGGTAAGTCAATATAGGTGACTCCATCGTTCTGCTAACTTATCGAAAGTTATATCAAATTTTAGATCATTTTATTACAAAATCAGTCATATAGAATTGCCTGCAAAAAATCATACTTAAAGCAATGTTGCCTAGCTAAAAATAGCCATGAGCACTTTCAGATAGGCAAGTAATTATAGGCATATTTGTTTATAAATTATATTCGATAAAAAATATGTCCCATCTGGTTATCAGATCGGTGAAGGTCGATCTTCCACGTCTCCTCTACCAATAGGCATATTTGTTTATAAATTATATTCGATAAAAAATATGTCTCATCTGGTTATCAGATCGGTGAAGGTCGATCTTCCACGGTCTCCTCTACTAGTATTATTAGTGATGTTATAGTTTAAAAAATTCCAACATTTTAATGGTAAATTTTAATTTAATTATTTAGTTTTTGTTTATTTTATCTGTTAAATAAGGTATAAGATATACTCTTATAGTTTTTAAAGATTCGCGCATTTAATTTTTTAAAGATTTAGATGATACATTCAGAAAATGTGATGTCATTCAATTTGTATGCTGTTTTCTGCCCTTTCTAATATATTACACATGGAGCTTTATAATTGAGAAAAAATAACAATGAAGGCTTAAAAGCTCACTAGAAAGACTTTAAAGCATGCCAGATGAGCACAGATAATTTTAAGCTTTTCAGTAGCGACAGCGATTGTAGAATGTCTTTTGTCTAATATTGATAAAATATGTAGATTATAAAAAATATTACGTAAATCACTCACCTATTTTAAGCAACCTCCAGAATGTAAACGTAATCGCATAAATACAAACTAACACTATGAAAGGTGAAAATAAAACTAATAAGTCCATTTTTGTGAAAAAAATAAAAGGACAATAAACGTTTTGAATGGTGTTATCAAAAGCTGCGACAGGTACTGATAATATGTTAATATCTGCCAATTTGATAACGGAATATTAACCAAATACGGCATAATGAGTAATGTGAAATGTATGAATATAAATAATCATTTGAAGTAAGTACGGTTAATCTATGTCCAGGTTATGGACACAAATAGTAATTTTATACAAAAACAGATTATTTTCCGTAACTTTGAATAGGTATTTTTCAAGCCGACTTTTCATTTTTACGGTATTTTGAATAATCAAGAAATTCAACTTCTCATTTTTTCTTGTTTGTTTTTATTATTCGTTACGATATCATTTATAATAACACATATCTTATTAAATATAATAAAAAATTGCGAAATAAAATTATTGACTTATTCATAAGATCACTTACCTTCTAAACAATACAAGACAATGCACGTCAGTCCATATATGCCTATTAACACTAGGAACGGTGCAAGCAATACGAATATATTCATTTCTAAAACTGAATCCATTTAAGACTGTAATTTGCTTCAAATTATTTCGATTTGTTAAATTATCAAAATAAATGCCAGCACAGATAACATATCAGATAATAATAAATATAAATTATGCTACGGTTCAATGTGATTTGTACTGAAATACGAAATAACTAGTAGAGTACGGTTAACTAGAATTTATGTGATAAATTCAATAAGAAGTCCAAGATGGGCTACAAATAATATAATGGATCTATCGATTTTATTATTAATTTTAATATTCCGAATATGATAAAATAATCATATACACACAACTTTCTTTTTATTACCTAATTTCATTTTGTATTTATATAGAGTTTTTCGTATTTCTACGAGGCATTTATAAAAAGGTCTAACTTTCCTAACTGCATGTAACATAGCATAGACAATGAACAATCTTCAATCAATGCTTGTATTATGATAAATAATTTTTGTAGCAGTTGTTAGAGCACTAGTCACCAAATTACTTTTACGATATTGGTATAGATAAATATAATGAACCTACTTCCTAGTTGTTTGTATACTTAAACCAGCGATAGAAACTAATTATTGTTAAATAAATAAATATGTTGGGACAAGAGGATTGTTTATACCTAGCGGACCTGCGGCTTCACTTGCGTAAGATTCACGCATTCATTCAAGGGACGAATCCGAGCGAAGCGAAGGTGAGTCGCTAGTATTTTATATTATTCTCAGTAATAATGATTGTTTTCTTAAGATTTCGAGGTTCGAGATTATAAAAGTATTTTCAGCCGTAAAATAATCCTATACTTAACCAAAAATCAAAATAAATCCGCGACGGAATCCGAAAAGGCTATAATATCAAATATTCGCGTAAACCTCAGAAAGTATTACGCTTTGTTTTATTACAATCAGTTATTTAATCTTATTTAATTTATTATTATTAATCAGGATAATTTTTTATGTTAGTAACAATGTTGTGTTTAACTAACTTTAATGGGTGCACAAAAGATGACCCTTTATTGTAATAATTATTATTTTTAAAAATGTTAGTACTATATAATGTTAGTAATTCTTTATAAATAAATAAATAAATAAAAAAATAAATACGACAAAATATTGAATATATCAGCAATTTGCAAGAAAAAAAATGTATAAAAACTTATTCAATAATACGTTTTAAAGACACATTTGAATTCGCCAAAGCAATTTTTATATTATTTAATACACAAAGATAAACTGTATTTTCTAGAATAAAAAATATATAAAAATTCAAAGTAACTTACAAAATATTCTTAATTCTTAGATTTACGCAAATAACCCATACGGTTCCCAGTTCTGTTCATTCGTAGCGTCGGGAACCAATAATAAAAAATAAATGCATGACAAATTTAAATATATAAATAGGTTTATTTTGATAAGAAGAATGACTTACCGAAAAACATATAGCATTGTATGCTAGTGCAGGTAAGTCCATACACAAATAAAATCGTAATAATAGGCAATAGTAAAATTATATACTCCATGACTTGTGACTATACTGTACAAGAAATGGAAATGTATATTTTTAATAAGGAAAAAATTAAATTGATAACAGAAAGTGCTTGATAATAATGATAATCAAATGATAGAAGATAATTAATATTAACCTTTGTCTAGATAACAATAAGTTAGCAATCTTCAAAGGTTTTTGTTGGAAACAGTCTAGCCATTTCAAAATGAAGAAGTTACCTAATGCCAAATATATTATGAATATACACTTTTGCATTTATTATAATAATTCAAATTTGATATTACTTTGTAACGAGTTTGTACACATTTTTGTTACAAAAATATAGGAAAGTCCTCCATAGTTAGCCATCAATCGAGACTTATACACTTAGTAAAGTTTAGTTAATAACATTTTTTTACCGACTGAAAAAACTCATAACTGACTGTAAACTAAAGAATGCAACCCGCGCAAAAGCATTTGACTAGTTTTATCTATATTTATATGTATTATAAAATTTTGATTCGAATCTTTACAATTATAATATGTCGTTGTTATTATTAGAGACTGAATAACGAATTTTAATGAATTTTACATTTTTGTCTATCTATTTGTATGTCTGTAACGGCATGACGAGAAAACCGCTGGACAGATTTTAATGAAATTTAATATGACGATAGCTGGTTATAGAGATCCTATATGGATACTTTCATTGCAGGAAAATATCTTTTCTGTAAGAGATGATACTAACGTACATAGAGCCAACCCGAATGAAGCGAGAGTCTCTAGCGCGTAAATAATAAAACATATTCTGTTAAATCAAAAACTCAGTACCTATAGGTATGTATTTCAGCTTTTTGCTTTGGAAAACACTTTTTAAGTACGTAAAATGTATTATACTTTTCAACATTTATTTTCGGTTCGATTCCGGGTTTAAACCGAAGAAGAGAAAATACCATTTATTTTTGCGTTAACCTGATTTCGATTGTCGAACATCCGTCCCACTGGAGTATGACATTGCAGTTACACGGTACCTTACGTGATAATAACGTATCTAAACACTTATGCACTATAGTATCTCAGTCACAGATCGCTAGCCTTAGTAAGATAAGCATGACCGAGTACTTTTTAAGTGGATAATAGAAATTATTGCAAAAAATATCCACGATTATATAATAATTTAATATACCTAATGATCATTTTTGATTATAGCTTGTGTGGACGTTAAATTTTTTATGTGCCTTTCTGTTAAACACGCTGAAATTTTGGATAAATCTAGAAGAAAATTAGTTCACAGGTAGTCTATGTCCGAAAGTTCCTTCTATTAGGTATTTAGTCGCTAATTCTTTTATATTTTACCAATATATAATAAAATAACAGTTTATAGTTCTTACTATCAATAAAATTATGTTATATTCTTTTGTATAAATATAAACATATAACCATTATCTCTGTATCTATTTGTATGGAATCATTTACGTTTTAGTATTATATTATTTTTTATTATATCTTTTATTCAAACTTATAATTTCACTTTTAAACCGCTAAATTAAAAATGTTCACTCTAAATCATTCATCTCTCTCACAATACGTGACACTGGCAGAATTTATTGCATGATGCATCTGATGTCATAATTCCGATTTATACATCTTAATGTATAAATTTGTATTTTTTATACTATCTTAATATTATATAATAAAATAATCCCCCTCGTGTTAAAGGGAGACCCGAGCCCAGCAGTGGGACGTTCAAACAACTAAATACAATAAAAAAATATTTAATACATAGGTACTTACTAAAAACATTGAAGACCAATTTTCTTATAACTATATCACAAACTTGTAAGTAAATAAATACTAAAAGTAAAGTTACCATTAAAAACACCAAAAAGCAAAATTCTTTTAAACTTAGAATCATTTTTATTGAAAATTAACAAAAAAAAATTAAACGAAATACACAAACAAAAAGTACTGTTACTTTTAAGTTTTAATGTTCAATTTTCGTTAAACACCATTTTTATGAAGGAAAATCCCTCGACCAATCGAGATAACTTTGTGTTTTCAAATGAAAATCCTATCGTAAGAGTTTACTGTAACTGTAATCTTCCCAGCAACACATTTTAAAATCTGCTTTATTAGTGTGAAGTAAGGTATAATCTCCTTTAACAGCAATAAATAATCTGATAAGGCTATCGTGTATGAAATGATCAAAACCATTATAAGTTAAGCTCTTATGTGTATTGCTTGTATGAATAAAAATAAGAAATTGAAGGATTATATGTAATGACGAAGGTCATGTTTTATTGGTTGTTTGTAGTAGCAAGATCGATGAGATTATTAATAATGTATATTGTATACATTTCTTCACGAATTGCCTAATATTGCTAATATTTACTTAATAATCTAGGCTCATGTATATTATTTAAAAATAGTAAGTAATATAAATAGGTCTAGTGCTGGGCCTCGCCTGATTAGCCAATTATTAGGCCATAGTCCACAAAGCTGGCCAAGTGCGGGTTGGCGAATTACACATTTCTCTCGTCTTTATTAGGTTCTTTTAAGCATACAGTTTATCTCAACTTCCTCAGTCGTACCACCAGAGGTTAAACCGCTGAACTTAGCTTTCTAAGCAATAGTCCGTTAAGCTAATTCTAATTCGTAGCGATTAAGATGAAATTTAGTATGAAGTTAGTTACACACGCCGGGAAGAACATAGGATATTTTTATCCTAGAAATACTTTCTAAAGAGGGTGAAAAAAGGGATGAAAATTTGTATGGAAAGTCAATCAATTCTCATTAGTCTATCTATTCTCAAAATGAACCAGGTACGAATGTGGCTATAATTTTATTATAATAGAAAAGCTAAACCCGGTATATAATTTTCTATTAAAAATCCTTACAATACCTATCTCATTTAATCCAACTAAGTATCTTCTCTAAAAAGCATTCCTATAGACTCTACCGAAAACATGCATAAATTTTTTAGACTTCATATTGTAACGTATCGAAAATATTATATCGGTACGTAATAATTCTAATAATAAAATAATAATAATATAAAACTTAATATCTATTTCTGACTTAATTTTCAAACAGATTTATCTTAAATTTTGAGAATCACGCAAAAAGCTGATTTATTTAAATTATTACCTGCCAAAACACTCATCAACGCAATTCGTCACGGATCATTTCAAATTTTGTATGGAGGATCGTAACACATTTTGATATTATGATTTTAATTCGCTCACTTAGAAACAAATTTTTATATAATATAATAATATTATTATTATAACTTTAAATTGGAATTATTTAATTTATTAAATAAATAAAATTAGTTCGTAGTAACCATAGTAGCTATGCAAGAGGTCGCAGGTTCGTGTCCTGCTGGGGGCATACATTTGTTTGATGTGAACGAATTTTTGCATTCCCATCATAGATGTTTATGTTTATAATATGTATTATGTAGGTATGTAAAGTTATATGTATAATGTATATATCACCTATATGCTTATATTGATGGAACTAGATAATGCTGTGTTCATATTCCAAAATATATTTATATTTATTTCTGAACTGGTCAAAGGACGCCATTAACATATTATTTTTTATTAAAAAACCTAATGTAGTTATAATTAATAGTCATTTTGTATACAAAGAATTATTTATTAACAGTAGCGGCTTCCATACAGAGCAGGTTTACTGATGACACCCGAAGCAATTTGCTCCCACGTTCGTGTACCGGTGGAAATGAAGTACGGTTGGAAAGTAAATCATTTTTTATTATTTAAAAAGACAATATTAATATAAATCTTTAATAAAAGTGCTACTTTCAAATTGAATGAAATATAAATAAATGTAAAAAAACTGTTGTACCTATGATGGGTTATGATAAAATTTCAACCACGGAGTGACCACTTGAAAAATTTTATAATTAACACACCGCCTTTATCCACGTCACTCTCAATGTATGCTTTAATATGTAACTGTATTCTGCAATAAAGAATATAATAGATTGGGTACGTTCACCTTGTTGTGCTGCGGGGCTCAATGGCGTCTGGCAATCCGACCGGGCGCAAAGCCAAGAAACTCAGAAGGAGGTACGCCACGCCCACTTCAGTAAGCAACGTGGGGTATCGCAGAACCCCATTAAGACGGGGGAGGTTTTTAAGGGTTTTAGTGGATAGTACTGGCTTCTTTTAAGCCATGCCGAAAATGCATTTTCCAACGTTAAAAACAGAAAATCGCAACTTAAAAGATTAACTTCCTTATTACAACGTGTACACTCTAAAAACGAATTATGAAAATGAGAGCAAGTGTGATTTATCGTCAATTGTCTTCGGTGGGTTTTTGTGATTTTATTCGACTAACTAATTATCGGCTAAGGCGAAACCGGCTTCTGTAAATTACCTACTGTTTGGTTGCTCTCTTATACCATGTAGGTACCGGACTACATTTAGCTGAATTTATTACTAACATTTTCGTTTCGTTTTCATTTACTAGCATTAAAATGAAACGTTGCGGGTTCGAGTCCCGCTAGTGATCAGGTCAGTCATTACATAAATTACTGACCTGGTCGCTGATGAGGACGAATGTTTGTAATATGTACTTATTGTACAAGTATTTAAAGTTATATATGTGTGTTGTGTAGTGTACTACCTAATTAAAGTCCCAACATACTCATTTATTTATTTAGGACTTTTTTATTTTCTCCTGTTCGTTTCAAAACAAATGATATTATACAATATTCGTTTAATTATTTAAAAAAATATATAATCCACACATAACAAACAGGAGGATATTAACAAATACAATATTAGCATTAAATATTGTATTAAACAATGTAAATGTTAAATATTGACTTGCATTGATGTATACAAAACTGTTATTGTTACTAAGGCTTCAGTCATACAAATCTGCGTTAAATATGAATAGGAAATATTTTAATACCGTTGTAGTTTTTGGCCGGATCCTACTATCCCTTTAAAAAATACCCTTTATTTAGTTGGGCAATGCAATCAACACTGATTATCGTGACTGAAGTAATGAGATGAAACGACACTTGACTGTTAATTAACTTGATAATATTTTACCAGACCAAGAACGAACTGTGAACGGCATCATAGTGAGGATCGGGCCTAATAAAAGATCTAAGAATTTGGTTTCCGGTCTTTAGAACGCAGACGGAGCCACAATAAACTCTAGTATGATAATAATTATATCATACTACAGTATTACATATATTATATAATTATAAGTTTTTTCAAGTATTACCATAACAAACCGTATTAACTTAGTTTCAACAACATAAGTGTGTTTAAGAGGTAAGCCGTGAGAGGTAATTACCTCTAAGTATATCTTAAGTCTGTAGTTTATACATTGTTTAGAAAAAATATGGAGTAATAGTTTTTTTTTTAGATTGCTGTTAGTAAAGTTTTTTTTGTTATTTTATGTTATTTTATAAAAGAATGTATAAATTATGTCAATAAATTTTGTTTATATACATATATACCTATTTAAATATTACACTGACAGCGCTTAAGAGAGCAATTGTGAATGCTTGTATCATTGCTATAATTTTGAAAAAGTTCATTGAGAATATTGTAATCTGAGGTAAAACTTATTACATATTTTGTAAATTTTATGATTGTTTTTCAGAGTTTTTGGGTTTATTATCATAATTCATAATTGAAATATTATTTTTATCGGTGCCCATATATATAAAATCAGCTTTTGTATTACTGGGTAAGGAAACTTTAAGGTAGGTACAACTAAAATAAATTTCAGACCAATTTAATATTCCATGAATAACATAATGTTAATTTTTTTTTATTTTTCCAATGTAGCTAGGTAGTACCTATATTCAAATAAGAAAATTTTCATTCAGAATTCGATGTGTATACGATGAATTTCTAAGGATATCTGTTAATACTTAACACCTTCATAAATTGATGCCACTCGGAAATAAGATTTATTGATTAGACGATATATAAACCTAATCTTCCGGTAAAACGTTTTGTGTTTTGTATGCTTGAGATTTTTCGCTTACACGAAATGTTTTTATTTCTTTTATATGACGTATATTATAATTGCGGTGTCTTTAAAGAAATGTTATAACTCAAATAGCTAGCTTTAAAATGTATAGTAAAAGGTTGTGTAATAGGACTAGCCATGTACCAAATCACATCTAAATCCGTCCAGTCGTTTTAGGCAAAAGAGGAACATACAGACATACAAACATTCATATTTATAGTACGATGTAGATAAAATTTCATATAGAAACTATTCTCGTCTATCATACATTGACAAGTAACTAGTATTTACACGATGCGATAACCATCTAACCTCTGTATCAAAGGCGAACTAACGCTATGTTATTTATATGCAAAATTGTCCCATGAATTAACTATTATCAGATTTTAGATGTTATGTTAAGGAAGTGTGAAAATATAAGAAGAAATTCATTTCCTGATCACAATTAACAACAATTAAACTTTTATCTAAATAAATATGAAAACGAAAGCTTATTCAATCATTCACTCTTCAAAAAATATCGAAAACCACTATAAACGGATATTGCGAGAGGGCCGAATTAAGGAGGTCTAAGGGCTCTCGCAAATTTGGAAGAAAGTCCTTCATATTTTGTCATTTATAATAAAATTAACACGTTATTAAACGACTTTTAATCTTTTCAGCAACCTCAGTATCACCGACACGAACTTATGCGAGGTATTTGTTCGAATGACCCAAAATTAGGCGCTTACCTATATGAAATTTAAATAATCTCAAATATATCTATCTATCTATGGTAGTTTACTCACAGACTTACAGACTGACTTTTAATTTTCATAATGTAAAAATGACGATTCAAAAGAGCTTGTAAAAGTCTATTTGAATAAAGAATATTTTGATTGATTGATTGATTGATTGATTGATTGATATCTATGATGATGTATATATCAGAGGTGAGTGACCCGGGATCCCAACCCACTCAGTCTCTTTAGCCAGCACGTTACCACTGTGCCACCACTGCTAAAATTTTATTACGAAATTAACTTTGAAATACCTACCTACGTTCATGTAATTATCTTTAAAGTGTCAACACTGACTTACGCATTGGGAATTTATAACGATGGTAATATCGCTTAATATAATTAACACTTGTGATGAAAATTAAAAAAGTATCTTATACCAGTTTAGCATTTTGTGCTCATCAGTGATTTCGTTTACGTATATTGTATTTGATGCTACTCTTAATATATAAAGATATAAATATAACTTAAATATTATAAAGTCCTTTTAGATAATATACCTATATATTTGATATCAAAATATTTTTATATATTATGAAAATTAAAATAATTATTCAAGTATTTGTGTTGTAATTTATATATTACTAGCATTTTCCGAGGCTCTTCTAATTCTAAGATTGTACACAATACTGTAATGTTATACAGCCTATAATTATTTTCGTCTATAAAACTCCTCAAAAAGTCAACACTAAAAGAAATTTTCAATTCGAACGAATTGTTCCTGGGATTAACGCGTTCAACCAAACAAACAAATTAATAATTATTCAGCTTTATAGGTAATATTAATATAGATCGTAAACTGGTAAGTCCATTATTATATTTAGTGCATTACTAAAATCTATTTACATGTCAATAACATGTATAACTTATGGAATGAATTAATTCAATTTCAATTTCACCTAAGGCTTTAAATTACTAAATCATAAAATAGATCGAATCCATAAACCTTAACGAGACATAGTATATTTAAATACGTCTTCATAATATGCATTGCCTGAGGGTAATAGCTTACTTCAAGATTCCTGGTTAATAGTGTCAACTTGTATGACAATGTTTATTAAAACGCAGTTAAGTGAACGTTTTGCTATTTTAAGCTGGGCCCATTATAATTGAATTGACGATAATGTTTCAAGTTAATTTTGTATGACAGCATTTATCGTCTTTTTTGATACCTATTTAAAATTGTTTTCCTTATTAATAGGTAATATTTTTATAAAAAAATATGACTTTGAACATCTGACTTCAAAATATAAAACAATAAAAAAATAGTTGGTAGTTTTCATTTACGATGTATACTTGTAACTAATCAGATATTTTAAGTTAGCGCCAGCTGACAAATAATTTATTATCCTTTAAAATACTATTCATATTATAGGTGCATTATTAGTATGTACATCAATTTGTCAATCTGTAATATATTTGCCTGCACTTGTAAATTGTATAATTTTGGTTTAGAGTTTAGTGTATATGGTTCGGTAACTATAGTATTTTTATTTACATTATTTTTTTACTTTTTAATGTTTTTTTTGTCTAGAAGATGTTTTTTGAAGTCATTATTTTTAGATTTTTAGTGTAGACATACATATATAAGTAGTAGAACCAAAACAAGAAGTATTTTTAAATATTCAATAGGTCATTCAATCATTCCGTATTTTCTACAAATGCTAGACTAAAATGATTGTTATTTTAATATAATATAAAATGAAAAATCTCATAAAGATAAATAAATCAAGAAAATTACCAATAATATGTACCTAATATAGTATGTATTTGTATAATACGAAGCTCACATATCTGAATCGCTAGTAACTTTAATTTCGTCCAATTTTCTCAAATCCATATAGCCATAAATGAGCCATAATCATTAACATTATAGTTAATTTAACTTTGATAGTGAAATTAAGTCACTACATAATATATAGATAGTTAAAATTTTTCTCATCCGGGACTCAAACTTAAGAACTCTTTATAACCGTGTTTTAAGCTGAGATCTTACAAAAATATCATGAAATTTACCTATCATTTATATTAGACAATTACAAAAGGGATAGGACATTAGGCGTCACTGAACATTTATTTTTACTACACTTATGTAAGTTAAATAATTAAAACTATTATTGTTAACGTAACACTGCTACTACAACGACTGTCGAAAAGTAATTATCGTTAAATAATATTGCTAATTGCTTGTGCGTTGCCCTTAACACCATCTCAGAAGGCCATCAGGTAGAGTATCCTATATACCTACTTGGAATAGTATACATAGTAATGACATAAGAGGGTCGGTCGTTGATTTAAAAATCTTTTTGTAAATGAACATTTACAATAAAAAAATGTTAACGTAAAAGATCAAAACAAGATAATGTAGAAACATATTATATGTTTATTATATGTTTATTATATAGTTTATTTTTTATTGCACTTATTTAAGATGTTACACTAAAATTACATATTAAAAGGCAAATGTGGACTTATCCCCATAAGAGATTTCTTCTAGTCAGCCCATGGATGTGAGAGATATTCAGTACTATGCCGTCAGACCCTATATGATATGTACTAAATGCACATACTTGCAGTATGTATGTAATACATACATAAATAGGTATATTTTTTAATGTTTTTTATGAACCTTTAACCATATTGATTTTTAGTAACTTCATTTCATCTATGGCACAGAGGTTATGCAGTAAACTAACAATATATATTTTACAAAAATCACTTCAGCCGTTTAGAAGTTACGAAGGAAAATAGCCTCCTTATACTTCGAGAAGTTTTACGTTGTAAGTTGCCTTTGATAAGCAAATGTTCATAAATTCAGTTATTTTTATTATTGAAGTAATTAAGTCTTATATTTTATGGATTACATTCTGTAATTTGTTATCACAAACATAAAATTTATATTTTACAAAGAATTTCCTAGGATTTTTCAAACAAGTTATCATTATGTTGAGAAAGAGCAAGAACATAGAAAATATAATAATATGGCTCGGTATTAATCATATACAGAAAATTTGTACGTAGTAGTACAAATGACGGGTTTGTATTATAGGTAAGTGTTACTTATGCATGGTTTTCTTTAAATTTTCTCCTTCTCTGAACTTTTGCTTCCGTCTCTGAATTGTAATAATTTGATTTTAACTATTTCTTTTTAATAAAAGATTTTTGATTATAAATAAGAAGATTGAAAATTAGCAACATTATTTTTATATTTGAATGAATTTAGTATATGTACATAATTGAGCAAGAGACTAGAGCTTCTTACTTTTACCACACTTTTACTAAAAAAGCTAGTTTTTTTAATGTTGGGAACTATTTACACATACCACCCACATACATTACTGGGTGTTTTATGTAACCCACAATGTCTCAATAAGAAAGTTATACCCTAAAAGCTAACGGAAACGCCCTGAGCTTTATAGGGCAACGCATCCCACGTAACTCAGACTAGGTTACTCTAATTATTTATTTTACTTATATACTAACACTTTTATGTGATCTGTGCTTATACCAATGTTGCCACTCTATTATATAGTTGTTGGAAGTCTCACATATTTTATAATGGTACAGATAAAAAATATATGTATTTTTTTAATTTATTATTATTTTTGTTATAGCTTTATTTTAAAATACTTCATCTGTCGAAGACTGTATCCAAGGTAAATATTGTGATATGTCTATGAAGCGGCTCGGTGCTGCACAGCCTGGACCTTTGATGCTGAAACCAATCTGGAATATGAAGAAGTATTAGTAATAAATAGAATGCTATTATTTTGTTATAAAATGGAACTCATATTTTAATGATATAAGTGTAAAACATAATATTACTAAGTGATGTTTGTTTCTCAATGACGCTATAATGGCTTAATAGATCTGAATTAAACTTGGCACAGATAATACATTATAGACTGGAATAGCACATAAGAAGTTTATGTCCCGCAAAAATTTACGATTTTAGTAGGTGTAATCTTTGCCAAATTTGATCCAGATCCGCTCAGCTGTTCAGTTCGGCCGCTTATCAGTTCAGTGATAAATCAATCAAGTCCTGTTGATGTCTCAATCTCTATTAGAAATCTCTATCTTTTGACAAAAATCAGACTCCAAACTATTGCACATATATTTAATTACTTAGTGCCTTATAGGGTTTATATCTTATTTTAATAGGCCGTGATAGCCCAGCGGTGACGCGCTCGCTTGGATAACCGAGTGATGCGGGTTCAATTTCGGTTCTCGCACCTCTGATATTTTCATGTGCGAATCATATTCTATTATGATTACCACTTGTCTTACAGTAAAGGAAAACATCGTGAGGAAACCTGCATGCCTGAGAAAACCTAGCAAGTTTTCGAAAGACATGTGAAGTCCGCCAACACGCAGTAGGCCAGCTCGGTGGACTATGGCCTGATCCCACTTGTACTGAGGGAGGCCCGTGTCCAGCAGTGGGACGTTAAAATAAAGAACTGAAGATGATGATCTTTTTTTTATCATGGACATTGTACATACAAATATCCACGGTCCTGTAGAGTTAGAAGCGAGCACCATTCCATTGTCCCATTTGCAATTCTTCTTATTGTTTTCAGCAAATCCACAATAATAATATGTCGGTTTGTATAAATCATTGCGGAACTAAAAAAATAAGGTACCATTTTACTTAATTGTTATCGTACTTCATCCTTACCAATGTATAACAATTCTATATCTGTATCTTAATTTTTTTTAAAGAGGATAGATCCATTTTAAGAAATTATTATTATTTTTGTATGACGAGTTGCTTCATTTATTTTTATATTTAAAACAAAATGAAATATAACAATATTCTATTATAATTAATAGGTCATAACATCATGTACACAACTCACCCCAATACGACCGTAGAACTCGTCGCATAACGCATTGTTTATATACTGAACCTTGTACATTATTTTTTCTAAAAACATTTTCTCTAGAAAGAATAACACAGACGAAATTATTATATTTATGTATTAACTAAAATTAGTTAATACATAAATAAGACTTTTCTGAATATTGCGCTACTCAACCAACATCGGGAGTTCTATTATTCGCATAAAGTAGACATAAAAATTATTTCATTAGTTAAAGAGTTCGAGTTCGAGGGCAAGGGTGAATGTGCTGTGAAACTACCAGTCAAGTCAGACAGTCAGTTCTTTTACAGTTTTAATTCTTAGCCTTGTCAGAGTCCTTATCTTAGTCATTAATAACAAATTACTTAGAACTACCCTTAGAACCAGTAGAATATAAAGTGGACTAGAATTGTCCAAAGTTGCCAAAGCATGTTTGTGACGCATCAAAATTGACAGGTTAGCATAAGCCTATCAATTCATTTGGCAGATGAAATATTATAAGCAAATTTGTATACCATCAGTATATCCCAAAACATAAAGCTGGTTTGATGTATTGTACGAATAATCAGGCCAACATATCGGTATAAGTTGATCTGAAAATGATAAATTTATGTAAAATTCTCCGTTATCAAGCGTATTTTTATTAGCTGACCAGACAGGCATTGTTCTATCAAATAAAAAAGAACAGTTTGCTCCAACTTTTTTGGCAATTTTGGATGAGTTTTTCCTCAATACTTTACAAAGTGATACAAGACCAGTTTCTTTTATTATAATATAAATAACGCCATATTACTCTTATGTTCGCTAATTATGAACCCAGTTTCTTAAACTTTTTATACTTCTCACTTATTAAATGTAATTATAAGACTTTAATATTACTTAATTTAATATGAAACTATAAAATTATCAACAATTAAATTATACTTAACCGTGACATTCGTCAGCAAGTTCCACTAAAGCGATAGTGTTGTACGTAGCGTATTCATATTCCGGATGTAAGCTGTATTCCTTCACGTTACAAAATAAAGTTTCGCTGTTTTTTACTATGAACATAGCCTTTCCTTCCCTCCTTGAAAATTATTAAGACAATAACCACCAATGAAATAGAAGATGTTACATTTATTAATACTTAAATCACATAAATGTTTAAATAGATTGTCTTGGAAAAACCCGATCGTAATAAGTTTTTTTATATGAGGGATACACCTTAAAACACTAATTATAGAAAATTTTATCTGTTTGTATATATATGAGCACATTTCACACGTAAAGAACTGAACGGATATTAACAAAATTTCATGTGATGATAACTTGACATTTAAATTATTTTTCCTCCAGGAAAATTTCTCATTCGCACGAAGCCACATGGCACCGAATTCATCTGAGTGGTTCTCATACAAAAATTTCAATAATTTAAGATAACTGAACTAGAAGTTACATATTAAAAAAAACTGCTTCCTTACGCTTACATGGTTAACCCTGGCCTGGCTAACCTTATAAGATACATGAAACCAAGTGCTAAAAAAATTTTCGTAAAAAGGCTCAAAATACCAAATATCACCATAAGTATAATTTATAAGTATTTATAACCGCAACCAAACAAAGCCAGGGAACGAAGAAAGCAGTATCTTAGAAGAATCTATACCTTTTATTCAGACTTATTATAGCTTACTGGATTTTTGTAGGATTAACCCTTCTTACATCGTCGGCATTTACAATCCCATATTTTCTTTTAATCAACACTAGTCCCGTCAGTGCTACTTTAAATGATTCACCTTCATCTACAAACATAATAAAACATCAAATTACCTGTTATATAAGTAGTTAAACCACGAGTTCGTAGAATACGACGTTTGGGGTTTTCACGATATGTCGCCATTTTGTGATATCTAATATCCGCCATATCATATCACTAAGGGCCGAATCACACTATTGTGACGACGGAAATGACTTGTATGGTGTTAAATAATAACACATATGTTTTATATACATACAAATATTTGTAATTTCGATGCATTTATTTTATTTTTAATAAAGTTTATATATCAATATAAAACATAATATTACTTTTTACTTACGAACATGAACTCTTAAGACTCCGAGCCAAGGAAAAGCGTTACTATCTCCTAAGTTACCTTCTTTTAAATTGGAATGTATCGTCGAATCGCATTCTCGTGGCTGCAGTGAGACTTGATAACCTAAATACAGTTATTATAGTGGAAAAAATATAATATATTATTACACACAGAGCCATTTACTTCCGTGGTAAGCTACGAGGCTTGCGTTACGGATATAGTTGATAGCACATATTACTTACAAGTTTTAGTTATTTTTACAAAGTATATTATCTAGAGATCGTTTTAAATGCCTAAATTGGTTTTTAAAGTATGCTTATAAAATTTTAATACATTACTTGGTTAATAAGAAATATATGTCTGCAAAACCAATAAAAATGTCGAAAACAATAAAGCCATACTTACAAGATAAAATAATAAGCAAAGAATATCGAATAACTGCGTAAATAAACATTATTGCAAAATCAATTATTTTGACTTTCAATTAACTATGAAATTTAACAAGCCGCATTAAAATATTGAACGAATCGTATTAAATTTAAAACGTAAAATCGTCAAATCAAAAGTGTTTGGAAAAATGTAATTAAAAAAACATTTTAATTTTTGACAAGTGACTCACCCTCCCTCCGCTGAACGCCTGGGTTCGCCCCTAACGTGTAGTTAACTGTTAGTGCCAATTTCTTAGAGATAAGATATTTTCCCAGTGTAAAAATTATCTTATATGTTGATCCGGATATCCTGCTATAATCATGTCAAATTTCATCAAAACCTGAACAGTAGTTAAATTCTATAATGTGTAATTATTGTATTGTATGTATTTCGTTTTCTATTACAAATTATGATATAAAAATAAATAATATGCGAGCTATGGAATACCTGCTTTTTATGGTGCCGATATTCTAAAACATATATCTTTCTATAACACATACTATACATATTAATCTTATGTTATTCACGACTCCAAGAGAACAATGCAACTTGGATTACTAGCGAAACAAAAACTTTGCAACTGACAACAAATATGTTTCACTTTGGTTACATAGTAATTAAATATTAATTTCTTGAAAATGTAAATTAATTTTGTGTATCTCGGAAATGACTGATGTTGTGAAGTTATGCATTGTTATTTCGAATCCGAAGTTCATGATTTAAAAAACCCACATTTATCCAGGAATCTTTTATATAATATACTTATCTTTTTTTTATTTTATACCATTTTTTTCTTTTTGTAAGCATTTTTGTATTATAGTTATTTACTTACTGTTTCAGGCTGTGTCTGCTACATGGTTTTGGATGGAATTCAGTACAAAAACAATTTGATCTGGAGTAAAGTAAGGATAAATCGCTTGTGTTCAAAGAATTGTTCGATGAATTATCTGACAATATCAGCCTTCTAGCCTTTAGTTTATAATTGCAAGTCAAGTCAATAGTAGTACTTCTAGTAAATTATTTTGTTAATGCCACATAAGTGAGTTAAAGCATTACATATAATTAATATGTAAACAATGTATCAAACGTTGGTAAAATTTATTACTCACGATAATCCCATTAGATAGTTGTAATCAATACTCATATTTATTGCAATTCGCATATTGTTGACAGTTGAAACAAAATTATTAACATTATGTAAATAATAAGTACTCTGTTAGAGTTTGAGTTTGAGAGTGTTCGTTTTTTAGATTATAAAATTGAATGCTAGTCGAGCTTTTATCTCATCACTGTTACACTATACTAGTGACTCACCCTCGCTTCGCTCCGGTTCGATCCCAGGTGCCCTCTACCTTTAAAGTTTGTAACACTAAAAATAAAAATAAAATCATAATATGTTGCGAGAGCATGCCCGGTCGCGAAATCCACTCTTAGGGGACGTTTACTAATTATAAACTACATCCCTGTATAATTTCATCTTTATACGTATGTAAGCGGTTTTCGATATTTCGTGATCAGTGACTTTTCGATTTTAGATATTAGATTATAAAAAGTAATAATTGTTTTATTTGTTAATTTAGTTGTCTAAATAGTCGAAAGTTAGCTGTGCCTCAGTAACAAACTATGTATGTAGGTATGGTTCGTGGATAGATATAGGCGAAAATTGATTAAGAATATTATTGCTTGGTTTTTCCTCGTATAATTTGCAAATAAGCAAATATACTACTTTTCTAGATTCACATATATATTTCTTTGCGATTTGTAATTACATATTATGCATAACTTGCAATTCTCGCAGTACCACAATAACGCTATATTAATTTATCCATACCTACTCGGCAAATCGCGAAAAATATTTCTGTGTGAAACTATAGTACTCTCAGTGAACAATAATTGTTCGTGGTTTAATAATATATTTTCGATTTAAATAACAATTTAACAATACAACAAAATTTAACAATAACAAATTAACAAAATTTAACAATAATTCTATATTTTGAAATAGGCTGGCGGCGATCACATTAATCCTAAGGCGTAATGTCTTCTAAAGAGTCGTTAATCGAATAATGTCCCAGGTTTCAGATTGTTAATCCTATTTTAAGAAGTCTGAGAGAAACTAGGATTTTTTTGAAACAAATGTAATATGATAATGATCCCTTTCCTGCATTTAACAAACGCAGGTCCCTAGCAGTGGATGTTAAAAAAGGGCCGAATAAAACTGCCTTAGGTTTAGGGCTAGATTGTTTCGATGAAACTATATATTGTAGCTAAGTATTGGGATTGTCTGTTAACACATTAATTTTATTATTATTTTTTTTTTCATCTACTATTCTATTAGTACCAAGTAGAATGAACATTTGATCTAATTTACAGGTAGATATCCGATCGGTTTAGCGGCCTGACTGGACGCTTGGCAACGTTTTGCATGTTTCTTATTGGCGCATCCGATACGACGGACGTGACAGCGACAAGTGGAACATACTTTTGCGCTGTTTTACATTTTATCATTTAACAATGAATTTTAAATTTAAACTTTTTTGCGAGATAAAATAATATTTGTATCAGTAATGGCACATTAAATAGATATTTAATTTAGTATTTTGTTGTGTTGTTTCAATATCAATATGCTATAATCACATGACGTTATAAGACAATAAGTATTATGATGTGTAATAAACATATTATTGTTTTTTTATTATAAATCTTTAAAAGATTGTCATAATTCTGTAGCTGCATTGATTCTGTAAATACATATAATATTATCTATGTATGTTGTTGCATAAAATTTACAAGAAGTAAGGGGTCGTCCATAAATCACGTGATGTTTTTAAGCAACTTTTTAGACCCCCCCTCCCCCATGGTGATACGTGGTGAGGTTTAAGATTATAACTCAAAATCACGCACTCAAAATCACGTGTATTTTTTTACAAAGTACCTTAAAAAATCTGAATATTATTTTTAAATAAAGGTTAACAGGTATAACCCTCTAGTTTCGGCCGACGGTCAATTAACTATGAGCACTGGGTACCTACATCACCCGGTGCTAAAGTTAAGTCAAAGTTTTTATTATAGTCAGTGGATTTTTAAAATGGTATTTTCCTTTTATTCATTCTTAAAACTTTAAAACCGCATCTTCAGGCTTGCTATTATAATCTCAATATATTAACAACATTACTTGGATGTTTCAGTTTTTGTTCAAGTAAAAAAAATATTATAAACAAAGTATAAATACTTAAACTTTCAGTGCTGATATTCACATATGTAAATATAGTAAAAAGTTTTTGAAAATATCATTAAAAATGTATAATTCGTCCGTCTGTAACTTATACCTACTACTATAACAATGTAACGTTACTTATAATTTATGTATGTCTTAATTTTTGTACATGATATTAATGGAAGTATGTCAATACTTTTTATAAGCAATCAAAAGCAATTAAAACCAATCGGTTCATTATTACACTTCCATTCTTACTAATAGCGACGCTTCGTGTGTCTGGGGGAATGTTTGGCCCATCCTATTGGTCTCATCATCTGTTATGAAGAATTTATAATACACGATTTTTTTAAAGCATAGCATAGCTTTTAATAGGTGCCTCTTCTTGCAATAGTAGTTCCCGTACAGGTCTTTTCAGAAAAGTTTGGAGGTGACTAGGCTTATTATTATAAAAGTTCAGCGATTGTCGCGGCGCGCGGGATAATCCCAACGGTGAGTAAAAAAAATCACGTGATAACTCACTACACCCCCCCTCCCTCCTGGTGATATTTCGTGATTTTTTCCGAACCCCCTCCCCCCCCCATTCAAACATCACGTGATTTATGGACGACCCCTAAGGCTAAATAAAAAGCTAAATAATAAAGAAAATCATAAAGAAGCTTAAAATTTAAATGTAGTGGATGCTCTATAAGACATGTAAGAAGTAAAGTAACCGTTTCATTGACACTAGACAAGAAAATTTTTTTAGATGTGAGCTTAAAAGCTCTTTCTGAAATGGAAATTGAACAGGTGAACAGTTAAGTAAATGTATAAGAATGTAAAACTTAAATCCACCCTAATTTGAGCCTAGTCAAAGCATGTTTTATTTCATGACTGCACTAGCAGATTATTTCGATAGTACCTATTAAATGACTAGATTTTTTTTTATTAACTGTAAAGTATTCAATTTATAGTTATTTATTAGCAAGTAAACATAATATACTAGGGAAATACGGGACGGAAAAAGACGTAGAGGAAGGCAAAAAAGGTGGGATGACGATCCGCCCAAGGGTTGGCGAAGGACAGCAAGGACAGACAAAATTGGAGGGAACTTAAGGATGCCTATGTCGCAAGACAGCATGACCTGGTAACTGATATTAAATGTTCAATTTACGAGTATATACTCGCACATACAGAAAAAAATAAGTATAGTTAGTATAGTTTTATGTTTTTTATTTATTTATTTTTAAAAATATATATTATATTACATATTATTGTGCAAAGGTCAGAGCAAATAAAGGTTATTTTTATTTATTTATTTTAAAAGTAATATATAATCTTGTTAATAATAAAAATATAATAAATAGTGGGGTAATTTAATATAATTATTAATTATAAAATAGCTAACTGACAATAAATTAATATTTTAAAGCTTAAATTAATCAATATGTAAAATCCTATAAAAAATGGTCATGCCACCAACTTCCCAACACCCCAGGCGACAAACCTCCCGCAAAGTTTGCTTTAATGCAAATACACGTATCTGAGTCAAATTATTGCCATTATCGACAATGAATGAGGGAAGTTAAGGTTATCGTCCATCAAATATTTAGCAACGTTTTATTTCTATATAAGGTGTATCAATGTTTATTAATATGTACATATAAATTAATTAAATAAATATATGAAAAATATTAATCTTCTAGCGATCGATCTTCGCTTCGCTCGGGTTCGCCTTTTGTACATTTTTATTAATTTGGGCTAAAAGCAAATTTAAAAAAAAATACTTTTACTTAATTACTCTTTACTTTATCAATAACAGCTATCTGCAAAGTAAAAGTCTCAGAAAAGCCATTCAGACATTTCGGAGATTAGCCGAAACAGATTGACAAACTGACACAAATTGCCCCTTATTTATGTATGTATATAACATAGGGAATAAAAATTTATATCGATATCCGTCATTTTTGAAGTTAAGAAGGATCGTCATTTGAGGTAGATAGGTATTGGGTAGTTCTATGAAATGAGTACTTTCTCAAGCAGAAATACGGCTAATACTTTAATATTAAGCTTAATAAATATATATTACATAAGTCAGTTTGTGCAACTTATATTTATAGCTACGTAATCACTAGATTATAACCCTTATTCTAATAAGTATGCATTTAACAATGTGCAATTTAGTTAAAGTCCAGAGATATGAGGAGATGCCTATCTATAATGCGTTGTGAGGAAACGTACTGCGAAAATTATTGTAAGCGTAATCTATGCCTAGATGGCTATACAATATGCATAAATTTGTTCACTTTCAACTAATGATAGGTTTTACGAAATATTTTACTTAAATGCTTAAATGTGGGTGTGGTAGCCCAGCGGTCCTAAATTTGAATCCCAGTTAAGGCTATGTATAGTTATTAGGTTTTTGTGTTAAGAAATACATCTCAGGAGCAGCCCAGAATAGGTAATATGGTGGTGTTACGCACCCTTCGCCAAGATCTAAACTTTCGTAGAAAGTGCTCTTTAATGTCGGCGCGCATACTTGTAAAATATACAAGCTATCGCTTATGAAGTGATCACTAATTAATAATGTCCCTTAGATACATAGTAGTGAATTTATATTCTACCAAAAGAGTGGAATAATTGTTCTTTTAAGTAATATTCATACTAAAAAGTTAGTAGTAAAAATAATTAAAATTGGTTTAATGTAAGATTTATTCATTATAAGTATTCAAACAGTATTAAAATTTTGAACCACTACTTTGGCTCATTTTGTAGTGACCCTACTTTCTGCTCCAGCGTTCGTGAGTTCGAGTCCCGTTGGAAGCATTCATTGTAGAGCACGAATGTTTGTACTCCAGAAAATTTTCAAATGTGCTTTAGAAAATCTCTTGATTTAAATCGTTTATATCACAAAAGTACCATAACTCACGTAATAATGACCGGTAATCTGTTCCCACATAAACCACCATTAAACTCATTGCGCCGTCTTCGCTAGACTTTCACACTTGCGCTTTCCATCATTTATCTTTAAAAAATCGTCACGCTGTAAAATTATGTAGAGGGTAGATTTGAAATCAGTTTACTACTATTAAAACGATGTCTGTGTATAATGAATAAAATCTTTTTTAATTGTTTCACTTCTCTATTTAGCCGGTTTGTGTTTAATTTTAATTAAATATCTAAAGTTTAGTTCTAAACAACTTAATGATTAATCTTTACAGCGACTTATTATTATCATTTTTGTATGAAATCTATTGTAAACAAGGGTTTGGTATATGGAGTAGAATTTCGCTCTAGCACACAATGGGCTATACAACACTAAAATAATTTTTCAAATAAAAATAGTAGTTTCTTCGATTAGCCCAGACCCTTCGGCATTATAATATTAGTAGGTATATTATAAATAAAACGCCAATGTGATAGTTATAATAAGCGTTTGGGAAACGCCCACGAACATTTATTACACACTGATTATCAAGTAATAATTTCTTAGTATTATCTCTATCCTTCCGGCCTGTTCTTAAGAAAATTCATCTTTTATTCTAAAACGACTGGCGTAAATAGAAACAATATGTAAAGATTTAGTTTTAATATATTATGTACTATATCACTTTCTATGTATTTTTTTCTTTATATACTTTTAGCGCAATAAATAATATTAAATATGTCTTAAGCCCTTTTTATCGGCCCACTGCTGGGGGTGGGATTTCCTTCAATACGAAAGATATCAAGCCATAGTCCACCACGCTGGCCAAGTTTCAGTAAAATCTGCCTTATATAGAGACTTAAACTTCAAACCTTCTCGAAGTTAGTATATTTTTATTTACTTTTAAAAGTCAAAGTATTCCCTTCAGTATGACATAGATCAAACAAGCAGTTTTTAAGTAATACTTTTTGTTGGAAAAGACCATGAGATGTCAAATTAATGTAACATATGACAAAAACATACATGTGCATAATAAAAGCTCATTGCACAATGTACTTAATACCATGGTGATGTTTGTCCGTCTATTTCCATTTTCACATAATAACTGCAAATGTTTAAATCTGTTTAAAATGTTAAAATATATTTTATTCAAATAGGCTTTTACAAACACTTTTAAATTGTCACTTTTACATTGCGAAAAGAGTTGTGTTAGGTGATCGAATAGGTTGGCTGTGTAACTTCACTTTTTTGTTGTTTGTTTGTTGGCTCTGTAACATATTTTAAACAGAGATATTTTTTCAATAGACTAAAGTAATATACAAACAATATTATAAATACTCACATAATACTTTCTTATGCTTATACGTGAATACTTGGTATTGTAAATGAAACTATATTTTCGGATTTTGTCGCGGGTTTATTTCGATTTTTGGTTCCCGACGTTTTGAATGCTTTACAGCAATCATGTTCACGGGAGAGACTAAGGTATTTGACGCCTCAGAGATCAATATAATATACTCGAATTACTCTTTTGTCTGAAAAACATGAATATGGTCGAATTTTGACTGTAGGGTGTAAACTCTTAAATAAATTAAACAACTTGTATTACATAATTTATTGAGGAAGGCAATATATCATCGTAATACACTCGTACATTGTAGAGAATTTTATTATTATACCATTGTGACTGTTAAAAACTTACTACTACTACTAGCGGTAAACCCGAGAGAAGTGGGGGTGAGCCGCTAGTCCATAATCATATAAGTAAAATCCAGGTTAGGTAAAAAGTTGTATAATTCAAAAAGTATGTACAGATGTCGAGTCACAAAGACAAACTGTCGCAATGTGTTGTAAAAAAGAGCCGATTTAAATCATCTTCAAAATTTGTGCTTGTTAAAAGTTTCATATATGGGGCGAGTGAGTAACTTATACGTGACAGACATCCTAATGTGTACCAAATCTGTAGAACAAATTTTTAAAATTACATGAACTTTACTTTGAATTTATAAAGTCAGACAATGGCTTGCCTATTTTTACCTCAGAATTTTGTCTATCGGTTTACAAAGTTTCATCAGAAACCCTTCAGCCAAAAACATATATAAAATGACGTCAGTTAGTAACTATGCATTGTCATAGACACTTAATGTGTATGCAAAATTACAGCTTAATCGGTTGAGAATAACTTTAAATTTCTGTTGCAAGGTTTGACCCATACAAACATAAACACATTAAGCTTGTAAAATAAAATACGCTTCACGCGAGAATTGAACCAGCTAACTCCTCCTACTAAGTTCAAACCTACATTTAACTAAAGTGTTATAAGATGCTGTAAATATAAGTATCGATTAATCTCCGCAAATCGTCTTCCCATGTATTCCCTCTTCCCAATCATTATCTAGTCTCGTTACGGTAATGATGACTGGTCCATTATTATTTATCATCACCTACGAGAAGTGAACAATCGATTTTGTTCGTGGGAACTGTATTAATACGATTTATCCTTATCCAACTAATAGTGTTCGTTGAGTTGTCGAAAGTTATATATTATAATCATCATTGAAAATTTATAGTTTAAAAATATAAAGCTACGGGGCTGTGTTATGGATACGAGATATGAATTATGATACACTACACAAATATAACTTTAAATACATACATATTATAAAATATAAATACCGATGACCGGAGTACAAACATTCGTGTTCATCACACAAATGAATGCCCCCAACGGAAATCGAATCCGCGACCAATGAAACAGTAAGTAGGGTAGTCAAATATATAAGTCACCGTCATGTATATAAATATTTCTTTTGAAAACTTGCTAGGTACTCTCAGACATTCAAGTTTCTCCACGATCATTTCCTTCCCCATAATGCGAATAGTAATCATGACGAAAATTATCCGCACATGAGAATATTAGAGGTATGAGAATCGAGTCTTTTATCCACTTTACTTCTGTGTGTGTTACCATTGGGCACTAAGGGTGGTATATGGTGGGTGATTGACTCTCATCGAATTAGACATTGACATCGAGATTCTTGTATTTAAGTAACGTGTAAACTTTCATATTATTCATTTAGTGAAAAGCTGTTAATTTGAAATTAGGAAGATACACTTTAGTTTTATTTTTACATAGTACGTAAGAAAAAAATGCAAAAACACTGTAATAGGGTGTACCCTATAATTAAGCGAAGCTTTTCGAATACTTTTATAATGAAAGAAAAAGCTTCAACTTCTAAAGATATAAAACTAATTCAACCCGTAACAATAACAGTAAAATACAACCGTATGGAATTTAAAGGCTTAGAGAAAACCACAAGAATGAAACCCACCGGTCTGTTTGTTATTTGAAATATATATGACCGCAGGAATCCAGAACAAGAAATAGTAGGATCCCTGACTTGAGAATGTTATAAATCTATTATAGTTTAAATCTTTTGAATTGTATTAACATGGACTTGATCTATGTCTTTTATATGGTAAATATCTAAGCTTCTCGTTTTCAATTGCTTGCCAGGTTTTGTATGCTACTCTACAAGCAGTCACGGGTTCGAATCCCACTGATGACATTCATTTGTGTGACGAGGGTGTTTATATTCATAATAATATGTATGTATTCAAAGTTATATATATGTAGTGTATCAACTATCTGATATCCATAGCACAAGCTTCGTAACTTACCATGGAAATAGATGGCGCAGTGTGTAATAATGCCCCAAAAAAAAATGTCTCTTCTGAAGAAGACGGAGAAAATGAAATCATCAATATACCACTCTCCGTTTAATGTTACATGTCTATTGATAAATACACACAAGAAAACCTTAGTACATAAATAAACAAAATGTACAAAACATTAAAATATGAAGATCGGCAAAGCGCGAGTTGATCATGATATCATACATTACGAGAACACAAAGATAGACTAACATTCTGTTGTGTTATCCCATAAATCTCTGTAAATAATATCGAAGCTTTAGACCGGCGAAGGACGAAAGTGTAGGGTGACCATGACTTTTCATGGCATATTTTAATTTTTATTTATTATAAGCATTTTTAGTAAATTAGACTGGGTTTTTTGGTATAACTAGTTTGTGGCTGTGACTCTGCTTGCGTGGTTGAATGAGTGGATGCTTACAATAAACCCATAATCCAAAGATTAAAAATGTATCTTAATTCTGATATTCACTGAAATTGCTGAAGTCACCGTTACAATGTACACGTAACGTAAGCGTCTAGCACTTGCAAATACACAAAGTAAAAAAGTGATTGATTGAATGTGAGGACTGATAGGGTGAATTTCATCACTTCAGTTTTATATAAGAATGTAAAATTATCCTCTTCAAAATATCTAATGTACAGATTAAAGCTATAATAATTATTTTCGTTAAGTTTTAGGAAAAAATAATTTATTTATTATTTAAAACTAGCAAAGCCGGCCCACTTCGCTGGGCGTAAGTCAAAATAAATTAAACGGTTTTTATAATTTTCGAATAAAATAAAAGTAGCTTCTTATGGCATTAGCTAACTGCGAGTGAAAGTCCCGTCAAAATCGGTCCAGCGTTTCAGAGATTTCGGAGAGCTGGAACAAACAGACAGACAGAGAGACAGATAGACAAAAATTAAAAAAAAATGACTTTTCGATGTAAGTACCGTAAATTCTTTCATATTCATTTAGTGAAAGTATGTTAAATTGAAATTAAAAACAGACACTTGAATTTTATTTATATGTACTGATTACTTTATTTATATACAAATTATACAGTATGGTAACCTACGTCGGTATGCTATAATCGTGCCGATGACATGTTTACGAGGCCCGCACCCCCGGATAAGCCGTAATAACCCACGTTGACAAAAAACACTAGAGTTTATTATGTAGGACTCTATGTGATTGACTCAAAAATGCTTTGTACCTTTTACGTTTTAAATGAAATGTTTTATTGAACATTGGAATCTAGTTTGGTTATTTAAAAGACATTAAACATCGATAATTTCATTAATATACGGATGTAAGTTTGTATATCATACATAACTAGCGAATCTCCCTCGCCCTGCTCGGGTCCGTGCCTACGTTTAACGGTTAGTATACATTTCTCAGAGATGACTTAATTTCTCGAAGTAAAAAGTATTCTATATACTCAGATAACCTCTACTTAAACTATCAGCATACCAAATTTCACCAATATTTGTACAGTGGTGTTCTCGCGTCACAGACAGACGGACAAAAATTAAAAACACTACACATTAAGCCTCTGTATCTATTCACTCAATTTTTATTATACGTATATAATATATAGATGACAGAAAATTGTTTGTTTCAGCTTATGAGGCAATTTAATTCATATTAAATTAGTACTGAGATCATATGATTTGATTCGCAGTAATTTTTGTATCGTTACTTTTATTTATCGTTTATTAAAAATTATATAGGTTCTTTTATTAATTGTTGTACAAATTTTTACTTTATTACGAGTAGGTATATTAATAATTATTTTTTATTATATTATATTTGCTTTTGTCATATATCTTAAACATTGTTTTTCTGTTAAAAGAAACCCTGAACTCTATCGCCAAAGAAATACTATTTACGATTACAATAAAGCGTTAATAAGAACATTGGAACTCTTTAAGAACACCTTCCACGGTACGTAACTAGTATAGCCACCTATAATAATTTTAGATGTTTAGAAAAACTATGTAAAGGGATCACCCATGTGGTTTTAGGTGTGTACATATTTGTATAGCCTATTGTCACAGCGAGCGTGTCTCCATTGTACCCGACAGGTAGTTCAAATTATATTAATTGAGAAATTTAGAATATTTAAATAGTATGAAGAAATTTCAATTTCCTTTAATGATTAAGTGATGTGAGTTCAGAACTTACTTTGGCAATGTGACGTAGAATGAGATTACTGTTACTATTCTTGCAATGTTTTGTATTTAATATTTATTATACTATGCTTATATATTAAATATTATATTTTATCTGAGATAAAGATAACAATTTTTTCAGCGATTTCAGACATTTTATTCTTTTATAAACATTTCACATAAATACATAATAAAAAAATACAACTATTGATCAATATACAAACAGAAATAACAGTAAAGTTAATAAATATAATATAAGCAAAACACTGAGCTCTACAAGCTATTTTGATTAAGATATTTATATTATATATACAAACGTGACATAAACAGTAAAATTATTGATACAAAACTTTTTAAATAATATAGCATATTTAGAGTATATAAATAAAAATTGTAACGCGCAACAATGAAAACGTACACATCTCTTTACAAACTCGTAACTAATATGTTTGACACTTAATACTTCCTCTCGGGGTTGAGATTTTGAATAATGCAGTAATAATACGGTATTTGGATTTATCCATTTGTTTGAGTTATCGGTTTTTTTTATTTTCTTTTGTGCGGTTGTACAGAAAGTGTGGTGAGTTGTTACAAATGGCGATTTACTATGATTAAATAATATAAGTACCTAAAAAATATTGCAAAAAAATAATAATTTACTTTTGTAATATGTCTGCACAGAATTCATTTTTTTCGGGAATTTTTTGCTTTAAGTTCTAATTATTTAACTAATTGGATTGTAAATCAGTTTTAATCTTTTTCATATAGTTAGACAATATTTTGAAATCTTTTAATAATTATTAATTTATTACGTAATATAAATTAGTGAAAGATAAATTTAAATATTAAGGTACTTATCTATACTTAATATTATAAAGCTAAAAAGTTTGTTTGGTTGAACGATCTCAGGAACTTTTGGTTCGTATAAATAAATTCTTTTATTGTTGAATACCCTATTTATTGAGAAAGACTATAGGCTATATCACATCACATGGAGCATTATGTAATATGTAGAAATTTAGTTCCTGGTATTTTAAACGTGGCCGAAGCCGCGGGAAATGCTAGTAAAAAATAATGTTATCGACTCCATCGAGAAAGTTAGAGGGCTTCACATTTCCAAAATTTTTTGTGTCTTTGATTTTAACGATATTTTAATAGGTCTTTGTGGAATTGATGTATGATATCATAATTAACAGGGACAAAGAGAGGGACCCATTCAACGTTTTGTATTTAAATTAGGATGGGTTTTTGTATTGGTAGTCGGCTTCGTCTTTATATTTTGGTTTATGGGTTCTTAAAGTTATGGGATCCAAAGACTTTCAGAAATGTTGTATTGAAAATTCGTTCGATTACAACGGATACTTATCCATTTTATTAGTTTAAAAAAATTGAATTCTATAATAAATGCTAATTCATATAATACTAGCATTTCCTGCAGCTTCGCACGCGTTCTAAAGACGTGAAACCAAATTCGTACTGATTCGCGCGGTATGGTATCTCGCAGAATTAACGCCCGACCTTCCCGTTTTTGCTACTTTTTCCATTGATGCTCCACTGCTACTCGTCGTAGCGTGATGAAATATAGCATATAGCCTTCCTCGATAAACGGACTATGAAACACAAAAAGAATTTTTCATATCAAACCAGTAGTTCCTGAGATTAGCTCGTTCAACCAACCAAACAAACAAATAAAACAAACAAACACACTCTTCAGCTTTATAATATTAGTATAGATGTCTATATAAATATTGCTTAAATTGCTCCATTTATTATTACAAGAAAAGATACATTAGATAAATAAATAAATTAAGAACTACCTACCGATAGCAATAAATAAAACCGATAGACAAGGTACAGATCAAATAATTCATACTTTCCCAAGTTGTTGACAAAATTTCTCCAGCAAATCTAGATATTTGGGTTCGAGTTTCCGATAACTTGTCAAAGCGACAATAATAGCACTATGCGCATGCGCAACTCAAGTAAATCTCAGAATATAGCGCACTAGGATATTTACGAGACGTAACACTGTAAACACTATATTTATGTTCAACTACAGTGTAGTGTGGGGAATCATAATTTATATCAAAATATATTATTGTTTTTCGTATGAGTATAATGTATTGTGCAGTAGCTTGCCGTCAGTTTACTCAATTTTAAAGATGTCTTCCCGACCATTTCCGGCCACAGTGGTCAATCTTATTGAGACTAGCCAACTGCGCAGGAGATAATTGGTGCAGTATACTCAAATTTAAAACGTATAATTGACACGTACAGTGAGAGTTAAAGCGCAGGACCGACGGCTTTACGTGCTCTACATGGCACAGGGGTGATACACCGCCAACTTCCTAACTCCAAACTGTCACTCAGGCATATTAACAGATAGAGAAAATTAATAAACTTGGCCAGAACCGGGACTCGAACCCAAAACCATCGGATATACAGCCGTCCATGCTAGCCTTTACACTACGGAGGCAGTTTAGATAGATTTTAACGTAAAGTAATACCAAGGCATAGACATAGTTTTTAATTAATATTAACAAAGTCAAATGTCAGATTATATTAAATATGTATATCATATTAAACCCAAATTAATTAGAATTAATACAACTTAATGTATTTAAGTTGTATAAATTCTAATTAATTGGATTTATAAAATAATACCACCAAAATCCTATGACTTGAATAAAGACAATATTTTTTCGAAGTGTGTTTTGAATTAGATATTTATTTTTGGATGCTTTCAATGAAGCCTACTAACCCTCACTTGGCCGGCGTAGTGCACTATGATCTAATCAGTAGATAAGGCCTCTGTATCATTAGTAATGACTATTTCAATTAGATTTTCGAAAAAGTATTCAATATACAATTAAACTAAGCTAGAATATATTATATGTATAGATTAGCTTAATCAGGAATTATACGTGTAACAATTTTGAAATATAAAATCTACTTAACTTCGTAAATCGTAATCAATTACTTATTTTCATTATTTATATTTATTTGTATTTAAATAAACCGGCCCTTAATGGTCTTAGACTGATTTCAGTCCAGAATATGTATGTAATAGTGGGCGGGAAATAAAACATTGCCATTTTACAATTTTAGTGTTGTGCTTTAAAGAGGATGAGGACTTTAATAAACTTATTTTATTTAGGTATAACTTACTATAATTAATATATTAGATTATTATAATAATTAATGTGAAAACTTTCTGTATGTTGATTACTTTTATCTCCAGAGTGAACAGTTGTAGAGATGTAGATAAAACTCGTTTCATTAATAAAATATTTGGGAGTAACGCCATTGTTAGTTTTCTAAGGACGCGCCCGAAAGAAATAAAGCGTTATGCATAATAGCGACTTTTTAAAATTATAAATAATGGATACTTGATGGATGTATGTAATATTAACGAGTGTTTCTATAAAATTCTTCGTATTCCGATAAAACCTTATCCAAAGTCACGTACCATAAAAAAATTAATTTTTTGAACTAATGGCTTATTATATACATACTCGTAAATACGCACGTCACTATGTCCTTATCGGAGCAAAGTCAGGGCGGCCATAAGCTTGTAGATAATACATAATAAACTTTAATTTGTTTGAGCTTACGCTATTTTGCAGCGTTCTTGTTAATTCTAAGTTATTATCGAAAATGTCAATTTACTTCAACCAAACCAGAATAAACATAATTAGTAACGCAAAAATTCTCAAGGGGAAAATTTACACCGTAATCTAATTGCAGTAGGTAATAAGTGTCAGACAGATATGCTAGTATGGAGTGACGTCTGTCAATCAACCCGTGGCACTTCCTTTGATAGAAGCCAGTGAAAGGTTGGTAAAATACCAGTATTTTATTACTTTACTGCTACTGTTAATAATATTATTACAGTGTAAACTACCGTTTATGTAATAGAAAATATTGTATATCACAAGCCGCTTACCCTAGAGCCCTTCCTAACCGTAGCCTAAGAGCTACTCTAGACCATAGTGTATAAATAAATAAATATTGTTGGACAGTAACACACAGCACTAATTCCATGGCAAGTGCGAGAGTTGTGCTGGAAACACAAAAATTGCAAAGTTTAAAGTAAATTTCCTTTTTTTTATTTTCATTTCTGTAATTCGAAAATCACATCACTAGTACCTAACCATTGGTTACGATTGAGACGACTTTATGTGTTAGAGCTTTATATTTATAGATTTACTTCTTATTGAAATTAATGGCAGATTGCTGTGATTTACATAGAAACGGTCTTATCTTCATAAATAAGAACTTAGATTGCATTAGTGCTTGCTTATTGAATTGTTCGCTATGAAATGAAACTTCTCTTGAAAATAGTTGACAGAGATAGTGGGTTCGAATCCTACATGAGTTTAATTTAAATTTAGTGGGAAATAAGAATTAAGGTGAATGAATGATGTTGGATGTGGTGTGAAATATGCTGACTTGGGATCAAACCAGATCTCTTTATTATTTCAACAGTCATCACATAATAAGTGCAATAACTATTAAAATTTACAACCTATCAAATAAATATTCAAAGAAAAATAAACTTTACACAAAACAAAATAACGTTTAAAACTTAATATATTCAAAATGATGACCGTACAGGTTATTGGACAAACGAATTGTTGAGTAATGGATGTACTTCACATTCGATTCAATAAAAGCTTGATGCCACTTGCGTATTATCTGGTCTATCTCACTTCGAATATCAGATGGACAGCATAAAAGTACTATGGTACAATGTATTATTTTTAACAGAACAATGACACACACACACACACACACACATACACACACACACACACACACACACACACACACACACACGCGCGCGCGCACGCAAGGACGCACACGCAATGCACACACGCACGCACACACATATAGCTGAAATGTGTGTAATGGTGATATACACACCAAAACTTAGGTATATTTACGCATTTATTTCGAACGAATTGTTGTAAAATTCCTCTTTTACGGCAAATACAGTAAAATATATTACCACATACATTATATACCTATACCGGTATCTAGTGTTCCACTAAAATAAATATTTTATAAAATACAAATTTCTTATACAAATATTAAATGTTAATTATAGCGTATACTACGTAGTTTTTCTTGGTAGATGATTGGTTATTGTCGTAAAAAGCGTAAACGTTTACGCCACAAGACATTAGAAGTTAAAGACCTGCCAATTTATTACCCGAAACTATAAATAAACGTCAGCAAAAACAAAAATCAATAATCCGATATGCCGTTATACCTTTTCAACCGTTTTTTTTGCTCTCAGTACCGTAGTTGATTTTAGTATGGCCTGTCGAACAAGATTGGTGTCAAACTTTTTATATAACGTCAAAACATTGCATCTGAGCGCTCTGGCGGATGTTTGTTCAAATTAATTGAACAAATAAATAATATATAAATTACAATTTTATTGATTTTTCGTCGCACTAAAGAATTTTAATGCTGCGAAAATATGAAAAGAGTGTTGTTTTATGGAACCCAAATGATTGTGGAAATTGCTATCGAAGTCCTACTACTATAATTGGTATGAGGATGGATGGAGGTTAATCATAATCACGTCAGAACGGTTGAATAAATCTCGATGAATTTTGCTGCAAAGATAAATTTAGTTTGGAATAGCGCATAGGCTACTTTTATCCTGGAAAAAATGTACGTTCCCGTGGGATAGACTTTTCTTTTTTCTTTAAGGACGTTATTAATAAGTATATTTTTTTTTGTAAATTTAATCAACCAAATAATTTTTATATAAGTACATAACTTTTGTTCGGATGCTCCAATTTTTACAAAGTCACTAAATTAAAAAGTAATAAAAACTGATATATTTACTCTAGTAATATGTAAAACTAGAATGAAAAAATACAATTTAAATGTAATTTTAATATTACAAGTATACAAGAAATGCAAACTATTAAAATATTTTAAAACTATTCCATCCTATTCAAGACCGTTATCCAAAAGCCATAAGAACAAAAAAGTGCTAAATACCAAACATTAAACGCCTATATGTTTATCTTTTCCTTTTATCTATGAAGGATTCTAACCAATTAACGATGTCGTTAGGACATTAAAATTGCATAATGTAGACGCATTCATCAATGTAAAGGTAAAATCCTATGACTGAGAGTAGCGATAAAACGGAGCGTTATAAAATAGCGACTCAGCTATAATTATTTAACGATTTTTTTCTACTAAATTTGTATTTACTACTTAGATGTTAATTTTAATTATATACTAACATTTCCCATGACTCCGCTCGCTTTCTATAGACCGACAACCATATTTTTAATTATATATTAGTTATACAATGTGATGTTATATATCCTATAGCTTTCCTCGGTAAATGGCACATCCAATACTATGAGAATTTTTCAATTTGAACCAGTAGTTCCTGAGAATAGCGCGATCAACTAAACAAACAAACTTAATCCAAACAAAAACTGCTTTATAATATTTTATTAGATTCAAACAAGAGCTTACTAACCAAAGATTACTTAGTTATACTCAAATTAAAATCCAAAATATTTTCTTCAGCATAAAATTACTACAATTTTTACTGAACGTCATGAATCTACTACCAGTTCGAAAAGAAGAAATCTCTGACCAGAGAAGAACTGGTGAAAAAAACTCAGCGAGAAATAAATAATATATATTGTAGGTAGGTATATAATAATATAATATATGTTAATGTATGCTTTTTGTTTTTTCATTTTGCAATGTCTAAATGGATTAGGATGAAATTTCGTACACAGATACATCAAAAGCTACTATTATCATTACAATTTGGCTGCTGCCATTCGAGCAAAGCTAGGGTAAGTCACTAGTACAATATACGTATTGGTCACTTTATATCTAAAACAAGACTGGTTTCTAATAAATTAGAAACTCAGTAATAATTTCATAATGATAATAATAATTGTAACACAAAATTCAAATATTAATATTATAAGAACAGGTTTGTTTTAACAAATTTTATTGCTATTTGGTATCTATTTAATATAATTTAAAATAACACCAAAACCGGTATCCTTAACACCTATTGGTACTATATAAAGCGAAACGGTTTGTTTGAATGCCTTTTACTGAATCTCTGAAATTGCTTTTCAGATTTGAGAAAAAATCTAAACATTTTATAGCCTGTTGTAATTTTGATATGGATTTTAAGTAATATTCTTCCTCAAGAGACAATCTATTTATTTTTCAAATTATATCGAAATTTGTTAAGCATGAAAAGTCAACAGACTTTCTTTTATAATTTTATTATTAGTATGGACATTAGTAAAGATTTATTTACCGCTTAGGCTATGGAAGAACTGTGGAATTATACTGATTATAATCAAATAATACGAGCAGTGTCTTAGACCAAAGCTACTTACTATTAAAATTTTAAGCTCATATAAATAGAAATAAATGTTGCTAAGCGCAAAACTTGAAAATGGCTCGACCAATTCGGCAATTTTTTTCTGTGTTACACGGAAAGTTCTAATAATAATACCTGGGTGCAAACCTGAGTGAAGCAAGGGTGAGTTGCTAGTATATGAATGAAATCGACGAAATCAAACGACTGTTACTTCTAAGTCTTACATTAAATACCATTGTACCCACAATGCCGATAGAAAAACTTAGTGAGCAAATTAGTGTCGCGTCAAAAGCGATAAACCCGTCACGCTCGATGTCGTCTGCAATAAACCCTCTGACAGATCGCTACTGAGGCTAAAGTGATGACGCCTTTTTAGAGTTCAAAATTGGAGGTTCAAAATCGTTTATATTTTGAACCAAAAAAGTTTAACCAGTTATTAAAATTGGTATAGCTTAGCGTAATAGTAGGAATATCATTATTATTTTCATCATTTTCTAATAAAATATGCGAGTGAAAGTCCTGTTATAATCGGTACAGCCGTTTCAGAGATTAGCTGGAACTAACAAACAGACACCCAAAATATTGCATTATAGTAGAAGATTACCAAATTTTGTATATTTAAAAGTTATCAATCAGAGCTGTAACCATATGCTAGTAATTGCTAGAAATAGTGAAAGAAAGAAGACTTGTGGAGAAACTCTAAGGAAAACTAAAGCAAATCACTAGTTAATATTATTCATCTCCTTATAATTCAGAACTCATTATATATTAATTTAATCAATTGCAAACTGCTACCAAGGTGGTCTCTTTAAATAAATAGTGCTAATAGCTTGTTCATTCTGTTTTCATATTTAAACTGATATTGAATATTCATAACTGCTTCAAGTCGTAAGTAATATTATTATTATAATTACAAGAATTGTAATAATTAAGATGCGATAGAATAATAATGCATTACAAACTAGTATATTTAACTTATAAATGTAAAGGTTTGTGAGGATGGATGTTTGTTACTTAATCATGCAAGAACAACTAAAGAGATTTGGATGACATTTGGCTCAAATACTTTTCCCACGGAAAATATTATAGGATATGTAGGATATGTTTGTTTTCGTATTTCATTAACTAGCTATTCACTCTTCTTTTCTTCTTCACCTACTGGTGAGTGAAATATTCTCAGAGATGAAATATTTTCCAATTTCTAAAAAGTATGGTAAATACTGACCCGAGAAACCAAATTTTATCAAAATCTGTCCAGTAGTGTTCTTGTGATGCGTTTCCAGGCAGACAGCCTGACAAAAATTCCAAGAACCATAGATTCGGTTTCTATATTATCGATTTTAAATAACATTTTTTATAGACGTTGAATGTACAGATTCGACTCACCTAAAATTTTAACATTCAAAGATACTTATTTTCACCTAATATACAGAACCTTCGTAAGTAAGAATGTTCGTATGACAACAAGTGTCAAAAAAAGTGGTCTCATTCGAAGCCCATTTTTTTATTTACGGGCTCTCATTGTTTTGTGAAACCATTTGTTTACAAATTAATTGGTATTAAAAATTCTTTGGAAATTCCGTTTTATTTGTATTGATTAGTCTTAATCTTAATAGTTAATCAATTACAGATTGTTTTGTTTCTTTTGTTGCTTAAACATCTAAAATCAAAATGTCTCCGTATACTTCAAAACTGAGCAGAAGGTTTTTTGAAGTTAAACTCGTCTTTACAGACGACGAATCTTTTTCGTTTTGTTGTTCTTAAACAGCTGATTAAATTTAGATGAAATTCGACATTAATATAGATTTCAATATGAAAACGAACATAGGGTAACACTTATCACACGCGAAGTGCGTGGAAACGTTAGTTAAAATGTAGATTTAATTTAGAACTTCCACACACACAATCCACCACGTTGATCAAGTGGGTCAACACGATATTTTTCTTAACCGTAAGATAATTAGCAATAATTTTGAAAATAATTATTGCATGTAAATCGCGAGACCTGATATTTGAACCCGCTTCACTCTGTTTCTTAAGCGAGCGCGTTACCACTGGGCTACCACTGCCTATACTTACACCACCTTACACTTAGATGTAATGGCAATAAAAGTCGCTGATGGGTACGAATCGCCCCATTTGGTTTCAAATTGTTAACTCGTCTCAGTTTACTTTAATTGAATCACCCATAAAAGCCATCTTGTTAAGGATCCTCGGTTTATAGCTGCCCTGAAACCGTTAATGGAAAACTACAACCAATTAGAGTTTTAAGAATAGCAAATTGTCATGTATATTAGTTAGGATTTGTCTAATATACATTAACTTCATGTAGAAACAGCTGAACACATTTGGATGTACTTAACCACGCAGATAGACTTGAGCTAGACCTAGAGTTAATGCGTAGGTTATCTCTAGGGCATTCAACCTATTTTTTGAAATAACTTGAATGGAATAGTTTAAAATGACAGGTAAGACAACATTCTGAAGGTGAAAGATAGTTTTTCGAAAAGTATTTATTTTTTCGTAGCATTTTTTAGTTAACATTTGGTAAATTCAGTAAAATGAGGTCCGATTACCAGCATATATTTTTTGTATATTAATATGCTAAATTACTTTTAATTGTTTTGGTAAAATATTCGTACATTTGTGGCAACGAGGCAAGCAAGGTTCACAAACTAAATATCAGATAATATAACACCTTTACCTCCTTAGTACCTACTGCTATTTGTCACGTACGGAATCGAAGTCATGACCTTTCCTGTAATAACCGTGTTATCTATGTAATTTCTACTTATTACGTATCATTAACATTGAATCTTTGAATTATTACAAAACACCAAGTATACAGCCATAATTTTCTTAATCATCTGACATTGCGTGCAGACGCTAGTCAAATAAAGTTAAATATGAACCGAACGAGTTACAAAAAAGAATTAATGGACGATAATGTTCATAAAACGAAATAAAAACAATAATGACATGCGTGTGCTAGCTATCGCCCGCGGCGCTCCCTGATGTTACGACATTCATTAAGCAGAGTGCGTAGAAATGGCGCATATTTGTATAGTATAGTTTTTTTTTAATTTATGTCGCAAACCCCGTGTAACGTGGTTTGTAATAGCAAAAAATCGAAATATAACCGTAAAATATACTAGTAAATATTATTTAATTGGGTGAATACTTTATTCGCACTGAGGCATATACATATAAATAAAATTGAAGTGTCTGTTGTTTTTAATTTTAAAATTAACAGCTTCTCACTAAATGCATATGAAATTATATACGGCACTTACATCAAAAATCTATTTTAACTTTTTTTATTTATTTGTCGGTTTCTCTGTTTGTCTGTCTGTTTGTTCCAAAAAATCTCTGAAATGGCTGGACTAATTTTGACAAGACTTTCACTCATAGATAGCTAATGTTATGAGGAGTAACTTAAGCTACTTTTATTTTATTAAAAAAATGTAAAAACCGTTTATTTTAACTTGCGCCCAGAGAAGAGGGCGGTTTGCTAGTATATGAATTAAAATATGGGTACAGTGATAAAAGTTAAACAAAGACTCTCGACACTAATTACTTAGCCGATTAGCTCTATGTCACGTCTGCTAACCTTTTTATCTAAGGTAGGACCATTACAGTGTCATTGTATGTCTGGCTGTCACAAAAACATACGTGTAAGTATAACCGCTGTTCGAATGCGAGTTATGATTATCTTTCCTACGAGAATTAACAATGTGCCTCGCGGCGTTATAGACGAATGATATTTCAATATAGATAGTTTAGTGTTTTACTTAACTTTCTAATATTATTGATATTTATAACTACTTTATACTGTTGATTAGATTTTCTTAGTGGCTATTAATGTTTGGCTCAGTTGGTATTTACCCTTCTTTCTGCGCCAGCGGTCGCGAGTTCGAGTCCCGCTGGGAGCATTCATTTGTTGAGCACGAATGTTTGTACTCCAGTCATGGGTGTTGGAGTGTGGAGTTTATATTCATAATACAACTCGTATGAATGTATTTAAATTCAAAATATGTGTGATAGGTATATCAACTATCTGGTATCCGTAACACAAGCGTCGTAGCTTATCACGGAACTAGATGGTGCTGTTGTAATAATGTCCCTACATATTTATTTATTTATTATTTAATATTTTTGAAGCATTTCTACCATTACACAGATATTTTTCTTTAATTTGGGAATAAGTGAAATAAGTAAATAATTATTTCACATACTTATTAAAAATATAGAATATTCGTACTAAAGAAAATATCTATTTTTATTAGAAAAGGCATACAAAAACAATGATTGGAGGTATTTCATAATCAAAGTCTGAACTCTAGCCCGGGCGAGTAGATTCGGTTACACACGGTATACCTTAGAGTTTAGGTAATGTTCGCAAAAAAATAAGTATAATAAATTTTATTTATTTATTTAATCTTTTATAACACAAATATATAATGTTGAAATATAATTGTGTGTTGATTCTGTAAATAAATTAAATAAATAGTGTATTCATAATTTTTTTTCTAGAAGTGTGTTGTTAAAAATATCTGTCTCCTTGTGTGCCACATTAGCGCAGAAATGGCTGGCTCCTAAAATCCTAACGAAGTTAGTTAAGCTGTTGGAGAATTATAAAGTTACATAATGTAGGTATCCTGGGAAAGAAAAACAATAAATGAGATAGATTATAAATAATTAAGGAATAAAATTAATTTTCAAAGGACTTTCATGAACGAATACAAATTTTTTTTTGTTTCTATAATTGCAACATGTATTCAAACACGTGGACGTATACGTAGAATTTGAAATTACATACGAGTATATCAGTATACGTAAATTCTTAGAGCTTGTATAATATATTTAATATTAATGATCTGTTTATGGTTCCATTAATGCTATCTGTACTTCACATATTAGGGAAATCTGCGGTTTGCGGCTGAAACAGAGACTCCAACGGGATGAATATATTCATGAACTAGTTCCGCACGAACGATACCCGGCTCACTTCGTTCACATTTGCATTCACGAATAATTATTATAATTATATAAATGTAGAGACTACTTCTTATAATATAACTAGCGCTTATAATATAACCCTCGCTTTGCTTGGGTTCGTCCCTAGATTTAGCGCGAGCTAAGCCGCGGGCTCTGCTAGTTATACATGTAAATCTTCCTCTTGAATCCCTCTATTTATTAAACAACTCCGCATCAAAATCCGTTGCGTATTTATTAAGATCTAAGCATACATAGGGACAGACACACATCGGGAAGCCACCTCGTTATACTATGTAGTGATATAAAAATACACAGTCCTTAAACAGTCCTTTCATTAAAAAATGTTTTTTGTTTGTCTGCGTTTAAAGGAAAGGTGCAAAAGACTGACGTGATTTGTTGCGTGGAGATAATTTTTTGACTATATCTGCCGGAAAGTGGCGTAGGTTATTTTAATCTCTACCTAAAGTGTTCACTAAAAGAAAAGATTGCTTCTCTAAACTGAATTTCTAGGAATATATGTATATAACATATTATATAAAATATACATATTAGATACAATATACTTGTACATATTTTGTATATTTATTATCAATGTAATTAGTTTAACTGATACTGGAAACACTCTAAGTATCTACATGAACTGAGTGTGTATTGTACCTGCGTTTGTTTCCGTAAGCAAAATTATCCAATTGGATTTTTATATATTTGATTTCTTTACAATAAATAAAGAACGTTGTTTTAAAACAAAAATGGGAAAATATATATGTACAGTAGGTACATACAATCTCTACGGAGGATAAAAGAAATTTTTCGCCGTACGCTTAGATCTTTTAAACCACGCAACAATTTTTCATTAATAGATAGAGTGATACAAGAATAAAATTAATATGTATCTGACACATACATATTGTAGTAGAAAAAAACTGAGAAAATATTTCATTTCTGAGAAATCTTTGCTAATCGTGAACGTATGTAGAAGCGAACTCGAGCGGAACGAGGGTGTGTCGCTAGTTAAATATATCTACAAATGCCTTTTGTTTCTAAAATACAGATTCCCTTTTTCTATAAACATAATTTTGGACTAGAAATATATATTTCTCTCAAAGTAAATATTTTATCCCGTTCCAAAGACTCAATTAACACTGTTGTTAAACACTGTAACTGTTGAGTTAATTGCTGACTGGTTTAGTAAAACACTACTGCATGCCGGGGGCGACTTCACAGCTTTAACTTGCATTTGCTTGCTTTATTTTAGAACTATCAACTTAACCCTGCTTTACTCGAATGTGTTCCTAAATGTCACAATGTCAAATGTCATCATAGCAATAGATGCCTACTTAAATAGCATATGAAAAAAGATAGTGGTAACGCAGTGGTTGTCCGCCAACCCGTAATAATGGGGCTATAGTCCACCAACTAGCGTGGTAGACTGTGGCTAGATCCTCGTATCGAAGGTAGGCTCGCGCCCAGGAACTTTAAAAAAGACTGAATACATATATATCACATAGGCTAGTTTTAGTTAAAAACGAAAGTTATGTATTTTTATGTTATGCAATTTATTTATTTAATGCTAAATTTTGAGACAATCAAATCGTTTCGCAAAAATTAGAACATATTTGTATTACCCACCACTCCAATTAGCCATTTCCGAGAACAAAACCCACAACGCGTATTGCTCTAATTACAGTTTAACAGTTAAGCTACAACCAGTTGTAGAAAAGACATCAACGGCGTCCGTTATTCACAGTAAATTATATTTCTTGGTCCGGTTCTGGGTTTTATTGATTTTATTTGTACATAAATTCTATTTTAATACGATGTATTACAATATATAGAATGAATAATATATGCTATTTATCATGAAGTTTTTTTCTGAATATAAATCAAATTATCCTATTAATATTATTTATTTCAACATATTTGGATTTATGATAATTTATCAATCGAAAGCCGTCGATTTTTTAGAAATTTGGTACGCAGTTGCTAATTTTAGGGTTCCGTACCTCTGTTATGCGTACATTTAAAAAAAATGTTTTACATATAAAGTATATTATACATGCTTATAGTAGTAAAATATATTATACATTCTAGAGGACAAGATAAATTAAAACATATCGAAAAAAGATAAAATGTAATATATCATTAAAAAGCATTAAAGTGTATAAATAATGTTAAATTAAATATGATTCCGGCCAGGATCGAACTGGCGGCCTTCTGCGTGTAAAGCAGATGTGATAACCACTACACCACGGAACCGATGACTGGTTGGTTTAATATACAAATAAGAAAGTGTACAAAAAATGATTTTGATTTATACCCTTTTTTTAACTTTACTTGTACAATGTGCAAATCATAAAATTTCTTTAGTTTTATGATAAGCTTATCCTACAATTATGGGTTCAGCTTCTGATTAAAATTATTTCTATAAATTTCGCAACACACTTTTTTGTCATTCCTATTAAACATTTACGTATGGTTTCCTTCGAATATGCAGGTTTCCACAGGTAATTTTCTTTCATCATAAGAAAAGTGGATCACTTTAAATTTGAAATCACTTTAAATTTATTCGCACATAAAAATACAAAGACCCAGATTCGAACCTGCTTCTTTCGTTTACTCAAGCGAGCGCGTTACCACTGGGCTACCAATGTGCCAATTTACGTATATTGATTATAAGAGTGTAATGATGTGAGTTCATAAAATCTCATAGAAGAAATCAGTGCACTTTTTTATTAAAGTAAAAGTGAACGTTTAAAAACATTTATTTTTAGATAAATTATATTCCAAAGCTCAAATACTAGTTCGTTATAAAACATTTTCATTACATTTAATAAGTACCGAACGAGGACTAATGGGATAAGAGCAATTTATTAACAAGTTTTTATACGCCTCTTACAACTCTCTGACATATCAGAAATTCTTTCCCAGACTACCGTACAGTAATAATTAGGTGAAAATTTCACCTTATAGAGTGCGTAATACATATTTATTAACAGTTTCATATATTACTTATTATAATTATAACAATTTCATTGATAACTTCATATAAATATGTTTCTATGTGTGTATTAGGCACAATGTATAAAACCATAAGCGATAAATTGTACAATAGAAATACTTCTTATACTTCCTTCGTATTTAATATACACTAAAAATACTCAAACGTATATTAGATAATATAACGACGAAAAAACCTTGTGAGGAAACTTGCATGTCTGAGAGAACTTAGCAAGTTTAAGAAAGATGTGTGTAGTCTGCCACTGCTTGCCTGCACTTGGGGCACTACAGTCTGAACTCACTCGTAGTGAAGGGAGGCCCGCGCCCAACGATGAGATGTTAAAAAAGCACTGAATACACTATAGATAGTAGCTTGAATAGAGACTGAACAAATTTATAAGGAGTTTACTAACAATAATAATTCCTAGGTGCAAGCACTAGCAAGCACAAGTTCAAATATAGGTAATGAAAAAATCCATAACAATTCGAATGTGCTGTGCTGTTAAAAGTAAAAATTTCCCATGAGGTTAACATTACTAATCTTTTTTTTAACTACTACTGTTCTACAATTTGCAAGTATACTACAATTTAGCTAATTCACTTAATTTACTATTAATTACTTAATTTACTATTATTAACTTAATTAATTATTATATGTATTTTTACGTAATACCTCATTATTTAAGAACAAAGCATGATGCCTATTTCAAAATAACTTAAAAAAAATTATCCCACTTTAAGGTTGTTTTTATTTGTCTAGTAAAACTTTTACCACCACTAATTTACCTCTTGAGCATTTAAGCATTTAATATACTGTAATTTACTAGAAATCACTACTTTTAAGTTTATAACAGTTAAGCTTAACGACTGCTTTTAATAGTTAAATTTAACCGAGCTACCTCACAAGTTATCATACATACAATATTCATACATGAAAGCCTTAAGCTAAACGATGTCAACATCTCAAGCTGATGATAATCTTTAACGCTTCGAGCAGATATTTGCATCACAACCTGTTTCATTTTAAATTGATAAGAGCTTCTGTCAGAATCCATCTTGGAATAGAAAAATCATGCTGGATAAATGAAATTCTATATACTTTGTGAAGCGCTTTAACGCTTTATGTCTAATTTATATATAAGTTTACTTATATTTTATTTTTCCTTTATTCCAAGCACAAAAACAGATTAAAAGGCTATTAAAAGCTATCTCAGCCTTTTTCAAAACTGCCCAATTATAATTGTAAAATCCGGCCCGCTTCGCTTTAGTGTAAGTTAAAATAAATGGTTTTATAATTTTTTAATAAAATAAAAGTAGCCTAAGTTACCAACTCTCTATAACTATCTACGAGCCTCTATAACTATCTACCAACTCTATATAACTATCTACGAGCGAGTCCCGTCAAAATTGGTCCAGCCGTTTCAGAGATTAGCTGGAACAAACAAACAGACAGTCAGTCAGACAAAAAGTTAAAAATTGATTTTTTGATGTAAGTACCGAATACACTTTCATATGCATTGAAATTAAAAAGAGACACTTCAATTTTATTTATAGCCATATACTAGAGTGTTGCTCATATAAACTTTCGCACAGTACAATAATAGTAAGAAGTATATAATAATAAGAAGTATATCCTATACATTATTATTAATAAATTGTAAACACAAATTTTAGTAAAAGAATTGAATTTCATTATTGTTATTGTTTATTTTTATTCACTGGATAATGATGACATGTTGTAAATCAATACCTTCCACGCGTAGACGAAAATTTAATAAATAATAACATATTTATAAGTACATATGTGTACCAAATTGATTTATTTCGTTTTCTTACGTTTAATATAAAACTTCAAAAAAATTCATTGTCTTAAATATTCTCCACCTCGCTCCTACACCTATGTACATATATAAACAATTAGTATACATTTCTCAGAGATGAGATGTTTTCAGATCAGCTATAATTATACAAGGTTCATCAAATCTGTCGACGGATTTTCTCGGTCACAGACAGACCGAAATTCTAAAAATTATAGATTCAACCGCTATATCGATACTTACAACTATTTCAAAAAAAATTACATATATTTTGTTCAGATACGACTCTGGACTATATAGGAATAGAAGGTAAGGCAATATTTTAAGTAGGTATTTGTTTACGCTAGTACACTTAATTATTTTGGTAGATGAGTTTTAATTTTTTTCATAATTAAAATATAAAGACTTCTAATTGATTATAATGGAAAGATTTTCTAACGATCGTTACTATAAAAGGTATAGGAAAGTCCCAAAGCTATGTATTGACTTCATTATCATCAAACAATTTAGGGCTTATTTTAAACACTACATTATACTTAAAAAAAAGCATTTAGTCCTCTCTAAAGTTCCTATGTCTAAAATATATAAAGCAATGTATACAAAAGCATATCTGGCCAAGAATAAAATAAATGTCGTGTGGTCCATTCCATTTTCCATTTAGTAGATGCTGAGGAGTCACGTTGAAAGGACGTGTTAGCTCTTCTCAAGGCGCGATCGAAACACGCGAAAAGTTTTTAGACATTTTTTTTCAAGTGTTTTCTGTTTTTACCAGTGTAGTGTTTTTTTTAATTTGTTATAAAAAGATTTCAAGGTAAAATATAATTATTCCAAATTAAAAACACAATTTTAATATATTTTTTTACATTTTTATATTAATATTTATAAATTATGTATATGTTTTTATGATTTGTATTATTTTTACAATAAAATATGAATAGGTATATAAAAATTTATTATAGCATGGTCGTCGGAAAACTTTAAAAATAAATGTCTTAATAAAAAAATTATTTAAGCAGGAAATTTTAATCCTTTACAAATCAATATTATAATAATATTTAAGAATCGTCTTTTCACTCGGGTTCGTCCTTAGGTTTTAATTTTAATTTTTTTGAGCGAATCTCTAAAACTTTTTCTAAAGTACAACTAGCCTAAGATACCATTTATAACATAATATTTCTGCCAGTTAAAGTCCTTTCAAAATCTTTCTAGCCGTTTTAGAGATTAGTTGGAACAAATAGACAGAGAGACAAAAAAAAATCCTATATTTACGGTATAAAAGTCGCATATGCATTAAGTAAAAAGCTGTAATTATGACATTACAAACAGCCACTTAAATTTTATTTATCTGTATAGACAACTATTTACGTATTATTAGAATATATTATAAACAAATTTAAGAATTGTCACCGTAAAAGTTTTATCTGATAACAGAATATTTATTGACTAGTTATCACACAAGATGTTCAACATTTCCTCTAAATTATAACGACTCGCGTAGTTTTTTATTAGATAGAAATGATTGTTACTATCACACCTTTTGTTTCTATGAAACTTATATCTTAAAGGTAAAACCGACTAAAGTTAGGAAAGGGAAGTTTTTTTATAATATATCTCATTTTGTTTAAGCACATAATTTTTTTATAATATCTAATTGAATGGAAATTTCCACAGCTTATATTTATTTTATTTAACTATACTTAAATATATTAAATAAAAATAACTACACGTTCAAAATTAACTTGAATGTTTAAAAAATATTTGAAGCTGAAACTATATAAGTTGGTCTATTCGTCTTTGCGCTAATACTTCATAATTTTTCAACGATTTATAGATTATACTCTATAAACATGTTTTTAGCTTATTTTATTATAACTTTGACATTACTTTTATTAACAGTGAGGATTATATATAAAAATCAAAGATAAAGAGATACACAACACTAAGGAAAAAAACTTTTGTATTATTTAGTTCTAAAAAATCATTCTAGTCAGTTTAATTTCCGCTTAAAGTATTAGTGTAAGATCCATTCTAATGATTTTCTTGTGATGCAGTTACAGACAAACAAACAATCGAACAGACAAACAAAAATTCTAAAATCTACATATTCGGCCTCCGTATCGAAGAAAATGAGAAAAAAGATGATTTGAACAAGATTTTTCAAAAAATATTTTATGTACGGATTGAACTCAGTTACAATTATATTATAAGTATGTAGATACAAATTAACAGTGCCAGCAATTATTGATGCACTTACCCATCTGGCTTTTAAGGAAGAAGTTTCTACTACGAAACAGTAAATATTTTATAGCTCAACGATACTCTTAGGTCAAGGTATAAATTGAATGAATTATTTTAAAATCACAATTTTTTACTTGCGTGTGCAACATTACATATCTTACCCAATCTATTCGTAATTAGTTTCAAACTAAAAGTATAAGATTAATAGGTACTTATATATGTTACTTTTACATTAATTATACTTACTGCTGAATGCTTACTTGTCTGTTGCTAATATTTCAAGTCCAACAAATAAAGTCAAGTAAAGTCGCAGCATGCGCCTTGTGTATAACTAATGGGTATAACATGTTATAGCTCTATAAAAAATATTTTTAAACAAACATTATATACGTGACAAAAACTGTAATGACAGCTTTTACGTGGCTAACGATATTTTTATATCGTTTCGTTAATTAAGATCCACCTGTCGTCGCGAACTTAATTTTGTTCAATTAACCTTTTTATAAATCCGTTACATCACATTAACAAGATTTCTTAACGGTTGCTTCAAATACTTACTTTTACTAAATTAATTTAACGATTACGAACATGTTCCCGATTTTATATGCGAGTGGAAATCGTAAAAAGATAATCGATTAATTTCGATAAGATAACGTTTGTTTTAACATGTTATCCATTTCGTTTCGCACGGTTTTGATCACGGCTAAATTAAACACTTATATATCTTTTTGTATATCTATCTTCACAATATTCTTTACTCTTTTTAGAAAAGAAAAATATATAGAGAACGATAAATACCAATAATTCTTAGACTGTAATTAGCAATATAAAAATAACTTATATAAACGCTTGGCAAATTTTGATGTGAAATAATAGAAAACGTAACTGATACTTTTGTATAAAAAACTTAAAAATCGTTATAAAGTAAATGATACGCCCCTGAAATTGATCAACATATGTAACATATTCTTCAACACAAGGCGGTAACAAAGTATAGTTAGAGCAAGTGCAGGTTGGCGGATCTCACATGCTTTTCGAAAAATAGTTATGCTGGTGATGCAGGCATACAGGTTTCATGTTGAAAACTATTCATACACATAAAATTAAGGTAAGAACAAAGTTTAAGCCCACAATAGTTAGTTTTCCAAGAGAACGCGTCACCACTGAGCTATAACTACTTCTCTTGCTATATAACAAAATTATTATTTATTACTCATTTAAGTAATGCTTACAAAAAACAAAATCTAATTTATATTCTATTTAAATAGGAGCTACCATTTTTATCTAATTGGCAATAAAAATTGTATAACATCATCATTTTCCAACCTTACCTTTTTAATACAAAACGCCTCGACATGTTATAAATTATTCTAATCATTTATACGAGAATTTAAAATATTTATGGCCATTCAAAAATCATCGTTTTTGATATTGTTCGTATTGAAATAACTTTGTGTCTATCTAATTTCGATGTATGAAAGTTACATGTGCAATACAAAGTTTAACATATTGTCCTCTTTTTAGGGTTTCGATCCCTAATTTCACTACATAAAATCTGTCTGACTCTTTGTTTACACCTCTTTTCTTGGGAAACTGTAGAGGATAAGTTAAAATTATTATTAAAGACTAAAATTTGCTTTACCTGGAATACCTATGATTTTTGCCTTCATACACTAATTTTAAAGCTTATACGGAACCCTCTACGAATCGGGCTCGCACTTAATTCGTTAGTATTCGTAAGTATTTGAATCAATTTTCTTAAAAATCCTCAGATTACCAAATTAAAAAATTGTGTATAAAAAATTACGACCACGATGACTTTACAATTTATTTATTTTTTTCAGTTCAATACTTCATTATCAGTAATTAAAAAAGAGGCCAAAACGGAAAGTATACGTATTACACATTAATTAAAACACGCTCCACTAAAGCATATTTCTTTTAATTTCAAATAATTAAGCCTCGTATATCATATTTTACATAAAAATGTGGTTCTGATTAGAATTTAAAAATTTTTGTCAATTAAGTGTAGTGATAAGAAAAAAAATAGTGCGGAGAAATGGAGAAATCTATAGAAACAAGATTGCAATTAACATTTATATAAGCAGCCTTATGAAATTTCTCATAATCAATATAAAAAGACTAGTAACACACCTTAGCTCTGTTCGGGTTCGACCTTTTATATTTTAAAGGTAAATATAGATTTTTCAAACTTAAGAAATTTTTTCGCATTAAAAAGTAGTTTGTATGTTGATCCAGATAACCAGCTTTCATCAGAAATCAACACCAAATTTCATCAAAAATCTGTTCCTTCAAGAAGGTTTTCTTGAACGTAAAACAAGTGATAAGCATGTGGACAAATTATTCCCGCCCCCACACACGTATTACCCGAGATTTGAACCTGCTCTACTCGGTTGCTAAATGTAGCTCCTTTTAGTGGGCTACCATTGCCTTTCTTAAATGTCATTGAATTGACGACAAGAAAGAAAATTTTAATATTTTAATTACATTTTTAAAAAGATCAATTAGTATTGTCCGAAAATAACAATCTCCATCCCAATCGTATTAAACCATCAATTCTCTTATTTACACTTAAATAAATCTATTTGATTCACAGTAAGCAGTAATACTTCATAATATATCAAAAGTTAATTTAGATTCATAATTTTACCAAATATGTTGTTACGACTCTTACTCCCCCTTCACCCATGGAAGTCCTATTAAATGCACCTACGTTTTGTAAGTTAATGATATATAATACTAGTGACTCACCCTCGCTTCGCTCACGTTCGGCCCTTGATGTAGCGCGAGTACAGCGGCGGGTTCCGGTAGTTATGTACTTAAACCTAACCCGAGAACCACTCTGTCCATGGGTGAAAACTGCATGAAAATTGACGCAGTAGTTTTTATGTTTATCGCGAATAGACAAAGATACAGACAGACGCGGCGACGGACTTTGTGTACTACTCATAACAAACAGTAAATTTTATTTTAATTAACATCTTCTTTTGACTATCATAAGCCTGACTTGACTTTTAGATAATATTTTCTTAAATTCAAACGAAAACTTGTTATTTTAAATTAAACTTTCGGGTTAGGTCTGCTCTACCATTACCGTTTTTGCTGTAAACTCTATAAAATGTCCCATACTAATTATTGAATATTTGGTTATTTTTAGTTCAAATATACTTGACAGAATATTAGAAAAGTCAGACAGATCCACGGAAAATTATTTGTATACAAGTAAAGCCAGTAGGTTCTTATAGTTCATAATAAGAACATTGTATAGCAGGTTGCGAAACTGCAAAATACCTATAACAAAACATATTTATTATTTCACAGCGGGGGTTTATTAGTTATTCAATTTGATTTGTTATATAACGTAAAGAATAAACTATGTGTGTTATTTGACTTAGAGATTTCTCCTTACTTTATTGCTCCTTACTTCATTATAATATAGCTCTAAAGTTCCTTGAGTTTGATGTAATGTGCTTATATTTATAAAAATAGTAAGTTTTCGAAACTTCGGAAAAAAAATAAATGAAAAATAATAGATGGGACTTTTAATTTCAGTAATAACATTTTGAAGTTACTCTAAGGTCTAGTAAAATCAAACCAATATTATTAAATTATTTGAATAGAACTGCTAAGTCAAAGAATAAAAAGGAAATTCAAAGGAAATTGAATGGATCAAAACTCATATATATAAACATATTACAAAAACTGTGAAGTCCTTCTGTCCGTCCGTGACTCCATGTAAAAAATACCTTTTTATTGCACGTACAAACGATTTATTTACATCTTGATAAGCACATGACTTCAAATATTCTATGGAACTATCCAGACCATAAACTATATCTATGTAAAGATACAAACAAACAAACAGTTTTACAATTACAATGAGTAAGGACAAACTACGACAGTTTCACCTAAGATGGCAAAAATACATAAAAGATTGCTTAAACGAATTGAACGACAGGAGATAAATCTCTCATAAATATTACAGATTAATACTTATATGGCTTTAATTACCATTTTATGATTACCAATAATAATAACTAATAATATTAATTTATAAACCAATAAAACTATGTCGTGGCTACAAATTGTTGTATGACGGATATTAGAAAATGATCGTAGTAAATACGTATATATAAAAATGGTTTTAGCTGATGATTTGAAATGTTAACAAAAATAGCAAATTGTATAAGATTCTGAAAAAAAATGCTTTTAAATTGTTTAATTTAAATCTACCTATAACGGGCTAGTTACAATAAAGGAAATTACAAGTAACCTTAACTATATGTACAAAGCAAATATTATAAATCTGAAGAGTTTGTTTGTTTGATTGAACGTACTAATCGCAGGAACTATTGGTTCGAAATATTTTTTTTCTAGTGTATATCATGGAAGACTATAGACTATGTAACATCACATGGTAATAATAGTATGTAAAATCAAAAAATTTGATTACCGGTCTTTAGAATACGGACGGAGCTGCAGAAAATGCTAACCTTTGCTTTGTAAGGCACTCTTAAGTGTTTACCTCTTAATTTAGAACCTAGACTAAAACTCAGTATTCGATGTTTAATAAGTAGAAAATACCTCAGGGCTTTTTTGTGGGGGCACGTGGGGGCACGCGAAGGGTGGGGTAGGGTGTACAAAAATTAAAGATTTATAAAAAATAGTGACAAAAAATGGCCTGCCTGCACTTATGATAAAAGTATTTAAATAATCAGCAATCATAAAATAAATTGAGAAAGTGTGAAAACCCAAGCATTATCCATTGACCCAAATATTTTTAAACGGTAGCTGGAAACTCTAGTGGCCCTAAACAAATCTGTCAAAATAAGAAATAACGAAAGCATTTTGCATGCAACGAGGTCCAGTTACCAAAGTGATAGAACCAGTATATATTGATAAAGGAAAGAGTGTAATTATTAATAAATAAATATGTTGGGAAATAATTACACACAGCGGTATATTGTTCCATTGTAAGCTACGAGGCTTGTGTTACGGAATACAGATATGGGAGAGTAGGGTAATGGGAATCAGCGGGCAATGGGAGTCACCCATACAACCACGAAACAGTACTTGCGAGTGACACGTAAATGATGTTTTTTTCCCCGCTACGGCCCCCCGCCGCAGCATAGGACGGCTCACACCAGTCAGCGCCCGCGATTCTGAGTGACGGGTGTGTTTTGTTTTTGCGCTCCGCTGATGTAATTTTACGTCATTACAAATTAGAAGGTAAGTGGAGAATATATTGTAATATGTAAATAAAAAAAATACCCGTACTTGGTTTGATGTTCAAAATTGTGATGTGCAGTTTTGATTGTATCAGCGTCTTAGAGTTTTTTTTTATTATTTTTTTTTCTTGTAAGTGAAGTTGTGGGAAATGAGAGTCACAAGTGACTCTCATTACCCGCAAGTGATTACTATTGCCCGCAACTATACATGTTGAATAAAGTTAATTTTATCTCTTTTTAGATGCCGAAAGTACGAGTCAGGACCACTGAAAAAGCTTCCTGGTCTGCTGATAGCCTGAAAAAAGCTATACAGCTTATTGATGGCGGATCTTCTATAAGGAATGCTACTAAAGTAATAGGAATCCCCTTTTCAAGTCTTCAAAAGAGGATAAAAAAAGGTTCTACCGCAGAACCACATCTAGGACGATTTACTGTCTTTAGTACTGAGGAAGAAGACGAGCTAGCAAACTTGGTGAAGAAAATGGCAAATATATTTTATGGTTGCACTGCTAATCAAATAAGAAAAGTTGCTTTTGAATATGCTGAAAAATTAAATTTGAAGCACAATTTTAATCAAGCTTCAAAAATGGCTGGACGCGATTGGTTGAAAGCTTTTATGGCTAGAAATAATATTTCTGTCAGAAAACCGGAGGCAACCAGCATAAATAGAATCATGGCATTTAATAAAACAGAAATAAATCTGTTTTTCAGCTACTTGGACAGTTGATGGAAAAGCATAGATTTATTCCAAAAAACATTTACAATTGCGATGAAACTGGTATCTCAATAGTGCAAACTCCCGGAACAATTTTGGCCTTAAAAGGGCAGAAGAGGGTAGGATCTATAACCAGTTCGGAGAGGGGAAAAAATATCACCTTGTTGTGTGCTATGAGCGCTGCAGGTGGGTTCATTCCACCCATGATTATTTTTCATAGGAAAAGATTGACTCCTTTACTCGAGAAGGATGGTCCAGCAGGAGCGCTTTACAAGTGCTCAGACAATGGGTGGATCAATGAGCACCTCTTTCTTGAATGGTTGGTGCATTTTAAACAACACGCTAAGCCGTCTGTAGATGAACCCATCCTTTTAATTTTAGACAACCATGCCAGTCACATTTTCCTTTCCGTCTATGAATATTGCAAGTCCAATTACATCCATATGTTGTCTCTGCCACCACACACGTCTCATAGGATGCAGCCTTTGGATGTTTCTTTTTTTGGTCCGCTCAAAATGACATATAAAAAAGAATGTGACTTATTTTTAAAAAGCCATCTTGCAGAAAAGATAACACCTTACGACGTAGCATCCTTGGTGAGGAAAGCATTTAGTAATGTTGCGTCTATTAGTAAGGGAGAATCAGGGTTCCGATCAACTGGAATCTTTACACTAAATCCGGAAGTATTCACAGAAGAAGACTTTATTCCTGCAGAAATTCTCCAATCTGAGCCCATACCAATCCAAGATCGCAATGAATCTCTCGCATCTTCCAGTATGGTTGTTCCCAGCACATCAAAAGAAGTTAATGCACCAGTCCGAGCACTTCTAAACAAACTGTTTCACGCACGCCAAATCAAATCAACACAACATTCAATGATTTAATCAAGTTGCCAAAGAAATCTCCTATTTTAAATATAAGACAAGGCCGAAAGAAGCAACACGCGACAATATTAACTTCAACGCCAATAAAAGAAAGTCTTTTAGAAAAAGAAAATAATAAGAAAAAGAAAAAAGAAGGGAAAGAAAAGAGATGGAAAGGCAAAGGACAGGGGAAAAAAACTAAAGTGCAGAAGAAGGGTCCTGAAAAGGCAAAGCGTAAAATATTACAAGAACCGAACGAAACTTCTGAATCAGATGTTGGCGATGAGGATGATGACGCAGAAAATTCTGGAAACAGATACCTTATATGCGACGATTTTGGAAGAAATAACGAGATGTGGTACAGATGTACCTCGTGTGGGTTATGGGCTCATGCAGCGTGCACTGGGTGGAACTCTGCTGAAGGTTATATCTGCGATTTATGCTAGATATACTATGACTCCAATTGCCCTCAGGGTGATTACTATTACCCCCATGTTGGTGTAATGAGAGTCAAAACTGTTTTTGTTTTCTATTTTTATAATTTCAAAAGTTGATTGCCAAAGTGACTGATATTGATCTCAAATGAAAGCTAATTAAGTAAATTATGTGTAAAGGCGGTTGCAATAAATAGTTTGTTTTTATTAAAATTTTATTTTATTTCTCGCTTAAGTGACCCCCATTACCCTCTTTTACCCTACACTAGTACTAGTACTGTAGTTGATACACTACATATACTTAATATAGTTTTAAATACAAACATATTAACAAAAACACCCAGGAGTGGAGTAAGAACATTCGTGCTTCATTTGAATGTCAGGGGGATTTGAACCCGCGACCTCTAGCACAGCAACTAGTCACTAAATTTAATTAATGTTGTAAGGGTTAATATAAGGTAATTAATTTGATCTAAGAATTTATATTTTAATATACTGGAAAAATATTTATCTTATTGTTATATATAATATTATCTCTTTATTTATGATTTTTTGTCTTTATTTTGAAATATTCGCTAAGTACTACTATTTTTTAGTAGCGCCTCATACTAACTTCGGTTTCGTCCCGGATGTGTTCTTTAAGACAAGTGATAATCATGTTGAAAATAATTCACACATGTTAATATCAAAGGTGCGTGACCCGAGACTTGAATCGGCTTCACGTAGATTCCCATGCGAACACGTTACCATTGCGCTATCACTGCTTCACTATCACTACATAGTATAAAACAAAGTTGCTTTCTCTTTCCCTATATCCCTATGTATGCTTAAATCTTTAAAACTACGCAACGGATTTTGATGCGGTTTTTTTAATACATAGAGTGATTCAAGAGGAAGGTTTATATGCATAACTAGCGGATCCTGCGGCTTTGCCTGTGTTAAATCTAGGAAAGAGCCCGAGCGAAGAGAGGGCGAGTTGCTAGTTCATAATAATATAATTATAGGAAATAAATAATGGGTACTTATAATATAAAAAACAAAATATAGAAGAAGAGTATCTCCTTATTATAAGCGGCTTGAGCTATTTTAAACATGTATCTCGTAAACATATCGTAACGCATGTATCAAAACAAAAAACCAATCAACTGTCTGTCAGACATCGGATTAGCAAATTAAACCTAGCATACTATTTGTCCGTCACTTTTTGCCTTTTCGTCGTTCCATAGGTGTCTAGAATATAGCTTAATCTAATATTCAGTAATATACTACCTTTAATTCCAGATATTGGTTGAAGAATTGACTTTATAGTCATGGTTTCAGTCCAGGAGAAAATATTTATATTACGCATATAATTTGTCAAAAAGACATAAGTTAGTGGTGATGCGCTTGTTAACAAAGTAAAGTGCTTTCAAATCCCGGGTCTCGTAAATCAGATTTGGATGCCTGTATTATCTTTTTGGCATGATTGAGCAACAAACATCCATTCATCCATCCGTCCATGAATTGATCTATCCACACAAACTTTATAACATCTCCTATTCTTCTATAAATAAAACCGTTTCTATTATTATTTCTCTTTAATAATCCAAAAAGACACAAAGTCAAAACAGACGACACAGTCGATTATTGCATAAATATTTATAAGCATATTATAAATTTAAAAACTGTATGCATTTTTAACCGACTTCAAAAAAATTCAAAAAAGGAGGAGGTTATATGTTCCGTTGTATGTATTTTTTTTTTTTTTTTTTTTTTTTATGTATGTTCACCGATTGCTCCGCCGTCTGTGGGCCGATTTCAAAAATTTTTCTTTTGATTGGTAGGGTATAGTTCCGAGGTGGTCCCATTGTCACCAAGTCAGGATCTGATGATGGGATCCCAGGGAAATCGAAGGCAACTCTCAAAATTTACAGGCACCTATTATGTTTTTGATATATTTTCTAAACCCGATAAAGCTTTTACGTATGAAAATCATCATCTCATGTGGATGAGCTGATGATGGAAGGTAAAATTCCTCAACAGTTGTTTTTTATGTGTTTTCACCGATTTCTCCGTGAATTGTGGGCCGATTTTAAAAATTTCTTTTTTGTTCGGTAGGGTATACATTCAAGATGTTCTCATTGTCACTAAGTCAGCATCTGATGATGGGATCCTAGAGAAATCGAGGGCAACCCTTAAATTTTATCGGCACTGATTACCTTTTTCATATATTTTCTAAAGCTGTTCAAGAATTTGTGATGATGTAAGGTATATATCCTCAACGGTTAGGAGTTGAAAGAAAATTCTTTTAATATTATACGTACTTATGAACTGATAGTCGTACTCCTTCAGGATATTAGGTGGATTGATAATAGAAGGTAAATCTTATTAACGTCTACGAGTTACGTGGAAAAATAGACGTGGACAAATCTCGATTGACTATTGTCGTTCATTTCAAAACTTCGCTGACTTATTGGAGCAGTAGTTTAGTTAGCCTTCCAATGTTTTATTTAAACATAATAATTTCCACAAAAAAATTTAAAATAAATTATTTTTTAACAAAAATGAAAACCGACTTCAAAACGCTACAAATCGAAACTAAAAAGAAAAAAAAATAATTTTAATTACTTAGTTATTGTTGGAGTCGGTGCCAGCCAAAGCAAAATAATCCTAATACAATCTCCTTGGCTGGCACCGACTCCAACAATAACTAAGTAATTAAAATTATTTTTTTTTCTTTTTAGTTTCGATTTGTAGCGTTTTGAAGTCGGTTTTCATTTTTGTTAATGTAACATATATTAGACAAGCTCGGACATTTCGATCGTAGACTGAGATAATTGTTTATTGGATTACGCTTCCATTCGTTACTTTGGTAGATGATTAATGCGATAAGATGGCCATCTGGCGCTGTTAACGTACCTGCCTACTTAATTGGTGTAACAAGTTCGATTACAGTTCAAGTGAAATTCTTAAATATGTATAAAGTAAAAAAATTATTCGCCCATTAAAATATTAGTTGTTTGGGATCGGGGATACAAACGTACTATACTCTTGAAATATTTACGCAAGCGCGTTATTATTAAGTATTAAAATTTATGTACGAATATATTTTATCCAATTTTCCTTAATTCATACAGTATGAAGCTATACAGACAAAGAAAATTGAAGTATCTGTTTGTATCATAAATATGACAGCTTTTACTAAAATTCGTAATACGTAAATATAAACAGTGCTTATAAGAAAAACATATGTCTGTTTGGTTAATCCTCAAACAGGCTGAACAGATTTTGACGTGACCTACACTGGCAGGTAGCTGATCTTACAAGGATTAATTCAGATAGTTTCAAAAAAGGTAAAAAGGGTTGTATGTTCTGCAACACTTATATTTTATTATTAAGTAGAAATTTTAAACAAAAACTAGTTATACCTTAATCCTACTCGATCATATTACTAAAATCTCACAAAATATCAAAATAAACACAATTAATGTGCGAACACAGCCATAAAGTCATGAATAATCAATTTTTCAACCCGTTTCATTCAGTGAAATAATAATTACTCATAATTATAAACGATGTATCGTAATACCAAGAAACTTAACTACTCCCTTATAGTATATAGCATAAGATCTAAAATTCGTTACCAAATACTTGTCTCGAAGTTATAAGCGCATTTTTAAACTGTCATATAGGAAATTTTATAAAAAAGCTTATTTTCAAAGGATCCTTGGCATTTGGGTCAATATGTAATTACGTGTTATTAAAAGACCAATATACGTTATTAGGGCTAGTAGGAAACTATGTAGTTACGAAACTCATATACGTTGTAATAAACTGCCTCTTTTCTTCGACTTCATTTTCCACAGAGATTTTTATAATCTTGTATTAGATATAATAAAATTCTAAGTCGAAACTGTAAATATTATACTTTTAGAAAATTTTATAGTGTTATAGCCATTATTATTTATGCAGAGGCCGAAGCAATAGCCTCATCAGATCCACACAAACAAACCTCTAGACTAGAGGACTGTTAATATAAAGCAAATATTGCTTTATTATTCGGTTTCCAATTACTAACAAGCGCTACGTAAATAGAACATCAATACATCAATCTATTTTCATTTTAATCTAAACGCCATTTAATATGAGTACTGAATAGATAATGATGAATTGAAAATAGAAGCGACTGTATCATGACGTTATCAATAGAATTTGGTACATTTTCAGAATTTGATGATGACACAGTGAGGATAGTGTTATTAGTAATGAATAAGTTAACCACAGTTTAAATAACTAATATTTCATTAGCTTTTGTTATATTCTAATTAAACTACTAACATAAAATCCCTGTGTGTAATAGGCAAAGCGAAAAGAAATAGTTCTTTTGACTTTATATTGATCAAATACCGATACTGGTCCATATAGCTTTATTAAATTACAAAATTTTCAAAAAATATTGCTAAATTTCAAAAGTTTCAGTATTAAATAAATGTATTGATTTCAAAGAAAATATTGTTTGGCATTTTGTCTATTTGGTTTACAAAACAATACAAGGAACAAATTACGACAAATCTAAAATGCAAAGCCACCTATATTTTATAATATTTTATCACCGTTTTAACAAGTCGACTGAAATTCTGCATTGGAAATAGAAATTAGCATACAAACTTTAGCAAGTAATCACTACGTACATACACACATATATTTACTTATATTTAAAGATATGACTGAGTATTTACTGTTTTTCAGAGTTGTAATTCTTTATTTCCATTCATTTCCATAATTTCTGTTAACCTTCAAGGTAATTCAAATAAAGAACTAAACTTTATGTTAGTTCTAAATAAATACTGATACTATATTATTTTTAAAGCCCAGTTTATATATGTTTGAAGTGATTCAAGTTAAGTGATAGTGAATAATTATTTTTTTGGTCTAAGTCTAGATTAAGTGTGGGTTTAAGTCCCGTTTTGTACTAATTTATACATTGACTTTGCTTGAAAGAACCTTAACGTACAGCTATCGCCATTAAATGGATATCTAACTTTGTTTAATTTATTACTTAATTTTACTCCTATATACTAGCATGTATGTAAGTACTTTTCACTATTATATTTCATCACAGGATGAGGAGTTATAGACCAATAGTATCACGCTCGCTTGGGTAGCCGAGTGAGCGGGTTCAAATCCCATGCTTAACATATGTTATTTTTATGTCCAAATAATTTTCAATAAGGTTAACAGGATACACATACAGGGTAACACCTCAAGGAAGCCTACTTCTATGAGATTAACCTAGCAGATTTTGTAAAGATGTAAAGCCGCAAGTCGCACTTTGCCAGAGTAGTGGTATTTGGCCGGATCAAAAAGATAGTGTTTCGAACCTAGGCCCTTGCACAGTAGTAGGGACGATCAGAACTGAATACAATGCTTTACAAAGTTTAAAGCACACCCGAGAAAAGCAGGATAGGTCGATAGTATACAAGAATATATCCTCATAGAATATTTAAATTAATAATATAGTAAATATTACATGTAAACATAAATAAATTAATAAAGACGTTAAGATCGCACTACGAGATATATGTGAAATATTAACCACTTTGCAAGTGACTTTTGGCTCTTAGAGCTTTTGATAGCCAATTAATCCTTTTGAGACCTTACATTAATTTGCCACCTAATTGGCGCATTTTGCTTAATAAACTCATCGTTTATATACAATTTACCAGAAATAATCTATTATATGTACATAATTTTGTCTGTCTCTACCGCGATGATATTAGAAATAAATATGTGTTAGACAAACCGTTTGTTTGTAAAATCGATTTTTTTACTAACATACATACTACGCCTATACAGCGGTATGTAATTATACCATTACATAGGACTATTGATCGTGCCCCAACCTTTATTGGACTAGATGTTGCCTGCGACTTCTCTTGCGAATCTCAAATCAGTTAGAAAATAAACAAAAATGATTTATCTTACTGTATCTATCTAACCATATAGTAACGAAAGCTCTATCTCTTTCTATTTATGTCTCTCTCTCTTTCTCTTCCATTTACGAAATCACAAAAACAACTAAAATTCTAAAACAAATTTAGTGATTGCACATGAATGTACAATATAGATACTGAAGTTAGTACATACTAATAACGTTTTAATGCACAAAATTATCATAGAGCTTTTTAAAAAAGTTACTTTAAATATTACACAAACAGAACTTTACAATTATCACCAGTTATTACTGAACTAGGTTTATAGTTTGCCGGTTAGCGAAAATAGATTTGAACTTTCGTTCAGACACAAATGCAAATAAACTGTAAACTGAAGTACGGTTAGCTTTTAGTGAAAGAGAGTCGGTTTGTACTATTAATAGTATTATTTTACTAATAATGGAAATGTGTTAGTGTAATTGTTTATTGTAACCTTTTCCAGGTGACAGCGTTCAAGTAGCTATGGCTACTTTTCATACTGACGAAATGTTATTCACGAGAATATCTTGCATTGCAAAATACCTTTACTGTAAAGAAATTACTTGCTAGTGGTTAAGATACCTATTACCTCAGATAAAAATAGTTATAAGACATTATTTGTCTGCGTCTTGCGTGATAAGTGCAGTTGGGTATAAAGAAACATATGTCCATCAAATTGATGAAATTTATGAACTTGCCAATTTTTATAGATTTTTGTTTAGCAATTTAAAGTGTAGTTAACATACCAAGCTAATTATAAAAACAGTTATTAAAAACTATATTATGTATATAAATAAGTTCATGTTTTCTTTACTTGTTATAAATTAGCCTACTGTGTTATTTATTATTGCATTTCATATTTTTTTTAATTTTATGAATTATAAAGTTAACAAACTACTATTAGAAATATGATACGATGTTTGTCTGTACGTTTTTGTTCCTCTGGATAAAATGGCTTGACTGATTTAGTTGAAATTTATTTCACGTCACAGAAATACTGAAACACAAATACTGTTGTTGCACTTAAATAGATAATCGAGTAGAGTAGGCGTAAGTTCTTAGTAATAACATAAATATTATTAAACTAACGTTAAACTCAATTGGACATGCAATTTAAATGGATTAGCATCAAATATACGGCAGTCTGGTAGAGTGTCTAGTTGGCACTGTGTTCGAACTATATAGGTCAAGATTCGATTTCCTAAGAGAACTTCCTTTAGCTGAACTCAACCATTAAAGCTGGTTAATTTTAATATTGTAAAATAATCTCAATATTGTGTAACAATCCATAACTAAATCAAAGGACCATCAAGAACTTAAGTCATTACGGTCTACATAATACTTTCTTAGGTTGACGCGAATATATGACATTAAAAATGAAACTATCTTTACGGATTTTATGGTGCTTTTATTTAGATTTTTGGTTACCGACGTTTCGAATGCTTTACAGCAATCATGGTCACGAGAAGTACTAAGACATTTGACGTCTCAGAGGTTTATATACTTGTTCCACAGTTACCTGTTACAGATTGTGGGAAGGTACTGTCTGCATTTGTAACTCCATGAACCAAAAATCAAAATAAATCGTCGACAAATTTCGAAAACAGTACCATTAGGGTCTAGGCTGTATTACGGCAACCCAAATCCTAATAGCCTATAATGTATTATTCCTAACGTTTCAGCTGAGTGCTCGGTTAACGTGAAAATGTAAAGAGATCTAATTTCAATATATTGTAAACTATACGGAACAGTGACAACCGTCCGTCAACCAGTCACCGTCTGAGCCAATGGAAAGTAGAGTATTAATAAGTACTCGTAATTACATATTCTTTTATTTGGTACAATAATATTACACTATTTTATTTATATTTGTGAGGGCAATGGGTAGATGGGTAGATGGATAAAAAGTATGTAAGTATGTACAAAGTATCGGTACTTATATAAAATAATATATCTCATATACAAAAATCTCGCGTCACAGGGTATGTTATCGAACTCCTCCGAAACGACTTGACCATTTTTATTAAGTTTTTTTTGTGTCCGTTTGGTACTCGTAGGTCTGAAAATTACTATGAAAAGATTAATAGCTCGAGCTATAGTGAAAAGTAAAGTAATATAGTAAAAAATGAAATAATATAAGTGATAATAAAAGATAGATAATAAAAAAATCTTTAAAACAATAATACCAACTTTGTTTGTAACATAAATATAATCTCAAATAAAATAAATCCTTCAATCACATTAGAACAAAGATCGAAAAGATTTTATCTATATGTCTGAAAACTACATTTCTTTTACGACTTGAGATTTCTAAACTTGGAAAATAATAGCATATCGCTTACAGCGCGAGATTTCCGTAATTCAATAAACATAATAACACCTGCATTCAATTGTGAACTTTATTACTTAACAATAAAATCAAAAATAAATTGATCATAATAGTCCACTTAAGTTCGACGCATATGGCAACAAGCAAGTTTTTCTGCGAGCTTTAAAAGTTTCGCCCATGGATTGTATCGCAAAGGAATACAGTTTCGATTCCCGGTTACAGTACTTGACAGGTAATTAAACACTAATGAAGCTATGCTATAATTACGTAAACTCGCCTTAACTTCTCGGACTACCCTCTTAATTGAGTGTTTCGCAAAATATGAGACGTGATAATAATAAATAAATTTTTAATAGTGCGAAATCATTCTTTAACAAGCCTTATTCCTTCACAACATGAGACTCACCATACATTTAATATAAATATTTTCTTGCAAAATAGCTTTTTTGGTTAAGAAATTTCAAATGGCTTTATATTTAAGCTAAATATTTAAACTTTAACATCAAGAAACATAATTAATTTTACATCGTAACAAACTTATCTATCTATGCATATAATAAATTCTAACGGAGTAGAGTCTGTGAAGTGTACTTTTTATATTTTTTGAAAAATTTATTGAAATAGTTAATCTCGACACAGAGATCGAAAGTATAGTTTTTAGAGTTTTTTGACTGTTTATCTGTGTCCGCACCACGAGAAGCATAGAGGATACTATTTATTGCGGGAAAATATATAATTTCTGAGAAATATATACTGTGTTGTAATTTAAGCACAAACTTTAGTTTCTCAATAGTAAACACATAGATAGTCAACACGTAGTTAGATAGAGCACGCATTATCTTAAAATCGACTGTATAAATTCCCATGCAAAAAATCATAATATAAACAAATATCTTAAATAACATATCGATAACAGGAGCAAATATTGCTTAATGACGATGATGATTGATGATGCTTTGACTTACGTACTATTCCGGATGCGTAAACAGACATAAGCTTCAAATTTCTGATTTTAGCTCTACCCAAGGACTGAACCCAGGACCCATTGACCTAACCACAAAACCAGCTGAGCTACTAAACTAAATAGAACGTTATAATCCTAAACATAGGTGCCTTAACAATTTCGGTCCATTGATACCAGTTGATAAAATAAATTGATAACTACCAACCACTTTGTGTTTGATTAAACAATTACACATCTACTGCTGATTGAATTCAATGAAACGTTTACTAAAAAACTAGGATAGATTACTTTAATGAACTCTCGTTTTTGCTTGTTTAGTTAATAAATGACTAAATATAATTTATTTCTCTTTCAAGTACTATATTTTAGTTATTTATAACTCAATTTTATTAATTGGTACTTAGTTTTTATTCTCAACTCCATATAATTATAACGAGGCGTTGGTAACTCGCTCACTTGAATGATGCAGGTCCAAATACAATCTCGGGCCTTTGATACTTTTATGTGCGAATCACTTCTAACACGATTACCACTGGTCTTACGGTGAAGTAAAACATCATGAGGAAACCTGCATATCTGAGAGAACCTAGCAAGTTTTCGAAAGGCATGTGAAGTCTGCTAACTTGCACTTGGTCAGGGTGGTAGACTATGGTCTGATCCCTCTTGTATTGAAGGAAGAAATAAGAACAGAACTATTTACTCTAAATATACTAAGCTAGTCCTACTTGATGGATACTTGTATCACTCATAACGTCTTGTCAATACTTAGAGTCTTCTGCGCAAGGTCCTTAATTAAGTAAATTTTAAATAAGTATAATATATCTTGCTAATTCATACAAATTGTATAAAGAGCAGTGATTTTACAAGTAGGTAAAGTAATATCTTGCGGTGTATTGTGGTAGCACACTGTGGTAATGCACGCAATTAGGAAACAAAGTGAAGTGGTTTCAAATCCGGTGTCGCATTTCTGATATGTTTATATATTTTTAACATGAACGAATAAACTTATTCGTTCATGATTTTTAATTATCTATTATTAATCATTTTCTCTGTGCCAGATTTTCCTTAAAATTATACTATAGCTATATAAATAGAATCTAATGTTAATAAATTACCTTAGATGTTTCCATGTTGACGGATTACGTGTAATTTATAAAGTTACGGCACCTCTTATTACATTAATTTGACACCCACTATTCAAGCTTGTATCTTAATTTCTTGGTGGGTAGGGTAAAAGATATGATCAGAAATATTAGAAATTATATACCGAAGTTTATTAGACATTTGTAAAAATGGGCTAATAATTAAAAATGGGGAAAATTATGTATAAAACCAACTAAATACAACTCAAATCTACTATAATATTTACTATATTCTCTATTCATCTTGCAATAGCTATACGCTACAGCTTTTCAACAAGACATTTGAAATGAGCGGTCCGATTGAAGCAAACAAGGCTTGCTGTTATACGGAACAGGTAACGTGTAAACTATTCAATGGGTTATCACAATCTTGTCAGTTCGCATCTCCGCTTGTAATCTAGATCACGATTCTGAATAAATCTATATTGACAAGAGTACTAGACCGGGAAATCGAACCTGGTAACTAAGTACCAGGATGATCATACCGTTACAATATTATGATATTAAGCGTGTTAAATAAAATTACGTAGGCTCTTTGTGAAGACTGTCACTTCGAGAAGATGTTTATATTACGAGTATTTATCCTAGTCTTGCTAAAGTGCAGCATAAAGTAAAATCATGTAAATTGTTATGTATTAGTACTTTGTAGTCATTTTCTGACTTTTTATTAATAGTTTATTCGTCTTTTTATTAATAGTATATTCGTCGGTCTGTTCTGGCTAATCTCAAAAAAGGCTGGATTCACTTTGACGAGACAATTAAGACTTTTCGTTGTCCAGCACTGGTGCCGTAGACGCACGGCATCACTGATCGCAGTCTCAAAAGTATATGACTATTTAAATTTCCTAATTAAACCTAGTAATTTTTCGCGTCTGTAGCTTGCTTAACATGAAATTAAGTTATTTATGAAAGTGTCAATTGGCAGTAATAATAATGTGCTGTAATATTATAAATTACAGGTACTTTTGTAAGGAAAGGCTCAATCATGTAACGATGCGTCCATTGAAGTCATTATAAATAGATTAGCTTGTAATATATCTCTAGATAATCTACAGATTAAACGTAGAATAAACTAATCAAATGCTTCAGTTTTGCTGATTTTGAGCGATAAAAAACACTATTTTAGAGTTCTGCAAAATACATTAAATAATCAATTTACATCTAATATATAAAAATCTCGAGTCACATTGTTTGTTATCGAACTCTGTGAATTTTTTTGTGTATATTTGGTAGGTCTGAGAATAGATCGCAGGCTATTTTTTCGTACATTATATTAGGATAGGAAGGCATTGTAACTTATTTAATTTAAATTGCAATTTCAGTGAAAGTTGTATACGAGTAATTTATTAATATGTAAGAAAATTAGGTTTCCATCTTTGAACGCAGGCGGAGCCGCGGGAACTGCCAGCATTATTATAATTATAGTACGCCAATGTTACTGTAAAACGTTGATTTACTTTACAGGAATATTAAAGTTTTGTAGGAAAATTTAATAGGGATAAACGTAAAGGTGTGAATTCAATTTATTCATTGAAAATTGCTTATTATTTCTTAAGATTTTCACAGTAAATAAACAACAATAAAAACCAACATAGAACCCATCACTTTAATAAGTCTTGATGCAGCAAAGCAGTAGGGAAATGTTAGTATTTAACAACACCCTACAGTTAACTATGTAAATTAAAACACTCCTGGTATCTGTTTGGGTTCGCACCTCGCATACATCAATCAGTATAGATTGAGCACGTCACATAACCAGTTCGCAGATTTCAATCTAAACGTATCTCAAGTACCATTGCAAATCAGCGACGAGACGACATTAATTTATATATTTCTATGACCTGGCATTTTGCTATAGCTATATACTTAGCAGAAACGCACATTTATCGGGAGAAAAAGTTGCCAAATTGTTTATACCACCTATCTATGTATAGACCTCGAACTGAGGATTTATATGAACAAAACTTTAAAACTAAGCAATTCTTTTAAAATAACATACACGTATTAATAAACTAGCGATTCACCAGGTGTAGTTTTTTTGTTTTGAGCTTAACCCAAATATTTTTTATAGTTCTAATATAAAAGAAATCTAAGTTACTCCTTATAACATCAGCTATCTACCAATAAAAGTCTTGTTAAAATTTGTCCAACCGTTTCAGAGATTAGTGAATAAAAACAGACACACATAAATGTAAAAATTGTGTTGAAATAATAAGTACTCTAAATCAAGAGTACATAGGGTATCTCGATAGTTTAACAATAAAATAATATCAAATTGACTACAAAATTGATTTATTGGCTTATTTAGACCTGCTTTAAAAATTATTATTAATCAATTTCAATAAAACTTTCACCAAAGTTAAAGAAAGTACTCAAGTTTAAAATAAAGGTAGATATTTTCACTTCATTCAAATAATTTAAGGAGACATAAGATTAACTCTAATCATTATTTAACATTTTCCCTCTACGGTTTTATCATGAGCAGCGTCAAAGTGTCACTAATCATCTACTTTATGTCTCACTTATACCTTTCCATATAATTAAATTACCCATAAAGCCATAATCCCTAACTTCATACATCAATGTGCATTACGAAGATAACTTCCAGTGTTATAATAGAATATATTGTCTAAAGTAGCAATCCACAGAAACTATAGCGCTATATTTTTTTTAATTTTAAAAGGAACTCAGTTACCTAACTAGCTCTGCCCGCGGTTTCACTCGCGTGACAAGGGCGGGGATTAAGAGTAGTCTTAAGTCCGACCCCAAGAAGCAATCTACGTCCTTGACAAAATGTATCGATATGTTATGTTTAGTTATTTTAACGTGAAATGGTAGCAGAAAGAGTCACTTTCACATTTATTAAGAGACTAGCTACTGACTCGCCGTCGCTCACTTGGGACTTATCCTCAGTAAACAACAAAATCGAATCGTAACCCGCAGGAATCACAATATTTTTCTGGATTAAAAGTAACTTCCTGTCTATAATCTATCTCTGTGCACAAATTTCTTCCAGATTCGTTCAGCTGTTCTTGATTGAGTAACAAAGATCATTCCTATAGATAGATATCCTCATTCCTCAAAAACTTTCATATTTACCTATAATATTATAACAGGCTATATTATAATTTAATATACTTAAACAATTCCATATTCAGTGGTTATTGAACTTTTCAGTAAAGCTTTAATGATTATTAATAAACACTTAGCTATAAATTGGTTGCGTGCTTTGACCCTGTCTCATTCATACTCTGATTCGAAGTAAAGACAATCTTCTGACACATCACTGTAGAGACTGTGTACCGCAATGGTCATTTACAGAAAGAAAAGAATGATTTAATTTATACTAGCGACTCATTCTGGCTTTGCTCGGGTTCGTCCCTAGATTTAAAATTTCTAAAATATAACCTACTCCTTTTTTGAAGTCGGTTAATAAGTAGCCTAAGTTAAGTCTTATAACATGAGCAATCTGCAAGTGAAAGTTCAATCAAAATCGGTTCAGCCCTTTCCGAGATTAGCCGAAACAAACAGACAGAAGAATTTTAAGAATTGGCTTTTTGTTGTTAGTATCGTATATACTTTCATATGCAGTTAGTAAAAGCTGTTAATTTGAAATTAAAAAGAGACACTTCAATTTTGCAGAAGAAATATTAAATTATATAAGCTCTTACTTCTTTACCGTTATTCGTTTTGTTTTTGTGTTTGTCTGTGCGTTCTTTTGCGAGCAAGATTTTTTTATTATTTTTTGGGATCTCAGCACCATCTATTTCTGTAGTAAGCTAGAAGACTTATGTTATAGATACCAGATAAGTTTTCTTGTAAATTACAATAAAAGTGTATATGTACATTGAACATACATAATATTATATTCATTAAATATTTCTACATTTTGACTTAGATATATCTTTGTGATTATTGATTAATTGATCGATTGATCTTGAAATATCGAAGATATAAAAAATATATATACACAGTGCACAGTAAAGAACTATCCTTTATTGTTTTTACCTTAGAATACTCTGTCGATAACGAACAAATTGTACAAAACCTGCCTTGGTCAGGTTTTAGAAGTTTATGAGTTACGTGTAAACACGTCCGATGTCCGATCGTAAGCTGATACGCGGCAAGTCCATGCCAATTCACAGTTATTCAGTCTAAGATATTACCCAAACTACTTGTTAATATTATTTTACCTCTTCAAATTGAAGTAAAAAACATGTTATAACTTATTTTTTTATTTTATTAACAATATATATTTCAAGATTTCAGCATCCCTTTTTGTAGACAAATTTTTCACTATGTAAAAACTCTACACTAGTAATAACATAAATATGAATAAAGGTTTCAAACTTATAAATTTTCAATAAGTAAAACACAAAGATCAAAAGTTAAAATTGAAAATAAAGCTTGTAAAAACTATTCAGTTAACACTGAAAGCTTCTTTTAAACTTTTTACTTTGCTGCTTTTGTAATATTGGCAGCTTAAAAACTATACCTCAAATCCAATATTATGTTGATAATATCAGTGACTCTCAAATATTAGGGAGATAGAAGACGAGAGAGATCCATGACAAAGGATATTTAATAGGAAAACTAAGATAGTAATAGGCTAGAATAATATCAGCAGTTTTCCTCTAGAAAAACTTTTCTCACTTTGAATGTCAGGTAACAGCTTCATTTAAAAGTTGCTTAAATTAGGCTATTCAAATAAATTGAATTGAAATTCACAAAATGTGGTAACACTTAGAATAAATGTAAAATAAAACAACTAGAACAACAATGTTACAAGCATACAGTGAACATGTTTCTAAAGAAATATCTATGAGTCGAATAGTATTTTAAATTAAAATCATATAGATATTTTTGAGCTTGTATCTAAAGAAATAAAAAAAACTATTAGAAACCGTTTAAAAGCTCCTAAAGCTTTCATAGCTCGATATATCTATGTTCACAATACCATACAAAGCGTATCATATTTGATCGTTTTAAAAAAAACTAGCGACTCACTCTTGCTCCTTGGATCTTTGGGTTTTTCTTCTTACGTTTTGCAACTACTATAAGTTTCTAAGAAATAAGATATATATTCCCACGGAAAAAATATAATTTTAAATATTGATCATTCTAATAAATATTTATGCATTTCCAGACAATCAGATAAAATTTCTAAAAACTATTGAATCGCTCTCTGTATCAATATTATTATTTAAATAAGCTTTACCAAATAATATTTTACATACAGACCTAACTCAAATTTTATTATATGTATATAAATAAAAATATTGATACGTAAAGCCACAGACACAATATAGTCCCTACAGATTAATAAACAATGAGTTAAATGACAATTATAACACAATAAAACCAATAATTTCTACATTTTACTGTGTGATGATAGCAATTTCGTTATAATAAAACAATTTAAAGACAAAGTGAGCATAACGATAATAGCATTTTCTTGTTACAAGTAATATATGAACTATTTATATTAACCTTTGATGTAGAGGTCCGCAATAAAATTTAAGAACCGTTTTAATGAAGTGAAAACTCATGTTTGTTGTTTAATTTGTCGATAACAAAATTTGTATTAATGTTGTATATGCGAATTAGGTACAAATTGAATAATTTATTAAGATAACGAACTTCGCGGTATTAATGTACCATCGAGGGGACCAGATTCTGTTGAACCTTTGATTACCATAGCTTATGTATACTAATATTATAGAGAAGAAAGGTTAGTTTGTTAGTGTTTGCATTAAATAGACTCCGAAACTACAGAACCGATTTGAAACATATTTTCACTATTGAGAAGCTACACTATCCCCAAGTGAAAAAGGCTATATTAAAATAAAATAGGGATCTTTACTAAAACTCCAAAAATGTAACATAAGATAGCTAAATCTAGGGACGTGAGTGAAATGAGGGAAAGTATTTAAATAATTTCACATTCAGTTCACGCTACAATATCGAAGAGCATATTATGAGTTAAATTTGCAAAAATTAATCTACTAATTCTAGATTAACGTACAGGTACATGTGAGTACCACACAAAAAGAGTACTTAAAAAGAGTACTACTTGCAATCTCAGCGGTCGGGTGGTCGATTCCTGCTGAGAGCATTATTTTGACGATGAGCACGAACGCTTATACTCCAGTAATGGGTGTTTTATATTATTTATATTTATAATATGTATATGTATTTAAAATTATATATTTAGTATATCAACTATCTGGTATCCGTTACACAAGCCACGTAGCTTCCCACTGAACTAGATGGTGCTGTGTGTAATAATGTCCCAACAATTACGACTTAAAAATAATGTGCGGAACTCTGACTAAAACCCGTATGCAAAGTACCAGTTTTCATTTAAACCGTACTAAAGCTCTATACCCATGTTCTACAACTACTGATAAGAGTACACGGGCATTAAGGATAAATAAATGTTCACAATGTTTCCAAGTATAAATTTGTAGCTTTATATTGCTTTAAGTTCACATACCTATTAATTTTGGTTTGTCTGTTTGTTGCAGCTTCTTCTTAGTCTTCGAAGTAAAACCGATTTCGACAAAACTTTCACTGACAGATAGCTAATGCTTTAAAGAGCAACTTAAGCTATCTTTTTATAAAAAGATGTATTTTAGGATGGCGCTTAAAAAAATATAAACTGTACGTATAGACGAAAACGAGCGAAACAAGGGTGAGACGCTAGTCATAAAATAATTATATGCCAGTTTACAGTAGTTTTACAGCATATTAACATATTAAATACACAATGTAACCTAAGAAGACAGTTTTAAACAAATTTATGGCGTTACAGATAGCAATGGCAATAAAATAATACGTCGTGAATCGTGATAGAGCTGTGCACTAATAAGTTAAAAACAGACGTTGTATTTTAGAGCAACTTCTGTAACAATAGGTCTATCGATTTACATATATATGTATAACTAATATGTAAGATACTATGTAGAGTGTGCAAATAAAAATCTTACTATATCTGTAGTATTAGTAATAGTTTTGTAATCTGTACATTAAATATTTACTATTGTGGATACAGAGGCCGAAAAATTATGTACAATACACGCGCTCGAAAGTGTTACCAAAACTAGCCCCAGAGTATTTTTAGTTCAATAAAAGTAAATTTTAATTAAGATACTGTTTGATATACGAATAATAAATCTACGTCGCTTAGATGATAACTCCCACACTTTTTTCCTGATACATAAAGAATGAAGTATTCGTTTAACGCAACTAAAGAGAACAAGGGAAGGAGATACTATTGTGCAGCGTGTGTACGCGCAGACGCAAGTACACTCTCTATTCCTGTCACTCTCATTCTCCGTTAAGACGACACTCGTCACGACTAGTGAGAGTTAAGGCGCTGACAGCTTTACATTATTTCCGAAGTACGTGATTGAGATACCACCGACTTCCCAACTCCAGGCTGGTACTGAGATATATTAAACAGAAAGACTCAATAACTAAACTTTGCCCGAACCCGGCCCCAAGCCAAGGACCTCCGGGTGTGCAGCCGTATATGCTAGCTACTGCACATTAGCTAAATTACAGTTAAAATGAATAATTATTATATAATTTTTTCAAGTACATTCTACATTATCTTTGCAGTACATTACAAAATAATACATCTTAACCAAGGCTAGAGTCTAGACTAGATCCATTAAGACCTTATCAAAGCTAAAAATGTCAAGGTTACGTTAATTTCCTTAAACTTTTCCTAAATATACTTAAAAACTTGCGTTATGGGCATTACTTCTTATTAGTTTTTTTCGGCTCCGCTCGTTAGTTAAGTCGTGGGTTTAAGTCCATAGACTATTTTACATACAAAAAATGATATTAATCAAACTTGATCTAATTTGAACCCTTGTTGCCTTTTTACTTAACTAGTATTTAATCTACTACTTTTGTACATCAAAATCCTGTTAAAATGCAGTCAGTGAAAGTATAAAATTACATATATTCTTACTTTCCACTTCATGATTACAGAATGGTCGCGTAAAACTGCAATGTTTAGTTATTTTATTAGCATTTGTTAGTTTCGTTACGTCCACGTTCGCATTACGTATATAGAGTCTGAGATAAGCAAGGAGGTATATTTGTTATTTTTTTAATTCTACAACTAGGTTAAGGACGTGATACATTTTGTGGAATATTTCTACATTAGCTTGATATTCGTGCTTTGCACCTGCAGGTGTTTGACAGTAGCCTTTGTTGTATGTTACTACAGATTATAGACTATCTGTGCACTAAATTTCATCCAAATCTATTTAGTGGTTTAACGTATGGGAGCTACGATCGCTGCTTTAGTGATCGAAGTATACAAATATAAACACATAACACTTAAGAAAAACAAACTTTTAAATTTATTATTTTAATAATATATTATTTTTAGTGTGATAATGGAAAATAAATGAAAAATCTATTTATATGAGTCTTATTTTTATTCAATATTTCATATTGAGTCTACCTACCTACTACCTTAAACGGAAATGCCTTTATATCAGAGAATAACTGGAACTACGCGGTAGTATTAAAATGTGTCAAACCTATAATAAATATAACAAAGTGGTAATCACTATAAAGGACGAGTGACGAATAAACAAATATGTAACTGTTATTTTGATATATATAATATACAAATATTAGCACTAACGCGACACGAGTTTTTAAATAGATTTAATAATCGGAAATATAAAATTATAACGCTTACTCCGTGTTTTATATAAAACAGTTACTACTGGCGAAAAATTGATATTTCACGCAAAAAGTACTGAACTTTGCATAGTGATAAGTTATTACATGGGTAGTTCACATTTAGGGTACCTTTTTAATACAGGAAAAACATTAATTCCCGACAACACACTAACTGGTTCTATCGAGTCGTTTTTAGAAATGTATTTACTATCACTGGATAAAGCCTAAGAGATATAGATAAAATCAATGTACTAGAAAATAATGGGTCTTTTTAAGACTACAGAAAAATCTGCTATTACAAAGTCTTTCTCTTAAGCCCGGTAAATCGCTAGTCATAAATAAGGAAGTAAGTTTTTATCTTTTGATACCTTGGAAATAAATCGTGATGTTTTGTATACTTAATACTATGTGTATGCAACATAAAATATTAAACAAGAAAAGGAATTAAAATTAAAGATTTCATGTTTCATCATAATATACAATATACATACATTATTACATCAATAAGAACAAATCAGCAATATTATCCAGAAAACATTTAAACGTTTAAAACGTAAATATAATGTAATTTGACGACTCATTTGGCTCAGTTTGTAGTGATACTACTTGCAGTGTGTTGAGCACGAATGTTTGTACTCAATTCATGAGACAGAGTGGAAAGAGAAGGGAGAGGCCTTTGCCCAGCTGTGGGACCAGAAAGCATAAAAAAGAAAAAAAAAGAAATAGCTATATATTTGTAATGTATTTGGTATTCTTTATTACCATAGAACTAGATGGTTGTGAGCGCTAATGTACCATCATATTATTGTACACAGTCTAAAGTTAAAAGTAATTAAAGTAATGCTGTATCATTTCTTTTCCAGAGGCAAATGTATAACATGTCCCGAGAAGAGTCTATAGAAGAGTGTTTGACAGAAGAGTGCCAGTGCCAGTGAGAAAACTTGTGTTCAAAATGATAAAAATGAAACAAATAATTAGGATGTGAAGCCATGTTGGAATGCGTGCGTCGCGCGAGCCCACTGGTACGAGCGTCGACGAAAACTGGACGAAATTACTTGATAACGACAAGATTCGTGTTTTTGCTTGTGCCTTTTATTATACTTTTGTCCGTAAGGTGAGTTTTTGATCATTATAATGCTTGCTATACTAGTCTATGGCCGTGGTTCTGTTCATTTATTATAATATTATAAGGAAAAGTTTCGTAACATTATTAATACTTAGTTCTAAGATAATCTATACCTAATCTAATCTTTTAAGCCTTTTTGCGAATTTGAGTGTTTTCCTTGACTTGATCAAGTTTTGCAAGCGAATGCGATACCACTGCGCTACCATTGATGCACTGTACAGTGTATTATACTTTATAATTTATTAAAATATGAATCATATATAAAATATAGATTTAAAAACAGCTTCAATAAAATATTTACTAAATAAGCTACAGCACATCTAATTACTTTTTGCAAAAAGTTGATCAGCCGCTCTACCTGCGAAAGTCTGACTAATTTTCTTGTATCATTAACGATTGCTACCAGGGGCTTACAAAACGATACCGTAACTAACATGACACCATATTAGCGTACTCATACATCATGGCTTTTTAATTCGGTGCACAAAAAATGATAAGAAAACACTTTGAAACGCGCTTTAATAAATGTTTATTGAACTGTAGTACAGTATCGTATGACTGACATCGATTATTAGGTTTAAGGTCGTATGTTCCATTCCCGATTCTTTTCCATTCCAGGTCACTGATATGGTCAGTACAAAAAAAATAAAGCCAAATTTAGTAAATATACTTGTTATTAGGTTATTTGGAAGTAGTTGGCAAACGTAAAAACTAGTTTTAATAAATGTGTCATACTATTGATTCTTTTTACTTATTGTATTAAAATATAAAATATGTCGAACCTTATGCATTTTATACTCCTGTTACAACTACAATAAAATAGAAGGATTAATACTTATCAAAATAATATGTTTAGGCTTAGATCACGTTATAATTCTAGTAATTATTCGTATTAAATTTTCAGCGAATAATTTAAATAAGCTTGAGAGTTTACAACAAAATAACAAAGACTACAAAATGGATCATATTACTCAAAAAAATACTTAGACAAATTGATCGCTTAAATCTTTTATATGAACAAGATGATTATACTGTACTCTATAATTAAGTCCAATAAATCGCGAATATAAGAAACCGGATAAACCAATTTTGAATACCAAAAAACAAACAAAGACCCTTTTTTGTATAAAATAAAGCTTTAAAAACTTTTAAATTTCCTGGGCGTATGTTTGAGAGATCCAGTTAAAATTTAGTTTGTACGAAAAGTGGAGTGGAGAGAATTTAATTTACTTTAATAGGTGGCTTGTTATTGCTTAAAAAATAATTATAATTCTTAAATTGTAAAACGTTGACAGATATACACCATTTATATATAACTACTGAATATATAACTACTACACTATTTATCTATATATATATAAAAGTCGATATGTATATTGTGTATGTATGTTCCGTATAATCCGAAACGGCTGGACCAATTTCAATGAAATATTCAGCAAATCTTCAGATTACCTAGCGGGTGATCCTGTAAAGTTTGGTAGTGATCGCGTTACATTGGTGCATTTGTAGTTCTGGAGACACCATTACATATAAACAAAGGTATGAAACCAGTTTTACTTGATAATTTTTAAACTAAATTTAAATTTAATATAAGAAATACTTGCAGCTTATCCCTAATTCGCTTGGGTTTGTCTGTAGGTACGTAATTAAAGGTTACCTTCTATTAAATATTTACTCATGATCTGTGAAGAACAAAAACAAACTTGTCCCGCGGGTACCGTATTTATTTCCGGGAAAAAATAACGTATGTTCTAGTCTTTGTGCCAACTAGATTCGTTTAGCCTATCTAGTATTACGAAATTCCGGTACACCAAAAGTAAATAGTACGTTGTGTTATAAAAAAAATATTTAATTAATAATTTAAAATGTAAGTACCTACATATTTCCTCATAATCTTATCCAAGAGACCTAAACTTTATAGTATAACAATTATCATTTTCAAGCAAACGCTGAGCATGTCCAAACTTCATTCTTGCACGAACCAAGGCTTTTTAAGTTACTTATCTGTCATCTTCCGTATTTATTTCGTCTTTGTGTTCTGAAATTGGTAATTGCAGTGCTCGAGCCATCAACATATTTACCTGAGGTTTTGGTCTTGTTGATGTTATATGATGTGATTTCTTTCAAAATTAACTACATTTATGTATACACTAGTAGTTTAGCGTTTACTTTGCTTGGACACGCAAAAATGAAGACAAATATAATCGTAACATTATTAATTATACTCTTGTAACCTTTCTATTCAACCTCTCTTTCTCTTTGCCGAAACCGTTTGTAGACCTGTAAATTACTTTCTGAGATTAGTCTACACAAACCAAAAGTGAACTGAAATTTAGAATATGAAGTAATTATTATGAAATGCGAGTCAGACACGAGTATGGAACCGTACTGTTCTCAGAGGTGAGTTATTTTCCCGCAGTAAAAAATCCTATATGCTAACTAGGGACTGGTCCGGTTTATCATACCAAATATCATCACATCTGTCTCGTGGCTTTCTTGTGATACGATCACAGATAGAAAGACAAAACTCTAATAAATATAAATTTTGGCCTTTGTAATAATGACTATTTCAATAAGGTTTGGCAAAATATATTTAATGCACAGATTTTTATTATAATATGTATAGATTATTTAATAATAAAATTTTAACGCAATGCCTTTTTACTATAATATTACTATATAGACGTAGTAGCTATACAACATTATATATAGATATTTTGCAAATCAAAAAAAGGCTTAAATCCTTAGATTAAATTCCTAAACGGCCCCTTCGTCCAAATAAGGTCTATCTTATTTTTCTAGGAATTTACTTAAGAAGAACTTAAACATAACAAAAAATGCTGTGGTCAGATTTTTAAGTATAGTGATTCACAGAGTGTTTTACAAGGGAATTAACTAATTTTTGCATTAGCGACTATAGAAAAATAATTCTTTGAAGTTGCGAAACTTTGCTTTAAATGCAGTCAAGTGCTAGTTCAATTTACGCTGCGAGGGTTCTGTACACATAAATATAAATATGTTGGATTATCAACGCCAACGCCAATTCGCACTAGCCCAGCGTGGTATATCGTAATCCCCCTCAATATGGAGGGGGTTACGAGAGGGAGGCCCGTGCCCAGTGGGACGTTAAAAAAGGCTGAATACAATACGAAAACATGTTGGATAACCTTATTCTATCTTTCATAAATACCAATATTATGTGTAATATTGATTACGATAGACGAGTTTTCGTTATGTATTCGTATCTCACTTATCTGTTTTTCGGTTTAAAGATAGTAATTTCCATAAATTAGATACGTCGCACTTACATGATAACATAAATTAAACGTCGATACTAAAGCAACATATTATGTAACACAGTTATTTACTTATTTAATGAATTTATGATTAAGGTGTGTAGTTTTGAATAATAAAAATTTTTGTTGTTTGTTGTTCCATCATGTATTGCTTATCTTAGTTACAAACATTTTGCTTAGTAAATAGCTTAATTCATGAGCTTTCATAGATTTTTTTTATATTTCTTTATATTCTTTTATTCTATATTACTTGCCCAATTATATTCTCGTTTTTACTACTTATCAAAAAAACTTTGTCAGGATGGATGGACGTATATTTGTTAATAATAATAATTAATATCTGACTGCTTTCGGAGAAAATACTGATAAATAAAAAACGGATTTCGATAAATCTTTATTCGGTTATTCGTCAGAGTAACATTGGCTATATACATGTATATAAATAAAAATTAAGAGCAGGTAAAAATGGCGCCAAATAAATATTTTGTAAATATTTATAAAATAATTCATACCCTTTTACTACGAAATTCCAAATCAAAATTCGAAAAAAATATATATCTAGGCAAATATCTTTATAATCGCTTCAAAATAGCTTTAAAAAAATCGCGCCTCTTATATTCATCTAAACAACCCCACTTTAAAGCTAAAACTCGAACACTACATATCAGCAACTCTTTAGAGCGGCGAAAACCATTTGACATTTTACGACGCATTTAAAATAAATTAAATGCGGTAAAATATAATGAACACAATTTCAGCGTGAATCTTGTTAACACGTAACGTAAAAGTCGAAAAGGCATAAACTAAAAATTAACTTCGACCTTTCAATATGCATGTCTTAAACGAAAACTTTTATTACTAACCGTTAGGGCCATTTAAGTAAGAAATATTGATATCAAAGTAACAATTATTCCTAATAAATTTCTATGTAGATAACTTATTTCTTCATAAATTAATTATAATAATGTCCTCCCGACCGATTCGGGCCATGGTGGTCAATCTCATGGAGACTAGCTATGTGCACGTGTTACTTAGGTTTACTAAGCCAAAAAACTCAATAAATAAACACCAAGTTTATGTATAACCACCCCGGGATTCGTTACATACACATTCGTACATGTTGGCCACTTCGTCATCATCATGGTGGAATTGGATGTTAAAATTTAATACAGCTAGTAAATACTAGTACTTATTAGGTAGGTACGTACTACCATTTTTTGATAAATGATGATGATGACTCAAAAATGATAGTTAGGCGGTATCAAAAGTTCACGAACGCGAAGTGGAAATTGCATAAATTTCAATGAATGAGACGAAAAAGGTACTCAGTCAGATACATTAATATTAAAATATCTGCTATTCTATTCAATTAATATTATTTTTAAATATTGAGTAGGCAGTAGGCGGAATTTTGCAAGAAAAAAACTAGCGCGGGTGAGGTCGCGGGTTCTGCTAGTATCTTTATAAATTATAGCCTATGTGATATTATGAAATTATTATTGTAAATATTATTGTAGAGTTTCATCACAATCCAAGCAGTAGTTTTGGCGCGAAAGAGTAACAAACATACATCCATGCATCCATACATTCTTACAAACTTTCGCGTTTATAATATTAGTAGGATAAAATCTCTGCGGCTTATTCTAAAGACTAAATTTTAATAGGTCATGTGTAAATATCTAAACGGATACTGAAACAATAGAATTAATACGACTTATATTAATCAATTACAATTCTAAGTGATAAATTTTATTACAAACGCCATTTTATTGTTCTTCAGAAACGTGAGAACTAAACTTGCAATGATAAATTATTGTAATATATGGATTATAATAATTATATTAAAATCATTATATATTATAATATTTCCTGAGGCTCTGACTAGCCAATTAAAGGACAGACCATAGGTCAAATGTGAGGAATAAAGACTTTGTTGCTTGAACAATACCTACACTTTGTTTAAAACATGATTCTTTTATAGGCAATTTTTAGAAAGGTTTTTTTCGGTAAATGAAGTAACCGAATCTTTTAAATTATTTTTAAAAAAATAAGATGATATACAAATTACATTTCTCATTTTGCAATAAAAATATAATAAAATAAATAAATAGTTGAATAAGACTATATTATATATCGTATCTATTTTACATATAAAGTTTCAATTCGATAAGTCAAAGATTACAACTTTTATTACTAGTGACGCTTTTTATCTATCAAAATATAATAAAATGTATAATAAATTAATGTTTTGAGAATAATATTCTATATAAGACTAAATAATGCTACCCAGTAAGTATACATTGCCCAGATTATTCTCTAACTCATTTAAACTGTCAATAATCAGGCGTACAAGATTTAAATTAAACTTAAGCGTCATAAATACAACTACACAAAGTATAAGTGTGTTGAATAAATTTCTGTAATTATATAATTTATGGCCATAGGTATCATGCCTTTGAATAAATATAATAAGTTGTAAATTAAAAGTAATAAATTGATTTTATAGAAGCTTTAGCTACCTTGGATTATATTATTGGAGTTATAGTAAGGATCCCTAATTTTTTTGAAAATATCATATAGCCTATGTGACCCGGAGATAGTGTAGCTACCCAACTTTGAAAGAATTTTTCAAATCGGTTCAGTAGTTTCAATTTCAGAGCATACTCAATACAAACAAACAAATCTTTATTATTTATAATATTGGTATAGATAAAATTAGATAGACTTGTATACCTCCTAGCTATACTAATACTATACATGCTATATTAATACGTTAATTAAAAAAACTTGAGTTCATTAATAACAATTATTAACATCACGGGTTTGATTACTGTTCATGACCAATTTTTGTATCAGGAATAGAAACGCTGAGAAGTAATAGGTTTACGAGGTATACATAGATGACAGATATGTCATGGGAAAGAAAAAGTAAACAAAAGAAAAAGTAAGCAAAAGAGCGTCCAGCCTTTTTTTTATCTTCCCAATGTTGGGCACGGGCCTCCATTCAATACGAGGGGGATCAGGGCCTAGTACACCACGCTTACCAAGAGCGATTTACGGGATATTTACATAACTACGTGTCTTTCAATATCCTCGCGATGTTTCCCTTCAGTTAAACAAGTTGAAAATGATTCGCACATGAAAGAATAAATTGTGTACGAAATATTATTATACCACAAATAAACAACAAAATCAGAAACCATTACTGCTTATTTTACATATAGATAAATAATAATCATTAACATTGTTTTACAACAATGCAAGGTCTGAACATGATTCTTAATATATAATTAGTAATAAAATAATCGTTACTTCATAAAGTCATAAAAGTATTTTACTTTAAATAAATGTCAATGCTCACTCGAAGTGAGAAGTATTAAATTCCTTTAATATATTACGTCTGTTGGGCTGGACATGTAGCAAGACTTACCGACAATCGCTGGACCACAAAGACAACATCATGGTTAGGACCACCGGGCCAAAGAAAAAGAGGCAGACCAAATGCACGTTGGGCAGATGACATTGTAAAAATAGCAGGCACAAACTGGATGCGAGTAGCAAATAATAGAGAACAGTGGACATATCTGGAGGAGGCCTTTACCTTCCGTTGAAGTACTTTTATATTTTATAAGCTAGTAAATATACAAATACAAAAAGAGTGCAATTACAAAATTGCACTCTTTAAATGTAAAAATGTCAAGTTTCTAAAGAACTGTATAGCAAGAAATAAAAGGTTTTTTTATTTTTTTATTTATATTTATTTTATTTTATATTACGTCTGTAATAATGTTCTCAAATGTGTAATCTGTATAATACTATAGTGCACGAGTGTACGCACAGACAAAAATGCACTCTCTGTTCACTTACTTTGGTGGGACGACTACTCGACACGACCCGTGAGGGCCAAGTGATCTTCGAGGCACGGGGTGATACACCGACAATTTATCTTTTTGAAGCTTACGAAACAGACTCGATAACTAAACTTGGCCCGATCCGGGACTAGAACACAGGAGCTCTCGATGCTAGGCTATCGACCATAGTGGCTTGCCTAATTTATATAAATTTTCATTCATACTATAATTTAAATTTTTTTGTTTGTAAAAGCAGTTTGCGATTAGACATCTCATTAAAAGTAGCGATAGATTAGGGCGAGCGAAGCCGCGGATTCCGCTAGTAAATGTATACATTACCTTGACAAATTATATACTAAAACCTTCCTCTTGAATAATTCAATTTATTAAAAAAACCGCATCAAAATCCGTTGCGTAGTTTTAAAAATCTAAGCATAAATAGGGACAGACAGCGGGAGCGACTTTGTTTTATACGATGTAGTAATGATGATATTAAATATTCACGTAAGTCTAAGAATAGTATTATAAGCGGCAATTTAAACCTACATAATACATATATAAGTAATATTAAAAGTAACGATTAACGAAGTTATAAATACGTTAAATAATATGTTAGGACATGCTAAAATTACACTTAAAAACTAAACTTTCAATACTTTCTGTGTAACAAATTCATAAATATTCTCACACAGGATTAGTTTCCATAAAAATCATTGAGTTTTACATTTATTATATCGCCTAATAGGCTTAAAGTGCATTACGACTCCATTTTAAATTCCTTAAAGTTCAGATAATGACTTGATACAGCCTCAATTTGTATAATCTCGTATAAGTTCAAAGTTGACTTATATTTTAAGATGATTCGACAATTAAAGGACTATATATAATAAATTTGGTAATCTATGGTCATGATTTTAATTTTTTTGACATATCAATGTTTTTTGTAATCGTCTTAGAAACTTATGTGTAAAGGATTAATTTTAATCCATTTGGGGTTGTATAGCTATATTTTTAATAACTTTCTAATGACTAAATCAAAAGTTATATATTATACAATATATATTAATACGAAATACATATTAAAAATTTTATATTTCAAACGACATTATCACGCCATATTTACACGATATCTATTTCGTTGTCTGCTACTACATCCATCCATAACTACATCGCTTACACAATACAAAAATATATAGGTAAACTAGCGGACCCGACAGACGTTGTCCTGTACATAGATTTTTTTTATAAATTTTTACTCCCGGTGCAATCTTTTAGTACGCATGAGATAAACAACGTTGGGAGAGCAACGACTTATTTATAATTGAATATGTCATTTATTGTATAAATGTGTAAATAACTAACTAATTCAAAAAATACATTTTGTAGTGAACCAAATTGTGAATATAAATCCATTCTTGAATGCACTTAAACACAAAACATTTCATCAAAATCAGTCCACTCGTTTAGGAGGAGTTCAATTACATACAAACGCACAGAAGATTTTTTATATATGAAGATGACAGTTTTCGATCACATGATAGACCATATAGGTTATAAATATATCATTTTTATATTATACGAGAACATTCTAGTTATTGGCAATAGCGATTGAAAAATTAGCCCACAATATAGTATAACTCATTCATTCATAAAATAAAAATAACATTGACATACTCGGTTTCTGATAATATCTAACATTGATCTATTAAAGTTCACTTGAGATATGTAGTACATATGGAATACCGCAGCTCTGCCGTATAATATTTTCTATTCGTGAAATCCGATGTGGTCGAAGAATTATAACTTTCAGGGATTTCTTTAATTATATAAATAACTAGTGTTTCCCGCGTCTCGGCCCCCATATTTTATTAGTCAATTTCCAGATTAAACTAATTTTCAAGTCTCTAGTAGTAAAAACATACGACATTTTTATAAAACCTTACGATATCCATTAGGCCTTTTCTTTCTACCCCAACTTATCAGGTTACATCCTACCTTTAAACAATCTACCTCTTTTCACCTATATAGTCTAGCAGTTTTTTAGTAAACGAGTACCATACTATGAACATAGTTCACATAAAAAAGTCTATGAATAAAGTAAGTAGCGACAAATATGAGCTACACTCGGGTGCTTCCGTAAGTGCCTTTTGTAGTTATATACTTTACAAAGGTGACACATTTTTTTGAATAACTCGGATTACTAACAATAGCTTATGTAGGTAAAAATCCAAATTCGTCCAGACATTTAAAGCAAGAATCCGTCATGCAATAACAACCACACGCATTGATAAAAAGTTGCTCATAACAATATTCCGATTAATATCTGAAATCTGGTCGAAATAAACACATATCCTGTACATAATACAATAATATATATTGTTGAAATAGTCATTATTAACTATAGCCAAATCTACAGTTTTTAGATTTTTTGTCTGTCTGTCTGTGACTGCATCACAAGAAAACCGCTAATGTATGACGATGAAAGCTATGGCGATAGCTGGCTATCCGGGACAACATACAGCACACTTTTTATTGTTGCAAAGTACCTAGTTATTAAGGAATCCTTACAAATTGTTAAAGCGTATCTAGGCACATACCGAAGACAGACTGAGTCTCTAGTGTTTATATGTATAACTCTTACAATTTCAACACATATGACGTAACAAATGACATTTAATCTGATATTAAAGAAAGAATCCGCAAAACCTAACAAACCTATTTTTACGAGTCCGAAAAAACATAACGGTGACATGTGACTGACATAATTCTAAAAATGTCGCTTATAACGAAGTAACTTGATACAAGATAATAGTATATCATTACTGGCCGGATGGACGGACAGACAATGCGACACGGTCTGCAGGCCGCGGACAGAAAGCCATTATGTGTTATTACATATTATGTATTTTATACTCTGTTAAGGCCAATGGTTTACATTTAATGACAAATAGGATTATAAATGTCCAAGTATGAGTTGTCTCGTTCAGTTAAACTTGCATGTAACATCAAAAAATACTTTTCTATGTTAATAAATAAATTAAAATATCACTTGCTGAAAGATTGACTAAGGTTCAGTATTTGAAATCTATACTTTTATACTTTTATACTAATATTATAAGGCTGAGCTGAGGGTTTGTTTGGTTGTTTGATTGAACGCGCTAATCTCAAGAACTACTAATTCGATTTGAAAAAATCTTTTTGTGTTGGATAGTCCATTTATCGAGGAAAGCTATAGGGCTATATTACATCACGCTACGACTAATAGGAGCGGAACATCAATGAAAAATGTTGCAAAAACGGGAAGGGCGTTAGTTCTGCGAGGTACCGTATAGCGCGACTCAGAAAGAACTTTGTTTCCGGTCTTTGTAACGCGTGCTAAGCCGCGGGAAATGCTAGTTATATATAATATGACATTATTAAGAAGAAATGGAAGCATAGAATTTTTAACCGATTTCAAATAGAATAGGAATAGTTTAATTTGCTACGCCGCGGTCGCGGGTTCTATTTCCGCTAGGAAATTCATTAATGTGACAAGTTTGATTCATACATGGGTATTATTTATAATATTTACGTATGCATTATGTATATATGACGGGCAGAGAATCAACTATCTGGTATAGTGCTGTATGTTAATGCCCCAACAAAAAAAAGAAATATACATAGGTATATCGTAAATATTTTGTTTCATTCTTTTTGTTTTATCTTTAACACATGTTATGATCAAGGCACTTTATAAGCAAATAATCTAAATAGCCGTTTGCTGTCACTTTGCATATTACGCAAAAACCTCTTTAACTTAAATGTATCTTAGCTTTAAGTGTTTAGGTTCAGTTATCACGACAATAAAATAAACATTTCGATATATTTTCGAGCAAAAGATATAAATTCATGGTGGTCCAATTTACAAAATATTTATGAAATGACAAAACAAAAATTTTATTGTACGAAAAGCACATTTTTATCTATTGTCTTAAATATCATAAAATTTTACGACATTTGTCAAAAACTGATGATTTTATCATATAAATGTTAGGCTTCGAACAAAGGAATCGTATTTTTAGAATCTAGAGTCATCAAAAAATTCCAATGGAACCATGCAAATAGTTCTTATATATTCAGAGAATAGCCTCCAGGCAAATAAAATAAAAGGGAATTAGCGTGGACTGCGGTGGTCTGTATTGTGAGAGAGAATCGGACTTCTTGATAAAATATTACATAAGTTGATGGTGTTTTCCACTATGGTCTACATGTTTAAGTATAAAAAGTCATAGTAAAAAAAATATTTTACGTACTACGTGAATCTAAGTTAATTTTGATTGCCTCTTGTTCGTTTTAAATATATTAATAATAAAATTTATTAATTACGAAATACACTTATCGGTAGATAGATTATTTCTATAGACGACGAATATTATTATTTTGACAAACAACATCAAGTATGGGAAACTAAGGGTTTTACTACAAAAACAATGCAGTGTAAATATTCTAAGGCCATTAAAAATACTTACATTTTCCCAAGACCTAAGCGAAACAAACCACTAAGAACGCATCGTTTCGGAACGCACGATATATTATCATTAAGGCGATATAGGAGTTATCGAATCTCATTAAAATAACTCCCCTGATTTATGTAAACACGCCGGCTTGTGTACTACACTACAAATTACTGGAACATTAGTGTAATGATATGTTAATGTGAGCAGGCTGAGAGTCGATGTGTGAGATTTTATGTATGAGTATAATCAGTATGTTCATACTAGTTTGTTACCTCTATTGACATTGCTTATTAGTACTGTATTGCATTAATATTAGTGCTTTTTAATAGAATTCATTATTCTATATATTTATAACTACCTTTCGCGGTTTCCGTATTCTCAAATCTAGAAATCAAATTCTTGTATTTTATAATAATAGAAGCATTTCCCGCGGATCCGCTCGCGTTCTAAAAGCTGAAAATCAAAAGAAATATTTTTCTCCCGTTTTTGAAACACTTTTCATTAATGCTCCACTCTCATTGGTCGTAGCGTGATTTAATATAACCTGTAGCTTTCCTCGATAAACGGACTATCCAACACAAAAAGAATTTTTCAATTCGGACCAGTACTTCCTGAGATGAGTGCGTTTAACCAAACAAACTCTTCAGCTTTATAATATTAGTATAGATATATACTTAAACCTTAACCGAAACAAGCTGCACTCTATGAAAGACATTACATGTCTATCGCTTTTATAGTTTTTGCAGTCAGAGCGAATAAAAAAAACGTCTCGCTACTTATTAGTAATAGATTCATAACAAATCAGCCCCCCTTCGATATCCCGCTACTGCTTAGCAGGACGTTTTTCGATGTCAATAAATTAGCAATTCTTATGCGCGCAGTTTTCCTTAACAGTAGGTATAGTATATATAACAAGCCAAACATGTTAATAAACAAAATCTTAGAATTACAAATCGAGAGTTTAAACATGCTTTACTCTAACTTATTTGGTACTTTAAGCTAGCGTGCTTCTTGCTTCCAATATTATACCAATGTCAAATAAAAATATAAAAAAAGGATTGCCAGCTTCAGAGTCACATAAAAGTTATTGTAACTACAAGGGTCAGTTTCTTTTTGGTTTTCCTTTTAAGTTTTACGTTAAGTCCTCTTTTTTAAGTTACGTAAGTTCACAAAAAAAATTTAAAGATACTTTATACAGAATTACAGAAACGGTACACATTACACTTAACAAAAAATTGAACCTAATAAATCTAGTAACTCTTTCTTTTTATTATACCAAAATGGCATTACAAATATATTTGTCAAGATAAGTAATAATTGTAATTCAAAAAAGTCACAGATATTGAATAAAATAAGATTGATATCAAGCGGAATAGTGCTCAAATTATATTACTTTTCTTAATAAAAATATAGAAAAAGTAGAAAATGTGTGACTTAAAATGATTAATGTATGATTTTTAAACAACTATTATAAAAAACTATTTCATTATGACATATGATTGATAGATATCATATTTTTAGAAAGCTCATGATCAAAGCAGTTCTTCAGTGTTGACAGGTAAGTGATACATGATTCGAGTAGAAAATACAATCTACATTAATATATAATACCGAAGAGTATGTCTGTTTGAACATGCTAACTCCAGTTTTAATGGCCTATTTATTCAGAAAATATAAGCCGACAAGTCACGTGTGGAGCCGCAAAAAAACAATAGTTTTATAATATTTATCATTATGAATCACTTATGGAATGAAAATTTCCTAACATTCAACAATATTTAGACGTTGTCCATCATTATTTATAGAGTTTACGTAAACGAGAGTTAACCAAACCGATTAAAGCTAGTGCCAATTAAAATTTCCACGTATAGGAGTTAATTGTGTGTCCATTTTGCATAACAAATCGTCTCAACTTGAAAATGATAAATCTTAAGCATTATTGGAAGATAATTAATTAATGATTTATGGTTATAACTAGTTATTTAGAAATTAGGTTATGCTGTTTAAGGCCGATGAACTAGAATTGGGGTCAGGTAGACCCCCTGTAGAGTGGTTGAAATGGCTGAGTATAAGAGATGAATTTATGTATGAAGGTGTCATGACGAATGCGCATATTGACCAGTGTTGATAGGATGTGAGAACTATATTTTGTCATAATAATTTATCATGTAATTTATGATCTGAGCTGCTGTGTTAGACAAATTCAATTTTAAATTGAATGTTTTGTATAAAACAAAAAATCTATAATATCAAAATTTGGCTTCTTTATAAGAAGATTTACGTTTAGATATTATGCCATTTACATAAATTAGCAATAGCGATTATAAAATATCTGGTATAATCCAAAATAGGTATAACGAATGTATATTGTATATTACTTATGGCGTACTGTATGAGTGTGTTGAAAATTTGTCATAAACATGAATTTGTAATCAAATCTACGTTATGTCTCTTTATATAATATTATATAAAGAACTAGCGAAACTTTAAATTTGACAGGTGCTTCGAAATTTAAAGTTTGCGGCAAAAAAAAATCTTTTTTGAAGACAATCGTCATACAAACTTGCAAGAGCTTTTTTATTTCAGCCCCGTCTCAAAATCTGTTCTTAGCAGACGCCTACTCACTATAAGCTATCTCGATGATTTTTACTTTATACGTCCAGTTGTTTTCGATATTTCGTGATCTTTCTCTTTATATATTTGGATATAATATTATTGTAAATTATAATTTAATCACAATCTAGATGATGATTTTAATAGAAACCATTATTCCAGGAATCACGTCCAGGGTCCAAGGGGTTGTTTGATTTAGACATCAACGCGCATGAAGCTGATTACAAAATTATTATCTTTAATGTTTTATCGAAATACTCGTATTTTACCATAGTAATGATATTGTATGTGTGTGTGTTTTATACCGTTCCGTAGATTAGCCAAAATAAACAGACAAACAGTTAATTGTTTTATAAATTGTGTTTATATAAAAAGAACATTTATATAAAAAGCTGATGTTATTTTGACTTTGGAAATGGAAACTTCAATTTTAATATTTTTTTATTTAATATTTGTAAATAGGAAATACCACCAATACTTAAATATCCGAAAACAATAAAATATTATTTAATTTATTATTAAAAAAATATTTGGGACCCCACATTTGTATATTGATTAACAGTTTAGTTACAACCCAAACAAAACATTTATTAGATCCTTAAGCATTAAGTAAAGATTACATGAATCGAAGGGCATACTAAAAATGTTTACGATCCATGAGACATAAAAACATGTTGTTCGACGAACTTTTCGTTAAATGACATATTTAATTAGTACCTACATAATTTACCAAGAAGTTTGCTAAATATTTTACCAGAACTAAAAAATATTGTATAAACTGAGAGTTCCGTACACTTGCAATACACCTGCCTACTGCGAAAAAGTTCGCACATTTAAATCTCTTAATATCAAGAGATTTGTATAGAATTTATATCCTAAAATATCGTTATTATCCTAAAATATTGTGTTCATACATAATATCAAAGTCTCTACTTCTCACTTTTCTCAGCAAAGATTGCAATAATCACAAAAATTTTATATTAAAACTTTATTTGGCCAAAAAAAAACTATTTTTTTGCATGAATCACCACCATCTTTGCATTTTGGAATGGTAAAATCAAGAATTTACCATGCAAATATTTATATTTCAATTACGATATTGGTATAAGGTCATAGTTACTGTGTGTAGTATCTAGAATAAATGTCATGAATGCATTGAGATCAAAGTATTATCTATAGTGTAAGTTGTATACTAGCGAGCATTTGTTTGTCGGTGTACTTTGAACAGGTTCGATCTAATAGAGAAATTTACGACCGACGGCGTAACGAAACATAGAAATAATTTTGTTGGGATCTTCCTCTTGGCACATCTTATTATTGCATAATATACATTTTTATAAATCAACAAAAAAATCTCATATTGGGTATTATTTTATATAGAATTCATATATTATTAGTATTATGATGTGTTTTTGTAAAAGCAATATTTTTAAAACATAATTAATCAATTTAAGTGTGAATTGCTAAATAAAGAGAGGCATGTATCAAAAATGTTAGTTAGTTTTTATACTATTGAAGCTCTTTTTTAATCAGCCCGTTTTAATGACTCACTGCTGGGCACTCCCTTCATTATAAAGGGGATCAGGCTATAGTCCACCACACTTGCCAAGTGCAAGTTGGTGGACTTTACATGTCTTTGGAAAATTGCTAGGTTTTATGCAGGTTTCCTTACGATATTCATCATCATGTTAGAAATGATTTGCATATGAAAATATCAGAGGTGTAAGACCCAGATTTGAACTCGCATCATTTGGTTATCCAAGCGAGCGCGATACCAACATTTATTGTTACAATCTCTTTATTTATGGTGAATGATGATTATGTTTCATGTGAAACAGAAAAATTAACATATTTTTCACTATTACTCATGACTTCATCCCTACAATGCTTAAACCGAAAAGCTACATTTTCCCACAAATATCGGAAACAGTTTTACTGTGAACTCGGCTCAGTTAGAATTTTATTATATGAAAATATAGAAAAATAAAATTAACTAAATATTATCGTAATAAATAAAAATTTGATCCTGTGACTTATGTAATAAGCAACCGTACTGCAAGCGACACAAAACGTTGTAGTTCTGCCACACTCTAATTTCATTAATGGCCTGTAAAACATTTCTAGCATATTGATTAGGTCTGAGATAGTTTAAATAAATTTATTCCAATTAATAAATTGTTGTTACCAATAATTATTAACATATTCTGATTAATGTCCAGCTTAAGCGTACGCTACAGTCTACAGATTAATCAAAACGTCGTAAGTATTGCACTTTAAAAGGTTCTGATAATTTAGAATTTCACGCTGCTTTACTCGCGTGGGATTTAGTTATTTATTTTTAACACCAACGTTTTCCTACGCAGATAAATTATGTTTTCAACATTATAGCTTTGGTATTAATCTATATTATTATTATGTTTCATCAAAATTCGTTCAGTATGTTTGCATAGAAAAAAAATTACACGTATAAATTTACACGTTTAAAATATATGTGCTTACATACTTTTATTAAGTACTTTGTGACAGACCTACATGCCAGCAGTGTACTGATTTACTAACATTTATTAAAAGAAATACATATTGAAATTGCTTAAAATTTCATAAAGTTATTCAATAATATTCTATAAATATTATAATTAATTATTTTTGTTTATAATCATAATTTAAATTTGTTAAAATGCAAAATTGTGGTAAAATTACATAAAATTAAATACATTATACGGAAAATCAAGTTTTAATATATTTTTGATTGATGAATGTTTAGCAAACCCTAAGATAGTGGTAATAAGTTAAAACTAATCAATATTTAACTATCTAAATAATATACTTTGAAAGTCCTGTCGATAATTTGTACTTGTCTACAATATTCGATATCATTAATATTTTACACCAATAAAATAGAACTTTAACTGATGCTTTGGTAATATTAAATATTAAATATACCTTTATATTTTTTATTTATTTTAGAACAATACACCATCGACTTATCATAAATACATTATAATTAATTTTACAATATACAGTTCAGTACGATTTGCCTTTACAGGTGTATACAGTATATGCTTAACTTAAAGGTAGTAAGTATAATACAATTACATAATATGTATTAAAAATAAATAGTGTATATAAAAAAACAAGCATTTTAAAGTACGACATGCAAGGACACAGCTAAAACATACCTTGAGTTACACCCGAGTTTACTGTGGGGTTTAATTTCTAGTTTTCAATTTAACTGTGTGGATATCATAATATTATTTACAATATAGTTATAGTAGCGCCTTACACTCGCTTCGCGGGTTCATTCCTAGATGCCCTGTCATTAAAATTTGTAGCACAAAAAATGAAGAACTTTCATACAAACTTACGAGAGCCCTTAGACCTCTTTAAATCCGGGCCCTGTTGCAAAATCAGTTCTTAGCGGACGTCTACTAACTATAAACTACCTCCCTGCCTAATTTTATCTTTTACGTCAAGCTAGAATTAGTGAATGACCTTTCGCTTTTATATATTTAGAATGATATGTACTTAGATTCAAAATTAAATTTTATTTGAACCAGAATTATTGAACCATTTTATTTCTTTACTTACTATCTTAATATACTTTCTAGTAGAAATGTCTCTAAATTCAAACACAATACACAATATACATATCTGCCGAGGATTTCCCTACCGGAGTAGGCAAGGAGAATAGAGAGTAAATCCAGTCAAGTATATCCTTATAAAGTTTCTCTCAGCTAACAGTACTGTTCATTCATAACCATTTAAACGCAATTCTATGTTTGTTATCACAATGACCATCCACTAAAGTGTAAGGATGCTTTATCCGAAACATCTCGTCGAACGGTGGAACGGATCGCTTGCATTATTGTCGTATAACAATGTAATGGGACTCGAGACTTTGAAAGTAAAATGTTAGTGATAAGCGGAGCGGAGATATTTGATTTTTAATAGAAATAAAGTTTATACATATAAAAATAAAATTGAAGTGCCCGTTTTTAAATTCAAATTTTACACTAATGTCTAATAGTATATACGAAACAAACATAAAAAAGTCTCTTTTTTTATTTTTGTCTATTTATCTGTTAGTTCTGACTAATCTATGACGGCTGGACCGGTTTCGAGAGGACTTTCATTTGCAGATAGCTATAAGCAGATTGCAGATGTTATAAGGAGTAACTTAGGCTACTTTTATATTAGACATTTTATTTATTTAAAGTAGTGGAACCAGTGGCTTCGCTAGCACTAACGCTATGGACGAACCCGAGCGAAGCAAGGGTGAAACGTTAGTAATTAAATAAATTAAAAGGCCAATAGGGATTTTCCTCACTTTGTTCTGCTGCTCCCTAACTTTCTTTTATGAGTAGGTACATACATATGTCTATACTATTATATATCTACAGACCTATTGATAATTTTATTACCAACAATAGCCTATGTATTATATATTGGGTCATAGTCTCCACGTGTACTGAATTTCATCTAAAATTTACCAAGCCATTTTAACGTGGAGAGTAACAAACACACGTACAAACATTCGTATTTGCATTCAATATTTATAATTTAATAACTTTTAAGGTTCTTCTTTCAAGAATCAAGAAAAGAAACGCTTCCTCTATCGGACTACTCCCAGAAACTCTCAGTACTGCTCAGTAACGACATATTATTTTATATCCAGTTAGCTCTATCTTGGAAGATAAACGTAAATTGTAGGCCATTAGGGAAATGAATATTAATGCCATAGATTGTATTAACTCAATATGTGTCAAAGATGGTGATTAGATTTCGCCATTCAGACTTTATGGATATTTATATAAACATTGAACAACATCTATGAACTTCGGTTAACTATTAAGTTAACTAATCATTTAATGACATTTTAAATTGTTTTTTTATTTTCATCTATACTAGTTCTTAGAAATAAAATAACCTGATTTTACAATAGTTACTAATATGATAATAAATATGTCATGTCTACTGATTTTGGATTCGATGGCCAATCTCACTAAAACTAGGCATATGCAAGAGATATTGTATGAATACAATACTAATATAATAAATATATCTATTTCTGTTACTCTCATGTTCTTGTTCTCCAGTGAAATATGAGGCACGCAGGTGAGGCACCACTAACTTCGCAATACCGTTCTTGTGTTTTTATTTCTTGCGGTTTGTCTATCACAAAAATCACTTTAAAGCGTCGGTACTTAAATTGTCACTTTGAGGGTGAAAAAATAGATGGTCACATATTAATTTTTTTACATAGTATGTAACATCTATATAAAGAAAAAAAAATTAATGTGTTCGTATTAATTAATATTAAATAAGAAAGAGGACGATCAATAAAACAAAGGATGTGTTAAATATAATTTAGTGCTCACACTCAAACTATAAACGGCTTTCTTATACAATTTTCCCCTTTAATTGAATAAATAAATAAACCGAGCTGGATAAATCACGAATTAATTGGCTCCACAGTCCGCGTGGGATCAACTTCAACGCTTTATCAAACCTACGTACTTATTTTCGATACCAATTTGTCGTTATATAAATTATAACAAGTGATTACAACATATGGTACAATATTATTCTTAATGTATACCAATTAATTTGTAACACTTTTTTTTTAATTTGCTGACGCAATCTATGTAGGTATAATGTATGTAATCTATACATATAAATAAAATTGAAGTGTCTGTTTTTAATTTCAAATTAACAGCTTTTCATTAACTGCCAGTTTCTATAACCTATCTACCGATAGACCGGTAGATACTTTCATACGATTTTGACAGGTTGTAACTTTTATTAATGTGTCAAAATAGTATGAAAGTAACTACCGGTCTATCGGTAGATAGGTTATAGAAACTGGCAGTAAATGTATATGAAAGTATATACATTGCTTACATCAAAAAAACAATTTTTTAAATTTTTATCTGTCCGTCTGCTTGTTCCGGCTAATCTCTAAAATGGCTGGACCGATTTCAACGGGACCTTATAGTTAATTTTATAACGAATAACTAAGGCTACTTTTATTTTAGGAATTTTATTTAGTTTAATCATGGGAGGGATTTTTGTGAATCAAAATTTAAATTTGAGAGGCAGCACCTAAGGATGAACCCGAGCGAAGCGAGGGTAAGTCGCTAGTGATAAATAATAAATAAATACGTTACGATATTAACAAACATATGGATATAACAAACGTATACATGGACAACTTTTCAAATATATGTAAACATCCTTCGTTGCAAAAGAAAGTATACAAGCTTTGTGTCAAAATAAAGTATCCGTAAGATGTTTCATAATTATGTATACATTTTTATCAATTCATAGTAAATAACATAAAACGAATATTATTATATACACGTTTCGTGTTATAACTATGTAGCCATTAGTCTAAGAACTAAGAATGAAACATTAAATAATATATTCGTATTTAACAAAGTTTTCTAATACAAATACTGTGTCTCTTTCATTAAATACGTGAATTCTTTAAACTGGTCCATAGACGTTTAATTTATTTTTATATGTTGAGTGATTGAATCAATTCGACGACCTGATTCTCCAGGATGCGCCTTGAACTCACTTCAGGCCAGAGCTCTCCTAAACAGCTTTACCCAGGGTATATGAGATGTCCTCTGCAGCCAACCGCACAGACAGGTTTTAAAGTATTGTAACACCATGATTCGCAAACTTAATAGTAATTAGATAATTAACAGTAAAATATTTTTAAGATCTTTGGCTTATTGCATCGGAAAATGAAACAAAATTGAAAAAAAGAGAACACATAATACGTTGCATTTAAAAATGTATTATTATGTATTTAAATTTAAATATTATAATACATTTTTAAATCATACGTATAATACAAATATTATCGCGTAATAGAGTGTGCATATGTGTATGTGTAAGAGCACGTTTGTAACACATTCACAACATTGGATGACAGTTTTAAACTTTTGACAATTCGAGGACAAGATCAGTTTATTGAAAATTTTAATTTGTAATAAAGCATTGCCGGAAAGGATTCGAAATTATTAGAATTACAACTGACAATTCTCTAATTGTTTAGTTTGCGTTGTTATGAGAAACATACTGTTTCGTAAATTCGCCTATGCTAATGATAGTTGTCATAGCTCAATCGGCGTGGCTAGTATGCGTTTTATATCCTTGCAGCGCGAGTTCAAATCCCGCGCGTGTATGAGTTTTTTATTTTTATTTTTGTTAGTTTCATGAGTATCTTTTAATTAATTTTTGTTTTCCACATTTGTGAATGTATAAGAGTATACAATAATACGTATAATTATAATAGAACAGTGAGTTAAAAAATCTATACATAAATATTTTTAAAAACACTGACTGTAACGTATAGTGCATTGAACTGTTTGTATGTTATCGTTTAACACAAAAAGTACTTGACCGATTTTAACCAAATTGTGTAGTTATAACATATGCCTCGAGTCATGACTTAGGATACTTTTCATTGCATAAAAATACTTATTTCAATTTACAGGAAAACAAAATAATTGGTTGTATTGCGTTTTCCTTGGATGGCTAGTGGTCATGGAGGATAAAACCAACTAGTGGTTAAGCGGTTCATCTGCGTTTTACGCAAATTTTAGAACGCAAACCTATAATTTATCATACTGATATTTACCACTAGCAAGCTCGGACCGCTTCACTCGGCGTAAGATAAATTAAATAAAACGGTTTTCAAAATTAAATTAAAGTAGCCTAAGTAACTCCTTATAACATTAGCTACGATATCTGCGGTCGAAAGTCCCGTCAAAAACAGTGTAGCCCTTTCGAAGATTAGCCGAAACTTACAGACACACACAAAATTTAAATAATTGATGTTCTTTCTGTTTCTTGCTATGCATTTAGTCTTCTTCTTCTTGCTGAGTCGATGGCAATTGTTAAAGTGAGAGAGCCCAAGACTCGGCCACTATAATAATTGCATAAGCTCCTGTGAGTTGCAGGTAACAGGGCAAGGAGTTCATATTAGTAAGTGTAAGAGAGGAAGAGTACCACATCTGCACTCCAGGCCACCGTTCGCAAATCCCCACCTGGTCAAGTTTTCCTTGCTTCTGCTAACCTGAGTCCTAAGTCTGTTAAGAGACTTTCAGGTCTAACAAGGCAAACAAACTATGTCCAAAGGAAACATTCTTGATATGCATACGGAATGAGAAGCTGTTAATTTATAAAACAGACACAATTTATCAATTTTATTTAAATATTTATATATAAATATCTATGTTTTTTTATTATCATACTATGATTAAATCATATTTTAGTAGAACAATTAAAAAATGCATCTTTTTTAAAAATGTAAGAAACTAGCATTTCCCGCGGCTCCGCCCGCATTCTAAAGATCGGAAACAAAATACTTAGATATCGAGATTTTTTACAAATGAGATATTTTCCAGTAGTAAAAAGTATCTTATATCCTGACCCGGGTAACCAGCTATCATCATACTAAATTTCATCAAAATCTGTCCCGTGCTTTTCTCGTGATGCGGTCACAGATAGACAAAAATTCTAAAAACAATAGATTAGCTCTGTATGGATAATAATGTCTATTTCAATTAGGTAGATTTTCCAAAAAAATATTTAATGTACAGATTTGACTCAGTCACAATTTTATTATATGTATATGTATAGATAGGTAATGAATTATTTGACTTTTCAAAACAGATTTTAAATTGACGTCTTTGTATCGACACGCAAAACGGCAACGTCGCTTACGTTGCCGTTCCGTCAAATAACATGTGGCATATTATATATTATTTTTATTATCTGCCAGTTACTTTATTAAGAAGTTTTATAATGAAACAGAAAAAATATATCAGCAACTATTATCGCTAATCGCCGTGCCCGTTCACACAAAAAGTATTGAACCGATTTTGTGTAGTGATAGATTACCTACTAAGGTCAATATTTAGGATGCCGTTTACTACAGGATAGTCTTTTATTCTCACTGGATAATACAATAGCTGGTTCTATGAAGTGGTCCACATAAAAGAGTGGTGGAAATTTAAATGGGAAATGAATTGTTGGTATATTATAAGTAATAGCATAATATTGTTATAAAATATTAACTAAAAATGTTAATGGAAGAGAAACAGTATATGTATATGTATTAGAAAACTTTGTTTCAAATACGAAAATATTATTTTATGCTTTTCGAGAACGAAACTGTGCACAAAATGTGCACAGACTAATGACTACATCCTTATAAATATTCGTTATAGTCGGCTCATATTCGTTTTATGTTATTTACTGTAAATTGATAAAAATGTATACTTAAATATGAAGCAACATACGTATACTTTATTTTGACACAAAGCTTGTATACTTTCTTTTGCAACGATTGATGTTTACATATATTTGAAAAGTTGTCCACGTATACATGTCATTGCTTACGACTGTACAATGGTAAGATACGAGGCTACATTTTTGTATGATAAAAATATAGTAGATGTAACTATGTCTTGCTCAAAATTACAATAAGATTTAAAAAGTTACTACTATGTCTGACCCCATAATGCACCTTTATGCTTCGAAAGTAAAATGCAGAATGCTGTTCAGACGCATGATTTTTATTGTTTTTATTTCTTTTGTTTAATATGTTTTATTTCGAAAAAAACCACGAGTAAAGATCGGTATAAGAGGTATAGATATATAGGTATAGATACGAGTAATATGCCAAAACAATCATCATAATATTTTGTTTTGTTACAATTCCAAGGTTAGTACATTCATATTATGTAATTAACTTTACATGTATTTGGCAGTAGATCAAGTACTTACTGGCTTTATTACCTCATTTTGTCAGAACATTCATAGCAATTTAAATTTATTTTGTGAACAATATGCAATGTACTGTAGCTTTTTGGTAAAATATCAAAATAAAATATGTTTTAAGTACTTGAACAATCCACTAACTTTCTAAAAATAAACTATGTTTAACATCAGAAAAATAGCTTTAAAACGGCAAAGATTTCAACAAAGCATTTCGTTTTCCATAAAAATCATACAATTCATCATCATCTCTAGTGAAACCATGACATTGACATCGCCGCGCTTTACACTATAGCAAGTAGCAACCCTGCTAGGTAAAGTAAAATAACTATATAAATCAGCGAATGCATCAGCAATCAGCAATATTGACGACACGTTTGGCTCGGTTTTGGCCTACTTTCTGCGCCAGTAGTCGCAGATTCGAGTCCAGCTGTGGGAATTCATTAGTTGAGAAGAATGTTTGTACTTCAGTTATGTGTTTATATTTATTATATGTATGTATTTAAACTTATATGTATGTAGTATATCAACTATTTGGTATCCGTAATTCAACCCAAGCTTACCACGGAACTATATAGAGCTATGCGTAATAATGTGCCAACATATTCATTTATTTATAATACTTTTAAGCTCAAAACTTAATGAGCTTTTTCACTGTTTTATCATGACTGTAGTTCTTTTCTTTGTTTTGTGACTTATAGGCGTGCTATTTGGTCACAGTTTAGACTTTAGAGCAATAAGAGGTACTCACGAAATGTAAATAAAATTAAAAAAAGTGTTACTGACTCTACGTTTTTACAATATTTTATTATGTTTAGATAGAAAGTTGTAGATTTCATAATGAATAGCGAAGTAAACATAATATTACTAGTTACTACTCGTAAATTGATGTTGTGAAATGAAATTAAGATATTTCAAATAAAATTAGCTTGAGGCATGCTAATGTAGAATATTTTACATATTGCATTGTTAAACAGCTAGAGTCACCAATCGGAATTAAAGTTGTCTTACTAAGGTTTCATTACACCCTAAGTGATAAAATAACATAATAATGTATAGAGTATATCTGGGAGAGTTGGACCACTTTGTTTTAATTATTTATTATTTGAAAGTAATAATGGTTTAAATGATGAATATGGTTATTTTTAAATGACTGTGTGTTCTTCCCTTGCAAGAAATACTATTATTGAGATTAGACATGTATTCAAGAGATATTGGATAAAATGCTAAAGTATACCAGCAAACAGTATACTTACCATTGCTTTTCCTCTTAAAACCTGGTGGAACAATCATTTGACAGAACCTGCCATTTGACGAAAAACTAACGGCTTAACGTACTCAGCTAGGAAGCTACCAAATTGACAAAATGAAGCTGTTACTAATAATAATTTCTTGGTGTAGTACCCTTAATAACCCTATAATCGAAATTAAAACTTCTACGCTAAATAGGCACTTTTTATATTGTGAATATTGGTTAAATTTTATAAGATGAAATATAAACAATGTTATGCTCGGTTCGTTTTACATTATATTTTATTTAATGGTTTTTAGTTCTAATATTTATTGAAATACTCGTACCAAATTTCCCCTATACTATCAATTCCAGTTATCAGAGCTACAATTCTTACAATTATTAGCGGTAGACAGACGGAGTGGGTAACACCGGTTTTATATAGATATTGTTGCAATGATAAAGAGAAATTCCGCTCATAATCCATAGTTTTATGATAACATTATAGAAATCGATATGAAAGTGAGTGAAATATTAAAGTAGAATTATTAATGATGCACATTTTCAAGTACATAATATTATATTTAAAATATTATGTATCCGGAATTCAAGCCTCGTAGCTTACCACGGAACTAAGTGTAAGAATGTCCCAGCATATTTATTTATTTATTATATTATGATATAGATGTGATTTTTGAGGATAAGTCATTGAAGTGCTCTTATCTAAACTGAATTAATCAAGAAAAAATATTAAAAAATATGTAAAACTGTATTACCAACTTTAAAGATGTTATGTTTTTTCGTATATTAAAATAACATACAAAAAATTTATTATTTGCTTTTTAAATTGCTAGTATAAGCTCCTGCCCCAAAATATTTTGTTTCAATATTAATGTAGTTGGACAGACGCTTATCAAAATAAGGCCTCGTTGTCTTGAATTAGACAAGTTACCTTAGAAATGCAAATAATATGGGCTCATTCACTTGCAACAACAACAACAACAATAACAACTATATTTATTGTTATGACTCACCGCAAATATTCGATAATATTTTCTCTGTAATTTCACAGAGCTGCATTTTTGTGACATTTAAAAAAGATATTTTCTTATTTAAGTTAAAAGTTCAAACTAACTTTGGCCCATCAAAAAATATTGTAAACAAGTGCACAGACACTATTTCTATTGTCCTCTAATGCTGTTAATATCATACCCTGGTGGGTTAACATTTCGATATGACCAACGACAGATCAGGCGAGGGACAGACAGCTTTAGAGTTACAAGATTGGATCTAGTCCGGGGTGTTACAGAGGTTTTTTTTATATAATACACTGAGGTCTATTATATAAAATCCTTGGTAGTTTTAATGATTTTAATGATGAATATGGAAGTTTTCACCTTCATCATGTAATACTTTTACTAGAGCGATCTGCGCAGAAGTTCTTAGAAACAGTGTACTATACAAGCAAAAGATATTCACTATCTCTTTTTCTCTCTTTTTCCGACCTGGACTCAAACTCAGGGTCTTTAATCTGCAAAGGCGGTTATGGCCTCGCAAAATGCATTGGCATTACAATCGTAATTATACACATACTTTTTGCACTTTAAAACTTCGCACCAACTATAATAAGTTTCCCTCACCTTTCTTCTAAGAAATATAGAAAATTATCTTTATTTTGTTAAAATTAGAGCCTATTCTCCCATACCAATATATGTTGGATATTAAAGTCGCCGTCTCATTAATACACCGACGGTAATGAGATGTACCAATTAACGTTGAACCGTGACAGACCGGGAGGCAATTCACAGCTCCCACGCACTGAAAAGTAACGATCACAATAAAAGCCTATATGTAAAACGAACTTGTACACATAAAGCAATTTTATTACGCCAGTATAATACTCGTGACTTTTATTGAATTTAAGCTTTCAATACGCTCATTAGATAGGAATTTATGTTTATTTATAAATTAAGTCAATACCGTAATAACCGTCAATATTTTACAATACTCAAAAGGCTTTTTCTCAAAACTATTATTTATCAAAACTGAAGTATTCTTTTTCAATTATATAATGTAACTAGCGATTTACCCTCGCTTTGCTCGGGTTCATCCCTAGATTTAGCGCGAGCGTAGCCGCGGGTTCTGCTAGTTATACGTATAAAACTATAAACCTTGTTCTTGAGTCATTCTATCTATTAAAAAAACCGCATCAAAATCCGTCGCGTAGTTTTAAAGATAAATATCTAAGCATACATAGGGACAGATAGCGAGACGACTTTATTTCATACTAAGTACCTAATGATTAAGTCCTTTAAATCCGACCAAACCTATCCGACCAAACTCATGTTTGTATTTATGCTGCAGATATTTATTTTTAAAGAATAGCGTTTCCTGCGGCTTTGCACGCATAAATAATAATTTATAATTATATTATTAAATATTATAAGTCTATGCGTTACTTTGATGTATAAGCTTTAATATTGTAAAGTTACATCTAAAGAATAACAAATATTTATCCATTAAAGAAACTGTACAATTTTTCTGGGATAAAAAGTAAAATATGTGCTTTTCCAGTCTGTAACCTATCCCTGTGCCAAATGTGCAGACCCGTTTAGCCCTTCTAGCGTGAAAGAGTAAAACTCATACCTACATCCGTCCATCCATTCTCACAAACTTGCTCATATGTATTATTTAATATGGTAAGTTGAATGAGTAGGATGAAAACTGCTTTAAGTTAATAACTATATTTATTTTAATATATCTTAAAACATTCTTAATAACCGTAGTACAGACATACATTATAGCTATATAGAATTTATTTTGTTTTATATGTTAAATAAAAAATCTTATTTACAATTTTTTTTATATTTAAAGTTGTCCATATATAGCGCTAATATTTGAAATTATCTAGTTTTTTTATGTACAAATCGAGTCTAATTCATTAGCAAGCACAATACACACCGGAAATGAGTGTAACGATTTAGCGAACAACGAAACTATCATAGTTTGATTGTTTTCTTTGTCAAGAGTAATTGTGGTCAATGACAAATGAATTCATTTGTTTTCGGAACTACGGTTTGTTTTACCGGTCCGTTAGCCAAATAGTTCAAGAGCGTTAAATTAACCTGTTGGGCAACACGGAGGAGAATATACTTATAGAAATAGGACGGTGGGCGTTATTGTTCATTCAGTATATTAGTACCTGTTATGCCCACTTCTGGGCACAAGCCTCTGTAGCATTGGAGATTGCCGGTCAAACCACAGTCTACAATGCTGGCCAAGGGCCATATTGATTCTCTTTGGTGAAGGGTTCCTATATATGCAGATTTTCTAGAAGGTTTTCTTTCACCCTAGTGAATCAATAACGTAATATTGATATCAAAAATTGAGAAAATATTTTTTTATTAGGTTAAACGATCGATTTAATCTCATGATTTTAACATATTGTACTTCTAAAATATTGTTCCTCTACGTTTATTAGGATATATTATGTAGATAAATTTTCTTGAAAAATTAATTTCTAAAGTATTCTAGGATACTATAATACGCCCTACAATATTGTTATGATTTACATTTATTGTAGTAATAATGTCCTCCTGATAGTGAAGAGTGTGAATGCACAAAAGTGCTTTTCATACATTTCACTCTCAAAGTGGGACAAAACCTCTATGTAACATTAGGCACAGAAACAACAATTTTAGCGCATATTTCCCAATTCTAAAAAGTTTCTGAAAACCTAAAAACTGTACTCAGCCTAACCCAAGGCATGATAACCACTAAACCAACGCAGAAATCAATTAAAAATAAAAAAAATCTGAAATAAAGCAACATACATAATACATTTTCCAATATATGTAACTCGTCGCATTAATTAGCAGTAACGTAAAAGGAAGAATAGATTGGCTTTAATTATCGTCATTGTGTACAAAAATAATTTCTATACTTACTCTATCATTATCACGTCTCTATGAACAGATAATGAAAAACAATTTATGTCACTACATATAACTAATATAATTGTCGGGCGAACATTATAAATGAGCAGTACGAATCTGCCCTTTTTTTACAACAAAAAATAGCTTGTATCCTTTCCCAAGGTCTAATTTTCTACCAAATGTCATCATAATCAGAGCGTCCGCGCACTAGGCTGCCTGGCTGCGGGAGCCTGACTGCGGCAGCCAGGCTGCGGCAGCCAATCGAATATAGAAGCCACGTTGTATGGGAGCCACGAACTCCCGGCTAGTCAATACAAAGCGACTGATTGTATGGCAGGCAGCAGCCCATTAGCTGCGCGCGGCCAGACCGAGTATAGGCGAATGTATGTGGCTGCCGTAAGGCTCTTCGCGCTTGTTGTAACAGCCAGACGTATTTTATGTTCCCATTTTTGGATATTTTTCTTTAAACCTGTCTGGATATATACGAACATCTTGAAAATTGCTATAGAATAAGGTTTTTGAGTGCCATTCTAGAATAAGAAGACGGTGTCTTGCCAATGTCTTTTCTTTGCTTTGCGTTTTTAGATAGGAAAAAAATTATATTTTCTTCCACGTCCATATCGTTCACCGAAAGGTGGCTTCAATTGGCTGCGATAACTGGCTACTCAATTATTTTAGCTGACACAGCCTGGCTGCCCCAGCCATACTGCCTAGTACGCGGGATCTCTCAGTATCTAAGAGTAAAATAAGAGTAGCTTTATTTAGATTTCCATATGAGCTTTCGACGCCTTCAAACCTTTTTTCGCGATAAAACTACCTTTTAACTATAACCTTACCCAAGATCTAGTCTATCTCTATACCAATCTTAAATAATATCAGCTCAATAGTTTAGACGTGAAAGCGTGGCAGACAGACCGACAGGCAAACTTACTTTCGCATTTATATATTAGTAGGGATTAGTGACTCATATTTATTTCTCTTAGCTGAGTGAACGTCCCTAGTTTATAGTTATTCTGATATTTAATCGCAATTCATTATAACATATTGTTTGTTTTAGGACGAGTGTGTCAGGAGGAGTGTCTCTAGGCGCGCACCTTGTCTGCGCACGCGTCGCCGGTCTGACGGACAGACAACGCGCGATGTGTCGCGCCTCGCCTGCCGCAATAGCCGCTGTAGGCGATGGCCTTAGGTATGTATTTAATTTTTTAATTGACACATTTATCCTACTACTACAGTACTAGCAATTTAATCTTGCTTTATTTGCATTCTTAGGTACTTGTCAGTATCCGATATGTTATTCTAGATCAAAACCTACCCTCCCCTAATGTGTGTTCACCTTGTTGTTGTGGGGTGGTGGGTGTTTTATTATCCGGCATTCCAGCGAGGCTAGCAAAAAGATATAGTGGGCAGCGATGTCCAATTTCGGCTGGCCCTGGTACTTCTCTAATGAAAAAAGTGAACCCTTGGAGCAACCCCTTGGTAGCCCAACGTTCATTCATCAAAAGGTCATTAAACCTCTATGTGTGACGTAAATTTTATCCAAAAGAAACCACCATGCCATTTTATCGTGATAGCGTAACAAACATAGCTTCTAATTTCAACATTCATCTATTAAATTTAGATAAATTGATTTTGTTTACATTAAGATGCACATGTTTATATTTATTATTTGTTTGTAGGATGGCCTACGCAGAGTGCAGGTCGCAACTCGACGGTTACAGGTGGAACTGCTCAGGAGTTGGAGATGGCAATGACTTTGGGCACGTTATGCCTTTGGGTACGTACATGTCATATAAATTCTGTATCAACAAAAAATATAATGTCCTTCTTAAGGTGGCAAATCACTAGCCAATTTATGAGAGATATTATTTTACTATTGTATGCGCAAACAAAACATGCTATCTCTATTCCTTTATGACAAAACATGAGAATAGGCCAAGAGCAAGACCAACGGTTTTACCTGCTATAGGCACGTAGATATACTTGCTAGAGAACGCCAAGTTGACCCTAACCAGGACTCAAACCCAGGAACTCCGACCGCCATTCATGCTAGCCACAAGGCCCACAGTAATCAATACGCTCGTATATATTAAATTACTACCTAATGTATAAAGCGTATATATATTACCATTATTAAATAGGTACATATGTTTTAGTCAAAATATCTAAAGCCGAAATAATTCTTTAATTTAGAAATACTATAAGTTTTACGTAGGCAGTATAGATATACTCCAAGGTCCAAGCCATATATTATAATTTTATGATCGTCACAGTAGGCTATCCGATAATTGATTACAAAATCCATTAAAAGCTTAAACATATGTAAAGTGCACTATAAAAAGTATTAATAGTATATTTGGTAAAAACAATAAACGGTCCGGCCTCCACGAATCGTGTTCGAGAACGATGTTTGATCCACAGTCTTACATGTTGATTTGACATATTATGAGGCATGACTAATATTATGTTTTAACTAGCAAACCAGCCCGCTTCGCTGGGCTTAAGTTAAAGTAAATTAAACGGTTTTTATAGTTTTAGAATAAAATAAAAGTATCCTAAGTTTCTCCTCATAACATTAGCTATCTGCGAGTGAAAATTCTTTCAAAATCGGTCCAGCCGTTTCAATCTAGCCGTAACAAACAAACAGACAGACAGAAAAAAAATCAAAATTGATTTTTTAATGTAAGTAAACTACTGTATATGTACTTTATACATGGATTTAGTGAAAAGCTGTTAATTTAAAATTAAAAACAGACACTTCAATTTTATTATATGTACTGAATTTTTTCTTTGTTTTTTAAAAGTACTCGTAGTGTTATGACTAGGATTGATAGTGATTTGCTTATTAAGTTCGAATTGATACTAATATAATTTAATACTTTTATGCGAAACTATAATTAAATGTTAAATACCTATCTCAGCTATATCACAAAAAAATGTTTATATAGGCATGTATCTTAGTTGCAACTTAGTTAGATATTTTTTTAGTTTTAGACACTATAATCTCTTGATAGCAACGACTTAATACAGAAAGGCTGAAGGTTATTGACTTATGACTTAATATGCAAATATCTAGCTTAGGCGATATTTTTTTCCTACTCTGTACAGACAAAAACTATATTAGCGTACTAATATAATACAAATGGATGCATAGAATGTCTGTCTTGGGCTTAAAAGTGTTGCTAGAGCACTAAAATGTGTGAACAAATTACTAGTATTCATTGAAACTGCGTATTTTAGAAATAAATTATGATTTCGTTTTATGTATCATTTGAAGGTTTTTTTGTATTTGTATGAAAAAAAAAACAATTTTATTTTGAACTCATACCGCCAATTTCTAAAGAATTTAAATATTAGTCATATTATGATAACATATAACTTCTTTTTTAAATAGTAAGTAATTTTCTATTTTTGTAAAAGCTACTCTTTAATTCGTATCTTTTAAAAATAAACTTAATTATTTAAAGTGTGCAAGATCGTAAATCACGCATAACTTTTAATATAATATCATGATTCTCTCGAATTTTCTATTAAAATATTCGGTTACAATTGAAATGAAAGAAGACTTTTTTTAATTTTAATTAAGTACAAGAAAAATATTTATCAGACAAAATAATGGTTGTTGAACACCTGTTAATTATTTTTGCGATTACATTAATTATTTTTTAATTTTATAAAACTATAATTTTAATTAAAAAATTAATTGCAATTTACATATCATAGTTTCCAGTAGCAACAAAGAATGTCGATAAAATTACCTATTTAAATCGATTTCATACCAAAAGAGTATTTTTAATGTTATATTTTTTATTATTAAATGTACTCGTATATATTATATACACCTTTTTATACCTATTGGTGACAAGCTTGCACTAAAACTACAAACATTCCATTAAGAAAATGGAATTTTGCGTTGGGGACATATTGCTTAGCCATTGTCACTCATAATGGTGAAAATACAAAAACTAAACAAATTACTTGCCTTTACTTCAAATATATGTTCTAACTTAAAACAATGTTATAAAAAAGAAAAAAATTGTGTTTGTTTAACATTATTTCATTTTGATCTCTAAATATTCATGGTATGTCAAATTTAGTACCATCACAGTTCCATACCCACTTATAAAGAAACCCATCAAAATGAACGACAGTTATATAAATAGTTAATCAAGAAAAAGGAATTATCGGAAAGCCTCCCACACTATGTGATTTATACGAGACGGCTAATTGACTTGTTTGTTTAATGCAACTCGTTTATACAGTACGACATTTTGTTTGAAAAACGTGGAAATAAAAATAGATTTATATTTACTTGAAGTAATAAAAACTATAACTATAAAATAACTAAGGTTAAAGAATTGCACGTCATTCAAGAAATCAGTGATACGATTGATAAAAAGAAAAAAAAAATTTATGTTGATGAAACTTGAAAAATCGCTTTATAACATTTATAGAGTTATTTGAGGCTATTAGTTAATATATTTTATTTAGATTTCCTTTCTAAATGGTCTCACAAACTTTTTATACAAAACCAGTTCGTTCGACCAAAACCATAGGTCTAAAAATACATTTAAATCCAAAAAAATAAAAACATACATCACGAACTAGATCGTCATTTCAAAATGGAAACCACTTGAAGTACGTAGAATGTAGATACGATATTGTAATAAGAAATAATTAAATCATGATACGGATCATAAATAAAAGAGCTTTATCCACGTTTTATAAAATGGCCTCATTCTTTGTCTTTAAACAAATAACTATCCTTTATTTTACATAATTTGCATAGAATATGATATTTATATAACCATGGAATGAAATGACATTTTAACCCGACAGACACGATAAATCGTGAAGTAATCGTTGTCTTTTTGAGATGTCAAAGATGATCTTAATACTAACTATCTCTTTGGTACGATTCTGTTTGCTCAAAGTAAATTTATTTGTAAGATTACTCGTGAATATGGTATAGTATATTTTTAAAGATAGCCTTAAATATTTTTATGCTTAATCTTTTATCCCTCTTTATTTTTAAAAATTATAGAAACTTTAAATTATAATGAAAATTGTAAAATGAAAGAAATCCTTAACAAATATGAAATAATAAATTACAGGAGATTTAAAAAAAATATATAGCAGACGATGCGCTAAGTTCGTAGACTTTATTTAACTGTCACGTTGTTTATTAAACTTTATTTATGTTGCAGCGACGTTAATTGAGAGACAGGTTGGACTGACGTTTGAATGCGCCATTTTGTTTACATTCCGACATTTTACTATGACAGATTGTTTTGGCGGCAAATCATTTAATGATTTTTATTTTTGATGAAGAAGGTAGTAGTAAATAATAATTGTAACAGAATATACAAAAAATCAGATTTAAGTTTAATTAAGTTAAGAAAGCTTAACTCTTTCATTATTGATTTAAATGAATTGTAATAATTGTAAACAGTAGAATCAATTTTCTAATCTATCTTATTATTATTATCGTTGTGTAGTTAGCCCACTACCACTACCTCTATATATATTAAAATACTATTTTCAGTTATTATTATTTTTCATCCATACTTTACAAAAAAAATAAAATCGGTGATAAATGAAAAAGAAGGATATTCAACAATAATTAACCCTTCACCTTTTTATATAAACATAAATGGGCAAAAAGTATAAAAAGATCTTTATTCGAAAAAAACAGATGAAATAGAATAAAAAGTAACTCCTTCCTTGAAATAGTGTTTTTTTAATTTTCGTGCAAGCTTAGGATAAAAAAATGTTTCAAACAATTTTCCTTATTTTAATTATGTCACAAAATCTTCTTTTTTGTATGTCGGTTATCTAATTAAAGTGAAATCGAAATTATGTAAATTAAAAAACACTAAGCATTTTATGGTTTAGTTTAAAAGCAATTAATATGTAGTTTGTAACTCATAAAGTTTAGATTTTGGAACATGATAAACGACCTTTATTGCTTAATAATGATTAACATAAAAATTTTATTTGACGCATACTGCATCAATATTTTGTTGATTTACGATAGATAATGAAGTGGAGTTGCCAGTATTTTAATAATAATATGAAATATAAAGCTTTTTATTCATAATCTATTGTTTTCTTTTTTTAATATTTATTGACTAACGACTTACAATTGCTTCGGTTCCTGTTTACCATTTAGTATAAATAACTAGCTGACCCGTGCCCACTTCGTTGGGCATAATGTTAATAATCCTTTTTTAGTACAGAGTGCTTAAATAATTTAAATTATTTTATTAATATTAAAAATTAAAAATTAAATTATCTATACTAATATTAAAAAAACTACTTTTTGTCACTTCAATATAAAAGTTAGACATATGTTGCCGTTGACTTTTTTGTAGGCATTTTTAAGCTCCACATCTTTTCTCTAAAACTCAAAAATATATCTTTCATAGTTAAGGCAGCGTTCGTAAGAAACGCTTTCATTCGACAGTTTTTTCTCCGTTTCACTTTGCAAAACGGACTACCACGTAAAAGCCTTTTTATTTTTCGGTTTTTTATATAACCTATGACACTCAGCAATAATGTGGCTTTCTATTGATGAAAGAATTTTTAAAATCGGTTCAGTAGATCCCGAGATTACCCCTTACAATTTAACAAATAAACAAACTTTACTTCTTTATAATATTAGTATAGATATAGAAGTATGGATAATAAATTTAATTACCTGGCATTTTAGCTACTACTTAAAATAGCCTTTATTTTAAACCAAGTTCATCCAGTCATCTCAGCCAGTAAGTCAGTTAGCGTGAAGGAGTAACTAACGTACACACATACAATCATTTTTATAATGTCCAATATTCATTAAAAAAATATCCTTACTCCCAACTTACCCGTACTTCAGATAAGGTCGGCAATCGATACATTGGTGGTTATAGGACATCGCAAGGTTACACAGGGTTTGTTTACGGGCTGGGCGTAAGGGCTTGGGCTTTGTATGCAAAAAGCTTTTTGATATAACTGAAGAATTTTGTTGTAAAAATATTATATGAAATTAAATAGTCTTTATATGTTTTATCATTTAAATAATTTATGAAACCCGGAAAAAAGTCATTTAGCCTCATTAATTATTCATGACTTCAGCTTGAAAGCCTTCTAACTACCCACTCTTCCATAATATATTTTAATTAATTTATTGAGTAATGTAATGTGTTCAGCTCTTTTTAAAATGCCTGCTGGACCTTCCTTCAATACATAGGGTATCAAGCCATAGTCTACGCTAGCGAAGTGAGGGTTGACAGACTTCACATGTCTATCGAAAACTTGCAAGGTTCTTACAGATTTCCCCGCGATGTTTTCCTTCAGCGTAATACATACAATAATATATTACACGTGCGTTTTTTACATTTAATTTAATTTGGTTAATATAGTTAAATATTATTTAGTTAAAAAATATCTAATTTGTTGTATTATTTAAATTGAAAATTTAAAACATATTAAAGTAATATTAACACTTCTAAAAATATGCGCAAAATAATTTTTCGCGTAAATTAGTTCGATTCTTAACATACATAAGAACAAATAGATTATTATATACTTTATACGTGAGAATTTCATTAAGTTTCCATATAGTAGGTTTCTGTCTATAGATCACCACCAATATATTATATACTCGTATTGAAACATAAATTAATTACTACATTTTAAAAAACTTTAGCTTCAGTCCTTATTACATTATTTTATAATGTAATAAGGCCTTTACAAAAAGTGGCAATATTTTTCAACTAGAAATTGAACTCTAGAACTACTAGAAGATACGGTTCCTATAAAGATCTAAAATAATTTTTGAGCTAACAGTTCCTACTAAACTAATATCTCATCATCACCTATATATTTAAATGAAAAGCTATACATTACATGTAATATATATTGCAGTCGTTGCAGCACGATCACTAATTGACTTATTAGCCTGTAGTGGCTGACAAGCGATAAATATCACGATCAAATAAACCTTAGTATACACTACACTTAGTATATAATTATTTATTTTTCTCCTTGGTTTGTTTAGATTTTAAATATTTAAGTCTGAATAGTAATAGATGTTTCTGGATAATAATTATTAGTATTTTATATAGAAATTTAACAAAAATATTTTTTTACTATCACCCAGTTTTTGCTTAAATAAAGTTCAGATCAAATCCAAAACGAAAAATAGCTAAAATATTAATAATTTACGCATGTAGAGATATGGATTTTTGATATTTCTGCCCTAAGATAATAAAAAAATGCATTATATTAAAAATATTTAGGGAAGCATGTTGAGCTTACTAATTATAGATATAAAATAATACGCTGTCACACTAAAATACATTTTAAATAAATTATTTTAAAAAATATAAATTAGGGAAACGTTGACACAAAATTAATTTCTGAACGTGCCTTCTCGACAAGTGTGTATTCACCTTTATACAAACGAAGGTGTTTTGATCTCAATTTGGATAAAACACTACTCGCCTCAGTTTATATAAACAAAAATTATAATTGTAATGTCGTGAATGATATTAATCAAATTGTAATTGCTTTATTATAGGATTGGTATAGGATACTTTTCAATATATTTGAACAAAAATTATAAAAAAATCTTTTAAATGTATCTAAATGTTCTCAAAATATGATAAACAAATGCACAAATAAATATTAATTTACTAGCATTTCCCGCGGCTCCACCCGCGTTCTAAAGACCGGAAACCAAATTCATAGATTTTACATATTGTCATACTCGTACCATACCATATTATTTGATGTTATATACTCGTAGATAGAGACGGTAAATGGGCTAAATTATAATACATATAAATAATATTGAAGTGTCTGTTTTTAAATGCATATTATTAAAGTATATAATCCGTACTAACATCAATCCGGCTTATCTCTGAAACGGCTGGAACGATTTTGACGGGACTTTAACTCGCAGTTAGCTAATTATATAAGTAGTAACTTAGGCCACTTTTTGTTTCATTAGAAAATTATAAAAACCGTTTAATTTATTTGTATTGTAGTTACAGTATTACTGAGTAACAAGCATACATATATACAAACTTTCTACAATATTAAACTAGACTTCAAATGCTTCTTACATTATTATAACTAGAATTTACCTCAAAGTATAGCGCAGGATAAACCATTTCTTATCAATACATTTCATAGAATCCTATTAACGTCATTTCAAGCACGATGACTCCGGTCCAGTTATTTATCCGGGAGCGCCGCTCGATTTGCATATATCTTCTAGTATGCTAATATAGCCATCGTAGCAGAAATTATTTTAACTAGTGATTGCGCAGAGCTTTGCGTATGGAAATTTCAAGTAACAAATTCATAGGTAGTAGTAACAAATACATATTATAAAACAAAGTCCTCCGTCTCCGTTTGTCTGTCTGTCTTTTCGCGATAAACACAAAAACTACAACACCGATTTTCATGCTGTTTTCACTGATAGAGTAGTTCTTGATGTTTTGGTATACATTTACTAGCAGAAGCCGCAGCTTCGCGTAGGGACGAATTCTAGGGAAGCGAGGGTGAGTCAAGATTAATAAAAATATAAATAGACTAGGGTATTTATATTTTTATTAATCTTAATTATCTAATATGTGGAGAAAGATAAAAGCCATTTATCCAATCTTGCATAGGATACTAGTATAATATGTATTTAAATGCGAAAACTTGTATGGATGAATGTTTGTTTGTGTAAAACTGAATGGATCTGTGTGGTGGATGGATGTTTGGCACAGAGATAGATTATAGTAGATAGTTTTATCCCGGAAAAACTAAAGGTTGGGAAGGGTGATTAGGAGTTAGTATTTTATGATTTTTTTTTGGAATAACGAATGTAATGTAGTTACGGTATTTATTGGCCATGTACAGATACGGTAATCGAACCCATGACTTCATATCGCACAATTTATGCATTCTTTCAAGCATTCATTCTTAATTCTAAATATTATTTCAATATGATTATGTAAGTGTTGTAAGTTTCAAAATAATAATATCTCGTAACAGACAAACATATGTTAAATATAATATAGTAAAGCTTTTTGATAATATATACTGTAAACACTATAATTTTATTCATATGTATACATTTGTAATGGGTAAATGTTGATACGTTCTGCGAAAAGTAAGATCGATGAGTTTGTATCTAATTTATGTATCGGAATTGAAATATATTGTAATGTAACTTCTAATAATATATTAATAATATATCATCCAAATCTATGTAATATAATGATTAATTACTTTCACAATTTATATCTGCTGAATGATAAAAACAAGTTTTTTTGTTTAATTTTCATAACTATTAGAAGAAGAACAAACGAACAGGACGTAGAAGGAGTTCCTTAAATTTTGACGGTGTCCACTTTTAATCAAAGGAAATATTCCTTTATTTTTTAATATTTGAAGGCCCATTAAAATATTTTAAAATCCTATTGAATAGTTCTATAGAATACTGACGAAAATTCTATGGAACCCGTTCGAGCTAGGCTAAAATGTAGAGTAATATAAAGTCAACTCACCCTAGCTTCGCTCGGGTATAAGTTTTAAGTATAAGTTTTTTACAAACTTTGATTTTTTTAATATTATTAAAACCTTCCGTGTGCCTTAAGTAATATACAAAAAAGTTGCAGAATTGGTCTAGCCATTCTAGAGTTTTGCGCTTAGCAACATTCATTTTTATTTATATATATTAAAAATGCGAAAATTTGTATGTATGTGTATATTTGTAACTATCTCATGCTAAAACGGCTGGACGGACTTAGATAAAATTTAATATACAAATATGTAATTAATTAAATTAATAAAATACATCTGAGAACTTAAGCGAAACCATTGCAAGTGACTAACAATTAACAACCTAAACTCCTTTAAATAAAATATATAATATGATTTGCTAAAACTTTTAGCCAACACCTTCTTATTTTCGTTAAACAAAATAACATTACAATATCACCATGATGATAACAAATGTAAATATTATTTTTATACTAGCAACTCGCGAAGCAGCCTTCACCTATGCGATAACGTCCGCGGGTGTGACCCATGCCTTGAGCACGGCGTGCGCGCGGGGCGACCTGCCCGCCTGTGGATGTTCATCAAATCGGTAACTAAACTAACATTAGGTTTATTTGTAAAGACTTTAATTGTAAACAGCTTAAAAAAATAAATTTATGATTTATTTACACATTATTCAATGATTTTATTTATATTTCCCAGTAGTAGATATAAACATATAACATAGAATAAATATTATATAGACCGCACCATTGCGGTCACAACTTTTTTTACGTTGATTGTATGTACACTGCAACTTAGTAAATTGGATATTAGTTTTCTGCCAAAATTGACAAAAGAGTTTTAGTTTTTATATTATTTATTAATACTACTGTCGCATTAAAGGAAAGTTAGTTCCCAGCAAAAGAAAAAATCTTTTAAAACACCTTTTTTTACTATTACTCTTGTTTTTATTAGGCGGCGTTCTCCTAGCCCTACTGAGCAGTTCCAATGGGGAGGCTGTGGAGAGGCGGCGTATGGAGCGAGGTTCTCTCGACGGTTCCTGGATTCCAGAGAAATGGAAGCAGACGCTAGAAGCATGATGAACTTACACAATAACAGAGTGGGCAGGAAGGTGAGCGAGGTATTATCCAATATAACGGTATTCAAAATTAGTAGATTTGGCGATGTTCTTACATTTCAGGTAATGCTCTAGCCTTGTTATACTAATATTGTTATAGTTATTTATAAAATATGCTTTGCTTTATGTGTTACATATTATATTATAGAAAAAACCCTGTTTAAAACTGCGCTTTCTTTCTATAACTGACTCAGATTGGTAGGTTTCCATACAATGTTCTTACAAAATATAAGATTGTGTGTTTAAAAATAACATATTACACATTATAATACATAAATATGTACAAACCCTAGTATTATAGCTTAGTTCGGTATTCTTCCAAAGAGACCACACGCCCAGTGGTTTCCCCTACGATCAATGCTAACAGTATCATAAGTTCTGTATCTAAACAACCTATCATAAAACATTAACATGTTTGAACGTCTATTTACAGACGGCGGTTCATACTAATTTCCATTTGAATCGATGTGTCTCGGCATTACTACTTAAGTTAATAAGTAATCTTTTTAAACGAAGGATATCCCATTCGAATGCCATCTATACCGTGTAATACACGTATTAGCATAATTTCTAGTAATGTCAAACGATTTCTTTAAATGCTTGGTTAGAGCGGGCGCTCGGTACATTGAGCTTTCTTTAGTTTTTCTTATACTTTTTTGTTTGAAATTATGTTAAATTAGGTGTTAGGTGTACTGTACTTTTCAAGTTTTCTTCAATAAATAATAGTTTTCTTCAATAAACCCAAAAAGTTTTTTTTTAAAATAGAACTTTATTAAAACTCAAACAAACAAAATAATTTCTTACATTTACGCAAGTATTAGACATTATTAAACATAATTTTCGGATTCGGGAGATATTGAGTCCCGGACTTTAAAAATATAAATAAATCTAAATCTCCCCGTGGCAATACTTACCATTTCTTAAAAAATAATATTTTTATTTTATTTTTCTTTTAATATTATTTACCACGACAAACGAAATCAAAATAAACCCGCGAACAAGTCTGGAATGATAGTTTTATTGGAAATCACCTAACGAAGAATTAAGTATCTGTGTCTGTACTACTTCTATAGTAAGCTGTAAAAATCAGTCTCGTGTGAAGAGGAGTATATATTATAACCTCTAATCAAGCATCGTAGCTTTCCACGGCTTTCCTCGAACGAACCTGGGGGTCCAATTATGTACTGTGCGAAATAAGCGCCTCAGAATGCCCCGCGGGACCAATGAGGGTATATCGTGATTTTGACTCGTATACATTTTAGCATATTTTAAAGATATTACACTAAGTAGTCATTTTAAGAAAAGACCCAAAGATTATGGGTTGCGAAATAACGCATAACGACGGTTATCAAGCCTCGCCCTGTATTTGCCAAATGTAAAATAAAACACTGAAAAGATAAATAGATGCTTAAGCATGATTAGGATATAATTTAACCCTTTAAGGTATAATTTATTGATAACAAACAATATTGTAGGTATATTAATAAATTATTGATTATTTTATGGGCTGAAGAGATTTGAAAACTATTAAGTATTAAAATTTTACCCAAAAAAGTTAAGTATTAGGTGTCGTAAAAAGTAATGGTATGGATTTGACTTCGCTTGTCCATTTATTTTTATACTTTTCTTAATTCGATCGACAAACAATAACATAAAACGAAAAAGTATTAAATATATTGTATTATTCATGTTGGGACATTATAACATACAGCGTCATCTAGTTGTTGACTTGTGTTGTGAATACCAGATACACTACACATATGTAACTTTAAATACATGTAACATTTTATAAATATAAACACCATGACTGGAGTACAAATATTCGTGCTCAACAAATTATTGCCCACTGTGGGACTCGAACCCACGACTGCTAGCACAGCAAGTAGAGTCACTGCAAACTGAGCCGTACGTGTCGTCATATTATACTTTGAAATCTTTAAATAAATTTATTAATATTATTTTGTTCCTAAAAACATGATAAATACAAACAAAGCCACAAACAAAAGCTAGTGCTTCTAATATAGATAGTCAACTCTAACAAGTGTTGCCTGAAGACAAAATCATTACGTTATTGCGGTACTTGCAGAATTATGAGGCAAAGTACCTACAAAATGACAGGGCATTTGCACTCATGCAACACATTCTACATGTATTATCAATTGGCCGTATGATGATTTGTTCATTGCGCTGTTTCGTGTTTATATTTATACTAACATTTCCCGTGGCTCCGCCCAAGTTTTAAAGACAGAAAACTTAATTTGACGACACGTGTGGCGCAGTTTGTATTGACCCTACTTGCTGCGCCAGCTGTCGCAGGTTCGAGTCCCGCTGGGGGTATACATTTGTTGAGCACGAAAGTTTGTACTCCAGTCATGGATGTTTATATTTATAATATATGTGTATTTAAACTTATATATTATGTGTAGTATATCAACCATCTAGTATTCATAACACAAGGCTCGTATCTTACCATGGAACTAGATAGTGATGTGTGTAAATGTCCCAACATATTATTAATTCTTAAATTTGACTTAATTTATGCTACTTGTTGAACCAAATAACCAGCTATCATCATACCAATTTCATTAAAATCCGTTCAGTGGTTTTCTCGTGATGCGATCACAATCAGACAGATAGACAAACATTATAAAAAACTATATATTCGGCCTTTCTTAATGACTATTTCTAAAAAATATTTAATGTACTGATTCGACTAAGTTAAAATTTTATTGTAAAACATCGTGAGGAAACCTGCACGTCTGAGAAAACCTAGCAAGTTTTCGAAAGACATGTGTCATTGCGGCATGCTGGAGTAGGGGTGGAGTTCCATAATCTTGTAATAATAATTCTGATTGTGATAGATATGAGAATTTTTAAACTTGGTTCAGTTGCTTTCTCGTTCATGCTTTGCAAACAAACATACAAAAAATATAATATTAGTATTTAAAAGAAATCTGTAAAAATATTACAGAAACTACTGCTGCTAATTATAAATAAAATAAAAACAAGGCAAATCTATTCGCATACAAGTCTCATATTATAGATAAAAAGTATTTCAAATAATCGCTACCATTTCCTTTACACCCGCTGTAATGTGCATAATCTACGTAAATTGCATTCACTTTGTAGTAAAAGTTAATTTATGATGACGTTCTCGGAATGTTGAGTGGCTATTTATTGGATATAGATGTTTCATTAATTGTTTTATGATCCATTATTCCTGTAATATTAATTTAACTGCCTCGGTGTAGTGGCAAGTATGTACGGCAGCAAATCCGAAGGTCCTGGCTGACAGAAAAAGAGAATGCCAACTACACTCTATCTTTAACTCGTACTTGTATGTCTAGTGAATATACTACGTATTAATATTATAAGGTACATTACAACAGACTTGCTGTATTTTGTAAAGAAATGTTTTACCGCAATCTGAAATCAAAATATTTTTGAACGCGATTTATAAATTCTGGTGTAACTAGATTATGTGTTGAAGTGTAAGCAAAAGCTTTAATCTTTATTAATGATTAACTAGAACAAAGGCTTCAGGCTGCTACTTAAACTTTCTGAACAGAAGGACTCAATAACTAAAGTTGGACGAAGCGGGACTCAAACCCAGTAAATCTTTCGTAAAACAATATTCATAATTAAGATTGACATTATTAAAAGAACAAAAACACTTTGATGACAGTTTGTATTTTATAATATCAATATTCTATTTTTTTGTTAATTTTCTAAGATGGTGAAAGATTTGGTACGTCGTGAATGCAAATGTCATGGTGTATCCGGTTCCTGTGCCCTACGCACGTGTTGGCGAGCGCTGCCCCCCTTCAGAGCGGTAGGGTCTGCCCTACGGGACAAGTACCATAGGGCTCGGCTTGTGACACCACACCCGCCCCCTGCTACTCATGCCCCACAGACACATCTTGTTATAAGAAGGTAAGTTATTTGTATTTTTTTAACCAATTATATATAAACTTCCCTTTTTGGGAGTTGCAGTCACGCATACCACCTGTAGGAAACAGGTGATTATGTGGGTATTACCGGCTAGAAAAAGCAGTGCTACTAAAAAACCAACACAACCTTCCCTGTCTTAATGGGACGTGGCAGGATCGCCTCCACATGAATGTGGAGGCATCCTGCTTGAGGTTGAAACCTCAATGCCCCATTAAGACGGGGGGTTGGGTTTTAGTGGGTAGTACTGGCCAGTGAGAGCCACATGAACACCTGATGGTATGCATAAATAAATTTTCGAACAACAAAATAAAATTTCATTTTTTACACATCACTGTATGTCTTGTAAATAATCACAAATAATAAAGTTTTATAAAACAATAAATCTAAATTGCTTATAAAGAAAATAATGTATTTATAACTAGAAACAGAAAGTATCCAAAAAATATTCATGTTTCTCCAAGTACATAAGGAAATATATTTCCTTGACCAGCCATCTTGTGGAAGGAACATTTAAGGTTATAATAATTTAAAAGTTGGCTTGGATTTGGATTCAACATGGAGTATATAGAATTACTACAGTTATATATTGTATTTGTATTGGGCAAAATAAAAATTTTGTCATTTTTTTAAAATCGATCGGTTATCCATGGAAATCAATATGCGATATACCAATAGTGAAAGGTCCTGATCCTAAAAGACAATATACCATCACTCGCTGCTGGAGACCTATAAATTGAATATGAAATGATTTTGCAACTTTGACGTTAGCGAGCAACCGGATGGACACTGACTCATACATTCCACCTGTTATCCACTATAAAACAAATTATATGTTGGCCAGTATCTACAACACTACAATTAAATAATAATCGTAATTTTTAAAAAGCTTTTGACAAATTGTAATGTACGATAAAGCTACTGGTAGCACCTTCACTTAATAAGCTCGTCGAATCAAACGGGTTCAAATAAATTAAATTTGTAATAAATTAAAGTTTTGTGCCCTCTAAGGGACGCTTAATACTATATATTGGAAGCAGTCAAAACGAATAAAAAAACTTCAAATTTAAAAATTTTGTTTATATTCAGTAAATTAAAGCATAAAGTTTTGATTATATTCATTCCTTTTCACGTCCCACTGTTGAGCATTAGCCTCCCTTCGGCATGAGGGCGATCAGGCTATATCCACCACGTTGGCTGAGTGAGGTTTGGACTTCATATGTGTTTCGAGAACTTGCTAGGTTCTCTCTGACATGCAGGTTTTCCTTCGCTGTAAAAGAAGTGTTAGTTATATTAGAAATCATTTGCACCCGGACTTGAACCTGCTTCACTCAGGTAGTACTCAAGTACTACACAAAGAGTGCTGGTTCAAAAAATACAAGGTTAAAAACCCTCTTAACAAATCTTTACTTGAAAAAGAAATTGTCTTACTCAAAAATTAAAAACAGTAACATTTTAAATTTGTCTTTTATGATTATTTGTGACGATAAGTATATGATTCAGATTTAAAAAATGTACATTTTCCTCTACTTTTTAATATAAAATAAAACACCTGGATATTTTATTAACACAAATCAAGATATGATATTAAATACTTACATAACTTATTTTCAAGGCTAAAACTAACTCATTTATCAGTAAAATATTTTTTTTCTCGAGTGCCACTGACGTTATAGAACAAGCTATTAACTATGCTAGAATAATTTTCATGCTAAACATTCTTAGAAACTTCTCTTATATTTTAATACTAGATTTTGCTCGCGGGTACACCCGTGTTATTTATTTATATATAGGTACGACTAATTGATTCTTAAAGAGGTGTGATGGTATATTAGGTACATGACGTTAAAGCGACAGTAAAGCTTAGAAATTAAAAATTTCTGTTATTATTTCAACGATTTTAATCATCAGTCAGATAATCTGCTACTGGAAATTCCTCGAGGGTCTAATGGTTAGTGTTCAGTCGCAAATCTAAAGGTCCTGGGTTCGATTACCGTCTAGGGTCTAATTCATTTATTGAGTTTATCTGTCATAACTTATAATAGAGTTGAGAATTGGGCGCGATTAACCCCATGCCTAGACGATTACGTATTGTATTGGGATTGCGCCTTAACCCTGACTGTGGGGAAATGTCATACTGAAGTATGAGAGTGACAGGAAATAAAGAGCGCACTTGTGTTTGCGCGCACTATGGCACTTTTTAATGAATATCAAAGTTTTTATGTATGTGTTATGTATGTTTGTCAACGTTATAACTGGACGGATTTGGCTCTCATTAAATATATTATAAGCTGAATTAGGAAGAAAGCTAGAGCAATTTTGGTACTAAATTAATAAAAATATCCACTCCACAGAGCAAGACAAAACGCCGGCATAGGCAGGCAACCCCGCAAGTCAGAGCTAGTTTATCTCGAGCCATCCCCTTCGTACTGCGAGCCCGACGCGACAACTGGATCCTTCGGCACACACGGACGGCAATGCAATAGGACTTCGAGAGGTAATTTTAACAATAATCTATACATATAATAAAATTCTGAGTCGAAAGTTTACATTAAATATTCTTTAGAAAATCTTACTGAAATAGACATTATTATCGAAACAGAGGTGCAATCTATAGTTTTTAGAATTTTGGTTTGCCAGTCAGACCTGTCTGCCTGTCTGTCTATTAGTTACTGTATCACAAGAAAACCACTCGACTGATTTTGATGAAATTTTGTATGATGATAGCTGCTTATCCGGATCAACATATGGAATAATTTTTACTTCTGGAATATGTCTTATTTCTGAGAAATTCGTTATAACTTACAAAGGATAAGAACGAGAGTGTGTCACTACTAGTTAAATTATTACAGGGGAAGACGGATGTGAAACACTTTGCTGCGGCCGCGGGTACAACACAGTGAAGACTGAGGAAGAAACAAAATGCAATTGCCGTTTCCACTGGTGTTGTAGAGTCTCGTGCGACAAGTGCGTGACGCGCAGCGAAAAGCATATCTGCAAATGAGCGGCATCTATCGACGAGTAGATGTACTAAGTGAATTTAATTGAACTGTAAAAATTTGTAGTTCTAACGTATAAGTAACATGAAGTAATTTAGGTATGTGTCGTTTTGTGTAGAATCTATATAATTAATAATTTTGGTCGATTTTTGTATAAATTCCTAATTTGCGTCAATTATTATCAAGTTTGTAGTACTCCTAGTATTGATTATTAGAAATACTGGTTTATCCGTTTTCTTTATACTGTTTATTATTAATTTTTAAATAATATTAAAAACTTTAAAATTTAATACTAACTAATAGGTAGTTCACCTTTTTGCAGACAAAATTAATGTTTAAAGTAGGTATTCTGTAATACTTATAGTAATACAGAATACTTACACAATAATTTTGTTGAAATTATTTTAGTCTACCAACAAACATACATATCATATTACATATTAACATTGAAATTGTAATATAATTAAATTCATTGCACATAACTTATTTAACTATATTTCACAATATACATATAGTCTCGAATATTTCACTTTCTAACCATTTACAAATTTAAGACTTCGCGGCTTTAAAATTTATTCATAAGTTTAGTAGCTTTATTTGGAAACGTGAAAATTATAATTGCATTTATTGTTTTATTTTATTAGCTTGCTTTAGAATTTTTTCAAGAAATATAGTTTTATCACCGACTTATACGGCATTAAGGCCGTATTTGGCAAAAGTTGACTATAATACATATATCCCTCGCATAAAGTAAGACTAATTGCCCATCAGTGAGAAATTAAATCTCAAAATGAATCTTTTTTCGGAATTAGTGCCGGATCGAATCGAATCGGATAACAAGATCTTTAAATATCCGAAATAACAAGATCCGAAAAGTTATTTTCGTTTTAATAGGCTGAAGTAATTTACACCGTTATGTTTTATAAATCAATATGAAATAGGTATTATACTAAAATATTTAGTTTTTAAATTGATGACTTAGTTTTAAATCTCCACTTTCAAGTAAACCAATAGTTGTTGATTTTTACTACTAAAAGTCACCTGAAACCCAGTCTTATTTGTGTCTAGAAATATAAAGTAACTAAAGCTTGCTTTTAAAAATAAGCTAAATATAAATATATATGAAACAGTCAAACAATATTTGGTGGCTAAAATCATATACTTATGTATATCATAATATTATTTAAGAAGATATTTAAATTCATAAAAAGTCACTGTAAAACAAACTATTTGTTTGAGATACATGCTCTTATTTTTGAGAATACGTTTGTATTACTTTCCTATAAGTTTAAAGGTATTTAGCCACCGAAATAGTAATGTACTGTATCATATATCTCGTGTTAGGATTAATCAACTGCGGCAATTACTTAAAATATTTAATAATAATCTTAGTGATTACAATAATGTACCTACCTAGTGACACTTCATAAAATACTTAACAAAGCATTCCGTAGCTTAGGACTTCCGTAACTTACCTAACTTATTCATATCACAATTCGACTTAATAAACTTTTTTCACATGTTATATGTGTTTTATTACATCCCACGCTTTTTATTTTAATGACTAGCAGAGCTACGCTGGGCGTTAAGTTAAAATAAATCATACGATTTTATAATATAATAAAAGCAGCCTAAGGTACTCCTTATAAAATTAACTATCTGCGAATGAAAATTCCGTCAAAATCGGTCCAGTTATTTCAGAGCCAAAGCAAACTATTTGAACAAAATTGTCACAATTTGTAATAGTAGAGGAGACCGTAGAAGATCGACCTTCACCGATCTGATAACCAGATGAGACATATTTTTTAATATCGAACATAATTTATAAACAAATATGCCTATAATTACTTGCCTATCTGAAAGTGCTCATGGCTATTTTTAGCTAGGCAACAGTGCTTTAAGTATGATTTTTGCAGGCAAGTCTATATGACTGATTTTGTAATAAAATAATCTAAAATTTGATATAACTTTCGATAAGTTAGCAGAACGATGGAGTCACCTATATTGACTTACCTGTTCACATCGGCTTGCCAAGTAGCTATACACAAAATTGAGTAGGCAAGCCTACTGAGGCATATTCTGTGTGTTAAAAACAACAGTGAAATAATATTCATTTGGTTATCAAAATTAATATGGGTAGACCAACTAAACCACTGTTCGAAAGAGTCAGCGAGGTTTCAGAGTAATCGACAATAGGCAATCGAGATTTGTCAGCATCTATTTTTCCACCTAAATCTCAGACGATTTGGACTTTTTGTAATCAGCCAACAATTGACTGAGAAATCAGGGACAACACGATTAAGGAATTGTACCTTCCATCATCAGCTTATCCACATGGAATGATGATTTTCAGACGAAAATGCTCGAACATCTTTAGAAAGTAGGTATATCTAAAACATAGATCCCTATAAAATTTGAGACTTGCCCTCGATTTCCATTGTTCCATTGGATCTCACCATCAGATCCTGAATTGGTGACGATGGAACCCCCTCGGAACTATACCCTACTTCTTATCATAAAATCACGTCTTATCATAAAATCACGTCTTATCATAAAATCACATTGAGCAATGAATTAGTGCTATTCAATTTAAATATCAGACGACAGATTATGAAGTTATTTACCATTTAATTTAAAAAATCGCTGAAAAATCATGATGTCAATTTAATTTTAGATTCACCGAATATTTGAAATTATAAATTGAACTATTTTTTAAACAAAACATTTCGGATCTCGCGTCCGAAAAAAAATCCGATACGATAGTTTGATTTAAAATATAAGAAACCTCCTTTTCATTTTTATCATATGAATGTATGTACAGTATTAATAAAAAAAATATTTTTTTTTTCCGTCTGTTTATCCTCTATGGCTTTTTTCTTCGGCTGATCTCCAATACGGCTGGACTGATCTTGACGATACTGTCATTGGCAGATAGCTGATGTCATAAGGAGTAATTTAGGCTATTCTTTTTAGAATAAAAGTTTTTCGCAAAAATACTAAAAGAAATCCCAACAACTGTGGAAAAAGCCGAATACCTCGATGCGATGATGGGATGCGCTCGAGCGAAGCAAGGATAAATAGCTAGTACATAAATATAATATGATTAAACCAGAATCAAAATTTTACATTTTCGTCCGACAAAGTATGGCTTCGTTAAAAGTTAACTCAAAGGATTGATACGGATTTCCATTTCATGTGTTAGAAACTTTTAATGATGCAACTTTATTTTAGACGAATTTATAATTGGTAGGTATTAGTACTGAAAAAATTTTTTTACAATTTTGTAAATGCTGACTGTAAAGGTAGGCTGACGTTGCAAAAAAGCATTACTTTTTAAGTTTCCTCCTTTTTAAATAGGTTACAATAAACTTATTCAATGTACCCCAAATATTTTGTCCTATATAATATATGATAGATACTGATTCAAGGAAATATTAAAGTATCTTTTATTCATTTTGTCTCCATTTTAAACAATTTTGTTTGAAAAGACATATAATTAATTCAGTACTAATGAAATAGAAAAATAATAAATTGTGGAATTATAAAAATAAACATACCATACTATGATGCAACCCCATCAAGCGACTAGGACTAGATCCGTATAAAAAGCAATCGCTGTCACATAATAGTCGGGTCCATGCTAAGTTTAACGACTGGCACGCCTTAACATATTCATTGTTCCACATCAAGAAACCCTGTTGATTAAGCCTTAAAGGCTTATTCGCTTAATCAACGTGGTTTGCGATTACTTAAAACTTTAAGGACTATTACTAATTTATATCATTGTTAATATAAATGCAATACGTACCAGTTCACTAAATTACTGACAGCCCAGTGACTTCCTAGTAACACATACTCAGAGTATATTGTTTACTAGGTGTGTTTTAACTCTTTCTTTTTTATTCTCAAATACGAGTATGAGATATAACTAGCTATCATAATATCATCAAAACCTATCCTATAGTTTTCTAGCGATGCGGTCACAGACAGAAAAAAATTATAAAAACTATTTTTTGTTGGTTGGTTTGGCCTCATGTCAATAATCTATACTAATCTATACTAATATTATAAAAAAGTAAAGTTTGTTTATTTGTTAAATTGTAAGGGGTAATCTCGGGATCTACTGAACAGATTTTAAAAATTCTTTTACCAATAGAAAGCTACATTATTGCTGAGTGTCATATAAAAAACCGAAAAATAAAAAGGCTTTTACGTGGTAGTCCGTTTTGCAAAGAGAATCGGAGAAAAAACGGTCGAATGAAAGCGTTTCTTACGAACGCTGCCTTAACTATGAAAGATATATTTTTGAGTTCTTGAGAAAAGATGTGGAGCTTAAAAATGCCTACAAAAAAGTCAACGACAGCATATGTCTAACTTTTATATTTAAGTGACAAAAAGTAATTTTTTTCGTTTTGCAAAGAGAATCGGAGAAAAAACGGTCGAATGAAAGCGTTTCTTACGAACGCTGCCTTAACTATGAAAGATATATTTTTGAGTTCTAGAGATAAGATGTGGAGCTTAAAAATGCCTACAAAAAAGTCAACGACAGCATATGTCTAACTTTTATATTTAAGTGACAAAAAGTAGTTTTTTAATATTAGCATAGATAATTTAATTTTTAATATTAATAAAATAATTTAAATTATTTAAACACTCTGTACTAAAAAAAGGATTATTAACATTATGCCCAACGAAGTGGTCACGGGTCAGCTAGTAATTAATATTTCAATAAAAATTTTCACACAATATATAATGTACAGATTTCGGCGTACCTTAAGATGGTACTTAATGAGGATCTGATTTAAATCATACATACGATTATTTAGCTATACGTACAGTTCAACTCTATTTTAGAGCTATGCTCATTATCATAATCAGAAGGGACTTCTGTGATAACCGGGAACAGCTCGATGATATCAGGCCGTAAAAAATCTAGCTGAAAAAATTTGTATCACGATTCGTCCTGATTCATAACTAATTAAATAAATATCTAATTTACTTTTTTATTTGCATATTAGTAAAAAGCAAGCTTGCTCAGCCCTTTTTGGACTGTGTCATAGTTACATTGAAATAGGTGTATTTTATAAATATCGTTGAATTTTACGTTGTGCAACGTTTGTTTTGGTTTACTTAATTCCACCTAAATTTTGGTTGACATTTACCGCTGATACATAAATTCATGCAATCCGAAATCATGAAATAAATCACTGCTTGTGATAGTTTGAACGTGATAAATTAAACAAGACATCGTGCCGTAAACCACGCGTAAAATAAATCCCCCACGACCGCGACATGTAATCTGATACAGGCAATTATTCACCAAAATGAGATTTATATGCAAATTAAATTTAAGTTGAACAGATTGTAAGTTTGATTTCTACGTATTTTAGGCTTTAAGGAGTAATGTCCAATGCTACTCGATAATAGATGGCGCTTTAAAATTAAATAAGTTATATAATTTAACATAATATTTAATATATTTTTATAATATAAAGTAAAGAAAAAGTTATTCTAATAAATTTTGACTAACTTTCTAATTATAAAAATTAATATCGTTAAATTTATCGTTTACAAACAGCAATAGCAGTTACTGAATAGTTTTAGACGTTAGTTATCTGTCAAATTGACATCAATTTAATTTTACCAAACTTCTGTCGCCTATTTGCTTATATGATTTGATGTGTATTTTTAAATTAAAAAAATATAATATCCGTCGTTAAACTAAATGTTATTTATTAAAAATGCCGAAACCAACCTGTGTTCAGTGCAATACTGACGATTCACTCTTGTGGCGAAGTGCAGAAAACGGTCAAATATGCAACGATTGTCATTTGGCAAACACAGTGAGTAAGGATATTAAATCTGAATCTACATCCGTTAAAACTGAGACTGACGATAAGAAAAGCGAAAAGGAAGGTCTTGAAACTAAAAAAGGACAGACTGAAGGAGAAATGACCCCTGCCAGAGCAACTGGTAAAGGGACGCGCAAAAGTACGCGCTCAACGCGATATAAAGCTAAAATGCCTGCTCCATCTAAACCAGTAGGACCTCGTGGAAGAGGTCGAAGAAGCATATTTAAAAGACAACCTCTAAAAGCGCCCACAGCTACGGCTACTGTTGTTACTAGTGATTATGTGTTTTTCAAGGTATAAATGAAATTAATTTACATAACCATCATCCTCAATTAATTCATTATAATATACGATCTTTCTTAAAATATATTTAGTTTATAATGCTTTGTCTTCAATTATTGAATACAATTAACAATTTAGTGTGAATAATATTTATTAATTTTGTTTTACTTCAGGGTACATATATGCAAGTTGGTGACATAGTTTCAATGATAGATGTAAATGGAGGTACATATTATGCTCAAATTAGAGGTTTCCTCACAGATGAATATTGCGAGAAGAGTGCTGTAATAACATGGCTGTTACCTACTAAAGCTAGCCCCCCACCTGAAAAAGGCTTTGACCCACCTACTTATATCATTGGTATTTTTATACTTATTTAAATTTAGTTATCTCTTATTTAAAAATTTGATAAATTTATTAATATATATAATTTATTAATATATATTATTTATTATAATAATTATCTTTACACCTTGACACTAAAATCCTATTTAAAATATGAAAATACAAAGGAAATGTTAATATAAAACTTATTATAATTTTTTACTTATTATATACAACACAGCAAATTATATTTTCAGGGCCAGAAGAAGAGCTTCCTCGTAAATTAGAATATATGGAATTTGTAATGCATGCTCCTTCAGATTATTACAAAGCAAGCAACACTCCTTATCCACCTACTGATTCAGAAGTAAATAATTCTAATGGATTTATTTGGACAACTCTTGAACCTAAGTAGAGAACTTAATAAAATATTTTAGTAGAGGAGACCGTGGTAGATCGACCTTCACCGATCTGATAACGATGGAGTCACCTATATTGACTTACCTGTTCACATCGGCTTGCCAGGTAGCTATACACAAAAATGAGTAGGCAAGCCTACTGAGGCATATTCTGTGTGTTAAAAATAACAGTGAAATAAAATTCATTTGGTTATCAAAAGAATGAAAGTGATGATAAAAAAATCGATTAAAGTTAATTTAATTAAAAATAGCCATGAGCACTTTCAGATAGGCAAGTAATTATAGGCATATTTGTTTATAAATTATATTCGATAAAAAATATGTCTCATCTGGTTATCAGATCGGTGAAGGTCGATCTCCCACCGGCTCTTAGACCATTTGTTTTAAGATTATTATACTATTAAACTTCATTATGTATTTTGTTTGTTTTTCATTTAACAATATTATGAAAAATAAGTAATATTTTAAATTATTAAATAGGTGTATTCAGCCTTTTTTAACATCCCAGTGCTGCTGCAATGTTAGTTACATATATCCGTAGTTTCACTGATGACAGTTATGTTATACAAAAGCATTTCCTATACCCAATGTTAACCAATTTTATGGTGATAAGTTGAATAGTTAATAAACAAAGTAAAATTGGATCTGTTACACTGTAGGAGCTAGTTGTAAAGGTAAATCAATTGTTTACAGTTCATTTTATATCGATAAGCGCAGACTGGCATTCCCCATTTTAAACATTTATAGGTAAAGAAAAATTTTCAACCATGGCTTTAATAGTCATCAAATGTTAAAAAACAGGCCAAGGTCTAGTCGAACTCGAAGGGTTCTGTAGCAAATACCAATATCTATAAAAACAGCAAAATAATCATATCTGTTATATGGGAGCCCCTTAAATATTTATTTTATTCTGTAGTTTGTAGTATTTATTGTTATAGCTGCAACAGAACAATATCATCTGTGAAAATTGAAATTGTGAAGAGTAGTGACAGTTGACACTTGACAGTTAAAATATTGAATTCTTTTACACCGTTTTTGCAGCACTTATTTATATCTTTTACTTTCTACTTAATAATATAATAATAAAATAAAAACTTAAACAAATTTAATTAACTTTCCGAAGATTATAAAACACTGTACATAATGAGCCGTAAAGAAGCACTTTCCTCATTCATTCAGCAAATTCACGGCCGCCCGGTTGTTGTGAAGCTTAACAGCGGCGTTGATTACCGAGGTAAATTAATTGCAACCTTCATATTAAAAAAAACTTCTTTCCATTTATATCTGTCTGACTTTTTATTATATTAACTACTATATTTTTTTCAACATTGTTATTGGTAGGTTAGGTTATGAAGATGAAGGTCATTATGGTATAGATGCTTAAAACAACAACAACGAGGCTTGTGTTAAGAATAACAGATAGTTGATACACTACACATATTATATAACTTTAAATATTTACATATTATAAATATAAACACCCATGACTGCAGTACAAACATTTATGCTCAACAAATGAGTGCCTCCAGCATGACTCGAACCCGCGACCGCTGGCACACCAAGTAGAATCACTACAAACTTAGCCAAACAAGCTGTATATGTTATGTATTCTTTACATATATATATTTTATGGCAAGATCCATAATTTGCTATTGCTTCTGCCAATGACCAATGTACATGTTTACATGGAAAATATTACATCAACTTGCTTGTCAATATTTATCCTGTCATGTGTTTATTGATGTATGTAAGGTCAACCTTTGTTTAAAGAACATTTTATGACTCCATTCTTCCTGAATTATTAATTTTCTTTTTGTAGGTAATTTAGTAAAAGTAACTTCATGAGTACCTACTACAATATAGTTTTATGAGCTTTAACTTGTTAACATTTTAATACATCAATAAAATTTAAATTATTTTTGTTTATTATTTATTAATAATTATTTTGTTCATAATATCGTACTTAATATAAAATTATGATGTAAAAGTCATAATAACAACAATCTAACATTATTCTTACAAAATAATGTATGATTTCAGGTGTTCTTGCATGTTTGGATGGCTACATGAATATAGCACTAGAACAAACCGAAGAATATGTCAATGGACAACTAAAAAATAAATATGGTGATGCATTTATTAGAGGGAATAATGTGCTTTATATTAGTACACAAAAAAGAAGAATTTAGTCTTAAATGTAGTTGTATATTTTATGTTTATGCAAAACCTTTGTAAGAAAACTATAAAAAATAAAAAATATTTTTTTCTAAAAAGGTTTTAATGAGTTTTATTTTATAATAAATACTTATTGAATATAATATTAATAAATAACTGATCAATTTATATATTTCGAATTTTTATCAGCACCTTTATATGTGTATGAGAACTTCACCTCACCAAAATCCTGAAAAAGAAGTTTATATAAATGTAAAATGCTTTATTTTATGTTTTCTACTGTATTATGTTAAAATAATTTGATAGATTCAGGAAAAAATCAAAATTTAGTGCTAGACATAAACTATAACTTAACATTCAATTATTATTTCTTTTTTTTTCATTTTGATTTAGGTTACATTGAGCACCCAGGAATGCACCTGAGTGAAGCTAGTCGTGGGTAGGTGAAAAAAATAACTTAATAAATTATTTCTAAAGTTCACTAAATTAGATATCAAATCAACTAAGTTTACCTTATTTTGTGAATACCCATCAGGCCCTTTTCCATTTCCCAAGTCGGCAATTAATTTTTCACCCCTAAATCCATATTTCCTTTGAAAATCATCTCTAGAATTTTTGCCGGATTCTGGATCAAATGGTATATCAACTTTATAATTTAAAATCCGTGGATTGAACAATGGCGCCCAAAAACTCGAGTATAACACACACTCATAACACACTAATGTCGTCAGTAAAATTAAAACTTTTAGTAACATTTTGACTGTATGAAAAACAAAGTAAGAATGATACTGCAGGAAATACGAGTTCGGACGATAATATTGTAAACATAAATAAGTATTGTAGCTTGCTGACGAATAGTTTTGTACAACCTGTTAACCAGTTTCAAGGCTCATCATATAAGTAGGTACCAATGCAAAAAGATAAAAAAAATAACTTCCGGGCTTTAATATTTTATTTCCTCATATATTAATGTCTTGTCTGAAACTGAAAAGATTTGTGAGATCAATAACTCAATTTCACAAATCAAAGGTCATCGCCATCAAGTAAGCTTAAATGATTTATTTACTTTTTAAACTATATTACTAAACTTTACTGTGGTTTCGTCTGCTGATATATTGCATTTTTTATATAAAAAGGTAAATATAATAAAAAGGTCTATCAGGTCTGGTACCTGATATTAAACTTCTACACATATTTTTTATTTTTTTATTGTTTTTTTAACTATTTAATTGACAAAATCACGCGAAAGTCACTGGACAGATTGATGAGGTATGATAATATAGTTATTAGTTGGTTATCAAAAACCTATACTAACCGTTTAAACTTAAAACATACCTAAGTATACAAGGAAGAACCCGAGCGAAGCGACAGCGAGTTGCTAGTATTAAATAAAATTTTAATTTAAAACGTATGTTAAGCAAAAACGTAAGTGCAATATAATAGGCAGAATATATTATGTTAAATTCATTACATTCAGGAAAAAATTTTTTATTATATAATCTAACATTTTAATTCTTCTGCAATATACCTATGCATAAAAAAATACGACAAACACAAGGTCTAGAAGTAATTAATTCAGCGCATTATCAGTGTGTAGTGAAACATATATCACTACATATTATAAAACAAAGTCATCCGCCGAGTCTGTCTGTCTGTTCGCGGTTAACTCAGAAACTTGTGATTGTTAGACTGTTATTATCAATGGATAGGGTGGTTCTCGAGGAAGGTATTAGTATATAATTTGTCAAGTTTTTATATAGATTTATTAGCGGAAACCACGGCTGCGCTCACGCTAAATCTAGTAAGTAATAGTAATACGTATTATGTGATCTGTGGTAATACATAATAAAACATACTTAGTACTTTAGCGAAAACTGCATAATATGATTATTTTAAAAATTTGTTTTGTGTTCAGACTTCACTAATAGTAACATTCTCTTTGGACTTCAGAGTATAAACACCAAAACTATAGTTATTAAAATTTTGTGTGTTAGTCTGTCCGCTTACTAAGTACCTATTTACTATATTTCCTAGGGACGCGCCCAAGCGAAAGGTGTTTTTGAATCAAGGTAGTTCTTTAAATATTTTTCCGCTTCACTATCACTACATAGTAGGTATAAAACAAAGTCGCTTCTTCTGTCCCTATATCACTATGTATGCTTAAATCTTTAAAAGTACGTAACAGATTTTGATGCGGTTTTTTGTAATAGATAGAGTGATTCAAGAGGAAGGTATGCATAATAAATCTAGGGAATATCCCGAGCGAAGCGAGGGCGAGTCGTTAGTAAAAATAAACAACATGTAGGCACACCGCATAGCAGAATGCACATAAATATAAATCTGACATAACATTATTTGATTTGAAAATTGAGTCCAAGTAAAACAAGTGTTGTGAGTATGTAGGTTCATGTAGAGTAAAGCAAAGTAATGAAGACAGGTAAATACAAAAGCCTAATAATATAGCTTATTCAATTTAAATACATTATGCTAATGCATAAATAAATAATTATTTATGCGAATGTATATTTTTAATAAAATATATGTATGTTTTTAATAAAATCTAAGTCAGTGCCAAATGCGTATCGAAAGTTAGTTTATTCTTTATCGAAAAATAAAAAACAGAAGTATTGTTTTAACAAAATTTATTTTTTAAACCATTTACAATAACCATATACTTCTAATTTAAATATTTAATAACATAAAATATGCTTTGAACTTTTTTATATACATTTTATTATTACGTAGTTACATCTATATCTTTCATGATTATATTACAACAATCTCATAATACGTTTGATTTATTTAAAATAATAATATCAAATATGATTTATTTATGCGAAAAATATAATATTTACTGTATATTTCTAATGGATGCCTTCAAGAGGCGAATATGATTTGTACTGGTACAATTCGGGTCCTCCATAACCGTATAATAATTTTCCTTTGCCATTTTCATCGTAGTATGGATACCGGTATTTTGGCCTGCAATAAAGTTTATATTAATTCTAGATAACTTTTAAACCAAGTAAACAAAATGTGTAACATAATCGTAGTATAATCGCTACGAGTATAATTGACACTTTGTGTGTCTGGTGATTTTTGGCCTATCTGATTTGTCTCAAAAAATATTGAATATTGATAGTTCCCTGAATATCATACATATTTGATATTGCATAATCAAAACTGAGATTATAACTTATAAGTAAAGTTATATTATTTTGGGAGCTTTAAAGCGCCTGATAAACGTTCGTAGACGTACAGTGTCTGGCAGTATAATCGTATTAATTTTAACTCTATTCTCTAAAACATTTATTCAAAAATATACACTTTAAGAAAAGTGAATATTAAAAATAAAAATATTACTAACTTTAGCATCGGGTCCTAATTAGCAGTCGGCCAAAACTAAATAGCGGGTAAGTATACTGTATACACTCGTACTTTAATTATTATTTAATCCCATTGGTTACTAAGAAAATGAGTAAAGTCTGGCGGCCCTTGGTCTTTAATTGAATAAAATTATACTACCTTTCAAAATACTGGAAATTAGGTGCACGTGGCTGTGGAACTGTTGACTCGGTCGTGATGGTGAAGGATAAGATCACTACGAGCTGGAATTTCAAAATAAAGCTTATTTAATCTATATTTATAACAGACTATTCGTCCCTAGATTTAGCGCGAGCGAAAACGTGGGTTCCGCTAGCTATATACTAAAGCCTTCCTCGAGAATCACTATATCCATTGGTGAAAACAGCATGAATATCGGTGCAGTAGTTTTCGAGTTTATCGCGCACAGACAGACAGACGCAGCGGAGCACTTTTTTTATAATGTGTAGTGACTAATGATATGTAGAGATTTGATTTGAACATTTTTCGTTTTCCTTGGCTTAGTATTTTTTTTTTCTTTCTCAAAACCCATTCAATCTAAATCCTACCAATGTTATACAAAATTATGAACCGACATAAAAAAAGAGACATTCGATTCGTCTATATGTTTTGTGAGTAGGTACGTAGGTATGTTACATTTATAAATAAGAATGGTTTTAAAATCGATGCGCCATCATCAATATCAATATGATAGAAGATTTATAAAAGCTATGAACTGAAATAATTTTTATGATTTTTCATTTACACCTCCTGCCATCTCGTGGGATATTTAAAAACTTAACTTATAATCATACTATCGGAGATCGCCCCACCATCTATAGGCGAGTAACTAAATTACTTTAAAGTTTCAAAAAATTGTTAATCTTCATTTTTAATTTTAATTAATTAGTTAATCTTCATCTTCATCTTTCAAAATTCCGAAATTAAAGAAAGGAAGACGAAAGAGATATAGGTAATTAATTCTTCAAAGACATAACTTCGAAAAACTAAATAACATAGATAAATGCAACAAGTACTTTATAAATCAAAATTTAGTTTAATAGAAACTTATTAGGTAATATTATACATATAAAAATATATAAGTTACGTATACCTAATCACTACATAGTACATAGTATAAAACAAAATGGCTACCCGCTGTCTGTTTGTCCCTATGTATGCTTACATCTTAAAAACTACGCAAAGGATTTTGATGCGGTTTTTTTAATAGATAGAGTGATAAAATGTAAAATGTCGCGCTAAATCTAGGGACAAGCCGGAGCGAAGCGAGGACGAGTCGCCAGTAATATTATAAAACAAAGTTCACCACTGTGTCTGTCTGTATATCTATTATTATCTGTTCACGATAAACACAAAAAATACTGCACTCGTTTTTATGCTGTTTATACCAATGAATAGCGTGGTTCTCGAGGAAGGTTTTAGTTTAAAGTCATGTTTTTGTATACATTTATAACGGAACCTGCGGTTTCACTTGCGCTTTTAAAATCTACGACTATATCTATAGACGATTCCGAGCGAATAGAGGACGAGTCGCTAGTGAACAATAATAATTAGGTACCAGTTCCCAGCTTTATTTTCACATGCAATAAGTCTGGATTTAGTTAGAAAAAAAATGTCTCCTTGAATGTAACATTACAAAATAAGGTATATACATGATACATTGCTTAATATCTTCTCTCACAAGGACATCATTGCGTTAATCTATTACTTATGTCGTTTAATTTATTATCAAAAAAAAATGTATTTACTTACAACAAAAATGAAAAACCGCCAACACTTTTCCATTTTAAAAATCTTTGAGCTGTCAAAATTCAAAAGAGAAACTTTTTAAGGTAAAGGCACGAACTTTTACGGCGTACGTGCGTCACTGAATGTAGCGGTTATAAAACTAGTCGACGGTGAGTAGAAAGTATGCTTCGAATGTTAATGATTCCTCATAACCTACTTGCTATAGCTTTGTTTCTTTGACCTTGAAAGATATGTAAACCCATCGCTTTAGTCATTTTTTATCTTTTATAACAATTATTTAATAATAGGTAAACTATCACTAATAATACAAGGCAAATAAGGTCGCTGAACTGTAAGGTAAAAAAGTCCAAGTACTTAGATCCAATCGCCTTGAGAATCAATTACATCATATTTTTATAGATTTTATAATTCACATGATTAACATCTGAAAATTTGCAAGATTCAAATTTAAGCAATTTTGTTATGTCAAATACTTCAGTTTCTTGAAAAAATTACAATATTTTTAATATATTACAATATATTTTATATAAATATTGTTTACGTTATTTTATATAATCCAGCGTCAAGTACTCATAATCCCGCTATAGCCATCCAAGAAGTGAAAGTCACTACTACCGTAATAAGCTTACATCATACACTCGGTTCTAGAATCTTGTACTCCTCTTTCTTAATTTATGTTATAATATGAGTATTAAATGTGCTATTCTTGTCTCTATACATATTTTAATTATATATAATTTATAATAACTAATAATGCCTCTACTGTAGTCCACAAACGACAAACGAAAGTCGGTAAGTTACTAATCTAGATAGTTATTAAACATTAAATAATATGATGTATAAATTTTAAATAATTCATATAATCTATGAAAATTCGTTTTTTTATATTCATTATAAAAAGTAGTAGTATTTAAAAATATTTGAAAAAGATACCTATTAGAGTTTATTATTTTTAGAATTATTACATATTAGAATATTTAACATTTACCATTAAATTAATTAGTCATTCATTATCATTAAGAAATTACTCTTTAAGTTGTCTGATATTGCACAAGGCAAATATTAGGGATGATGAAAGTCCTTAATTTTTACATAGATTATTTTACACCTATAGAGGAACCTGAACAAAGTGAGGGCGAGTCGCTAGTACATAAATAAAACTAACGCAGAATTTTACACATGGTCTTTATTTCTTTAAGAAATTACAAATGACTAGAGAACAACATACTACAGTTTACATATCAATTAACAGTTAACAGTCATCAATATAAGAACTTAACATCAAAAAGAGTCTATTCTATCAATAAAATGCATTGCTTAATTATAATTTCAACAAAATTAAACGTCAAAATATTTAAAAAAAACAATGTTTAAAAAAGATTTTTTTATAACTTGCAACATTAACTAATATTTAAGCTTTTTAAGCCTTTAAAAGGTTCATCTAAATCTAATATAATATAATTCTACAATATATTATAGTATAAGAGATATGAGTACATGAATATTATAGTTTATATACAAAATTTGAGAGTTGCTTTCAATTTTCCTGGGATCCCAACGTCAGATCCTGACTTGGTGACAATTGGATCATCAAATCGTCTAACTATTGGCAGAGAATCGTTAAGCATACATAAAAAAATATTATATTTAGTGGAACATATAACCTCCTTCTTTTATTGAAGTCGGTTAAATAGTAGTAATCATTAAGATTTCTAGTATTTTTGTTTCACATTAATAACAAATATAAATGAGTAAGTTTGTGAAAAATGGTATAACATAGCATCATAATATCCTATTCTACTAATAATTATAATATTTATTTCTATTTAAAAGTTCTACACTAATGTGTTTAGCAAACATTTTTTTCATTTTTTTATTTATAATAAGCACTATAATTATCACATTCGATTAATTTGGTTCAACCTTTCTCCTTACAAGACGATAAAATCACAATAAATGCAAGGAAATAGCCACAACAACGCAAATATTTATTTGAAAATACAATATGCTTATATGTTAATATGGCCTAGTAGAAATATTAGTTTTGGTAAGATTTTCGCCTATTCTCTATATAAAGCTGCTGGTAGATTGTCATTGACTAGCCTGATCGTTTTTAATACATTTATAGAATTTATAGTATTTAAAATCAAATTATATTTTAATTTAATTGAAATAAACAGATTTCAAACTACTAATAAGTGTGACAATAAGGACATAATATATCCAAACTCTAGCTATTTTTTTACAATCAAGAGTTACTAAGAAATGTGGTTTATCTACATATATTATTAATTATATTCGTTTTCATGTATTACCTTCTTTTTAAACAATTTATTACAACCCTAATCATTCTTATTTGTCTAAAATACCCACTCACATATTCACACTTTTCAGTCCGTTTTATCATTTGAAGCACTCACTCCGTTTAATAAAATTCAAGAGAATAAATCCACTCCTTTTTTCACTACAAGTTCTCATTCTCACATTGAAAAATGTCTAATTACATTTCCAAAAAAAATTTTAATTCAGCAAGTTTCCATCTCTTGCTGATCTTTTGACCGTCAGATGGGATGGGATATACCCATTAACTGGCTCCTATGGTGTACATAATCCATGACTTGTTGCGCGATTGTACGTTTTCTAACCAACATGGCGGCTGCTTGTTCGAATTTGTGTTGATTCCTTCGAATATACGCCATTGTATCTGTTATCATGCTTTGTAATTTCTCAGGATTTATTTCGTCCATTGCACATTCTTCCATTAGAGGCGGGTTAAACCTGTAGTAGTTGCCGGGTGGTAGTAAGTCATTGAGGACTAAGTGTACACCTGCAAAATATTTCTGGTTAAAATATGTTTAAAATTGTAATATTTTAAAATTTTTTAGAATAAGGTGTATTATTAGTTAGTATGCAAAATAAAAGAGTACAATTTTTCAAGTACGAAAAAATAAAAAAAAACAAGTACGGCAAATACCTTCAGTATCTGTGGCAGAATCCAAAATCTTATTAAACTTGTCTTTCCAACTCGTCCCAGATGTGTCTTTCGCCAATCCTTTACTCAATAGCTGATAGTCAAGATGTTTGTTAAGTGCTCTGCCGGTTCCGACGGAAATTACTGTACCATTTTTTACTGAATCTGGCCCAAATAATAGTTTAGCTTCATGTAGACCCACGCCTGTTGGGTTGTTCACCATGATACCACCATCCTATGAAAAAAATATAAATATTAAATATGCATACATACAACAACCCAACTCCTTTTAACTAAATTTTAATAAATGCGTAATTTTTTATGTGTATCACTACATAGTATAAAACAAAGTCTCTTTCCGCTGTCTGTTCCTATGTATGCTTAGATCTTTAGAACTTAGCAACAGATTTTGATCCGGTTTTTTTTAAAAGATAGAGTGTTTCAAGAGGAAGATTTAAAATATGTATAATACCCTAGCGGAACCCGGGGCGTCGCTCGCGCTTGATCGAACGAGAGACGAACCCAAGCGAAGCGAGGGTGAGTTACTAGTGTTTAATAAACAGAGCCCGATCCTTTTTATAATGCCGTTCAATTGGTTCATGATTGATCATTATAGTGAGGATCAGTCCTAAAAATGTTTCTTTTATTTATTTAAAATGTAATACACACTTTATGCAGCCTAAACTCTAAGAAATATAAATTGTCACATACATTTTTTTTAAATGCCAACCACATTCCATACAAGTACAACCTATGACTGTCAAATAAAAAAAGACCAAAACCTTACAGCCTAGCCATGGTTGCCATTTACACGGCAATTACCGTGATATACGGTAATCAGCGGCCATTAAATAGTACAAATAACACGGTACTCGGCAGAACAATCGTTGCCGATCCTAAACACGGCAATCAGCACCTTACAAAGTGTAGATTTTCATTACATTTGTATGAGACACGGTAATTTTTTTACTTGTACCTTAAAACACGGCAATCCGACACCGGAAACACGACAACTGTTGTTTTTTAATGGCAACCCTTTTTTTTTGACGCTGGAGGAAACTCTGCATGAGGTCTCACCGGCCCGTCAGCCAGTGGGGACTCATACTCACTAAAACCATTCAGCGTAACACGTCGCCGCAATGCAATGGGACGTTACGGGATCGCTTGCGCACTCAACCGTAACGGTTTAATGGCAACCCTGCCCTAGCCATAGAGCCTAACTTTTTTGAAGTGAAACTTCTTTAGAATCGTTGTGATTTCAAACTCGATGAAACGAAAAAATAAGTCCATAGTACCAGGCGCTCAGAGACGGGGAAGAGTTAGCCTTAGTTAGATCTCGCCCACCGCGAGTCAGTGACATTTCTAACTCTATCTAACTCGTGGGTGTGACCTTCGCGCCATCTCCCTCTCTCGATGAGCTTAGACGGGGTTATTTAGTATAAATATAAACGAGATTTAAAAATTAGTTTGCCAAAGAAGTTTTACTTCTGACATGTGTACTTTGTACACACACATTTTAATATTTTTGAAGTGAAACTTCTTTAGAATCGTTGTGTTCTTGAGAGACGGGGCAATTATCGCAACGATCTGTCGTACAATGTTAAAATCGAACGACAGATTGTACGTGTGTGGCAATATCGCATCCAATTTTGTAGTCGTTCGATCGATCGCAGATCGCAACAGGCAACCCCGAAAATATCGTTTGCGATCTCAACATCGTTCGATATATCGCACGTGTATGGCGTGATCGGGTGCGATCATTGTCAGTCTGCCTCCTGTTTATTAGTATTGCCTCATATTGGTATCTTTTTTTATTATTCTGGCAGATATTTTATGCAAGAGCTGTAAATATGTTTCCTCTGACATCCTACGGTAGTTATGCCAATCTTTAGGATGAAAACGTAATTCCTCCAGAAGGTGGATGTGAGAATATTGATGCCTTTTCAGGAGCCATCTCTTACTGCCAGTTTCTATAACCTATCTACCGATAGACCGGTAGATACTTTCATACGATTTTGACAGGTTGTAACTTTTAATGTTTCAAAATAGTATGAAAGTAACTACCGGTCCATCGGTAGATAGGTTATAGAAACTGGCAGTTAGTCCATTCTCTCCTAGTGATCCTTTTCCTTATTGCTGTAATTTTTTTTTTAAACGCTTAAACAAAGTAGTTGCGACTCCATCGTGCACACACTGAGAATCGTTCGATCACATCGTTTGTGTGTGAGCGGACGGAAATCGAAAGATAGATCGTACGATTTGCTTGACGATCAATCGAATCGACTGATTGCCCCGTCTATGGGGCCCCAAACTCGATGAAACGAAAAAATAAGTCCATAGTACCAGGCACTCAGAGACGGGGAAGAGTTAGTCTTAATTTAAATTCAAAGTTTTACTTCTGACATGTGTACTTTGTAAACACACACTTTTTTTTTTTCAACCAACCTGATGCAACAACCCTTGCAGCCTGAACTCCGTGAAGTATGTGGGCGCGGCGGCGGAAGCTCTCACCGCGTGCCACAGCTGCGCGCGCGAGCTGCCCGCGAACACCGAGCGCACTCGGAACCCGCACTCGTATGTGCGGAACAGGAACGGCGCGAGGCGGGAGCCGGAGTTCACTACGCACGACACTAGCGCCATCTGGGGGTGAATAGGGTTTTACAATATTGTATGCATATTGTTTTTTTATTTTATTTGTATATTATATTGTATTTTCAACAAATCACAATGTTATATTATTCTACATTTATAAGTGCAAATTCAAATTAAGAACAGGTATTTTTTGCACATTCGCGCTCTCTCTCTCTCTCTCTCTCTCTCTCTCTCTCTCATGTGTTTAATTTCATGAAAGCCCACTTCATTCTATGATTATCAGTACAGACACCATATCAATTCGTTTCATTTATTACCATAATTAACAAAAAAACATTAATTTAGAAAATCCCTATATGCAACAGATAAGCTTCTCAAAAGTACTGTGTGCTTTCCTCAATTCTGTTCTTCATTAAACTTCAGATGACAATGTATATTATGTATTTATATCATGACTAAATACTCGTGAAAATATATGCTGTCTTGTATAGCTATCTTAAATATAATACTTACTTTAGGAGTATTTTGTCTGTTACACTCCATAAGGGTACAGTCCTTTAGATTGTCTTGAAGCAACTTCTCCCATGCGTCCGTATCGTAATAGGAATGTGTCCAAACTAGCCTAGATGTACCTGATAAATATTTCATAATATAATAATAAATTATAATTAAAATAAAGTAACGCAATTGCTATTTAATCTATGATATAATATTTATAAAAAAATATAACTGACAGATAATATTATATTTAGAACTGTCAATTTTCTTTTTTTTTAAAGAATTTCACCATAAGTTCAACATTTCAGTTCACTAAAAATCTGCTAAAAGCAACATCAAAAAATTAGCAAACAAACACCTTTTTTGATTTATTTTTTTTACTTTTGGCTTTATTTTTCTGTGATTATTTGCATGAATATAAAAATTAGGGAGCTATATGAAATAATATAATTCAGTGAAATTAAACATCAGTGGCTACTTTTTAGTATGTGCTGTACAGTTGTACTTATGGTTGTTCTTGAGTCTTTTTAATGAACAATGCTGCCATTTTTGATTTAGCACAAAATAATAAAATTTAAATTAGACACTAAGTAATTATTTTAAATTAGACACCATTATTATACACTAAGTATTTAAATTAATGTGTTTTAAATATCTTTTTTTAATACACCAAAAATGCAATAGTTAAAAAAATCACAAAAATGTATGGAAAACTCACCACCAATGAGAGATGTATTTCCAAACATTTGCTTAGACAATTTAATGTACATCTGATTAGCTGTTTCTAGAGTTCCTGCTCCACTCGCTGCAACAAAACGGAAAATTATCTTTAAAAATATGTAAAACCTTAATTGAATCCAAGATCCAGATCCAAGTCCTTTTCTTTCCATTGTGGTAGACTCATGGCACAAAGTAAAAAACTGTGATAATTTAGCATAAATAAAATTAAAGCAACTTTTGACTAATTTTAAAAAGGAAACAAATTTTTCCAGTTATACTCTAGATTTTTTTTACTCTGCACTAATCAATAACCTAAGATATTCAGACTAAAAATAGTTTAAGTATTCCCAAAACTAGTTAACTTTAATAGACCTTTAATAGTTATTTTAACTTAAAACATCCGTTTATCCGTTTTTGCAGTTAGAGCAAACAAAAAATCGTCTTGCCATTTATTAGAATACAGATTTCATAATGAAGATTTAAGGCGAGCGAAACCGCGAGTTTCGCAAGTAAACGTATTCAAAAACTTAAACTATACACTAAAACCTTCCTCAAGAATCTCTCTATCCATTGGCGAAAACAGCATGAAAATCGGTGCAGTAGTTTTTAAGTCGCTGAAGGACTTTGTTTTATAATATGTAGTGATATACAATTCACTTACCAATTACAGCCGCAATAATAGCTCCGGTACTAACACCAATGATGTAGTCAAATAAATCCCGTACTTTCTTCCCAGTGAGCAGTTCCAAATGTCTTAATATTTCTATGGCAATGATCCCTCTGATACCACCTCCATCTATTGAGAGAATGTTTGGTCCTCGACTTTTAGTTGGTCCTGTATAGCCCATTAGAGCTAAGGCCTAGAAATAAAATAAAATTTCAATATTACGGAACAACGATATATCGTGTATTTCTTAAGAAATTGTTCATTATCGACAAAAAAATATTTTTAATATTTAATTCCTAGGATGTTTCTTCTTAATTATGAAATAACATTTTATTTTGAGATGTTACTTAAGTATTCTATGCTACTAACTCTATTTTTGGCTAAACTCAATTGGTATTAAATAAAGGAGATTTTTTTTAAACAAATGATGTTATAATATCAACTGGAATTTAGATATTTCAATCGTTTTGTAGTTATAATTTCAAACAATTGTAAATTATTATTTCTGACAAGTAGTATAAATTGGAGTTAGCAGTCTAGAATACTTAGCTAAAAAATAGAATACAGAAATATTCACAGTTAGCTACCATATTTTATCTTACCTCATTCACAATACCTTTAACTTCTACAGTGTTTTCATCATCACTTTTGTTTAGTTTGTGTTGTACCCGCAGTAATGCTCTGACTGCTCCTTCCTGCGATTAAACCAAATTATGAGTACAAAACTCAGCCAATGAATACAATATTCAGTTTTTTAATGTCTCACTTTGGGGCAGAGGCTTCACTTGAATATGAGACATCAGACCATAGTCTACCATGCTAGCTAAGTGTGGATTGGCAGAATGCACATGTCTATAGAAAACTTGTTAGTTCTCTCAGCCATGTAGGTTTCCTTTACCATAAGACAAGTTGTAATTATCTTGAGAAACGAGTCCCGGGATTTGAATCCAATTCACTCAGTTTCGTAAGCTAGCGCATTATCACAGGACTATCAAAATTAATGAACCTATGCACACTAATCTGCTTTTTAATTATTTTCAAGACAGAAAACGCGCACACGACTTACATTCATGATGACAAAATATGTGGCTTTGATGTATATATTGTTACCACAAGATTAAATTTCTTTTAGCTGTTATGTATACATATTTTGTTACCATTACTAGCGACTCACCCTCGCTTTGCTCGGGTTCTTCCCTAGGTTCAGCGCTAGCGAAGGAGTGGCTAGTTATATACTAATATCATCCTCGAGAACCACTATCTATTAGTAAAATAGCTTAAAATATGCGCAGTATTTTTTGAGTTTATCGCGAATATACAGAGAGACAGACACGGCAGAGGACTTTGTTTTATAATATTACCTTTATAGCATAGTCTCTAGATTCCGGATACTGTTGTAAATGCTCAATGAAATGCTCTGTTCTACTTAAAAGGCATTCAGGAGTTTCTGCTGTCACTATGGCAGATATAACATAAGCTGTACGGGAGTGGATGGATGTCTGAAAAAGATATTTTATATTAAAAAAGTCAGAATAAAAAAAATATATTAATAAACAGAATAAAAATAAAATAATGATATAACACAGCAAATATTTAAAAGAATTAAGGAATAAATTAAATATTTTTTTGTATATAAATTGGTAACTATTGTTATTAATTATTGTTAAAACATGAACTGCCTAGGTGGTGTAGAGGTTGCATATTCGGAGATTCTGGGTTCGAGTCTTAGGTAGGTTCAAGTTTAGTTATTAAATCTTTATGTTCTTGGTAGCATAAAGACTTTGGCTACTATTATTATATTATTATACAATAAAATGTAAATGTGTACTAAAATAGATTGCCTACTTGACCTACTCTCATTTATTAGACTGCTGTCTAAGTCTTGATATGATATTTAAAACATTGTCTTATTTCGGTTCTAAATACATGTTATTGTTCCATTTTTAATTATATTTAACAAAGCTATTGTTGAATTTTTGCAAATTATAAAACAGTAATATAATGTGTCTTCTCTGTTATATGCAACATTGGCAAATTAAACTGTGCCAAACCAGCACTCCTTGAAGCTATTCAAAGAAATAATTGTATTGAAAGTTAATTATTATCAAAATTATACTAGCATTAAATTTTTTTTATCACACACACACATAAGTAAAGAACTAAGCTGTGATTATATTTCAAAATAATATATAGAGACAAATATTTTATTGTAATTTGTAATATAGGTTTATTTGAATTGATAACAAATCACAATAACATTCAACACAGCAGTTATCTCACTATATTGACACTATTGACACTATCTTACAATATCTTGTTTTTAATCATTCATGTTGTTATGCTGTCATATAAGTGAAAGCAGCATGAAAGATAAAATGTTTTAGGTTAAAAGATAAAGATGAATGGCATATTATTATTATAATAATACATACTTTTAAGATAAATGTGACATACAAGTACTGATTATTCTTAAATTGTTGACACATTTTTTTAATACTTCACTCTAATGTAATATAAATATAACATTAAATATAAAAAATTAAAAATGGAAGGATCGCTCAATCATCACAAATATCCAAAATTGCTTAATGTATAAACATGACATTTGACAGGGAGGTAATTTATAGTTAGTAGACATAATTTGCAAAGATCAGATTTTGCAACAGGGCTGGATTAAGGACATAAAAGGGCTCTCACATGTTTGTATGAAATACCTTCATTTCATGAGCTACAAATTTTAAATTTGGTCGGAAGCAACTAGGGATGAACCCAAAGCAAAGCTAGCTCGAGTCACTAGTATTTTATGAAACATAATTTGGTTTTTCTTTCATAAAATGAAGCAGGTGTGTGTAGAAACATTTAATGAAAACAATAAAATATTTATTCGAATTTATAAAAAGATATAGAGGTATAAAATATCTACCTTTGTTATAATAGGTCTATTTGTTTTCCAAGTTGGTTCTGATATTTTTCCAAAATGTAAATCTTTTTTAAGTTTCAACCCTTGCCATAGACCTTCAAATGTAATTTCTTTAGCATCTGATCCCAATGTAAGGTCTTCTTGGCTTACTTTCTCTTCCTTATCACTCTTTTCTTTAGTAGTTTGAGTTTTTGCATCATTTTGTTCAACAGTACTTGTGTTGACTTTACTGTCCAGTTTATGTTGCCCATTTTTAACATCTACATCTTGACTAAGCCTCACAGATACTGCCTTCTCAAATTTTTTAATTAAACCTAAAATACAAATTTAGTCCAATAAGAATTAGAATTTTAATAGTAGTTACTTTACTTTAAATTTAATTTAAAACCCACTCCATGAAAATGTTTTTATTTTTCAATATAACTGAGAAATTAGAACACTTAATACTTGTGTTTACATAGGTTTTAATAATGTTACTTTATTAAATTATTAAATGATATTTAGCAAAAAAAAACAAAATATCTAACAAAGAAAAAGTAATTCATGATGTTTAACAAAATGTATCTAAACTTACTTCATATTTTAAAAATTATGGTACACTTACTTTCCCACTGTTCGGGCGTCGCTGGCTTAATTTTTTGAACTAATTTTTCTACTTCAGAGTTCAAATTGCTTAAAGAGAGGTAGTGGCGTATAATACGCCACTGTCCTCCTAAAGACGACATTTTTAACACTTAAATTAAAAACGAAGCTGCTCACAAAGTCTTTATTTAATGATATCGCTTCAAACGTGTGTACGTAAGAATTATCCGATGTAAAGAACAAATAAAATTAGTCGCAACTCGCACTTCACGATAGTCACACACGAGACGACCAATCTCTTGAATAGTTGCGAAGAAACTATTTCAAGAAAATTAATTTAATCACCGACAACATTGATTCTTTCTATTAGTACTCGTGAAACATTACAGTTTTACGTAAATCTTTGGCAAATAAATAAATCATCGCAAATAATATAAATACATCAATGACAAGACATTACAATGACGTCAGATCGCGCGATCAGTGCTACCAACTGAAGGAAATCAAAAACTTATTGAAAGATAAAAGTAGTCACTTTTAGCCGTTTATCAATTCACTTCCGTGTTGTTATAATCTTTCTTATTTTTTTTATTCGATTAGCTGTTACTTCTCTGAGAGCAAATTATAGACTGAACTACGCGTGGATAAGTAAGAAGTTTTATACTAATGCAAAAACATGTTGTCATCACGAATCACGGTAAATAAATGTGACGCCACACGACACACCTCTTATTTGGCTCAATGAAAACACTCGAAGTTGTAAATAAACATCGTATGATCGTGTTGCGACTGTTCCCATTTTGGCGACGTGCCTTTTACTTGACGGCTTGTTACTCTATTATTGTCTAATTACATACCCAGACTAGTTATGTAATTTACTGCAGATTTACTGACGAGAGAAAGCAAATTTGTATTGTTATTGTATTTTTTCTCAATATTATTTTTGATCGACTTGTTTCAAATTAACTACTACTTTAACTACTATCATCTATTGACCCTTTATTATTTCTATTCAACATAAACAAATTTAAGCACATTCATATCGATTCATATTATCAACAGTGATTGAAAATTGAAATTATTAAAACCTGACTGAACTAGGGACCCCTCTTATACCTACTTCGACACAAACCTAGGGTAGGGTCTTGCCTCGCCTAGTAATTACGAGTCAGAGTCAGGTAACAATTTACAGTAACACCCGATGTCTAATTAGACAAAAAAAAATAAAGTAAACGTTTAGTAACACAAATTGCCAGCTTGTTTCAAAAAATTACCATCATTTCTAGTAAAGTTTGCAATTTTTAAAAATATATATGTTTAGCAACATAAATATATTTATATTTAATATCAAAATCAAAATATAATATAATACAAGTAAAACTGCTGTTACGAAATAATAATTATGAAATAATAAAATTAGGAATCATAAATGACATTTTTATATTTATAATTCAGTAAACAAACGCGATTGTGAATTCATCAACAGCAACAAATAATATGCGTAAAGTAAAATGGTTTGTTGACGATTGAAATGCAACTATAACTACGAAACAATAGGCTGATCAAATAGCAAGTGAATAAGAATATGATACCTATGTTCAGATAAGTTACATATCGTATTACATAAATTATTTATTAATATTACTTAATTATGACATCTTTAATCAAATGATAAAGGAAAATAAGGGCGTCATTTAAATGTACTGATAAAATAAAATTGGTGGTCATCCTTTAAATTAATCAGGTAAAACTAAAACTTACACATAATAAAATGTAATTATAGCAGTATCTTGCAAGCTCAATGAAATGTCTCGATAGTTTTTATTTAAATTCATATTAGTCAATTACTTGCACAGACTTCAAAATCTCCTAAAAGGTTTCCACTCTTAACTATTATATTATTATTAATTAATTTTAGTTTCTAAGTTGAATAAAGTAAGAGTATAAGATGCCATGGTAAGTGTCCGTATGGTACTCAGTATGGTACTCAGTAGTCAGTAGTCAGTACTCGTCAGTCAGTATGGTACTCAGTAGTCAGTAGTCGTAAGTTCGATATCTGACTCATAGAGTGAATACCTATACCTACTTTGCTTGTAAATATAGGTCAATAAGTATTAAGTCGGATTAATATTGTATATTTAAAGTTAGTACTTGTATGTGTTTGCAACGACTGGACGAATTTGTAGGAAATTCGTTAAGCAGATAGACTATGACTGAATAACACGGGCTGCGGCTGGCAATATCTATAAAGACACACCCGAGCGATTTAAGGGTATAAGGTTTATTGTAATCAATAAAAAACTAATAAAGCTTAACATAATATTGTAAGTAATATAAATAAAACAACGAAATTTAAATATAGTACTTTAAATATTGAGATCGTACCGACTGCGTATAACATTTTGAATATCGGATTCATAATATTTTTGTTTTTCATAACAAAATGCACGTGAAAACGCAAGTACGATGTACGATCTAAGATTAAATCATTGTTTGTTTTCTTGAAGTACGCCTTGCAGTGGTTTTGAATAATTTGAAAGCGCAATAGGGACTGACCTTGTAATTTATTACTTAATGGTGTTATTCTGTAACATAATATAATTATTATTGTACATTTACATAGTTAGGGTTCTCTATCGTACTCTAAAATAGAGTATTAATTTACCCATATAATTATAATCTGTAATAGAGTACATTAAAATACAATAAGATAAAGTTTAAAAACCTAAAAAAAGGGGTCTAAAAAGGATGAAACATAATATTTAAATAGAAATCCAGAAATACATAGGAACAAAAATGGTCAAGGTACTCGTAAAGAAGTGGCTCGAACCAAAAGCTATTTTAAATAACCAGCTGGATATATTTGCGCGAAATTTAAATCATTGAAAAGTATATATTGATAGACAGATCAGAAAAATCTAGGTGTGTAACAACTGCACGAAGCGAATACAATAATTTGGCTTTTATTCAACACACTATTAATAATATGTAAATTATGTATATGTCACATAGGTGATATACCTATTATTTGGCAATTGGCGTCAAATACAACGAATAAAACTCAAGGTCATGTTCATGCTTTATACGTGATCGAGGAAGCAGATATTTCTATTATAACTTATAAGTCATTTACCGATTATCGGGTTCTTTGATTAAAACTTTAGATTGAAGAAAATTTAATTTTATTAATTTAATTTAATTTTGTTTATATACTCGTACTTGTCGTCTTATCTCCTTAACTGGTAACATGAGAGCTCGTCTGAAGTCTGAAGCTTGCTCGTTAGTTTATTTGCCTAGCGGCTAGCGGCCACTGGCCAGCGGGGGGCTAGCATTCTTGTCTTGCCACTATTCCACGCGGACATGTGACATTGAACAGTAATAATTAAGAGCCATATTACATCTCGATTGTGATTTTTGCGTAAGATGGCCAATTTTGGCGGTCTTGATCTCAGAAACAAAAATACATTAACAGTTTTGACTTATTGAATATTGCAAAATAGCTCTTGCCATAGTTCGTAGCGGCCTCGCTTTTTGTAAATTTTGGATCACTTTTTAATTAAACCCAAAATTGCAGAGACAGATTTTCATAAAATGCACGAAAGCACTTTTTTGAGCATCTCGATTGAACTACTGTTCTAAACAAATGAATTAAAAAAAATAGAATAATATCTCTTATATATTGGTATAGTTCGTAGCGGCCTCTGAATTTTGAAAAATCATTGATTTAATATGGAAAAAAAATCTTATTCTAAACCAAAAAACTTCGAAAATCGCTCTAAGTTAACTTTGAATTTCTCCTGTCTACGATAATTTTATTAAGCAAAATTTGTACCAGAATAATAGTTACATCATGAGGAATAAAGATTTTATATTTTTTAAGCATGAATTTATTATAATATTTCAATAAAAACGATAATTATAACTGCAAAATCACTACAAAATGCGACGCACCGGCCGTCTGCACTCAGTACTGCGCGAGCGCTCCTCGGCGTCGGACCTGTGTTGAATTTTTTCGTGTCAAAATCGATCGAACGTCAGAAGTATAGTGCGTCTACCAAATTTTGATCACATAAGTATAATTCTTTTTATTTTAGTATTGTTATATATGGAATCTTGATAGCTTATTATGTGATTGAATTATTTTTAATATTTATTTTGTTATATTCAGCATGAGTCGAAAAACCCCTAAGAAATGCAAATAAAGCAAGGTACACTTTTATCTATACACATATTTAAATATAATTCTCATTTATTACTTATTCAAAACTAATAAATGGGACTGTTTCAGAATGAATAACTACTGTGCCAAGAAAACATTATTATTACCAATGGATAAAGAAAATATCCCGACATCATCGACTGAGGATGCGTTACCATTTTTTTTTATTAAATACTTATATTAATAGATATACTAACTGTCCAAATCATAAGGGGCCATTCATTTATTACGTAAGACAATTTAGGGGGGAGGGGGGTCACCCATGCCTTATGTTTTCTTACAAGGAGGTGGGAGGGAGTCTCGATAGTTCTTTCGTAAAATCAACAAAATGCGCAAAGTTAAAATTATACTTTGAAAAAGCGCAGGCAACCGGGCAGGTTAAAGATACTGTACCTTTAAAATTACAAATAAACATTTAAAAAAATTGTTACTTTGAAAAATAAGCTTTAAAATAAACCAAACGTGTATTCATTTTTTCTTTTAGACTCTTACTTAATATTAAATAGGGGAGGGGGGAGGGATTCGGCCTATTCTTATTTTTTGAAGTTATACTTCTTTAGGCGTGTTTGAAAAATTGATGAGAGTGAAATTTTACGATGCGCGCGCACAGCGAGACACAACATTCTCACGGGAGAAGTTAGCTAACAGTCAACAGTTTAGAGGACTTACAACTATATTCACGATATTTATTTTCAACAATGACATGGGTGTCATTTTCGAGGTTTCTCGGGGTGCTAATTGCGAAAATGAGGTCCATTTTCAAATCCAAGATGGCGGACATCCGGTTTTTTTTCAACAATGGCATGGGTGTCATTTTCGAGGTTTCTCGGGGTGCTGATTACGAAAATGAGGTCCATTTTCAAATCCAAGATGGCGGATTTTCGGTTTTTTTTTCAACAATGACATGGGTGTCATTTTCGAGGTTTTTCGGGGTGCTGATTACGAAAATGAGGTCCATTTTCAAATCCAAGATGGCGAACATCCGGTTTTTTTTTTCATCAATGACATGGGTGTCATTTTCGAGGTTTCTCGGGGTGCTTATTGCGAAAATGAGGTCCATTTTCAAATCCAAGATTGCGGACTTTCGGTTTTATTTTCAACAACGACATGGGTGTCATTTTCGAGGTTTCTCGGGGTGCTGATTACGAAAATGAGGTCCATTTTCAAATCCAAGATGGCGAACATCCGGTTTTTTTTCCAACAATGACATGGGTGTCATTTTCGAGGTTTCTCGGGGTGCTAATTGTGAAAATGAGGTCCATTTTCAAATTCAAGATGGCGGACATATGGTTTTTTTTTCAACAATTTCATGAGTGTCATTTTCGAGGTTTCTCGTGGTGCTAATTGCGCAAATGAGGTCCATTTTCAAATCGAAGATGGCGGACTTCCGGTTTTTTTAACAACTACATGGGTGTCATTTTCGAGGTTTCTCGGGGTGCTAATTGCGAAAATGAGTATGTATTATTTAACGATGCCAAAGAAGTATAACTTCTAACGCGTGTACATAAGTACACACACACATTTTTTTTCTTATAATAGGGGGGGAGGGGGTCAAAAACTAGCGAAAATAGTCTTACGTAATAAATGAATGGCCACTAAGTCATTGGTAAATTGTTATGTGGTTAGGTTTAATTTAACTTATTTTTATTTTAGATACCTACTGGTCACGACGTTCTTTTTGATTCGTTATCTGCAAAAAAATCAATTAATATTGACGAACCGCCAATACTAGCACTTGAGGAGATAGAAACTGAATCGGAGAATGTAAGTATGATATGAACCCAATAATTTAGAAGCATTATTTTCTTATTTTATGAATAATAATAATTGTTTCAGGTAACAGATTACATAGTTTAGGGATGGAGAATAATTGATTTTCATTTCTTTTTTAAACAGTTGTTTGATAACAGAGGACTAAAAAAATGTGTGTGTGTACTTATGTACACGCGTTAGAAGTTATACTTCTTTGACATCATTAAATAATACATACTCATTTTCGCAATCAGCACCCCGAGAAACCTCGAAAATGAAACCCATGTAATTGTTTAGAAAACCGGATGTCCGCCATCTTAGATTTGAAAATGGACCTCATTTTCGTAATCAGCACCCCGAGAAAACTCGAAAATGACACCCATGTTATTGTTGAAAAAAAAACCAGGTGTCCGCCATCTTGAATTGGAAAATGGACCTCATTTTCGCAATTAGCACCCCGAGAAACCTCGAAAATGACACCCATGTCATTGTTGAAAAAAAAACCGGATGTTCGCCATCTTGGATTTGAAAATGGACCTCATTTTCGTAATCAGCACCCTGAGAAACCTCGAAAATGACACCCATGACATTGTTGAAAAAAATCGTAAGTCCGCCATCTTGGATTTGAAAATGGACCTCATTTTCGTAATCAGCACCCCGAGAAACCTCGAAAATGACACCCATGTCATTGTTGAAAAAAAACCGAAAGTCCGCCATCTTGGATTTGAAAATGGACCTCATTTTAGCAATTAGTACGCCGAGAAACTTCGAAAATGACACCCATGTCATTGTTGAAAATAAATATCGTGAATATAGTTGTAAGTCCTCTAAACTGTTGACTGTTAGCTAACTTCTCCCGTGAGAATTTTGTGTCTTCCTGTGCGCGCATTGTAAAATTTCACTCCCATCAATTTTTCATAATGCGCCTAAAGAAGTATAACTTCAATAATAAAATAAATTTTATGTTAAAAAAATATTATCTGTCTTATTTATCATCAAGGTTTCATCTTCATAATATAATCTGTTTCATCGCATACTACATCCATGGCACTGTATGTAAAATTTGCGGGTTAGTAGATAACGAATTACTCTATACTATAGAAATACTAAAAAATATACAAAACTTAGGGAAAAGTATCAAAATCGCTTGGTCGTAGTTTCTTGTGCAATGTGCAGGTGTCCGGACGCGACGCTTCAAAATACCTAAACTCGCAGAGTGCAGATTTGTAATAGGGCTCTTAAATGTGCATTTGTTTTCGTATAAATATAATTAATTATTTTTTAATATCAATGTATATCCTTTTGTAACTAAAACATTTATTTATTAATTATTGGTATAGGCACTGTTGCTTAACAGTTAACAGTAAAACAAAAATATACTAATAGATTTTAACAGTTGGTACTACTACTACTGTAACATTTGGAATTTGGAGACTTAATTTTAAACTTATAAAAATCTATCTATGCCAATTTAAATCCAATATAAATAATTATGATGCATATTTGGCTGAAATATTTATATTTTACGATTAAAGAAATAATAAATAACACGATTATCAGCACTACCAAGGACAATATAATAAAAAAGTCATTGTTATGTAATTTTATCTTAACGTTCGCAAAAATTGCGCAGTTTTTTGCACAAGGTCGAACCTATCAAGAGACGCTACACTACAGCTATACCTACATATTATTGAGATTAAAAGTATATTTAATTTTCCTTAATGTTTTCTAGATAAGATAATAATTGTTAGTTAGTAAATGTTATGTAAAATTTATTGAGTTTTAATTCGACTTACGTTATAAAAACGTTTTGTAATTTCATTAGTAACAGAACATTAAGTTATACATAACATTTTTTTTTTTAATCTTATTGGAATAATCATTATCGATACAAAGGTCGAGTCTAGGTACAGTTTTTGCTGTGTCTCTGCATATTATAGGTATACTCCATAAAGAGAAAACAGATTTTGACGAAATTTAGTATGATGACAATTTGGTTATTCGGGCGTAAAATAGCGTAATATTATTAGATTATTTTTACTGCAATATCCAATTTCTGAGAAATATAATATACTAACGCACGTGGGGACGAACCCGAGCGAAGCCATGATATGTCTTTAATATTACATAATATGAAACTCTACTAAATAAAATTATAACTATATTGCTTGGAATTCATAAAAAAAATAAAGTGTATAAGAAACTATTGATGATTAAATAGAGGGATAGTAAGACAATGAAAAACACATTAAAAACATATTTAATAAATAAAAAAATACTATGTTTAGTAAAAAAAATATAGCACCACATATTTAATATGGAATTAAATAAATAAAATATAATGTGTATATAAAATATATTTATTGAACAAGTATTTGAATAAAAATACCATTATCACAGTGTCTATTACACTACTGCCCCTCTAGACAAGTGGCAAAAACGCTAGTAGAATAGAATAATCAATGTATGGGATTGACATAAGCTTACGACTAGTGATTAGATTCAACGTATCGAATTTGTAATTGGTAGCCAAATGTAACGAAACGTCAGATTAGTACATAATTCCCCATACAGAAGTGTCACTTTTGACAAACTAATTCTGCTGTTAGCGTACGGCAAGGCGTTAGCGTTTATCGTAATAGAATAGACACGGAGCGTTTGCCATTTGTCTAGAGGGCTGTATTGCAATATCGGTTTTGATACTTAAAAATAAAACACTATAAGGGGGCGTCCATAAATTACGTGAGGTGTTTTTTTTAATTTTCTGAGCCTCCCTCCCCCCCTGGTGAGATGTCGTGAGATTTTATTCAACCCCCTCCCCCATCCGCCAATCTCACGTGAGATTTTTCAGAATGTGGGTTTCTTACGTAAACGCGTTGGACTGTTATTGTAAAAAGAAAAAAAAATCATGCTTATATTTACGACTAGTTAAGGCTAGTAATCAATATTGCTGAGAGTTTAATTATTATGAGTGTAATAAAAATTTACTACGACTTACGGCTACACTGTACCGTAAAGTCAGATTAAATTGAGCCATTTGGTATAAAACAAATATCCACCATATTTGACAGTCAGTAGATGTATAACGTCGAAGTATGAATGAAATTATTTCCTTTCGAACGAATTGGTGAATGATCTTAATCGTATTACGATTACTTTTAAAATCAAATCTTAAGCATGTACAATCTGGATTAAATGGACCAAAATAGTTTTTTTTGTTTCAATCAGAAAAAAAAATTGCGTGATATTTGCCGAGACCCCCCTCTCTCCAACGTAAGATTAGATGTGATTTGACTCGACCCCCTCCCCCCCTTAAACATCTCACGTAATTTATGGACGCCCCCTAACAGTATGCTTATATAAGTCAATTTGTACATAACAATGTTTTTATTATTACTTATATCATCTATATTTTATAGTCTTCATAAAATACTCTTTTGTTTTGTATTTTACAATTTCTTTTTTATAGTTTTTTATATACTGTTATCCCCTTTTTAAGTACTAAGTACTGTGTGTGTGTGTGTGTGCGTGTGTGTGTGTGTTTTCCTCACACTCATCTGATTTGAATGAATCTTAGAACACAGAAGAGGCATTAATTTGTTGAGCGCTAATATTTGTATTCCAATCATGGGTGTTCATATTTATAATATGTATGTATTTAAAGTTATGTCAACTATCTGGTATCCGTAACACAAGCCTTGCAGCTTACCACGGAACTAGATGGTGCTGTGTGCAACAATGCCCCAACATAAAAACCTATTTTTTTCTAGTATATTAATTATTATTTATTATTTGAGTACAATATTCGCTCAAAAGTCTTATCCCTTTGCCAGTAACGATACGAGAGTGGTTAGAAGCAACATATGGGTTGATGTGTGCGTTGTGGAGCTCCGCCACCTGCGTGGAGCACGCCGCCGCCGGGTCGCCGGAAGTGTGCAATCTACCATACCTGGAAAGTTATTATTTTATTTACGCTGGACATTTTTTGGCAAAACGATATTGAATATCTAATTCACCACACAAATGAATGACCCTTGCGGGAGTCGAACCTGCGACCGCGGGCTCAATGAGCCCAGTATGGTCAGACAGTATGGTCACCGTTTACCAATAAAATATTAGTATATTTACCAGAACTCATTCCCGGGATGAGCGTTGCTGTCCCAGGGGTAGGTGAGTACCAGCAGCTTGCCCGCGTCCGCGCCCACTAGCTTTGAGGACGGCTCTCTATTCTCCATTTGCACGTTTATACCGCCTGAGAATAAGAATATTTACTATAAAAAGAGTTTCTATTCTATAGATTACTATAAGAAGGTAATATGCTGAATATGTTCAATAAAATCGCAGACGAGTGTAGTGAGGGTAAAATTCAGAAACCATAAATATGTAGTGTGGCCTAAAATGATGTTGTAAATAGTGCACAAGCATGTATTATTTTCTTCAATAACAACGTACGAGTAATGTAGGGTCTCTGAAAATTTTGTCTTTACTATGATTTTTTATGACACAACCACGATATAAATCGCCGATTTGTAACGTCCGCCAAATATCAAAAATGACGGCATTTAGCTATTATCTTAGTCATGACAACTAAACGTGTATACATATGTAACACATATTTCAGCTCAATCGAAGACTGGGAAATGGATAAAGTTAAACTTACAGGATTTGATTACAAACAGGTACAACTCACCATTAGGATGTGTTTTACATTCCAAGAAAAGTTTCTTCCTGTTGGGAAACTGGTTATCTTGGTCTTTGGGGTTAGAAAATAGTGCTGAAAAATAAATATAATTATTTGAGAGAGACTGAGATCTTCTTTAACGTTGGGAAATGTAAACTTAAAATGGACCTAAATCGCCACAAAATTATGCAAAGAAAAATGTTTCACGGCTCGTTTTATGTCGCCATGAAACGTTTTTGTCCGCTATTAACAGCTCAGTGTGTAGTAGAATTAACATTTTACAAGTAACTTTGTTTTGAAAAATATTATTTACATGCACTACAGTTCTCGAGACGTAAGCTCGGCTTTGCATGTGTGAGTGATAGCTAAAAGCCAATAGCCGCGCATCAAAAACCAGTTAAAACGGGTTTAAACCACGCGCAACGCGCTACGTCATCAGCCGTACCCATCCGTATATTGCACGCGCACAAATGCAAAGCTGAGCTTAAGGCACGAGGACTGTACTTGTACACCACAACAGGTGTTAGTGGGACTCAATGGCAAAAAAAAGTGCGTGTGTATAAAGTACACATGTCAGAAGTAAAACTTCTTTGGCAAACTAATTTTTAAATCTCGTTTATATTTATACTAAATAACACCGTCTAAGCTCGTTGAGAGAGGGAGATGGTGAAGGTCACACCCACGAGTTAGACAGAGTTAGAAATGTCACTGACTCGCGGTGGGCGATCTAACTAAGGCTAACTCTTCCCCGTCTCTGAGCGCCTGGTACTATGGACTTATTAGGGTTCCGTACCTCAAAAGGTAAAAACGGAACCCTTATAGGATCACTTTGTTGTCCGTCTGTCTGTCTGTCTGTCTGTCTGTCTGTCAAGACCTTTTTTCTCAGGAACGCGTGGAGGTATCAAGCTGAAATTCATATCAAATACTCAAGTCTATGGTCTCTTGGAGCTGTGAAAAAATCAAACTTCTAAGTCAACGCGATCAAAAGATACTCCCGTTTATGCCGCAAATTTTCGACACTCGCAAGGGAATCAAAACCTACAGGGTACTTCCCGTGAACTCAGAATCTTGAAATTTGGTACGAAGCAACGTCTTATAACACAGATAAAGGAAAAATTGCGAAAAGCATAAATTTTTAGTTACATCATATTATAATAAAAATATTTTTAATAATTTTAAACTTATTACCCCTTTACTCATACACCGTTCCGTACAGGTTTGTACGGAACCCTTGGTGCGCGAGTCTGACTCGCACTTGGCCGAATTTTTATTTTTTCGTTTCATCGAGTTTGAAATCACAACGATTCTAAAGAAGTTTCACTTCAAAAAAGCTGACTAAAATTCAACGGAACCTCCCTCAACTAAGTGTCTATCATAAAAATACTTGATAAATTCACTGACCTTCCACATTAGGGCTAGCTTTAACATATGCGAAGTTGATATCCGCGACATGTTGCAGTCCCCCGGCCTCCACCAACGCGCGCGCGCGCTCGAGGAACGCCAGCACGTACACGTCGCACTGATGCCCAGATATCATCCACACTCCTAGACCTGCGCATATATTATAAAAAAAAAAACTTATTGACTTAAAGATTACAACACAAACTTGTCGCAAGGGCCCCTGTACTAGGTGGAAACCTGTATTACTGGGTGCCCCGCTCATCCACCAAGGCTATAAAGTCAACAAAGTGACGAAAAATAATACAAAATCTTACATAATTTGAAAATAAAGAGTTTTTACAATAAAAACTGTGTGTGTGTGTGTGTGAGTAAGTGTATTATACGATGTTTTGGTTACTTATCAATTTTTCAGTCTCGTCATAATTCAAGGTTAGAAGAGTTTCAGTTAATACACGTTTTAATTGGATCTTTCGGAGCCTGTGAATATTCAGGCTGCTGTTTAACTTATTATAAATGTATGCCGATTGACAGCTAAATTGCATTTTCTTAAACTTGGTTTTACAAGTAGGGATAGGGCAGATATTTTTGCACCTACGCATTTTTATCAAACGAGGAGTGTAAGGTAAGCTATGGTGAATTTTACTTATTTTACTTATTATACACAAGCAAACCCGGCCCGCTTCGCTGGGCTTAAGTTAAGATAAATTAAACAATTTTTATATATATTTTAATTAAATAAAAATACTACTCCTTACTACATTTTGGAAACGCGCCATCCATAATCTAGAAATAGAAATACGGCGCCATCTACCGGATATCTTTCAAGTTGGATCAATCTGCAAACGGTGTGCAACTTTGATTAAAATCGGTTAAGTAGTTTAGGAGTCCATCGCAAACAAACAATGTAACACGTAATTTATATATATTAGATTATACATACTGTTAGGAAGAATATATATATTTTTATGTATATTTAATGCAACACACGTTTGGCTTAGTTGGAAATGACCCTACTTGCTGTGCCAACGGTGGCAGATTCTAGTCAAGTTGGCGGCATTCATTTGTTGAGCGTGAATGCTTGTGCTCCAGTCATTGGTGTTTATATATACCTATGTGTTTATGTATTTTATAAAATGTATGTATTTAAAAGTTATATATAGCTTAACTAGATGATGCTGTAAATAATAATGTCCCAACAGCAATTAAAAAATTTGATAATATTCCATACCAGATATATATCCAAAATTGAAAACCATAATTTTTTAACCAACTTCAAAAAGGAGAAGGTTCTTAATACTGCTATTTTTTATTTATACATATAATAAAAATCTAACTAAGTCTCATTAACATAGTTTTTGAAAATCCTTACAAAAAATCATTTTTATCAATCAAATCTAGTTTTTAGAATTATTGTCTTCGTCTGTCTGTGACCACATCACGAGAAAACTATTGCACATTTCATGAAACTTGGAATGATGATAGCTAGTTATCCTAGGTAGGTAGGTAGCTAGTTATATAGGATACCTTTTACTGCAGAAAAATATCTTATTTTTGAAAAATTCGTACAGTTGAGGCGCGAAATAATAAGATACTATCACCTACTACATGGTCTTTTATCTTACAATAGGTAGCACCTAAGTCTTAAGGAAAAAAATTAAAAAAAAATTAGAGCTAAACCTTACCACATCCAATAACATTCACAAAAGCACTCTTCCCACACTCCTTCGCTCTGAACTCCGCTTCCATGAAAGTGCTCTCAGCGATGATGCACAGTCTCTTATAGTAGACTTCATTATCAAATATGTATTTATCTTTTCCTTTTGTCACATGGATGTATCTTTCTGCATATTGTTCTTCATCAAATCGTATATCCTTCACTTTAGATAAAGCTTTCTTGTGAGATAGTAAAGAAACCTGAAAAAAATTAGTAAATTTTGTATTTTAACTTTGTTTTAAACCTTAGTTTGCGGTATGACAATTACAAATGTTATGGAAGTGGAAGAGCATCTACTGCTTGAATGAGATCTTAGACACATATATTTCAGTCAAAATATATTTTTAATTAAAATAAAGTAATAAGTTATGTTTATACCACATTCACTCTATATACATATTACATGTACAGGATGTCCCAGAAGGTAACAGTAACCTGGCAACGGGGAGAACGGCCCTCATTATGAACCAGTAAAAAAAATCAGTGGATCAGTATCTCCATGAAATCAACTATTATTGATTAAACTTGTCAGCTCGGCATAGTGTATTATTTTTTTCGTATTAGTAGTCAAAGTTAAGTGATGGTAAATTTAAAGTACATGTACTGATGATATTTACGCTTTTTCTTTAAAAATAATATATTTGCTTGCAATTTGTTTGATTTGACTACAACTAGTTTGGCTTCTTGAGAGGACGCAACAGCATTAAAACCTATAAGCAATTAAAAACTCGAGTCACAAATCACAATGCCGAAAAAATCCACTCCGGGCAGTACATTTTTAGTTTTTCAATAGAATGGCTGGTACTTGAGTACCACTGTGTGTAGAACGCTCTGATTTTATTTACTGACTCATCATAAGACGGCCTGTCTCCACATGCCAGGTTATATTACGTATTACCTTCTGGGACACTCTGTATACATAAAATTTAAAGTGCATTGCAAAATTCTATATCAAATACCAATGACAAAGAATTATTTAGTTTTTTTTTTGTTTATATGAATGATGTTTTAAAAATCTATTACAAATATCAATGTAAACAATGAAAAAATGTAAACATTTGTATTGCTCACACTACCATCTTCGTTTTTGAACTTCTTAAAGGGCCTTTTCCCCTTTTTAACTTCACACCCAATAATCGCCTTAGATGATATCTCTTTATACGAAGGTGGCTTGGTCTAGAAGTTAATTTATATGTATTATTTCATATCTGACCGTTAAAGTGCATCTTATGGGTAGTACTTAAAATTTTCAATAATTACTACTATTTTAGTAAGTAAAAGTTAGTATATAACTAGTGGAACCCGTGGCTTCTCTGACGCTAAACCTTGGGACTAAGGACTGAGTCGTTAGTTATTTATAAAATAACATTTTTCAAATCTACCTAATATTTTTTTCTATTAATGATTTTTTTTTATAACACTCAATAATTGTTATTTATAATAATTATTAAATATATGAATAAAAAAATAATTGTTCATCAAGAATAATTACCTCAAAAAACTTACTCCATACATTTCTCAATTCTTTTTTTGCTTTATACTTAGAATCATCAGTATCTTCTCCATAACCATTCTCTGGTATGTTCTGTTGATCAGTAATGAGTATATCTTCAAAATCCATTCTGCCCTTTCTAGAGAAACGTGGGCCGATTAAACCTGAAATTAAATTAGGGACTAGCGACTGGCCCATTGCTTTGCTTGGTTCGTCCCTAGTTTTAGCGCGGGCGAAGCCGCGCGTACCTTTTGTTAAAATAAATAAAATTTCTAAAATAAAAGTAGTCTAAGGTACTATAACATTAGCTATCTGCAAGTGAAAGTGTCGTTAAAATTGGTCCTGCCGTTTCGGAGATTAGCCGGAACAAACATTTTTAAAATTGTATTTTTGATGTTAGTACCTTAAGTACTTTCATATGTATTTAGTTAAAAAATGTTAATTTGAAATTAAAAACATACACTTCAATTTTATTTATATTTGTGTAGATGTATAGATATTTATAAAAATACTTGTTCCAATAAAAATTGCTATTATCAGGTAACTTGATGTTACAGTTATCAGAATTTTCAAGTAAAAATTAAAAATGTAGTTAAAATTTGTAATTTGTATTAAGTTGGGTTGAAAATGAATAAATATATACCAATTATAACTGCTTCTTGTTGCACATTATCTTCAATTACAACACCTTTATTATGTCTATCACCATCATTGATACATTCAGTATATCCACTCACATACACCAGAGCCGAGAGCTTCATCTCCTCGTAGCTTAGGCAGTCTTTTAATAATAAGGGAGGCTTTTGTTCTTGGGTGCCAATCTCTTCCCATCCACCTGATCTGTGAAATATAAAGGAAACTCATATAAACAATATAAAACTTGATACTAATAAAAAAATTATAATTCAATGTATTTAAAATACAAAAAAATTTCATTGCCTTAAGAGTTCTATATATTATAAATTTATTCAATACCAAAATTAGTTCTAATGTTGTCATAATACTAACCTAATTTGCTACTAAACCTAGTTTAAAAAATAGGATAAGTGCTTATATAAAGCCATGGACAACCATTCTATAGGTGCTTAAAATTACATCAATAAAGTTATCTTCTTTCTTCTTCTTCTCCATTGCTGATTTCAGCACTTAGGCAATGATTGCCCAAATATTGTGAGCTTGCACTGTATGTGTTAGTCTGTCCACCCCAGACTGTTCCAGTAGTCAAGCAGGCTGGTATCCCGAAAGATTTCCTGAAGCTTCCTACTGGGGCCTAGCAATAAAGTGATATATAAAATAGTTTATATGTACTCACCCTTTGGCACCAGAAATTAATACATATTTGTCCTTAGGCCCGACAAATGATATAGCTCTTTTTTTCAATATTCTGTCTATAAGTTGTGGCACAGTCATTTCTTTGTAAAACTTCTTCTCAATATTGGATCCATATTCCCTTAGGAAAAATAATCAAAGCCATATCATTATATAAATCTCTTTTAGTATAATAATAATAATCAAATCTGGACATAATACTTTTAAATCACTACATAGTATAAAACAAAGTCGCCTTTTCTGTCCCTATATCCCTATATCCCTATGTGCGCTTAAATCTTTAAAACTACGCAACGGATTTTGATGCGGTTTTTTCCAATAGATAGAGTGATTCAAGAGGAAGGTTTATATGTATAATAACTAGCGGATCCCGCGGCTTTGCCTGTGCTAAATCTAGGAAAGAGCCCGAGCGAAGCGAGGGCGAGTCGCTAGTTGTAATATAAATCGGACTTAGTCGAATCTATACATTACATATTTTTTTTGGAAAATCTTATTGTGATGTAGTAGAATTTATAGTTTATAAAACCTTTATCTGTCCGTCTGTGACCACATCAAGAAAACCACTACAAGTATTTTGATGAAATTTGCTATAACAATACCAGGTTGTCTGGAGTCAACATTATAGGATACTTTTACAATAAATTACTTTTAGTAGGTAAATCTATACTAATTAACAAAATGGTACCCCTGGGGGATGATCAAAGTGGATAGTTTCTAGTTTATATCATTAATATATCTTACCTTTTATGAACAAGAAAATGTGCCATTAAATGCAAAACTCTTTCATGGATTAAAGGGTATGTTGATACAATATTCCTTTTGAGCCTTTCTATTGGTTTATACTGCTTTAATTTTTCTATTCTATAAATATAAGTAAATGCAATATTGTAAACTAAAAATATGATAAAGTATAATCAACTTTGAACAATTAAATACACACCTGATAGTTTCTATTGGAAATTTGACCGGAAAATTTTTACTGTTTTGAATTATTTCATCTAGATTGTCTGAAATTGTAATAGACTTTTTCAAACATGGATTTAAAGTGCCTTTTTCTTTTTCACTCAGTTTGGAAAGGTTCCAGTCTTTTTTGTACCTAAAAAATGTATAGATTATCTGATAACAAATTTTACTTTTTTACTTCTAATGTATGTATTCTTCAATCTACATACATTGTTATTTAAGTACTTTTGATACAAAATAATCTAGATTTTAGAAGAATGAAAAATAGATATCAAATATTTTAGATTATTTACACAAGAAACATTTTTTTGTTTCATATACAATTGTTGAGCAATTGCACAATTCAAGTGGTGCAATAATATATGTTTATCAGGTAAAAGTTGTAAGTAATTTAATTCGAAATAGCAATACCAACAACAATTTATAAAAGATTTACCATTTGAATGTCTGAAAATCGGGTAAAATATCCATTTTTTCAATAATTTCAACCTTTGATCTAACACAATAATTAAAGTTATTGATATTTTTATTTAAATGAAAATAAAGATATCTTAAACTAATTAATATAAACTTCTTCTTCCCGTTAAATATTTAATTCCACTACATAAAACACTTTTATATCTACAAAACTTCAGTAATCACATGAATCATAATCAAAATCTCCATAGTGGCCTGTGGCATAGTCCATTCTCCAATCACAATTAAGGAGGTAGAGAGGGGAAATCCCACGTTGACGCACATAGAGTATATAATATATTGTTATTTGTTACATAATATATAAACATACACGCACACGAGATAAAATGTACTTGTAATCGTGTGTTAATTGTTTTATCTATATAGGTATATTATAATTAAATTCAAGTTTAGTTGATTGAAAAAGTCATTATTATTAATACAGATGCGGAATATATAATATTTTTGTGTGTCTATATGACTGGATCGCATAACTATAAAAGTACTGATTATGATGAAATTTGGTACCTATTATAATAGGTGGTTATCCGGTCAACATATAAAGCTTTAATCAAAGATATAAAGTATATTTTACTGCAGGAAAACATCTCATTTCTTAGAAATCTATAATAACAGTTAAAACGTATCAAGAGACGAACCCGAGTGGAGTAAGGGCGAGTGACTAGTCTCGAATAAAAACTGTTTTTCCTTCTATTATTTATAATTTGTTATCATGGAACACAGCTATTATGGATGATGGAAAATGGAAGCGTCAAACGACAAAATAGGAACTGCTATATTTTTTCTAACAAATTTTTATTTTTCTATTATTTGCTATCAAAAATTCTTATAACCCTACATTTTCATTTCAATCATCTACCACCAATCAATATTTTCAAATAGTGATTAGAACGAGGGTGGTTCCGTATTTATATAGATTCATGCTCCTGGACAAATACCTGATAGAATCTTAACAAGTTTAGAGATTCTTAAATGAAAATTATTTTACCTATTTTAGATAATGCTGATAATGTTCTGATAGTACTGATAAAAATCTCTAAGATTAGTGAACTAATTTTTAAAGAATAAACAATATAAATTATCTAGTGTAGAGTGTAGAGTGTACTAATTATTAAAGAATAAACAATATAAATTATGAGCATTACCTGGAAGTTAAGACCATAGTCCATAGAGTTGAAATAAAAGAATAATATTTTTTACAATATGCATTAATTGTTCTTTTTTTCGTCAATAAATACCATGCATGTTCATAGCTTTATCTGGCCTCTAATTACGTTAATGACAACCGAAGAAGAAATAAGGTTTTTACCAATACCTTAATTAAAATTTATTTATTTGTATATGGGATGGTACTTGGTAGATAGTTTACTATAGGGTTGCCAATAGTTCTAGACAATTAAACCCAATAGTTTTGCTTTATACTACCCCTAAATTCAAACTCAATATCACCGGATCTGTGGCTAACATGCTAGCCACTAAACCAACGAGGTAGTAATAATTTATAAAATATTATCTGCTGAATAATTTATAATTTATAAGAAAGAAAAATTTAAAATAAAGTTCCTTCTTTACAAGGTATTTACTAAAAAGCACATGCGTCTACTAAATACGACAGTTTATTATTTTTCTGTTCATTAAAGCAATACAATATAGATGAATCAAAACCACTGAAGACAACATAAAAAGACTAAAACTTTGAGGTGGAGTTGGAAATCAAACTATGTATATATTATATTAAAAATATATTTATTAAATATTAGTAAAAAATAAATTTCATTGTAAAAATATACTTACAAAATGTAAATCTAAAAATAAACGTCTTCTGTTACATACCATAGGTAACAATAATATTTATAAAAAATATATCACAGCGTACATCAAGCTTAATAGTATAGAATTAAAATAATATTAACATTATTCTTGTATTGATGTTAATATTTCAAATCAAATTGTTACGAAATAAACATACAATTTCATATTTAACTTAAATAAGGTATCATTTAATACATAATTTGATACATAACACAGTAGTTACATCTGAAATTGTATTAGATTTCTATGCTGGTAATATTATGATTTTTTGCTATACTGGCACTACAGTTCTCGAGACGTAAGCTCAGCTTTGCATTTGTGTGAGTGATAGCTAAAAGCCAGTTATAACGGGTTTAAACCAAGCTCGCAACGCGCTACATCTTCAGCCGTATCTATCCGTACATTGCACGCACACTAATGCAAAGCTGAGATTAAGGCGCGAGGACTGCACTGTGGGTATACAACTTATGTTCAAGTTTTAAATGCATAGGGTTTTAAAGATAAACCACTTCTTTTCACTTCAAGATCAAGACCAAAATTAGTTTTTCTTGGATTTCTTCCCGTTGTTTCCTGACTGGCATATAAAAGTATACATATAAGAGTCGGGAGGTACTTCCCTGTTGTCTTAGTATAGTCGACGATAGCAGCATTTGTTTGTTTGGTTCAAATTTTAACAACTGAGCATTAATGCAGTTATCCCTCAATAACACAATAAAAAATTAAAAATAGATTTATAGTAAAAAAAATTAAATATTTTAATAACATTTAAAGTAGTAAATCATCAACCTTTTCACCATCAACCAAATTTAAAATTTATTTTCTTCTATAGCAATTAAATAAAAGCTAAATTAGCTTTTAGCTTTAGAAAAAATTAGCTTCTTTTATTTTTTCTACTCCCTGCAACAAATGTTCCTCTAGTCAGAACAACTAAATGTCTTAACGACCCAATAGCTAGTCAAAAGCTTCACTCCTGCTTCAGTAACGATACGAGAGTGGTGAGCAGCAACATATGGGTTGATGTGTGCGTTGTGGAGCTCCGCCACCTGCGTAGAGCATGCCGCCGCCGGGTCGCCGGATGTGTACAGACTGCCAAACCTGACAAATGTTATATTTATTTATTTCTTTCATTTTATTCATTCATTTTATATATTAATTTAATTTATTTATTTTATTTATTAATTCCAGCCATTAATTTAATTCATTAATTCCAATCATTAATTTTATTCCTTAATTTCAATCATTAATTTTATTCATTAATTACATTTATTTATTTAATCATTAATTCATTTATTTATTTCGTTAATTTTATTCATTAATTACATTTATTTATTTAATCATTAATTCATTTATTTATTTCGTTAATTTTGTTCATTAATTCCAATTATTCATTTTATTCATTCAATTATTAATTCATTAATAAATTAATTAATTTAATTTATTCATTTATTTTGTAATTTTATAGTAATACCTAGATAATAGTAATACACTTTTAGCACTAAGTTATTATTGAGCAAGGCCAACATTAGATTACACTATTGTTCGTTGTTTACGCAACTCAAATGTATGGGATTATTTTATACATAAGACTTAATAAAGTATTATTATAAAATACTAATTACTTATATAATAGGCCTATTTTAACGGTTAGTATAAAATAGATAGTAAAACTAATGATATATTAATTCCCTAATTTCTTTGTAAAAAAAACTCTACACATCAAAACCAAAATCTCACCAGAACTCATTTCCAGGATGAGCGTTACTATCCCAGGGGTAGGTGAGTACCAGCAGCTTGCCCGCGTCCGCGCCCACTAGCTTTGAGGACGGCTCTCTATTCTCCATTTGCACGTTTATACCGCCTGAGTATAAAACAATATAAGATATAGACTGTATAGCAGCGATAAATTCACCCAAGTGAAGCCAGGTTCAGTTGCTATACTATAGCAATAATGTTAGGTTTTTAAGGAACAATAATTAAACCGGTTTGATTAAAGCCAAACCGAAGGGTTTTAGATTACAAACTGGTTATTCCAGGAGCCGGATTATTCAAGAATTTATTTTACCTAAACTTTCTTTAACGATAACTGTTAAACATTATTATTTCGGTTTACTAAACTTTTAGTTTTCGTTAACTGGTCAAAGAACGAGCGATGAAGTTTTTTTTAAACAGGATTCGAGCCCTACACAAATTGTTTGTCTACAACTGTCGTTGATAAATGGCGTTATTAGTAATTTGAATTAATCCTGTTGCTGCTTAATGTATTATTTTTCAATACAGAGCACTATAAAATGTAGTCTTTAATTTTGGTCCTTCGAGCCATGTTTGTAACTTTTAAAAAAGCGATAAAACACGAACGGTTAGTTTACAATGCTTATTTTTTATTTACTACAAATAAAATCTTGCAAAAAAACGGGCACTTTAGATTTGATTCTCTACATCAATGAATAAGAACAAGAAAGAGGTTTTATTAATTTGACGATGTATTGGCATGTTATTTGAAGCATCCTGACATGCTTCTTTACGTTCCAAATTTAACTTTTGAAGTGAACAAAAGAAAAATATTGATTATTGTGGATTATTGCTTTACTAATGGCGCAAATTGCTGAAACGATTTTTTTACTGATTACTAAAATTTTGAAACCTTTTGGATATTCTCTGCAAATTAAACAATTGAATCTTTCTTTTTAAATTAAATACCACTTTTTGATATGAGTGATAAAGTTTTTATCATTTCAGTCACGTTTTGGGCAGCAATTAATTTTTTCTATTTCCATTTTTATTGACGACAATGCTTGCCCGCACCGTTCTAGCGACGAGGAAACGTACATGCAAAAAGTTGGGAGCCGTCGTTTAGATTGGCCAGCTTGAACCTGATCTAATCCAATGAGGGCTATCGCGTATGAATTTGCCGCTAGGGGCGCTTGTGTAGCGTGAGGTCTCCGAAATGTCAAATGTCACTGTTTGCCGGTTGGCTACGCGGTTTATTTCTATTAAGATTACTGTTACGAATATTTAGCAATACGTTACATTAATTATGGCAAATAGAAGTTGCGAATCGCTACTTACCACTGCTTTGAGACAGTTTTAGCTTTCGGAAACTTATGTTCGCTTTTTTTTCCGAGCAAAACGGGACTGCGCTACACTGTAGCATGGACAATACGTTTACTCTACGGTTCTTTTGTATTAAATATGATTTAAATGTAAATTATTCTTTTGGCGCTCGTAAAAACTAATTTTAACAGTCGTACTTTAGGACCTCACTCTACAGTAGCGCCACCTGGTGAGCCAAAAAACGATAGTCCTCATTGAGCATGTCTGGGATGTTCTAAAGAGACGGGTAAGATCAATGCAACCTGCTCCACAAAACATCAGGGAGCTAAATAGAGTCATGTCTTCATGTCTCAAAATGTTATTAAAACGGCATGGAAAGCATGTCCAGAAGGTTTGGCAAAAGGAGGTCACACTCGTTATTAGGTTTCTACATTTGTAACATTATTTAATTCAAAAAAGTAAAAAATCTTCTTCTCTTTATTGACGACCACTTCTTATTGTTAGCCGTGTACATCGGCTTAGAATTCATCGATTTTTTTTCAAAAATTGCCAGAATTCACTTCACGCGTATTAATAATCTTTAATAATAATAATCTTTATTTATAAAGGTACAAACCCAATTTACAAAATAATTAGAAAAAATTATACCTCTAGTATGCGTATGTTATATGCACATAATATGTCAAAATATATTTAATACAAAATTCAGTTAAATTTTCATCACAATAAGTGCTACATCTATCTTATATCTAAGTCTATCAATGTCTATTTTTTATTTGCCTCCTGATGCACCGAAAGCCAAAACTTAATAATCGAGCAGTCGAAAGCCTGTACTAATGTAGCCAGGATCTTGTTGTCAGAGGTTCTCAGTCGATTCCAGAATGAGGCTATTCTTGATCTAATGATCGCGAAAAAGTCAGGGATTCGGGCCTGCGCAAACATAGCCGAAGCACTGCAGTACCTAGGCATTTTCATCAGAATACGATATGCGTCATTATATTGTACCCTGATGTTATTGAGCGCTCGCCTGCTAAATTTTACCCAAAGCTGGCACGTATACAAACATAAACAGTATGTTTTAAACAGTGTCACCTTCACATCATCGCTGCACTTACCGAACCGACGCGCGAGCATATTGCATCTCACAGCTAGTCCCCGGCGTTCTCTCTCTATATCCTCATTGTCATCCAGACTTTCCGTTATAATATGCCCGAGATATCGAAACCGCTCAACCCTGTCTATTGGACACCCTTCTAAATATACACCGGGAATTGACTCCGGACCTCTGCCAGCTCGAAACACCATAATTACCGTCTTCTTCACGTTATATTTCAAGCCATGTTCAGCAGCATAATGTTCACAGATTGATAACAGTTTGCGCAGCCCCCTGATCGAGGGACTAAGGAGAACCATGTCGTCAGCATAGCTAAAATTATTCATGCAAGTTGAACCAACATGACACCCTACTTTGGTTTTTCTTAATTCCTCAATCAGGTTGTTTATGTAAAGGCTAAAAAGGTCCGGAGAGGTCAACCCTCCTTGGCGTACACCGCATTCTAGCTTATATTCGCTAGATGTCGCGTCGCCCCATCTCACACAATTTGTTTGGTTCTCATACCAGTATCTCAACAGATTCACAGTCTTTACAGGGACATCAGAAGCGTAAAGTTTCTCCCAAAGTAAATTATAATTTACAAGGTCGAAGGCACGACTTAGGTCTAAAAAGCAAGCATACACCGATGTGTCCCTATCAGTATAGTGATTCACCGTTGCTTTCAAGCTGAAAATGGCGGAGTCCGTTGAAAGACCAGAACGAAAACCAAACTGCGCATCGCTCAACCTAATATTTTCTTCTACATCCGAATAAATAAGTCTCTCTAGTATTTTTCCTAATATAGTGCCTAACGAAATCGGTCTATAATTTTTAGTACTAGAAAGATCGCCTGTTTTGTTTTTAGGAATAGGAACTACCACAGTTTTCATGATTTGCTTCGGCAAATAACCAGTATTTATACACATGCTATAAAGACTGGCTAGTACTTTGTGTATGTCATCACTAGCAAACAATATGTGTTCTATACTTAAACCATCTATACCTGGAGATTTACCTCGTTTCATTTTTCTTACTACCGAAGCCACATCCTTAGCAGTAAAATGTACATTTTTAGTCGTATCCGTCTTCTGTAGACTACTCGCCTGACAAGTCGCCAACGGAGCTACCCTGAAATGGTGTGAAAACAAATCAGCAATTTTACTCCTATCACTTATGCCGTCTACAGCCACAGGTACGCTAGTTTTTTGATTAAAAGAGTTTGTAGTACGCCAGAATCGTATGAAGTTCTTTTCAGATTTATGAATTGCCAACATGTCTAATTTAATTTTTTCCTGATTGTTTTGACACCACTTCAGTTTGTTTTTAAATCTATTACGACTTACGATCATATTATTATACAATTCACCTGATTTTGGCTTATTATTAGAGCTCCACCACGTATAATGAAATTTTGCAATTTGGTGAGAGTCTTTCACATGATAGTTCCAACCATAAATCTTCCTAAATTTTTTCGGTGCATCATAAGGCTTCATTGCGCTCTTAATAGCGCCTGTTTGCAAAACATTTACAATTTTATCATAAAACTCATCAATTAAAAACAAATGATCTTTACATGTATAAAATAAACAATTATTACATTGACTAGATAAATTTAAGGAACCTAAATTATCACAGCAATACTTGGAATAAACTCTAATTTGTTCATCCCGTCTTAGACCCCATCTTACACCATTTAGCAAATTAGTGCTCGTCAAAGTAAGTTTACTTATCACCATATTCATTTTACAATTAATAATTAAAGGTAAGTGGTCCGACCAATACACACCATAGTCCACATGCACCGAACTAACAGAAGCCCTAGCAGCACTAGACACCACACAATGGTCAAGCCATCTCCTCGAACCATTTGCTTCACTCACGAAAGTGTACGTATCACTTGGCATTAACTCTAGATCCACACATTCCAGGGCCTGCTCCGAACAGAATGACAACAGTTCTTTCCCAAATCTAGCGTTCGGATGTGCGTTGAAATCGCCTAACACATATATAGCCTCCGCATTACTATCATCTATTAACGCTTCTACAGCGGCCAAACATTCAGTAAACTCGATCAGGTTGTCTTCTGAGTCAGTTGGTAAATATACTGTAATAATCAAAAATTGACGGCTACCCATATTTATTTGTATCGCCGCCAATCTATTATTCATACAGTGAATTGATGTAACATCGGAAAACATAGATTTTCTCCATAACAAAGCCAAACCGCCGAATGGACGACCTCTCACAATACCCGATGTTGTGTCAATTGATGACTTAGCAAAGCATCCAAATTCTTCACTGATTTCGTTTATAAATCCTAGGTCATGTGGAAAAAGCCACGTTTCCTGTAGGGCTACGATATCAGCAGATCGACATAAACATCTTATTTGTTCTACAGATCTCTTGACACTTTTACAATTAAATGTAACTATTTTTACTAATAATTCATTCGAACTATTAATTTACACGATTATAAGTATACAGACTACGTCAAACAATTAAATTTCATTTAATTAACTCCAATCGACCTTAGAACGTAAATTTTCTTAGGTGCCCGTTTTTTGCAAAAGAAATCATATTACTTACCATTAGGATGTGTTTTGCTCTCCAAAAAAAGTTTTTTTCTTTTAGGGAAATTTTCGTCTTGATATTGGGGGTTAGAGAATATTGCTGAAACAAAAAATATTAATATTATAATATATTTACTTTGTAATATTGAAATAATTATACTTTTATGAATCATGTTATTGACATGTTGACTACATCAAAACAATTACTAAAATTTAATTTTTCAAATTAAATTAGACCTTGATTAAAAAAAGTATGTATACGAGTACCAAAAAATTATGAATAACGTATTATTAAGTTTGTTTGTCACCTTTTCACGTTGAAACGGCGGCACGGACTTCGATGTCATTTAATACAAAAAAGGACTTTTACTTGGAACACATACATACTAAAATCACTACATATTATAAAACAAAGTCCTCCGCTGTATTTTGCTGTCTTTCTGTTCGCGATAAATTCAAAAACTACTGCACCGATTTTCATGCTGCTTTCACCAATGGATAGAGTGGTTCTCGAGGGTTTTAGTATATAATTTGTGAGTTTTTGTATACGTTCGAGCCCGAGCTAAGCGAGTTTTAGTCGATATTGCTTAATAAAAGAAATGCTCTCACTAACCTTCTATATCAGGGCTGGTTGTGATATAAGCGAAGTTGATATCCGCGACATGTTGCAGTCTCCCGGCCTCCACCAACGCGCGCGCGCGCTCGAGAAACGCCAGCACGTACACGTCGCACTGGTGCCCAGATATCATCCACACTCCCAGACCTGGGGAGATATTATACATACTGTTAAGAAGAATATATATTTATAGGGTTGATTGAATCCACATCAAATTTCAAACTCCTTTAATAAGTGCATGGAGTATATGGAGAGCGCATGCGGGGACAACCGCACTCTTAAACATATGCTGAATATAGCTTATTGTATAATTTAAAATTTGCAGTTTTCCCAACGATGACAGCGAGAAGGAAGAATTTCGAATTAATGCTATTCAAAGAGACAATTTTCCAACAAAGCATAGCGTCGTATGCTCGAGACATTTCAAACCGGATTGCTTTACCTTACACTAGTAATAAATGAAACAATTAACGATATCGATGTTTTTTAAGTAACCATTTTGGAATCCCTAGAGAATCAGTCATCACTTGGTTGTCACTTCGTTACCCAATCACAGCTAGCGAAGCTTACCTCTCCCCCCACCGTAAATGAGTGACTTTGAGCTAATACAAAAACATGCCGATGCTTTCACCACTGGTTTTATGCTCCATAGATGAGTGCCTTCGGTAAAATAGGTATATACAAATATGGAATTTTAAACCTTGACTATGTAAGGCGTTGGAGTGCAGATAGATGAATTTGAGCAGATTGGAGAAGCGGTGTAGCGTAGCGCATTCGGTGGCGGGTGCCTGCAATGCCTATGCTGCGTGGATGTAGAAGACGCAGCATTGTATGAGCGGGCTGTTCCTTGGCGTAAATACATACATATACTTATAAGAAATCGGCCACGGCTGCGAATTATACACAGTTGGTTTGTGGGACTCTCTAGATGAAGAGACGCCAGCACAACCCACCAAAACCCATAAAAACTTCACTATCTTTATGGGACATCGCAGGAGCGCTTATGCATACAACAACACAGCCGCGGGGTTGCTAGATAGAGTGGACTGCATCAGAGAAGTACCAGGAGCAACCCGCATGACCCACCGCCCACCAAATCACTGTATCTTGGCTTCGAGTCTGGTTGGATTGCCAAAGCTAATGACTTTCGCTCCTCTAATATTCAATTAAATATTATATATGTATTAATAAAATATCAAATATACATATATAGAAAACTATTGCACATTTCATAAAACTTGGAATGATGATAGCTAGTTATCCTAGTCTACATATAGAATACTTTTTACTGCAGAAAAATATCTTATTTCTGAAAAATCCGTACAATTAAGGCGCGAAAAAATAAGACACTCATAGAACATAGAATTTTATATCATAAAATAGGTAGGACTAAGTCTTAAGTAAAAAATATTAAAAAAAACTTAGAGCTAAATCTTACCACATCCAACAACATTCACAAAAGCACTCTTCCCACACTCCTTCGCTCTAAACTCCGCTTCCATGAAAGTGCTCTCAGCGATGATGCACAGTCTTTTGTAGTAGACTTCGTTATCAAATAAGTATTCATCTTTTCCTTTTAATATAGACACAAATCTTTCTTTACGTGGATCTCCATTGTCACTCTTCATTTGAGATATCGCGTCTTTATAAGATACTGATGTTACCTGGAAATAAAAATATAATTATATTTTTATTTACTAGCAAAAAGCTGAGCTTTGTGAGGGCTCGCGTGCTTGCGTTTGCTTTCTAACGGGTAATATTTTTTTTGACAGGTAACACATCTAGATATGAAGTTAAATTACTATGTTAAAGCACAAATCTATAACCGTCATAGTTTTTCAATAAAGTATACCACAAAATGCTCAGGTTATGAGATAGTGTTATTGACTGTGGCATTGATCATTGTTCCTGTTTTCAAGCTGTTTCTAGACTTTAGTTATATTTGGTGAATTAAATGTTTAGACAGACATATTTATAAAATCTATGGTTTTGGCGTCTGTATCGATAATAATGACTATTTCAATAAGATTTTTCGATACGACTCAGAATTTAATTTTACGTATATAATAGAATAGCATGAAAACAATCAAAATAGTTTCTCTTCCAAGTTTTTCGTCATTTAGTGATAAATACCTAAAGAATTAGTCCACTTTTGATTTATAAAGTAAAGACAAAAAGAAAAATTCCAATAACTTTATTGCCCAAGCCAGATTTCGAACCCAGGATGAAGAAGCTTATAACCACATCAACAAGATACCTTATAACAATATACAAAATTGAAAATATTAAATACAAAATTAATTTTATATTACCCCATAAAATTCATCCCACATATCTCTTAACGCTTTCTTTGCACGTTGTTTCTGAATCTCATTTTTCTTGAATATATCAAAGAAACTTCTAGAAGCTGTTCCATAGCCGTTTTCTGGACAGTTCTGTTGGGGGGTAATTAGAATGTCTTCATAGTCCATTTTACCACGTCGATGGAAACGTGGGCCTATCAAACCTGATATTATGTAAAATTAAAATTATATTCAGTTGATTTTTTAAATCACTACATAGTATAAAACAAAGTCGCTTTCTCTGTCCCTATGTCCCTATGTATGCTTAAATCTTTAAAACTACGCAACGGATTTTGATGCGGTTTTTTTTAATAGATAGTGATTCAAGAGGAAGGTTTATATGCATAACAAGCGGATCCCGCGGCTTTGCTTATGCTAAATCTAGGGAAGAGCCCGAGCGAAGCGAGGGCGAGTCGCTAGTTGTTTAATATAATAACTATAATATATTTATCACTAGCATTAGTTAATGGCTTCACCTTGTCTCATTCATCTATCATCCGTCATTCTTTTCTCCCCTGGGAGCATGTACGGACCAACTGTATACATACTGCAACATATTGCAATTTTTCATTTTATAAGACACGCGTTTTCATTATTAATTTAATTCATAAAATCAAATCAGTTCGCGTATCGCTAACAAGTAAGCCGCTCGTGCTCACTATCCCTTCATCATCAACCCTTTTTTTTTAATGTCCCACTGCTGGGCACGGGCTTCCCTCACTATCCCTTATCAAGAATTTAAGCATTAATCAATTATCAGTTTATTAGTGTATTAGGTTAGAAAGAACCGATACAGCGCGGATCCGCCCGCGTGCTAAAGACCTAAAACCAAGTTCTTCTATTTAGAATTTTTGTGTCTGTGACCTCATCGTGAGAAAACCACACAAAAAAAACATGTAATAATATTGTATTGCAGCTGGTCATCGGGGTCAACATATAAGTTACTTTATACGGCGGGAAACTATCTGATATCTGAGAAATGTAAACTAATCGTTAAAATGAACATCTGAGTGACCAACCCGAGCGGAGCAAGAGTTGTAGTAGAAACGCGCAAAACTGCAAGTGCAGTGGCACAATAGGGTACTTTCAGTGGTGAAAAATTAATTATGAAATTTGATAAAAATAAAAGATTATGTAGAAATATATAATTCGCGTCATGTAAAAAGAACGCTGGCTGTCAAGTTGCGCAGAGGCGATTTATCGGTCAATTTGGTGGTAAGACGAGGGGCGCGGGACGGCGAGGCACGCGTCACATGCTTGTTGGTTTGTCAGTTTAAAATACCATCGCGCACACAAAAGTTATTAATTACGAAATGATTTTATATAAAAAATATTGAAAAAATATTTTTGACGTATATTGTTTTATAAAAAGAGAGACTGATAATAATGCTGTTAATAATTTAAAAAATTTATTAAACGAATTAATTTAATTTTTTTATTTTATATTTTATATAACATATTTTATTAATTAATAGAATTCTATTTAATGACATCGTGAGGAAAAGGCTAGTTCAAAAATAAAAGAATAGGCTTAGGAATTTCGTATGCGAATGTACTGATGCGCAAACACACCCCCCACCACTTTCTTCCAGCGTTCTTTTTACGTGACGCGAACTGTACTTAAATATTCTGATTTTGAGTCATAAAAGTTCATTATTGATTTATTATATTAAAATTAAAAATCGTAATTTTTAACCTGTATATCACGTGACCTAAAACACGAGCTGCTATGGATGTGACGTCAGTCAGGCAACCAGCCACAGCCCACTGTCAGCATAGAGCATATTGCTAGTTGCTACATATTATTATAAACAGTTAGTTCTCCTGAGTAAGTGTTCTGTGGTAATATACGCTATGGGTACTACATACAAGACTGTTGTTTATTACCAGTATTACGTCACCAAATGGCTGACAGCGTTTTTGCGGGAATAAAAAATGTTTAAAATTAAATTTAATTTTATGGCAAAAAAGCGTGTTTATTTTGCCGAAATATATTTTGGTCTAAGATCCCACTGCATGATTCTGCAGGTATGCGTTTTTTTGATTAAATTAATTTTAAATGAATGTTGAGGAAGCATTCAATGGATTAGCGACAGGTTGCCAGTAAAAAGTTGGCCGCAATTACCTGTAATTAATTCATGTATAATTCATTTTCTGGTGTAAATTGCAGCTATATGTTTTTTTAATCAATTTTACGTAATTTTAAAGGAAATGATGTAAAGAATAGAAAAAAAAATGGTTGCCAGCTCCCAGTCAGCCGCAACGTTAGGGTTGCCAGGTGTAAACAGGTATATTATTGTTAGTTATTTACAATCATTTGTTTTTTTTTAAATAAATATTACAAAATTAAGTTTTATATTACCTGTTCACGATAATGCATGGTTGCCAGTTAAAAAATGGCCGCAATCAGAGGTTTCCATGCTTTCTTTTAATCAACGATTATTCCTCCAGGTAAGTGTGAGTGCAAAAGAATGGATTGTTACGTGATGTAAACAAGAGTACAATGTAGTGTAGATGTAAATCTAGTATTTTTCTTTCATAAAAATAATTTCGCGTGACAAAAGAACAATTTTTATTGAAAAAGTGGTCTACGAAATCTTTGAAGCACTTCGATGATGCTTTATTTGTTCATTCAATGTTCATGAATTAGGTACATTTTCGTTTTATTTAATGAAGAACTAGTTAATTTCTTTTTATAATAAAATCTTATCAATAATATCGTACTTAAATCGTAATAATTAAATCAAAATAATAAATATTAGTAAATCAGCGTAATGGAATATAAAATAAATATTGAAAAAATAAAAAACTTTTTTTTTATTATATATTGTTTTGAACCAAAAAGCATAATAAATCCGCGACAAAATCCGAAAAGATAGTTTCATTTATAATGTCAAAACATTCGCGTAAACCTAAGAAAACAATTTTTTTATACAAATTATGTACCTACTACATAATTTACTTATTCTAAATCTTACAATTGTACAAATATTAACAATATAATATTATATTTAACATAGTTTGCCCAATAGTTTTCATTTTATGAACATTTTTGTTTGTTTACGTGGATGATGTAATTTTAGTATGTGTACTTTTATATGAGTTTTCATTTTCGTTGTTTATATATTATTATTATTCCGTTCCCGTTTCTTGGGATTTATATTGTTTACGGCACGCGGCACGATTTGTAGATACTATGTATTTAATATATGACAATTAAAAGCAACAAAATGTTATAGTTTACTTGATGTAATCTAGAAAAATCCTACTGTAGTTTACAGAACAACCTATTACAGACACTGAAATGTAAAAAATAAAATAAGTAAACTACGCTTCCAAAACCGACTTCCAAAACTAAAAAGTTTAAAATAAATTAATAAAGATTAAATTTCATACACATCTTATGCAAACCTAATACCTTTAATATTAATAAATTACTATTATTTGTATGTGCTACCTATTGATAGATTTGAAGTCGGTGCCAAGACCTAAATAAAATAAAACTTAATATTATAAACAGCTTACTTGCTGTAATGAAATACCTACACTAAAGATCAACCTACATAAATAAAGAACAATGTTCAATGTTCTAGTTCAGTACAGAAAATTAAGGAAAAATATTAAATATTTGAACAATAATTGTAAGATTTAAAATGAGTAAATTATGTAGAAGGTACATAATTTGTATAAAAAAATTTTTTTTAGTTTTTAAATATTTATTTTATGTTCCATTACGCTGATTGACTAATATTTATTATTTTGATTTAATTATTACGATTTAAGTACGATATTATTAATAAGATTTTATTATAAAAAGAAAGTAACTAGTTCTTCATTAAAAAAAAACGAAAATGTACCTAATACATGAACATTGAATGAACAAATAAAGCATCATCGAAGTGCTTCAAAAATTTCGTAGACCACTTTTTCAATAAAAATTGTTCTTTTGTCACGCGAAATTATTTTTATGAAAGAAAAATACTAGATTTACATCTACACTACATTGTACTCTTGTTTACATCACGTAACAATCCATTCTTTTGCACTCACACTTACCTGGAAGAATAATCGTTGATTAAAAGAAAGCATGGAAACCTCTGGTTGCGGCCATTTTTTAACTGGCAACCATGCATTATCGTGAACAGGTAATATAAAACTTAATTTTGTAATATTTATTTTAAAAAAAACAAATGATTGTAAATAACTAACAATAATATACCTGTTTACACCTGGCAACCCTAACGTTGCGGCTGACTGGGAGCTGGCAACCATTCTTTTTTCTATTCTTTACATCATTTCCTTTAAAATTACGTAAAATTGATTAAAAAAACATATAGCTGCAATTTACACCAGAAAATGAATTATACATGAATTAATTACAGGTAATTGCAGCCAACTTTTTACTGGCAACCTGTCGCTAATCCATTGAATGCTTCCTCAACATTCATTTAAAATTAATTTAATCAAAAAAACGCGTACCTGCAGAATCATGCAGTGGGATCTTGGAATATTTTATTGTGGCTTTTTATTAGGAAAATCAACATTTTAAAGTACTTTTTCCAACATAGTAGAATACCCTATTGCGGATTTTTCTAATAAATGATAAGCAAGTCTAAGAATTATTATAAAGAGAAAAAAAAATTTGTATGTTTTGTAACAGATAAACTAAAAAACTACTTCACCTATTACAAACAATTCTCACCAATTATAACAGCGTGTTCTTCTATATTCTCTTCGTTCATAATGCCTTTGTTACATCTCTCTCCATTATTGATACATTCGGTGTACCCACTTATAAAGACCATTGCTGATAGTTTCATTTCATCATAACTTAGACAGTCTTTTAGTAATAATGGCGGCTTTTCTTCTGGTGTACCAATCTCTTCCCATCCTTCTGCACTAAAATATTTAGTAGTCGCATACATGATTTTTTTATTAGTTTATTGGTAGATAGACGATTCTTTGACCAACTTCAAAAAAGGAGGAGGTTATATGTTCCATTGTATAAATATTTTATTGTGTGCCCAGTTTGTTATAAAATAGCACAATTGAGAGGTTTAAAAGGAGAGAAATAATAGGTATTTAACTCTAGCTGCTGCAGGCTGGCTGGCTTTTGTGTTGTAAGTGGCGTGTCACTACCAAAAATATCCGTTTGAAATGGGTATGAAGCTAAGAAACGCGCAAGGAGGTGGACCACTTTGGTGGGCGATGTGTCATGCGGGTTTCTCCTAGAGTTGGGCGCAACGGCTATATTATATTGATGATGAACGAGTTATAATAATACACTATTTCTAAAACGTTATAAGAATATACTATTTTTATATGTAATAAAAATAAATTAAAAAATAGTGCTTGCCTCTGAAAAAAAAACAGGCGATTTGGTTATTTATAAATAGCAGGTTATTTTTTCAGCTATCTAGTATAACGAACACCCTTATCTATATATTATAGCCGTTGCGCCCCACCTCTAGTTTCTCCTGGTTCTTCTCTGAGAGCAGAGTGGACTATGCAGCAACCCACGTGGCTGTGTAATCTGGTCCTGCAGCTGCTGAGCCATAGGGGTGTCGTGGTTAAATGCGCAAGCGATCCTGCGACGCCCCATTAAGACAAGAGAGGTTTTGTTTGTTTTTAGTGGGTAACACTGGCTTTCAAGCTGGTGAGCTCACATTGCTCTACTTGTCTGTACCTAAGTTTATATTATAAATATAAAATTGAAGTTTTTTGTTGCTATATCCATGTTTTTTATTAAGGTTGATTATCAATGAGTAATGCTGCATGATTGACAACTTTATCTCATATTATGCCATAACATATTTGAAAGTTTATGCTTACTTATTATTAATATTCCATAGGTAGGTCAGGCCAAAGTTCACCATGCTGGCCAAAGTAGACTGTGGCTGTGTTTCCTCACCTTGTTTATTTACCATCAGACAAGTAGTAATAATGTGAAATTAACAAATTTTAAACTAATATTAATAATTTACTTACCCTTCTTCACCAGATATTAATTTATATTTATCATGAGGTCCTACAAATGTTATAGCTCGTTTTTCTAATATTCTGCTAATAAGGTCTTGGTCTGTCATGTTTTTGTAAAATTCCTTCTCAATATATGACCCATACTCACTATAAAAAAATTAAAATTAATTATAAAATCTGTGAGTTTTAAATTATTAATTAAGACATTGTAAATAACAGCTAATGAACTGCAAAATTGAGAATATCTTATAAAAGTATGTATCACTGATCATCATATTGTAGATTTGAGATTTCCTACATTACATTGTGTCTGTAGTATTTTGTTTTACATTCTCCCCCATTTCTCTTAAGCTATTTCATTTCAACTTCTCTGCAATTTGTCCCTGGTGCTACTTTAAGAATTAGTCCACTTTTGATTTATAAATATTATATTATGTACTCATTGTTTATCTTCCATATATATAAATAAAAATACATGTTGGTAAGGACATAACTCCACAATGGCTGGACCAAAAAAAAAATAAAAAAAATTAAAAGTTTGTAAAAAATGTATACAAAAGGTAGGTAAGGGGTACATAGGGACGAACCAGAGCAAAGCCATGGTGAGTCACAAGCCCATTATAAAAACTCCACACATTCTTCTAAATAATCTCACTCATCTCTGCAGTATGCAAGACTTTTTTGTCAAAGCTCTAGAGTCTACTAAACACTGTAGCGGCATCACATATAAGTAAAAATTATAATAATAAAAAAGTAATGACAACATACCTCTTATATTTAAGGAATTGAGACATCAATATAATAACTTTCTCATGTATTAGAGGGTAAGTTGATGATATATTTTTCTGTAGTCTTTCTATAGGTCTACATTCTTTCAGCTTTTCTAACCTATTAACATAAATACATATTATAGTATTAAATTACTTATATATTTTAATTAAAAAATTAGATTTATCTGTAATAAGGTAAATAATAGCAAATCATAATATCATGATTATTATAAACTGAATAATATGTTATTTTTAAATACCTTATGCTTTCTATTGGAAATGGTATTGGAAACTTTTTACTATGTTGAATTAATTTTTCAACATTATCTGTTACTGTTAATATAGGTTTTCCTTTACTTTTATTTAAAGTTTCTTTATCAATTTCATTCATTTTGGAAAGGTTCCAATATTTTTTGCACCTGAAAAAAAAATATTAACATTAAAAATTGAATATCTTAAACGTATTGCATATTATTAGCCCATCTTTTATAATGATGACATGTTCATTTCTCTGTAAAATACACATGTGCAGTTGATAACTAACTAACGTAAATAAACAAAATTTAATTTACAAATAAGTTGTTATATTATAAAACAAAATTATAACATACATACCATAGGTAATTTTCAAAATTAGGTAATGTAGTCATTGTTCTGGTAATAAGTTTAAAACTATGAAAGATTCGAACTTGATCTTTTCTTATTTTTTTACAAACTTATATTATACTACTATAAATAAATGAACAATTTGATTAATATAATAACTAACAATGATCGACGACGAACAGTAAAGTCATTAAGAAATAGATACTTATACAATATTTATTTAACACAAAAACAAGTTTCCCATTATATATACATCACTTGCAATTTTAAAAACAGGAAATAGAGGTGAGGTGGGTAAAGGGAAAATCCTAAAACGTCATTTCTTATCATTTCATTAATATTTTTGTATAGGTACACACTGGCTCCTAATTTTAAGTTTCCATTCACGGAACGACTTTTTACCGTTTTAATGGTTTTTTTCGTTATAATTTTCTCCTTGAAAACTAGCTACGACTAATTATATACTCTCGAAAACTTACTAGACTAATAATAAACTATACTTAATAATATTGTTTTAGCTGTAGAGTTTGTTTGTTATTTTGTTTGGTTGAATACGCTTATCTCGGGAACTACTTTTGGTTTCAGATCGTATTGAAAATTACTTGTACAGTTAGTAAAAATTAAAACCAAATTTAAATTAAAACAAAATTAAACAAATAAAACAAAATGAGACATGTAGCCGATTTGAGGCTTCTTTAATGTCTGAAATACATTCTCGGCCGGCAGATGCCGGGTGGGCCGGCCAGACGCTGAGTTTGTTTCTCTCTTATTCTACGTACCTTAATCTAAAATGGATGGACGAGGTGCAATCATAACTAATTACTTACTGGTCCGAATTTAAAAAAAATGTTTGAATGTTTGTGTTGGACAGTCCGTTTATCGAGCAAGGCTATATTAAATCACGCTACGACCAATGGGAGATTGCATCAATGAAAAATATTGCAAAAACGGGAAAAAAATATTCCTTTTGTGAACTTCCGGTGCGTGCGCTGAGTAATATTAAATCACGCTACGACCAATGGGAGATTGCATCAATGAAAAATAATGCAAAAACGGGAAAAAAATATTCCTTTTGAGAACTTCCGGTGCGTGCGCTGAGTAAAGGGTTAAAGTAATTCCTTTACATTCTCTTTGGTTAAAGTTATGCAAAAATAATGTATGACGGAGTTGTTCTCCTATAAAAGTTCTGAAAAAAGTTCGTGATCACTATTCTTTTTTTTAAGGCTGATTCGCTATGACCTTTTTATGGTAATCAAATTTGCTTTTAGGTAATGTATTATTTGCGAAGGTGTTTTTGTAAACATGATATTAATCCTTACTTAAATGAATAAGTTACTCACAATAAATATTAAATTTTGGACAAAATTGCTTTTGGCATAATTTAATTTCAATTAATATCTATCGACATGTCATACTTTTAACATAATTCCGCAAAAAAATAATGATCACCGCGTTCAAGACGTGGCGGTGGTGAGAGAAGAGGGATGCCGGTAGCTCTGCGAGGTACCACGATTTGAAAAGAATTTCCACAAGTAACAGGAAAAGCTACTTATGAAGGTACTAAATAATTCTAAAAATTAAATAAATTATTACTTAAGCCGCTGAAGTATGGAGGCAACATCATTTTTATGATTGTACGCCTCTTTGCAGCTTGCGAGATGGCCATTATGGCAATGGTCTGGCAATTCAGCTACGCATCAGCTAAATGCTAAATGACTATAAATACAAAAGTTACACTGTAAAGAGCTTATTCCGCTACTCAGTATCAAGACCGTCTTATATAATAAGGGTAAGCAAGTTAGTCTGTCTAATTAGCCCGATATAGTAGGATCAGCCGTGCTTATTTGTTGAATATCGCGTGGTGTAATAAGACTTAGCACGCTTAGACCGTTCAGAATTTATTTTTAATGTTATTGATGGGTACCGTGATTTTATTTTAAATGGCAGAAAAGTCACAAAGATTATTTAATATTATTGCTTTTTCCGGTGTTACAAAGTTCTTCCCATGACACCGCTACAACCGTCACAGGCGTACGCCTTGTAAATGAGTTCGCTGTTCGCATGAGGTACCTATTCAGGGCGGTGTAATAGCGAGCTTGTAATTAGACTTTCAGCACAGCTTTAAGACAGTTCTAATAAGACTGTTTTGATACTGCATAGTGTAATACTACTTGAGCCTATCACTTAAGTAGTATTTGTTAAGAAGTCAAAGAAAAATGTCAAAATAAAATCTGGTAATAGGTGAAATGTTAAAAAAATCAATGGCTGCCAAATTGAAGCTACAATCATACTCTACGTGATACTGAACTGTAATATATTGATTTTAGCGGGTTATGAAAAACTAAAAACAAATGATAAAAGTGCTTTGATGGTGCGATAAATTTAGACCGTTGTCTTCATGCTGTAACATGAAGTTAGTCCTTGAATCTCACTTTATATTGCGATTTTTATATTCAAGGTACATATTTACTACAATATTTCTGTATACATTAACGTCTGTTTTATAACCAAGTTTTTAATATTTCTATGAGTTTAAAAAATTTAATTTATTGCTTAACTTGAGCGTTGTAACGCTTGGGAATAATTGAAAACTGGTTTAAATAGTAATGTATACATATTACACTTGAAAGACTGGTTAAGTTTTTATCTTTTACCTGCCTGATAATAGTTTGATAATAAAGCATATTTAATAAATGAAAAATGAAGTAAATGTTCATACACGAATTTTTGTTTCATCGTAAATAATCACTACATAGTATAAAACAAAGTCGCCTTTTCTGTCCCTATATCCCTATATCCCTATGTGCGCTTAAATCTTTAAAACTACGCAACGGATTTTGATGCGGTTTTTTCCAATAGATAGAGTGATTCAAGAGGAAGGTTTATATGTATAACTAGCGGATCCCGCGGCTTTGCCTGTGCTAAATCTAGGGAAGAGCCCGAGCGAAGCGAGGGCGAGTCGCTAGTAAGAGTATAACTAAATGAGGTTAAAATAAAAAAAAATCAGGAATTAAAAATAAGAAATAGTTCAATGTTTATTTCACAAAATATACAGTTTGATTAAATTATTCAGCCTCAGTATCACCATGTCTGTCATTTAAACGTAATTCAAGACAATATTCAGACAATGTTTTAACACCTTCTCTTCCGATAACACGTACGTTATATCCACTTACTGCAGGGTTTATGTGTGCGTTATGTAATTCAGAAATTTGAGTAGAACATGCGGCGGCTGCACCCCCTGATGTATTGTAACTTTCAAACCTAAAAATATTTTTAACATCTAGTAAAAAAATATTTATCATATGAGTCGGTTAGAAACAAAAGTGGTCAAATCCATTCGGGAGTATTTATGGGAATCAACGACTTTTTGTTCTGATTTCCTTGCACAAGCTGTTACTAGAGTTTGAATCGGTATTGCTTTGCCTAAGTTGGTATTACTGATTAAACAAAAAACATTCATAACCATAGACTTAAAAAATCAAAATAATTAGGATTGAATTTTGGATTTGACCTATTTTGAAACCAAGCTATGGATTTGACTAATTTTGTTATTGACGTAATTGGATTTGACCATAATTGATTCTTAACACTATGGATATGACTGATTTTGATGCTGAAACAATATCATGTCAGAGGTTCTCAATATTTTGGGTTGGTTGAGTAGTAAAATAATTTAGTACTTTTAAATCAGTCTTGCTTTATTTGACAAATCTTCATTAATCACTATTATTATTTAATCACTATTATATTTTAAAATTTCTTATAGAACTATAGCTGGTAATTCTTCAGAGAAATCACAGTCTTCAGTAACCTGTTCATGAGCAGTAGATGATTTAGGTCTTGATAGTACCTGTTTATAATAAAATAAATTTGAAATTTCATCCCACTTCTCTCCAAAATGCGTGATTAATAATTTCTTTACATCATTTAATTTTTCTTGTTTAACATCAACATATAATTTAATTACATCTGGGTTTATAGCAGAAACCTTCTTTTTTCCTTTGCAGATATTTTGATACTTATTTAAAGTATTTTGGTAAGATTCTTCCGCTCGAATATACACATTTTGTTTGTCACGAGTTCTTTTAAGAAAAAATCTCTTCGATTTTTTTATTGAAAAGTGCATGTTGGTTGTAGTTTTAAAGACTTCAGCTGTTGATCGTTTCCAGTCGTAAACTTTTATATCAATTCCCAAGTAATACACGGTTCCATGACGGATGAAAATTTCGTAGTAATCATCAGGGCTTGTCATTACTTCAAGACTTTTAATCTCTTTTTCAATTTTTGCGAAAACTCTATCTGGTGGCAAAAATGAATGGCCAACCACTGGGAATAGAATTTCTAGGCCTATAATATGTACAGGTGCATAGTCCTGTAACCATTTAGCTGCCATACCAATGACAGATTGGTTTTTATTTTGGCCGCTGCACCCATCAGCTACCAAACGAATCTGTGTGATATGTTCTAATCCGGGACTTAAAAAAATTGTATTCAAACAATGAAACACAGCGCTTGCAATTTCATTTGATGCTTTCGGCAAAACATCTTCAGTCCATGTGTAGATAAAAGTATTATTAACAGTTAATTGTGATTTTGAATTTCCGACTACTATTGTAAAATTGTACAAGTACAATTGCCTTGAGTAATATGCACTTTGATCGGGAACTTTTGGACACGGTTGGTTCTTTTGGCAATCAAAACTTAGAATTAGAATATTCTCACTGCTGTCTTTCAATAAACGATAAAAGGATTTGGCTCTTAATTTATGAATCCTACTCTCAATCATTAATTGATTTTTTACCTTAGTGTTTTTTTCATGTTTTAGTCGTTCCTGTATAACTATACAAGTGGAGCACATATCTGTGCGAGGGGATCCAAAACCGATATTAAATTCTGTTCTGAAAATTTCCCTAAAGTAAGATGCCTTAATATTTTTATGTTCATCCGCGGTTTCTGCTATAAACATTCTATAAAGCTTAATAATGCTGAGCTCCGATGACAAATATTGTCTACTTTTTATTTTATTCCTGCAGTAATGTGTTTCTAAGGGCTTAAGCTTTTTAATAAAGTCTTTGACAGCTTCCCTCTTAGGTGCATATTTTAGTGTTTTACGCTGTCCTCCTCTATTTTCTTGTGCAGATTCACCCCTTTCTTTAAAATGTCGATTAATAACACCTGTCACTCTTCCTTTTTTTAAAGATAAAATAGAGAGAAATGTGCGTTTGCAAATTGGAATCAGAACATTGTGTCGTCGTCGTGCAAAGTACGTAACCGCCATTTCTTTTTTATTACCACAATTATTTACTGGTCTATGACGCTGAGTATTAGTAGCTTTTGTATGATTAATTATGAAATTATCCTGATAAATTTTGTCCGGTTTTTTGTAAAAAGCTTTATTAAATGCTATTATATCAGCATGACTCAATGAAGTACATCTGTATGCTTTGGTGTAGTGGTCACACGGAAGTCTTAAATTTGGTGGCTCTTTTGGAGTATACCTAAAATAATAACAATAAGTAAATATTATTAAAAAAAGACGACAAAGCTTTAATATCTAATAGGTAAATATGACAAGGTATGACTGTAATTGTATTTCATTTATTACGTAAGACTATTTTCGCTAGTTTTTGACCCCCTCCTCCCCTATTATAAGAAAAAATAAGAGTAGGCTCAGCCCCTTCCCCCCTGTTTAATATTTATTACGTAAGAGTCTAAAAGAAAAAATGAATACGCGTTTGGTTTATTTTAATGTTTATTCTTCAAAGTAATAATTTTTTGAAATGTTTATTTGTAATTTTAAAGGTACAGTACCTTTCGCTCGGTTGCCCGCGCTTTTTCAAAGTATAATTTTAACTTTGGACATTTTTTGATCTTACGTAAGAACTATCGAGACTCCCTCCCACCCCCCTGTAAGAAAACATAATACATGTTCGACCCCCACCCTCCAGGGGGGGGGGGGGGCTAAATTGTCTTACGTAACAAATGAATGGCCCCTATCCCATTGTAAGTAAAAAAATAAAGAAATTGCAAAACAAGAAGTAAATTAAAATAAAAGTAGCTAATCCAAAATAAATCCGAAGGCCTACATAAAAGAAGTATGTCACAAAAGTTTAGCACCACTGACTTGACCGGCAGCGCGAGTGACCAAAGCAATACAAACATACCTTTCCTTTTTCAATTTGTTGCATTTCCAATCCTCTTTTTGTCGTGTTCTTTTCCGTGATAACTGGGGAGTAGTTTCTTTTATTAAATTATCCATTTAATTATAATTGAACACCAACTTTTGATTAAAAACGGCGACGAAAATTCAAAACTACGATCTACGTGCTCATCACTTCGAAAAATGGCCGCCGGTCGGCTGTCATTTTCATACATAGTTCTGGCTTCTGATTGGCTACGCGGATTAGACCGATTTCGATTCTAAGCTTTAAAGGATTTGACTCTTTTTGATACTGAGCAATGATTTCGAAACGATTTTTGTAAGAATTGCTTTGGATTTGACCCTTTTTGATAACACTATAAAAAACAATATTTTTTTCCGCAAAAAATGGTGTACTTTGTTGTAAAACGTTTATTTTTGGATTTGACCAGTTTTGCTTCTAACCGACTCATATTAGAAGAAATAGTTTGTATTAATATGTTATGATAATATTCTTTTATTATAACGTAATTAATTTAAATAAAGGTACCAAAATTCGTTTCCAGGAAGAGCATTACTATCTCCAGGATAGATAATAACCAGTAATTTTCCCTCATGTTCACCAGTGAGCTTTGACGATGGCTGTCGGTTTGCCATCTGTATGTTTATGCCACCTGTAACAATACAATTACAGCCTCGATGCTTTCTTGAAATGTACTGGAATTAAACATAATATGTAACAACAATAAAACTTACCGTTCGGATGTGTTTCGCTTTCAAGAAAGATTTTTCTTACTTCATATTGATTATCCAAGTTTATTATATGAGTAAACATGCCTAAAACAAATATTTTTATAATTATTTATACTATTTAATAATTTACACTAATCATTTATTAAGTGTTGAAAAAACAAAGTGACATAGTATACCAGATATTCGGATACAGCTTTAGTAAAAAATAATAACATATCCCACGCGAAACAGCGAGCTGGTGCTAGCTTTAATCTATTTTTAAGCAAAATTTCATCCAGATCCGTTAAGCCGTTCTTGCGTATTGAGTTAATTTTCAAATATATAATATTAGTACGGTATTTACCTTCTATATTAGCACTAGGTTGTATAAACGCGAAGTTTATATCTGTAATGTGGTCCAATAAGCCCATATTTAAAAAAGAAAGTGTCCGCTCAATAAATGTTAATATGTAAATGTCTGATTGATGAGGAGATACCATCCATACACCAAGACCTGGAGAACCAAAGGTGGGTTGATTATTTTAAAGCATCTTTCCAAGCCATATCACTACATAGTATAAAACAAAGTCGCTTTCTCTGTCCTTATATCCCTATGTATGCTTAAATCTTTAAAACTACGCAACGGATTTTAATGCGGTTTTTTTAATAGATAGAGTGATTCAAGAGGAAGGTTTATATGCATAACTAGCGAATCCCGCGGCTTTGCCTGTGCTAAAATTATAACAAAGAGTTAAAGCTTTTAATTGCAGACTTTAACCAGTTACATATTTTTATCTTGTAAAGAGTTCACAGTACACTATCATTTAATATGTAATACATAATCATTTATGGTAAATTAATAGTCACAATACTTACCACAACCAATTACGTTAAGAAATGCATTTTTACCACTTTCTTTGGCTCTCGAATTAGCTTCAATCAATGCAGTTTCCGCCATAATACTAATTCTTCGATAATAAACTTGATTATCAAATATTTCTGTGTTATTTGATCCTGGTACATATTTGAATCTATTCGTATAGTTAGCACTATTGCTATCCGTTATACGAGTATTATGTGAATGTAAGTTATTAAAATCTAATATAGGAGTCTAGAAAAAAACAATTTTTGAATACTAGTAAGAAATAGAATAGTAATAAACAATGTATTATATTTTTAAGTCCATACTTGATAAAATTCAGACCAAATTTGTTTTAGTCCATCATCAGTTTTCTCAGCTAAGTTTTGGGTCGCATCTTGTCTTTTAAAAATATTGCTTAAATAGCTGTCACTAGCGTCCTGGTTTTCAGCTATAATTATGTCTTGGTAATCCATTTGTTGTCGACGAAGGAACCGGGGACCAATTAAACCTAAAATATAGTAAAGTAATTACAAGGTATTTGCAGTAAGTTATGACTGACACTTAAATGTAAAAATATGGTCTAAGACCGATAAAATATAACATATTTATTATAAATATTATTATATAAACACAGGGCAGTATTTGCAATTTATAAATTATTGTAATAAATTAGCTAAATTGTAAATACCAATAATAACCGCTTCGTCTTCTACATTACTTTCAGCAACAATACCCTTATTTTGTCTATTTCCGTCGTTTATACATTGCGTATATCCGCTTACGTATACCATAGCTGAAAGTTTCATCTCATCATAACTTAAGCAATTTTCGAGTACAAGAGGCTGCTTTTCCGCAGACGTACCCACATTTTCCCAATTACTAATTCTGCAATATTAAAACATACCACTTTAAATATACACAATTTTTAAAATTACTTTCATCTAAACAATATTACTCAGTATGCGCCTAGAACAAATTAAAGAAGGGTCGATTTGATTCTTTTGTGTCGTGGTTTCTAGGCAAAAAAGGACCAGTAGTAGTTATGTTTGTTTCTTACCCCTTTTCACCAGTAAGTAAAAGATACCAATCTTGTGATCCTAAGAAAGATGCGGATCTCTTTAATAGTATTCTATTTAAAAGCTGCTGCACTGTCATGTTTTTATAGTATCTTTTTTCTATGTCTGAGCCATAATCCCTGAAGAAAAAAAGTAACATGAGCCATTAAGCAACTGAATAATCTATCGATTCTTATTTACCAACTCTTTACCTTTTATAATTAAGAAAGTGGGTCATCAGTACTAACACTCTTTCGTGAATTATACAATACGTAGATATAATGTTTCTCTTTAGTTTATTTAATGGTACTCGATGCTTTAATGTTTTCAACCTAAAAAAATAATAAATAAATACGTTCATTCTTCCTTGACTTGATATGGTAAGTAAAAATAATGTTATTAAAGGCTTACCTAACTGCTTCTAAAGGAAATGATATAGGAAAACCATCGCTTTTCTTTATTACTTCTTCTATATTATATGGAAGTTTTGCACTAGATATGTCCATACATTGAAGAAGCATTTCTATATAATTTCTATTGTTAAGGTTTGGAAAACGCCAAATTTCTTCGCACCTATAAAAATAGTTTTAATAAAACAAAACTTACTCATAGGTATAAATTTACTGTTATAATTAGCGCAAGACTAACGTCATCTTATAAAATGTATTGTATGTACGTACATGAGGGATATATTTATAAGGCCAAACGGTAAAATTATAAAAGCTCCACACATGTAATAGTCAATGGAGCCGAAACATCGCTATATGATAAAGAATTTAGAATATGTACATGACTATATATCTATTCGATTGTTAAAGAAAATACAATATATAATTTATAGTTTATAGTTAAAATAATATTTTGAATTAAAAAAAAAAACATTACTCACCAAGAAATATTATTAAAATTAGGTAAGGTAGCCATGTTAAAAAGGTATTTTTATCAATCTCCACATAAGAGTGATATATCTTGCACGAGAAATCTGTATGAGTTGTGATTCATATTTTCACAATATTTAAACCTTACGAAAGATCATTCAATGTATATCGAAAGCCGTCATTTCTGTTGATCTTTTTCCTGTCTTGTAATGTTGCCAGGGATTATTGATTAGATGCGACCTATTCATGGTGCGATTAGTCATTTTTTATTTTCACCGTAATATTTTATAATTACAGTTATTTATTGATTTTAAAAATTATGTAACTAGGTATATAAGTAATAATATAATGATAAACAAAATAATAAAATATAAATCTGACATCGACATTCGACTTCTCACTTCTTACTTCTTAGGCCTCACCATAGAGTATATTGCTACCTAAGATTGCTAAATGCTACATATCTCACTCTCACTCATGCAGCTATAAAACTGACATTGACAGCCATAGAGTATAGAGCTATATATATAATTTGACAGCTTTAATTAAGATTTGCCTTATGTACGTTAAACATCGATAGATTAGTATTCCGATAGTTATCGATAGTTTGAGAAAAAACTATCGATAGTATCGATACTATCGATAGTTTCGTGTATTAAATAAATAAATATTAAAAATATATGTTATAATTAATTGAAACTAATAATTTTAATTAGACAAACAAACAATGTTTGTCGACTGGAAAGAAGTTGGCGCGGTACTTCGTATTTTTTATTTCATTATACCTCAAAAAATTGCTCCTTAAATGCTCCAGCAGAATCTGCTCTCTCAATCTCAATTGCTCCACCGCTATCATTATTGGTTAATTAATAATGAATTTTTTAGAATCCATTTTTTGAAAATTTAATTATGCTATAAAGTCGCGAAAATTCGTTTTTTCTTTTTGAACTATATCTCAAAAAATTGCTCCTCAAATGCTCCAGCAGAATCCGTAATTGATCCACCGCTATCTTAATCGGTTAATTAATAATAATTTTTTTTTAAATTTAAATAATAATTTTATTTGAAAACAACTGCACGTGTCTGGCCTGTTTTTTAAACACTAAAATTTCACTTCAATAGGTTGGATGGAACTTGGAAGAAATATCTTTTTGAGATAAGTCCACCTTTGCTCACACTGGCCATTTACTCTTTGCACTGGTCTCTGTATTACTTATTTTTTTTTCTTTTTTATCCATTCTGAATAAGTGCCTGACTACATTCCACCTGATGGTAAGTGGTAACGTAGTCGTAGATGGTAAGTCACACTAATTCAGTAGCCACCTATTCACTCTTGCCTTGAAGACACCCATATTGTAATCGGACGGAAACACTGATGCAGGCAGGTTGTTCCAATCCTTAGCCGTACGTATAATAAATGACGAAGCGAAACGCTTCGTCCGGACAGGTGGGATGTCCACTTGTGTAACATTCAAAGTGCAATAAAGAATATAATATATAATTTAATGTCTGCAATCATTGCAACCAATATACGTTTTTAAAATGTACCTATATTTATGACTAGCGAAACCTGCGGCTTCAAAATATGATTTAAGAGTTTAGAACACATTATTATATTATTCTTTTTTAACAGTATTTTAGGAATTAAATATTCTTTTTTATGTAGTAAATATATTATACTTTATTTAATTATACTATATATTTTATTTTATACACTTTAGTTACATTTTTATTTTGTTTTTATTTTATATGAATTACAAATTCTTATATTTTATATTATAAGAAAATTATAAAAAAATAATTCCCGACTATGCAGGTTTGATGAGAAGGGAAATAAATAGTAGTAACTTAACAATCGATAGTGCAATAATAGTTATCGATACTATCGATAGCCCATGGCTATCGATACTATCGATAGTCTATCGATGTTTAACTAACACTAGATTTGCCGATTTGCAATATTGCGAATTGCGATCAAATTGCGACTTGCTCTATAATAAAGTAAAGTCGAATATTTTGACCAAGTTTAGTTAAAATAATTTAGAAAGAATATCTTTCATGCAATATATTAAGTTCACTATAGCTTTTTGCATACTTTCTAGACAAGTGGTTGGTCCATTTTATATTAAAATATAATAAAAACTTAAATAGTAAAGCAATTGATTAGGTTTTTCCGCATTTATAACTACGATATCTTTAAACTAGTTATGATTTAATACATTAACAATTATAGGTGCAATCGAAAAGAATGGATATTTTACGACATTTTCAAAACATTTCCTGGTGAGTTTTTTTATTTTTAAAAAGCATTTATGACAATTGTTGACATTGTTTTACGATAATATATAGTAGATATATATAGTGATTAATTATAATGAGTATGTAGAATTATAAGTATATTATACTTGGCACTACCATTGCAGTTTTAGATGTTGTATTGTCTCCCTTTTTTGTAATTAATAAATGTAGTTTGTGTTACAATGACATGATTGATTACACTATTTATAATGTTACAGATATTATAATCCTTTGATTATTATCTAAATATGAGAAAAATAAAAGTTTATCTACCATTAAGTTGATATTTCATATCAGTTTTTAGTTCAAAATAAATTTGTAAGTCTCAATATGAATGAATATAATTATATGTATTTTTAGGTGTAAGCCAGATTGGTGTTATCCAAGCATGGGTAAAGAAACAAATGAATTATTAAGACAGTGCATAGATTTGCCTACTCTAAAACTTTCTGATGATTTAGAGGAAATCATTAAAAAGAGCAAAGCATTTCCTATACCATTTCCTATAGAAACAGTCAGGTAGAGATTAATTTTTTTTAAGTATTAAAATTAGAATTAGAACTAATAAAACATAAAAAGTAATTATGAATGCTTGAAGTTTTATTTGTTCATTAATAATACATATTTTAATAAACACAAAAGATATTTTTATAAATAATGAAGTACCTATTTTACAATATTTTTAGGTTGGAAAAGTTAAAAGTCCGTAAACCAATAGAAAAATTAAAAAAGAATGTGATATCAACATATCCTTTAATACATGAAAGAGTTTTACTTTTGATGACACATTTTCTAATCTACAAAAGGTAAGAACTTTGTTAGAAAGTTCAAGTAAGTTTTTCTATATTAAAATTATAATATTTTTGATATGAATAATTTATTTTTGTTTGTTTTATTATTCTTCAATACAAGGGGGATCAGGGGGCGTACCATGAACTATTTGAAAACATTCTTATTTCAAGACTGTTTTATTTCAAGTTAACTATAAATCTTACTGTCCTTGCTATAAGGACGTCATGGTACGAAAAGTCAAAGTAAGATTATAGTATTCATGCTATAAGAGTTCATAGTACGCCCCCAGGTCCACTACACTAGCTAAGTATGGGTTGGCGGATATCATATATCTTTAGAAACTTGTGAGGTTCTCTCTCTCATACAGGTCTCATGATGTTCCTTCATTAAGACAAGTGGAACAGAATTAATTTACAGCAATATATTGTATTTATTTATCACATTAATATTAAGTTAATTATTTTCCATTTTAGAGAATTTGGCTCAAACATTGAAAAAGTGTTGTATAAAGATATGACTGTACCAGAATTGATAGAGAGGCTTTTAAAAAAAAGAGCTGTGTCTTTTATGAATCCAAATGATGAATATTTGTTATTGAGCGGAGAACAAGAGTGAGTAAAAATAAGAGAATGATCCTTAATATGAGCCATTAAATTATAAAAACGATTGTTTTCTTAATTTCTCTGTATTGGAAGTAATTCTATTTGAGAAAATAACTTGTGTTACACCATAAAATAAATATAAGTTATAATATAAAATTAAATATTATCATACACATAAATCCTATTTTCATATTATTATTACTTATATTAATTTTATGGTGTAACACTTGGTAAATTATTTATATATAGTTTAATTGCTTATTTGTACTAGATAAATATGATAAAAAATGCTAACTTATTCAAATCTGCACATTGAATAATTTTTTAAAAATTTAATTCACATAATCATTATTATCAATAGGTACAGAGGTTGAAGCTAAAGTTCTTAAAATTTTTGTCTGTTTGTCTGACTGATTGTGACCAAATCATGAGAAACCCACTGGATAGATTTTGATGAAATTTGCTAGCTAGATGATAGCTGGTTATCTGGATCAACATATAGACCCTTTAATGCAGGAAAATATCTTATTTCTGAGAGATCTATAGTACTAACTGAAACATACCTAGCTTCATTATAATTTTCTAACTAATTCTCTAAACTTTATCCTTATTTTATTTAAAATGTATACTCCTTTTTTAGTGAAGAAGGTTGGGAGCAAATAGGTACAATCCACCAAAAACCGCCATTGTTACTAGACAACTGTCTAAGCTATGACGAGATGAAGCTCTCAGCAATGGTATATGTGAGTGGATATACTGAATGTATCAATGATGGGGAGAGACGTAACAGTGGTGTTATAAATGAGGATAATGCTGAAGAAGATGCTGTTATAATTGGTAAGACAAAAAAAATCTCATAACGTGTTAAAATACATTGAAATATTTTTATATTGCTTTGCGACGTAATTATTTGTATTGAAAATTATTTTAGGCAACTTTTTTGTATTAGATATTTGTGTTTTAATTTTATATTAACCCCTGGTCTGCATTTGACTTGCTAAAAATAACTGCGCGAAGTTGTGTCACATGCCGCCTGTGGCGCGCATCTCGTGTGCGATTTTATTCAAGCTTGAAATTCTAAGTAAAATTACTCCACTCATGTTTATATTGTTATTGATATTGTTATTCAGATAACTAGTGAATACTTTAGAATCGTATTTCAAGAACTAATGACTTACTGGTTTTATTTTATAGACATTTGCGTACAAGAGTTGAACACTTATGAATATAATATACTTATTTTATAATTTTTGACTAGCATTTCCCGCGGCTTCGCACGCGTTCTAAAGACCGGGAACCAAATTCTTTCTGAGTCGGGCGGTATGATATCTCGTAGAAATAACGTCCGTCCTTCCCGTAGATATTGATATCTTTCTTTATTTTTAATATTGTGGAATATTTTTTCTATCATCAATAGTTTTCGCAGCGCATGCGATGAAAGATATTTTATAGGCATTTTTTTACACCTTGGGTAACATTATTGTAGTTTTAGCCTTTAGGTTCTAGTAAAATAGCCTATATTAATCAGTGATAATGCAGCATTCAAATGGTGAAAGAATTTTTTAAAATCGGTCCAGTAATTTTTGAGCCAATTCGTTACAAACATACTTACATACAAATCTATCCTCTTTATAATATTAGTATGGATAAATATTTCGTATATCATGCTAATGCTAGTGAGCTAAGCTTTGCAATAATATAGCACACTTATAATAAGTGGATACGAAATACACAGAAATATACACACATTGAGTTATAATATATAGAGGAGTAAACCTCAATAAAATCTGTCAAAAATGTGTAACCACTTTTTACACGCTGCGACGCAGCTTTGAAACCACTCAATATGTAATGAAACATATATCTGTCTCACTTACATAAGTCACAAGAACAATACCGTCGCTTCGATTAGAGAGAGACCAAAGTATAAACTTGCAATGATGGAATGGGGGTTGCCTACCCATACGAAAATTAACCTACTTTTTAAGCCATTAAAAACACTTAATACAAATAAATTAAGTTTAGTATATTTAAATATTTATTTTTGAATAGACGTTTATTACTAATAAATTATTAAGATAATTTTCTTTTAAATATTTTTTATTTATTATTAATCATACTCCGCTATGTAATATTAGTTTTGTATACAATTGTGTTTTTTACTCTTTTTTGTGAATTTGAGTGGATAATTAACTTTCAGGATACCTACTATCTTATTTTCAAGTATTTATAAATATGGCATTTATTAATAAAAGGGAATGATCAACTTGTATCGATGATAAATGATCTCCCGGGGGTATCGCAAATTCTCTTAATATCTTGTATTCTTTGTGTTTTTCTAAAGTTAGTTTTTATTATAAAAAAATAATATAAAACCACTTATTCCGTAAATTAAAAACTCCCACAAATGTGGAAACTAAAACTAAGTTTTTACTGGTAACACTGAACCTACTTTATAAAATTTAACATTTTATTTATTAAATTGCGTTTTTACGTCAATATAAAAACAGAAACAATAACTAAAGTGTGGAAAATAATTCCGTTTAATTTATTATGTGTTTGTGATTTAGAACCGCACTCTTTTATTGCGCATTTACCCATTTTTTTGTCGCGTGTCACTCGGTTCACTTCGGTAGGCGTCACATAGAAGACTGAACTGACATTCGCTACGATCTTGAATATTTTCAAGATTCCAGTGTCAATGCCGTAACGCGGTAATTGCTAATCTAGTGTATATATATCAATGTATACACAGAACAGAACAGAAAGACATCGTAATTTTTATATATTTTTTTCAATCTTGATAATAATTTTTCATTGCATGTGTGCGTATGTATTAGTCTAAGAGCTAGCGAACTATAAGACTAACCGTCTGTAACTAAAGTTACTCACAAAGCTAAGAAATTATTGGTATTTGATGTTATATTATCGGAGAGTGTTTGCCTAAGGATCAGCCGAACGAACACTTTGGTGGCCCCTCATATTTCTCTGAATCTTTAATGATGTACCCCTTCCGGTCTGCTCCTATTATCGGTACTTTTGGTTGGTTGGTTACTTTGGCCTTTAAGGATACTTGTTTACACAGACGTGGGGTTAATTGGTTTTTTGTAATAAAATTAAAGCTTTAGTGTTAAGTAATTTTGTTGATATACTGTAATTTTTTTACTACTTTAAACATATAATATATTTGAAGACATGTGGTCTTTAAATATATGTTTAAAGCGTGGTGGCTCAGTTTGTAGTGACGCTACTCGCTGTGCCAGCTATCGCGGGTTCCTATCATGGCTGTTTATATTTATATAATGTTTGTGCTGAAAAGTATATATGTGTAGTGCATCAACTGTCTAGTATCCGTAACACAAGTCTCATAGCTTATCACAGAACTAGATGGCATTGTGTGTAATAATGTCCCAATATAAATTACTGAAATGTGTCTTAGACTATTAGTGTCATAATTTTGTAGTATTTCATTTCTGTTTCTGTGTTCTATGATTATTGTAAAATACTGTTGTTTTTTATGGACTTCTGGTCCGAAATAAACGTTTATTATTATTATTATTATATAATATATATCTAATTTCATAAGGTCTAATCGGACCACGTTTCGAACGTCGTGGTAGAATGGACTACGAGGATATATTGATAACAGAGCATCAGAACTCCTTAGAACACGGGTATGGAGAAGAAGTCACTCCTACCACATGTCTAAATGTACTGAAAACTACGTATGTGCGGAACAATCAGTCCGCAAGACATATGTGGAGACAAATGTGGTCTGAGTTTTACCAGGTAAAGTAAATATAACTGTACATTTTCTGGTATAAAAAGTACCTATGTGCAATTCCAGACTATAATTTATCTCTGTGTAAAATTTTATCTAGATCCGTTCAGCCGTTTTATATTGATTGAGTGACAAACATCTATCCAAGACTTTCCACTTAATATTAATAAGCGAACACGTCTTATACTTGTTTGAATTTACTTGGATCATGATGCTATGTTCTTTGGTCAATTTGTTCTCATCTATTTAGTTCGTCATCGGGTCTTAGATCATTGTAAATTATGTTTTTTTATTAATTTTATTTTATACCTGAAATTATTATATACTTATTCGTAAAATTAACGACTCCAAAGTGCTGCCCTTCGCTAACTGATGAAACAGCTCATCATACCAATTTCCATCAAAATCTATTCAGTGGTGTTCTGATAATGTGGTCACAGAAAGACAAAAAATCTTAAAAGTCTAGATTCGACCGAATATATTTGATGTGCAAGTTCTACTAACTTATATGTATAGACTAGAGACTTTACCTCGCTTCGCTCTGGTTCATCCCTACGTGCTTCCTATCAAATTTAAAGTTTGTAGTACAAAAAATGAAGACTGTATAACACAAACTTGTCATGTCATGAAAAAATCTGTTCTTAACGTCTACTAGCTATAAACCTGCTCCTTGCCAAATTTCATCATTCTACATCAATGGGTTTTCGATATTTCGTGATAAGTGAAGTGAGTGAGTCAGTGAGTGAGTGACCTTTCGCTTAGTATGCTTAGATTAGTTTTTCAACAAGACCTGTTCAACTAAAAGTAACTATTTAAATGAAACTATACAATAATTCTATACCTTTCAGGTACACAGTTACACCTACGAAGAACTATCGTCTTACATAACAATACAAGACAAGGATGAAGAGAAACGTTACATGGACAGATACGTTAAACGTCCCAACACTGAAGATATATTTGATAACGAAGTATACTACAAGCGATTGAATATTATAGCTGAGTGTACATTATTAGAAGCTGAGCAACGGGCAAAGGAAAGTGGAAAAAACGCGTTTGTGAATGTTATTGGTTGTGGTAAGTGTTTGTATGGATCATACGTTTTGGTTTAGTTCACATCTGACAGGTTTAACTTTTAAACTGATGTATTTAGTAATTGGTTTAGCCTTTTCTAAGGTCCCACTGCTGAGAGTGTGCCTCCTTTTAATATGAGAGGGTTCAGGTTATAGTCTACTAGTGACAGACGTGAAGACGTGAAGTGACGGTTGGCAGACTGTCTTTCGAAAACTTGCTAGTATCTCTCAGACATGCAAATGGTAATCATATTAGAAAATATCAGAAGTGCAAGACCCGGGTTTTGAACCTGCTTCAATCCGTTACCCAAACGAACGCGTTACCTAGGCTACCACTCCACAATTATAATAACAGTTTGAGTGTAATTTTTCAGGTCTCGGAGTATGGAAAGTCTCCCCTCATCAACCAGATGTCTACATTTTATCGTTTTTGGAAAGAATTCGTGCCTTCCTTAAGAAAGAGTTGTTGAACCACGTCACAGATGTTAACTTTGCATATATCAAGACGAGTCCCGGTATTACAGGTGAGTCATGAACATGCATACGAATGTGTTTGATTTCACCTACTCAACAGACTTTATTGAAGTGAAACTTCTTTAGAATCGATGTGATTTCAAACTCGATGAAACGAAAAAATAATACCATAGTACCAGGCGCTCAGAGACGGGGAAGAGTTAGCCTTATTTTAAATTCAAGTTTTACTTCTGACATGTGTACTTTGTACACGCACTTTTTTTCCTGTGCTTGGGATTATCTTTGTAAGGATAAAAATAATAATTTGTGAGCGTACTTTAGGAGATATTCATATGTATTGCAGAAACAGTATACCTTTGTCTATTCAATCTTACAATTTTCTAGTACATTGTTTTGAAGTTTCGTTTTGACAAAACATTTTCTGGTTATTCCCGTTTTCATTCATTTGCAGCTCAATCATTTTGTACATAATATTTACAAATTATATACACAATTTCTTCTCGTTTGTAACTATTACGAAGGAAAAACTATCAACATCCATTGCATGATTGAGGAAAAGTAAGAGATAGAGACTTTGTTTTATACCATACCACTTTGTAGAAAATTATATTATATAAGTCACCTGTGTGTTAATCCATTTTTGCTTAATATTTATACTATTAAATTTCATCCAAATCAATCCAAGATTTATAAAAATATTTGATATAAATTTTTTTTTTTGGATTTGTTTGGAAGTTTTGCTGCCCACAATTTGAATGGTTTACAGCAAGGTACCCAACGGGGGCGATACCGGGGTAGTGTGTTAAAAAGCCAAAAAAGAAACTTTAAATTGTGTTTCCGTCAATATATTTGACCTAGTGTGGGTTAAGAAGTGTAATAACTAATTTATTAATAGATGTAATAGACAGACATATAAAATTGGTGTAATTAACTATTGGGGGTGTTGGTAATTTTGTTTTCTTATTGAGGTGGCGATAGTCCATGAAGGGTTGGTTAGGTATGATTTTAGTACATCAATCATGGTCGTGAGAGAGTCTCTTAAAGGTAGTTTTATTTAAATCGCAGTGTAATTTTGTTCCAGCATTATTCACAAATTCGACAGCCCAAAGTGACTCTCCAGTGGAGAAACAAATATTTTTCGAATGTAAAAAACATCCAAAAGGTTAGATTCTTTTTTTATATAGCTTTTGTTGTATGATTTTTTTAAAGCTTTAGGTTGTACCCTTTTTCATTATTATTAAAATAGTACAATTACTAATAGTACTAGGTACAATTTATTAAAAATATTACATTAACTATAGGTGGTATAAATGTTCAAATGGAAAATAGAGAGCCTTCAGCAAAATTAAGAGGCGAGCACGAGGGCAAGCTACTAGTCATAACATACCCTTGGGATGGTAATGCACACCCTGGAAATGAATTTTGGTAAGTTGTTTTTTTAAATTTTTTTATTCAATTTTTTTTATATAATAATTATATATAAACAATTATGGAAAAAACATGATATTTTTTTTATATTTTGTTCTTAACTTACATATGATTCCTTTTTTATTACTTTTGTACCATAGATGTGATGTTTCTTAAAATGCTCTTGTTTACGCCTTAAAAATGCATTTTTAAGTCTGACACATATTCAGTACTAACAATTTCAATAGAATTAAACCATTTAATCATAATATTATTACATCATCATAGAAACAACAGATGTAAATAATAATTTTTGGGTAACTTTGAATTTAATGATATAATGTAATCTACACAATACATTATCTATGTATTTGTATGATATTTTACTAATAATGCTTATTTTAATTATTAAAACACTTATTACAAGTAATCGGTAAAACAGTAATGACAAAAACACTGCAATTAAAAAAAATATAAACTATTTAAAGATAAATTGACGTTATAATTTTTTTATATTATTATCAACATTATAAATCTCAGGCTAGGCAGCCTTGCCGGCTCCGGCGACCCGGCCGCCGCTTGCTCGACACAAGTGGCAGAATTACACAACGCTCACATAAACCCTGCCGTTAGCGGATATAACACACGCGTTGTCGGTCGCGACGGATTGAAAACTCTGTCTGAATATTGTGTAACTTTGAAAACGTAGTAACATATTTATATGTAGATCATTGATATACAAAAAAATTAAGATACACAATTAGGTTCTCAAAAGTGATTCGATAACGAACAGCGCTTTTTTCTAAACTCTTTGGTTTATTGCTTGTCGGATAGCATTAAACAAAAGTTAAGTTCTTTATGTAGTGCCCATAATTTAATTAAAGTTTCGATTTTTGATTTTATTGTTTTAATAACATTCTAGTGAAGTTTGACTTGACTATTTGTTAGAAATGTGTATCTATATTTTTATATATCAATGATATTATTAATATAGGAGCAGGCATTATTATAAAATATAAAAAGTTAATAATAATTATTCTCTGTCTATCTTGATCAAGTATTAAAGTAATATTAAATAAAAGTGGTTACGCCATTTTATATTTCTCTTTTTTATGGCAACTATGCACGTCATATGTCTACTATAATTTATTATACTTTTATAATTTACTATATTTTCAGGTATTTTTTTTACTTAACTTTCTTTCACTACGGCATATTTTTTTTGTTCTTATTTTTATAGAATAACAAATCGAATATTGTAATACTGTTAACTTTGAACTTATGACATAACACGACAATCGCGATAATTACACACTAAAATCTGCACGTAGTATAGGATATAGAATTAGTGTTTTAAAAATAGTTCCTACACCTGTATGACAAATAGCAATTAATGTAATATCAACCATGCCTTAGACAAACCTTCAGCAGCATAGTAGTATGTAATTTAATGAATTTAAATTCATACTTATATATACATTTTATTGGTATCTTTTGGTTTAGTTTACTTGTCAATATATAAATTGTATGATGTACAGCATATAAATTGTATGACGCACACAATGCAAATTGTAGAAATACTGGGAAAAAATATTGTAAGGATACTCTGTGGCTATTGTTACCTTAGCACACTCTCGTTTCTTAAAGACAATCAAAAATTTCATTAACTATTCTGATTATAGTAGTTAAATTAGAAATTTGGTTTCTAGGAACGAATTGTCTATTATCTATAAATTTAAACTTTTTTAATGTTTTCCAATTGCGCATATTTGTTTAGTTTATTTTGTGTTAAACAAAAATTTAATCTATGTCTAAGGATAGCATACATATATGAACTTAAGTGCTAGAACAATAAACTAATAATGTTATGTCTACATAAAATGTGTAGATTCAAAGACAATTCATTTTTTTTAAATATTTTTTATATATGAGCAAAAGGCCATACCGAAACTATAACGCACATACAACTGCAATAGATAAAATGTATATTGATATAAAATATGCTGTTTCAGTCGCGATAAAATTTTGTAGGAAAGGATATGAATAAAAAAACTGTGATGGATGTAAATAGTATTAATGAATTTTGTATTCTTGTCAATGATGCAATAATAGTAGTTCTTTTAGATTTCTTGCCTTGATTATTATTAGAAAATGTAACAGTAATTGTCATCTTTGGATATTTTAGTAACAATTTACACATTTATATTATAGTCGAATAATAGTTTTTTGTGTAGCTTTACGACTTTAATTTAGAAATGACATTAACCTAAAAATTAGTGCAAGTATCTCTAGATAATAATATTACATAGATAATAATTAACTATTACCAAGGGCATTTGTTTCATCATTTATTTTATAAAATCGATTAGAAATTAACTGACTCCATGAAATGATTAACTTTTTTAATTAAACTACGTGAATTTATATTCGATTGAATTGCTTTATTTCTAAGTAGATAATATCTATTTTGGTAATTGCTAGTAATTCATGTAGAAACTGTGATATTTTTACTTATGACAGCTAAAATATGGTAGTATTCAAATTATCTATTAATTGGGTTTTACTGAATGGTTTTTTGACATTTTGCATTATTGATTTAAATATTCTGATTCTTGTATACCGAAGATTTTTTAATAACTGGTGCAACATTATATGCAGCTTTTTTATTATATATTTATAAATATTTGCTGATTGATAATTAATAATTATATAAACTTTCGAATTATAGTTTGTAGTTGAGAAGTAGCTACTATCGTAATAGTACATTAAGTACTTTTCCTTAACAATTTTTATATCAATAGTACATTTAATATGCTTGCTCTTCATAATATTTTTATTTAGGTTAGGATTTTTACCTTTGAACTATTCGGTTACGGTTAATAATAAAATAATTTAATTGATTAGAGTTCGCCTAATTAGTTATGTATTCTGTATTCAGTAGGTAAATACTCAAATATATTTGTTAAGTTTTATTTCGTAAGAAATATATGCAGCTGTTTTATATTCCACGTTGTTTTATTTTTACCATATTATACCGTCATCAATTATGTTTATAGTTCAAATTATGTACATACTATTTTTTATTGTCCGTTTAAGGTGTATAATTATTATAAAAATCATTTTATGAATATTTTAATCAAAATTATTTGGAAAGTAGGTATATATTTAAAGTATTAACAAAAATAACACAATAATCTTATATTATTTTTACTATCATATTATACTTTATGACAAAACTAATTATAAAGGTTACCCAATTTGTATTATTTGGAAAGCCGTTAAAAAGAGCTAAAAATGTTAAACTAATGAATATAATCAGATGACTAATATTGCTAATATTATGGCAACACTAAATAACAATGTTTGGTATTATGTACTAACCATAGAGTATCTATATTGCTACATATATAAAGTACTAACTGTCAAGTGTCAACAAGTAGTAAATGAAAATGACAAAATTATTATGTGATATGTCAGTCAAGCGCGGGTTTTTATATTTTGTAACATAAATAGGAAATTTAATTGAAAACCTTAAAATTATATCGTGTTTTTATATATATATTAATAACTTAATATGGCGGAATTACAACAACTACGATTAGAAGTCAATAATGCGTTTAAACTTAGTGGTTTTACAATTCGAAAAGAAGCAAGTACTTTTGTTGCTGAACAACTAATTTCCTTATCGAATCAAGAGCAAAAGAAAATAATTGATAAACTAATAGCACATCTTTTGCATCAGTGTCTTTCACAGCCAGTAATAGAAAAGAAGCATTTAGAAGTAGCATATAAAGAATGTTTGTCTTCAGGTCTTGAGGAAACGGAAACTGTGTTAAATGTTATCGATGCTTTTGATGTCCCCAAGCTTCATTATGATAATGAGAGGAAGAAGTTCCTAAAAGATGTTAATGCTAATAATAATTTATATCCAGAACCGAAATGGAAAGCTCAGTTGTTGATCGACAGATATACAATGATTTTACAAAGAACAATAAGAAACAAGCTGTTTGCAAAAGATACATTACCGTCTATGGATAGTGAAAATCGTTTTCAATTACGAAAAATAGAAGTCTTACAGAGTTCTTCGAGTAGAGTAGATGACGTTATTGTATTGGGGTTATTGACACAGCTGACAGAAGGCAAATATTATTTAGAAGATCCAACTGGCAGTGTTCTTTTAGACTTGACAGAAACAAGGTATCACTCAGGTCTGTTTACTGAAAGTAGTTTTGTGCTAGCAGAAGGTTATTATGATGATAAAGTTTTACATGTCATGGGCTTAGTTTTACCTCCATCGGAAAGCAGAGATGTATCTCTAGAGTTCTTTGGCAGTTTAAATACATTTGGTGGCAAATCAAAAATATTGTTAAAAAATTCCCAAAATCTATTGAAAATTGAACAAGAAAATGAAGATGGAATGTTAATTTTTCTATCCGATGTTTGGTTTGATAATCTTAAAGTGATGTCTAAATTAAAAACTTTATTTGCTGGATATAATGATTTTCCACCGATAGCAATAGTTTTTATGGGAGAGTTCTTGTCATGTCCCTATGGGTATGAACACAGCACTCAATTGAAGGCTGCTTTAACAAATATAGGTGAAATAATTTTTCCATTTACAAAACTAAGAGAATCATGCAAGTTTATATTTATTCCTGGTAGAGGTGATCCTGTTGCCCCCAATATATTACCCAGGCCAGCCATACCAAATTCAGTAACTCAAGACATTAGAGACAAGTTGGGTGATTCAGTGATATTTACAACAAATCCTTGCAGAATTCAGTATTGTACACAAGAAATAGTGGCAATAAGACAAGATTTAGTTATGAAAATGTGTCGAAACTCCATACATTTTCCTGACTCTGGTGATATACCAGATCATTTAACAAAAACATTATTAAGTCAATGTACTCTTTCCCCACTATCATTAGGTGTCCAACCAATTTATTGGAAACATGCGGATGCTTTAAACATATATCCAATGCCAGATTTAATAATAGTTGCTGATAATTTTCAACCATACACAAGAATATATCAATCCTGTCAAGTTGTCAATCCTGGATCGTTTCCTAGAACTGAATTCTCATTTAAAGTATATGTGTCTTCATCTAGAACTGTTGAGGACTCACAAATTCCTAATGAAGATACATGATGTCATTTAAAGTTTTCTTTTATATACTTATATAAAAAATGTGATATAATAATTTGTTAAAATAAACTATTTTTACCTGTGTTATATAAAATATAATCATTTTTTTAAAATTGAAATAAATATTAAACTTCTGCCTTCATCATTATTTTTCAACTACTTACTTTATATCTGCTGGTGGGGAGTAGAGCAGCAATTATATTAAATGTTCCAATCTAATTCTATGAAATCAATTGTGATTTATGTATAATAAAATAATGTTTTGCAACCGATTCCGGCCAAGGCGGCAAATCTCATTGAGACTGGCTAACTTCACAGGAGATATTATAGTGCACAAGTGTACACACAGACACAAGTGCACTCTCTATTCCTATTGCTCTCATACTCCGGTGGGATGACTGTTTGACACGACCAGTGAGAGCTAAGCTCAAGACCGACGGCTTTGCACTTGGGGACACATCACACACCGTCAACTTCCCAACTCCGAGCGGTTACTGAGGCTTACTAAACAGAAACCCTCAATTACTAAACTTGACCCAACCCGGGACTCGAATCCAGGACCTCTCGATGTATGACCGTACATGCTAGCCACTACACCACGGAAGCATGTATATTGTATACCCAGTACCTACTAAAATCCAACAAAACCTCCGTCTTACAGAGCGTCGCAGAAACGCTTACACTTCCAAAAATCCTACGATATCCTAAAGGCAGGTCTGTGGAAGCAGTCCACGAAATCCATTTGGATCTCTTCATACGTAATTAAAACAAAACCTACCTTAACTTTTAGATTACCATATTGGTAGTTACATCACTAGAAAAAATTTTGTCGAAGCTATCCAAATACTATCATCTTGATTTAGGTATTTTAAATATTTTAATAATATAAATAAAGTAATCAATACATCTATATTTAATTTCAAATTAACAGCTTTTTACTTATTGCATAATATAAAGGTATATCTACGGTACTAACATCAAAAATCGACTTTTAAAATTTTTGTTTGACTGCTTGTTGTGTGTTCCGGCAAATCTCTGTATCAGCTGGACCAATTTTGAAGGGATTTTCACTCGCAGATAGCTAATGTTATAAGGATTACTCCATTTATTTTAGAAATATTTATTTTAACTAGCGAAACGAACGAACGAAGCGAGGGTTGAGTCGCTAGTAGAAAATAAGTCATATTGTTATTTAACATTTTATTAATTAATTATAATATTTACATTTATTATTAATGGTGAAGTAGAACCAAAATTAGTATTAACCGAGTTGTCATTTCACAATATAAAAACAGAGGTTTTAAATAAATAGTATTAAATTAGCAATTATTATAGCATAGATATATAAGAAATAATTATGACAACTGTTGAATTGTGATTGTTATCAGTGATATAATTTTTTTATTAAAGTTACAATGTCTTTGGTTACAAAAATAAAAATTCATAGTATTTTTTATTTTAATACATATAAAAAAGACATGATTTCATAATGTAACTGGCAGTCAATATGTATACATGATTAATATTAAAAAACATGGAAATTTAACACTGCATCTCTTACTATTTTTAATATAATTTTTGGATAAGTATAATTAATTAAAATTTTAGAAAAATTTTCGACAGACATGGTCATGATTGCATTCGTAAAGTCGGGAACCAAAAATAAAAATAATTTCGCGAAAAAAAAAATATTTTTAATGTAAGTTTATTATTATTATTATTAATTTAACAATTATTAAAAATGTCGAATATTCGCGTAAAACTAAGGAAGAATTCTATAATTCTTATCCTGCTACTGCTTAATGAAAAATATAATATAGAATAAAGCATATTTTTGAATTAGTTAAAAATTCATCTACTTACTAAACTTGGAAAAAATTAACCGATAAAATAGAGGTATATCATGGTAATGTCTTATACTTATAGGCATCTTATAGGTCGTAAAGTAATTTCAATAACTGTAAGGGACGGAATCGTTTTAATCAATTTATTATATTTATTTTAATTTTATTTGCATACAACACTTACATTAAATTGAGGGATTTATTTTCTTATATCTAATAAAAATTAAAAACTTAAAATTAATAATATCGACTGTGAACTGGCAACCAATTTTTTTGTTCCAAGTTGATTTATATTGTCCTATCTCGTTTTTATATTAGAAGAAAGCATATAATGCTACTCTTCTTTTTAATAACATGTGCAATAAACATATTTTAAAACCACGTATTTTTATTTAATTTACTAGATGCTATATTAATGACTAAAACAAGTTTTGTTTTCATCCTGTAAAGTTGTTAAAATTGAGATAGGATCGGTTGCCAGTTCACAGTCGATATGTCGTTTTTCGAGATAAATTATTTGTAAGGTTTTACCACATCTTTCATCATAGCTGTCGTGATTTATGTCATCTGATGCTGCGACTCGAACTATTGTGTACAAACTCAGGTAGGTATATTACTTTATTCATTTTGTTAATATGACAAAAAATAATTAACTTAACATGTGTGGCGGCTGTTATGTAAAGGCAAATAAAAAGAAAATACAAAAATGAAAGAAATACATTTTTATATGTGGCTTTTTTATACCGTTTTAAACGATATAAATAATCCAATTTTGACCTAGTTTATTTACTTAATTGAAGCAGATTTATAGTTGACTTAGTTCTTAAAAATATTAAAAAATATCACTGAAAATGAAATATCCCTTTGTTCAAATTTTGTAAAATATTCTAATTTATTTGTATTTTTAATTAAAAGCTTTAGAACGGATATTAAGCGCCCATTAAGTTGTTGTAAGTGCTTCCAATAGGAGCCAAAGCTACGAGGCAGATCATAGCGATGACGAACAGTAAGACAATAGGCGCGTACACTCCCAGTAAATGTTTTCTGAACACCGCAAACTGTAAAAATAGAATAGTAATTAGCTTTTATCTTAATTATTGTTGTATTGGAAAATAATTAGGTATTTATAGAAAGTAACAATGCTTTAAAAATAATGAAAAATAAAATTAAAAAATGTTTTATTTTTAAAGTTTTTATCTTGATATTAAGTTTAATAAATTAACTATTATGCTGTTGAGTAAAGTTTTTTAAAAGAGAAATTTGTTTTCAAAAAAAGTACACATTGCTTTTTCACACAAGTACTCAAAGCTTTTTCGTACACAGAAAAAAATGAATTTTTACATCTAAATATACCTACACATGTATAAACAAAAAGTTTTTCGATATATTTCTAAATGTTTCTTCTTTGAAAATAACATTAAAATCGCCTTCAAAGCCTTCAATATGACATAGGAAGGACGATTGTATAAATAATTTACATTTTTTTAAACGTAACTTTTATAATACTAGCAATACGCGCGGCTTCGCCCGCGTTCATTTTTTAAATCGCTACAAAAATTCATTCGATTACAGGATTATAATAAAAATATAACTCCTTGCAATTAAAATAGCCTATATTAATCAGTGATAATGTAGCATTCAAATGGTGAAAGAATTTTTAAAACCGGTCCAGTACTTTTTGAGCCTATTCATTACAAGCATACTTACATACACACCTTTCCTCTTTATAATATTAGTATAGATGTTAGATATAATCATCCAGTAACCCTATAATTTAATGTATAATTAAGAAAATACGAAAATAGGCGATGGTAAAAAATAATATTAAGAGAATTAAGAAATATGTTAGAAAGATGTGTTAAGGCTGAAAAGAAGACAAAGAAAATGCTGGTGTTTTAAAGATCATTGCGGTGAAATAAAAGTACCAAAAAAAATTAAATTTCTACAATATTTTTTCAGAATTTTTTTGATTTTGCGTCCCGAAGTTTCGAAAGCTTCGAAAAATATAAAAAATACGCGAAAATATTTGAACATTTTTTAATGTCAAATATTATCATAAATCCAATAAAGTACTATCATTTTTAGTAGTTATAGCATTTTATAGAGCCATAGTATTAAGATTTCATTTTTTTATTCTTTGTTTAAATAAGTTATTTTCATCAAACTAAAAATAGAATAGTAAGTTAAATATCAGATAGCTATGAGGAAAAATCTTTTTGGAACATTCATATAAGATTTTTGTTCTATAAAACAAATTAATATGAGAATTAGTGAAATTAAGTTTATTAAAAGTGATTTTTCAATTTCAATTCATTAGTGAAAATGTGTGCATTTTCACTATGCAGTGCGTTTGCGTTCCACTAGTGAAGATTAATGAGTATAAAAAGATTAATGAGTGTAAATACAGTGAAAATAATAAGGTACTAAAGATATTATCAGTGAAAGAATAATAGACTAAGTACAACTAAGTAAGTTTGCAAGATAGCTGAAAATTAGTGAGCATTCTACCAGTGTCAGTGAGTTTTAAAGCGACAGATTAGGGAAGAACTTCGATAGTATCGAAATTGACATTAGCAATTTGCCGCCATTTTTATTATTTTTAAAGTACACCGGCACACGATGAGACGTATAAATAGTGAGAGGACAGTTAAACAAACTAATAATATCTGCAATATACTGCACTAAGGTGTCACGTTTTAGATATATTCAGAGGCTAAGATCGTTTCTATCTATAGAGATAACTTGTTAAAATACAATTAAAAGGTAGGTAGGTCATATCTATATTTATTTTAAAATAATTCGGAAGCGTGACACTTTACCGCATTAAATTACCGATAATTTAGTATTAATTAAACATCTTCTACCTATATACACTAATTTCATATTGCGCCGAAAAAAAAATCAAAATGACGGTATTGTTTATGTCATAAGATTTAGATATCCCCGGAAAGAGAAAGCCAGATATTCCCGAGAGTACGGTCTCACCGGCGCGTCGGAGCCGCGGTCGACGGCGGAGGCCTGTCGAGGCTGCCCGAGCATGTCTTTCATGGGGAAAGTGTTCACTCTCCCATTGCTTATACGACCCTCTGATACGCACACTGTTAGCTAGAAAGTTATGGGTTTTGTGTAATATTATGATTTTGACCGATTTTAAAGTAAAAAGGTAATACTGGTTTAAAGTTCTGCTTATAATAGTTGAATAGTAAGTTTTAGTGATTTTAAAGTTTTTATAAAATTAATTGTTATTATTAGGTGTAACTATTGTTTTATGTAACTTTGTTTTTCTTTCTAATAAATAAATACGCAACTACTAATGGTATCTCAAGATTATTATACAATATGAGTTAAGTAGTTATTCAGGGAATGGGAACAGTTAGTTGTGATGGTGTTTTTAAAGAATATACTCTTTCCCAACCAATTCCGGTCACGGCGACCAATCTCAGCCAGACTATCCAACTATAGGAATTATTATAGTGTGTGATGGAGATACTACAAATACATTCAGCACCTTTTACTCTCACAATCCCGACAAAATAGCAACAATTCGATGTAATCTTGAGATCAGTGAGATTTTAAATGCTTTTTGACGCCTGGAACATCTGCCAAATTCCAAGTCCGAAACCAAAAACCTAATATAACTATGCTTTGCTCAACTTGGGTTTGGATCCTCTGTATTTGCAGTTACTAGACCACCAACATGTATATATAAACACTGTGGCAGCAAGAGTAGTATGACTATTATATAGATATACTAAGTAGGAGGTATCTATTTCATATATATACTAGCCTATGTATCCTGGCACAGGCATCTTATATGCTTAAAAGGAAACTCCCAGCCCTTTGAATGTGACAATTGTGTGTTACCGAACAAATGATATTTTATTTTTTGTGTGTTACTCCAGGTCACGGTCTATCTATGTACTAAAATGCATCCAAATCCGTCCCACCGTTTCAGTATGAAGGAGTTACAATAGCAACATTAAAGCTAAGAAACTTAAACTTGTTAAAGTTCAATCACTTTTAAGTTAAGCTTGTAATGTAAATTATAACGATATAAATAAAACAATAATCTGAAGATAATTAAAAAAACAGTACAATCGTTCCCGCTGTTGTGTTGTCCTGGTCATAGAAAACATATTATATACACTCACTACTTTATATAAGATTTCGATATAAAAATATAAATATTTCTTACCGATAAAATAATATGCGTGAGTACATGGAACACGACGAATGCAGCCAAAACAAATACCGTCCAAGATGGAAGTTCGGCCTTCTGCAGGTACACCGCCAGGAATATTGTTGCGACTGGAAATATTTATTGAAATAAATTATTGAAATCTACAAAAAAACTACCTTGTGAAAAACTGTTTTTTCACTACGAAAATTTACTAATAATATTTTTAACATAATATTTAATAATAATATGTAATAAATATTACAGTAATATGAATGTTGCTATAATATTTAAAAACAATACTATAATTCTTTTTTGTATTATCTTAGAAAAACTTCATAAACACATCAAAATGTAATTAAGTAATCTTGACTGTAACTTTACTAATTTACGAAGTACTAATGATAAAGAAACTATGATTTTGAAATATTCTTGTTATTTTAACTTCCTATAACAAAATAAAATATACAAACTGAACCTCTGGCAAAGTTAGGGTTTTTTAAACCTATATACTTTCTTGTGAGAAATTAAAAAAATAATAAATAATATACTTACTTCCTAAGATATGAGCAGAGTTTCCAATAAACCAGTGACCCCAGTTGAAGAGTGGGCGGTGTTTAGTGCCAGGGTGAGGTCGGAAATATGCACCTAAACAAAAATATATTATACATAAAAAATATTTTTCAAGTTTTTTTAGTGGTAGTCTCTGTTATTTTTACGCGCGAATTTTACAACATGATTACCACTTGTCTTACGGTGAAGGACAAGATCGTGAGGAAACCTGCAGAACCTGAGAGAACCTAGCAAGTTTTCGATAGATATGTCAAATCCGCCACCAACGGGAACCACTGCATCCAACCCGCACTGGGCCATTATGGTGGACTATGGCCTGATCCTCCTCCTATTGAAGGAGTCGTGCTCAGCAGTGGGACGTTAAAAAGGGCTGATTGCAATATATATATTTTTTAATTTTTTAAATATTCAGAAAAAAAAATATCGTGAATATAGTTGCAAGTCCTCTAAACTGTTGACTGTTAGCTAACTTCTCCCGTGAGAATTTTGTGTCTCGCTGTGCGCGCGCATCGTAAAATTTCCCTCTCATCAATTTTTCATAACGCGCCTAAAGAAGTATAACTTCAATATATATATTTTTAATTTTTTAAATATTCAGAAAAAAACTGACGAACTTGGTCAGTAATATATTTGGAAAAATAAGTAAACCTCACCAATAGGCTGTATGAAACAGAGCACAACAGTGACGATGCCGGTGATGGCGTGTGGGTTGTCGCCGGTGTCCTGCCAGCCGCCCACCTCCGTCAGGATCAGGATGAAGCCCACTATGGTTAGCAGCCATGTCACTACCATGAGGATCCTATGGTACTGCCAAGTTAAGAAAATATTAATAATTATTATATTGTTCACCAAAAAAACCATTGGGTAGAAAGCTAACTAAAATAATAGGAAAAAGTTGAAACAGTTATGCAGTCGGTGACATACATGTTTTGTCATTGCTGTGGATCTTGTTACAATTGTCAAAATTGGTTCAGCCTTTTATATGTTTACATATATTCATAAATTATGAGGACATAATTGGACGAACAAACATACATACAAAACAAACACATAACCTTCTTTAAATCTTCAATGCTGTTAGGTTAAAAGAAAAGCTAACGAATTGCTTCCAAATATTATTACCCTCATTCAAAGACACATTTAAAGCCGGCATTATCAATAAATATATATACAAGTAGAGTTCAATTTAGAATTCTACTAATTTTCAACTTACAGCAAACCATATGTCTTTACCGCCTAGCGTTTTTCCAACCCACGTCTTCTTGAAATATCTGTAACAAAAAAAATAAGGCTTTAAACGGTCCCAGTTTTCTACAATTAAAATTAAATTAAAATATAAATGTACTCTTAATAATAATAAAATTTGGAGTGGAACAAAAATGGGACTGGTTCGCGTATACTTCTTTCAGAGAGACTGTTTAATATAGCGAAGTACCTTTGACCAGTGCAATAGTAGTAAAAATGCCTTTATCCTCCAGTGGGTTACTATTGATTTTTAATTTTAATAAATAATGAAAAAACTTTTAATAATTTGTCTTCATTATTTTATTGCTGGAAAGTCCGAATTTTGCTCAATTTTTGGTACATTGAAAAGTGCTTTTAATACTATATTATATTGAATATTAATAATGATAGGATTGAATATAGGCAGTGGTGGCTTAGAGGTAACTTGTTCGCTTGGGTAATAGTGTTCAAATCCCAGGTCTCGTCTTTCTGATATTTTCATATGCGAATACTTCCAACATGATTACCACTTGTCTTACGGTGAAGGAAACCTGAACACATCATGAGGAAACCTGTATGTCTAAAAGAACCTAGTAAGTTCTCCAAAGAGTAAAGACAAGCGACCGTATTTCAACAGCCTGGTGAACTAGCCTGATCTCTTCGTATTGAAGGCAGCCCTGGGACCTTAATGATTGGAAATAAAGCATATTCTATTCCCAACTTTACATACCTAGCCATGATAATGCCGAGTGAGGCGGCGCCCAGCCACGCGCAGATCATGAAGGAGCCGTGCAGCTTCAGCAGCAGCTTGGAGGCTGGCGCGGCCGTGCCCACAGCCGCTAGCGACAGCGGGGAGTTGCTCGCCTCGTACGCCAGGTTGTGGAACCCGACTCTGTCTGCGTCTGTTAGACACGTTTAATATCAATAATGGCTTAACAAAAGCTATTTAGCTTTTAACAGAATGTTCAACTTTTTGCTGAATGCTAAATACTCTGTGAACTATTTTGCCGAATTGCCATAATTGCGATAAGCACTCGGTCCAGCAGAAATAATAATAAATAATAAAATAATAATAAAATCGTTTATTGCCATGAAGAGAGAACATATAGAACATAAAAAAAAGTTAATGAAATGCTTGTTTCAAGATGTTTGTTTCTTGTTTAACGCAAGAAAACTGAACGTGTTGTCAAAATTAAATAAATAAGTGGTATTTTTTAATACTTAAAGAATATCTTAATCATATATGTGTTTATGACCTTTTCTGTAATATAAAAATAACAAGTTTTTAAAGCATAAATTACTAACCTTTCATTGAATTTCCAGACACAACCATCAAATTGAACTTATTATTGACCAAATCGAACACTTGCCCTCTGACTGTAGAGACGGTATTCCTTTTAAATTTGCAATACAATTTCCCATCGATGGCGGAAGATTCTAATAACTGAACTATATCCTGAGGAGACTCGAACCTATTAACATAGGGTTCGGCTTTCGGGTAAGTCCAAGACGTGAATAATTTTATTCTACCATTATCATTTACGCATTCCATCGCACTATCATCACCCATTTTGTTGTCTAAGCTTAGAGCTGTGGCGATGTATTTTGGGTTATCAGTTCCTTGAATTTCGAAAGTATAAGTGTCACCGGCTACGAATATCGCGACTATTGCTTTACAAACGCCGTTTTGTATACAGTTTTGGGGAACCCCAAAGCATAGTTTTGTGTCGGCGCACCCTTGGTATATAAGATCGAGGGGGGCGGCTGTTGGTTTTGGCTGAAAAGAAAATAAGAAGATTAAATAAATGCTATATAATGTGTTTTATATTGGAACATAAGGCACTCTAGTATTTTATAGTACTACTAAGTACTATAATAGTGTCGCGGAATATAGTGCGAACTCGTCATAATAGCACGCTTGTACCATGCCTTACAACAGCGAATGTCAATTTCTAACTTTTGACAATTAGATAACAAGAACAGTTTATTACAAATTTTAATGTGACAGAAAGAGATAACGCATTTTCATGAACAATTTGGAAGTTACTAGAAACATTTTGAATTTTCGATACTAGAATATTCTAAATTTACACATATAAAAAGGCCGGCAGTGTGTCGAGAGTTCAGTTGACGTTCGAAGTCGAGTGAAGATTGCGAAGAGATACGAAATAGTGGAAAGGTGAAGAAGAACATAGTGAATTATTAAAAGTGGTGGTTTATAGTGCTCAGAGACTAAATTAAACTAGTATTGTGTACAAACTGCGCGTGTGTATTAAGTGTAAATAAAAAAAAACTTTTGTGCGAGAACGCTTTTAATTTCCGATCCCGAACCCGTAGAACGTAACAATTGGTGTCAGAAGTGGGATCGGAAATGCCGTTAGTACCGAGGCACGAGAAGGAAGGAGTCACTACACGCGCAATGGCAGAACAGCAAAGGGAAGATTCTGGCCCTAGCACATCGAGGGATGAGACCACGGCTCAACAGAGCACAACGCCAGACATGAACGCCCTTCTGCAACAAATGGCATTCATGATGCAAGAGCAGGCTCGCCGCCAGGAGGAACAGCTGCGCGCACTACAAGATGAACAGGCTCGCCGCCAAGAGGAACAGTTGCGCGCACTCCAAGAGGAGCAGGCTCGCCGCGAGGGAGAACGCGCACGCCACCAGGAGGAACAGCTGCGCGCACTACAAGATGAACAGGCTCGCCGCCAAGAGGAACAGCTGCGCGCACTCCAAGAGGAGCAGGCTCGCCGCCAAGAGGAACAGCTGCGCGCACTCCAAGAGGAGCAGGCTCGTCGCCAGGATGAACAGCTGCGCGCACTCGAAGAAAAGCAAGCCCGACGCCACGATGAACAGCTGCGCGCACTCCAAGAGGGCATTCACAAGGATGTCATAGCCGCTCTTCAACAGAATACGGAAAGAGTGGAAGCCGTTGAAAGAGAAGTTGAGGAAATAAAGACGACACTCGTCACACACGGTGAAGCTTTAGAGGAGCACGATTCAAAACTCTCTAAAATGGAGAAGAGGATGGATCACTTGGAAACTCAGAAATTACCTCGTGGTGTCGACATTAGCTCATCATCAGCAAAGATCTTTAAAGTCCCTTACTTCGACGGCAAATCTTCTTGGGCCGCATTCAAGATCCAGTTTGAGACGATCAAGGAGACAAGTGGATGGACAGATGATGAAGCCCGATCTGCCCTTACCGTCGCACTTAGAGAAGAGGCTTTAAATGTATTGGAGGCGCTTTGTGCTAGCGACCCTGGCAGGAAGACCACATACAGTGAGCTACTTAACGCTTTGGAGTCGCGGTATGGTGATAGTCATCTAGAGCACGTGTACAGGGCTCAAATTAAAGACCGTACGCAACGAGCCAATGAAACCCTGCAGCAGTGGTCCATAGAGATTGAGAGGCTCGTACGGAAGGCATATCAATCCTCGCCATCTACCATAGAAACTATTCTTCTGCAGGCTTTTGTGGACGGGATTCGCGACTCGGAGGTACGCGCCGCTGTACGCCTAAGACACCATACGAGTCTCAAGGAAGCTGTAGCTCATGCTTTGGAGGTTGAAGCTGTGCGCCATGATACAAGAGCTTGGAAGGTGAGGGAAGTAGTTACTACGGAAGGATCATCCACTCGGAGACGTATTTTTAATCCTAGATGCTACGAGTGCGGCGAGCGGGGCCATCTCAGAAGTAACTGCCCTAAAATATCGAACGTTCGGAGACAGTCAGATGTGGCTGTGTCGACTTCTGACCAGCCACAGGAAAACTAATACCAGCCAGGGCTGCGGGGTGGGCGCTGGCCGGGGGATCTTCAACCCCACAAATAGAAGTAAAGCAGACAGTGGATGGAAACACCTTAGTAATACATGGCGCAATTAATGGAATTGTATGTAAACTGACGCTGGATACCGGAGCATCACGAACCATCATTAATAACCGAAAGCTGAAACACATTGCGGACAAAAAGTTGCAAGACCGAAAGCATATCACTCTCATGACGGCCACCGGCCAGCGCGTACCTGTTTGGGGGGAAAGGAAAATTGCTATAAAAATTGGGGACAATATTTATTGGCATAAAGCAATAGTCGCAGATATCGTCGATGATTGCATCATTGGATTGGACTTTCTTCAAAATTACCAGTGTACGATTGACATGAAATATGGAGTTTTAAAATGCAGAAATAGAGAAGTACCGATAAGTGGTGGAGTTCAGGGGAAAGTTTGTTGCTTAAGAGACACCGCTCTTCCACCAAGATCACAGACTCTAGTACCTGTCGCTTTACCTCAGAACAAGTCAGGTAGTCAATGGTGCTGCGCTATCATAGAGAAGTATGAAGATGAGAGCTCGTGGATCCCAGCAAGAGTTGTAGTAGGTAAAACTTCGACATCCATGGTTCCAGTGCTGAACACCAGTGACGCTACGCAAACTATTCAGAGAGGGGAAGTTGTGGGGACTTGCGAAGAGATAGCCTGGTTAAGCAGATGCCAGCAGAATGAGAAGGTGCTTAACAAGGATAAAGAGCAAGCAATGAAACTTTTAGAAGACTGCAAAGAGCATTTCACAAGTTCACAGAAGACGAAAGCTGAAAATTTACTTTACGAATATTCAGATTTGTTCTCGAAACATGACGGCGATATTGGAAGAACCGGTTTGGTGAAGCACAAAATTAATACTGGTGACATAGCGCCTATTCGACAACGACCAAGACGAATTCCATGGGCTAGGGAGAAAGAGGTTGACGACATGATCCAAGACATGAGAAAGAATAACATCATCGAACAATCTACTAGTCCTTGGTGTTCTCCAGTAGTACTTGTAAGGAAGAAGGATGGATCTACAAGGTTTTGCATCGATTACCGCAGACTCAACGATGTAACCAAAAAGGACAGTTATCCCCTGCCTCGAATCGACGACACCTTGGACACTCTCAGTGGTATGAAATGGTTTTCAACTCTCGATTTGAAGAGTGGCTATTGGCAAGTAGACATGGACCCCGTGGATAAGGAGAAAACTGCGTTTTCAACTGGAAAAGGGTTGTGGCAGTTTAAGGTTATGCCGTTCGGGTTATGCAATGCACCAGCAACATTCGAGAGGTTGATGGAACGTGTACTCGCTGGATTACTAGGAGCAGCCTGCCTTGTTTACCTAGATGACATAATTATAGTGGGACGTGACTTCGAAGACCATCTTAAGAAACTCGAAGCAGTATTTGATAAACTAAGGGAAGCAAATTTAAAGTTAAGTCCAAAGAAGTGCTCATTCTTTCGGAGACAAGTGAATTACCTTGGACATGTAGTCTCGGAAAACGGAGTGGAAACGGACCCTAGCAAAATCACCGCTGTGAAAGATTGGCCGACCCCTAAAGACAAAACGCAAGTGAGAGCATTTCTGGGATTGTGCTCTTACTATAGAAGATTTGTAAAAGGCTTCTCTGACATCGCCAAACCACTTCATAAACTGACCGAAGAGAAGAGACCCTTCGTATGGGACAATAATTGTGAATCGGCCTTTCAAGAACTGAAGAAACATCTTTGCCAAACACCGGTCCTTGGGTATCCAGACACAAAGGGAGAGTTTATTGTCGACACTGATGCCAGCAATATCGGTATTGGAGGTGTATTGTCCCAGCGGAAGGGTGATCAGGAGGTGGTAATCGCATATTTCAGTAAGTCACTCTCTAAACCGGAAAAGAATTATTGCGTTACTCGAAGAGAGCTACTTGCTGTAGTGAAAACTTTACAACATTTTAAGAAATACTTGCTAGGACGCAAATTTTTGGTAAGAACCGATCACGCTGCCCTGAAATGGTTATTGGAATTCAAGGACCCCGAAGGACAGGTAGCACGATGGATTGAACAACTTCAAGAATTCCAGTTTGATATAGAACATCGAGGGGGTAAAAATCACAGCAACGCCGATGCTCTATCTAGAAGACCCTGTGAAGACGACTGCAAGCATTGTCAAAGACAAGAGGCGAAGGAATTAGAATCAATTAAAATTATTAGAACAGACTCGTTAGATGAACGTTGGAGTGATGAAGCCATGAAGAGAGCTCAAGAAGAAGACCGAGATATACGACCTATCATGGAATGGTTAAGTAGTGGTAGGCCAAAACCTAAGTGGACTGACATAGCACAGTACAGTACCGCTACGAAAAGTTTGTGGGCACAATGGGACAGTTTGTTGTTACACAACGGAGTATTGTGCCGCAAATGGGAGAGGACACGTGGAAATGATAGCCATCTCCAACTAGTGGTACCTAAAATAAAAGTATCCGAGGTACTTCGAGCCTACCATGATGGTTCTTCTGGTGGACACTTAGGGGTAAGGAGAACGTTAATCAAGATAAAGGAGCGATTTTACTGGCTGCATTGTCGAGATGATGTTGAGGACTGGTGTCGGAAATGCGTGCAATGTGCCTCTGTCAAAGGCCCGCAGACCAGAAGCCGAGGAGCAATGAAATTATACAACGTTGGGGCACCTTGGGAGAGAATCGCATTAGACGTAGCAGGACCATTCCCGATTACTAACTCCGGGAACCGATACATTTTAGTTGTGATGGACTATTTTACAAAATGGCCTGAGGCATTCGCCATTCCAAATCAAGAAGCAGTAACTATCGCAAATATTTTGGTAAAAGATGTATTTTGCAGATTCGGCGTTCCGTTAGAAATGCACAGTGATCAAGGAAGAAACTTTGAATCGCATATATTTCAGGAAGTATGTAAAATCATGGGAGTGCACAAGACTCGAACCACACCACATCATCCGCAGTCAGATGGAATGGTTGAAAGGTTTAACCAGACTTTGGAACGCCATCTAGCTAAGGTTGTGGATAAACATCAAAAGGATTGGGACGAGTTTTTATCATTGTTCCTGCTATCTTACCGGACTGCTGTACACGAAAGCATTACCATAACACCTGCTTTTGCAAATTTCGGAAGAGAATTACGGCTACCAGCGGATCTATTAAGTGGTTGCCCACCGGATACTCCCAGTTGCATCACCGAATATGCCAGCGAACTAAGAGCGAAAATGACTAGTGTTTATGAGCAGATACGAGATGCAGGGCTACAAGCAAGTGAACGCATGAAAACTCGTTATGACCGGAAGGCGACAGGAACGAACTTCGAGGAAGGCTCATTGGTATGGCTGCATAACCCGGTGAGACGAAAGGGTAAATCGCCAAAGCTACAACCCAGTTGGGAGGGGCCTTACAAGGTTATAACGAAAATTAACGACGTCACTTTCCGAATTCAACGTACATCTAGAAGCCCGGCTAAAATCGTGCATGTGGACCGATTAGCCAAATATCACGGCAACAACGATGCTCGAGACGAGCATGTCTTAGGAGGGGGTAGTGTCGCGGAATATAGTGCGAACTCGTCATAATAGCACGCTTGTACCATGCCTTACAACAGCGAATGTCAATTTCTAACTTTTGACAATTAGATAACAAGAACAGTTTATTACAAATTTTAATGTGACAGAAAGAGATAACGCATTTTCATGAACAATTTGGAAGTTACTAGAAACATTTTGAATTTTCGATACTAGAATATTCTAAATTTACACATATAAAAAGGCCGGCAGTGTGTCGAGAGTTCAGTTGACGTTCGAAGTCGAGTGAAGATTGCGAAGAGATACGAAATAGTGGAAAGGTGAAGAAGAACATAGTGAATTATTAAAAGTGGTGGTTTATAGTGCTCAGAGACTAAATTAAACTAGTATTGTGTACAAACTGCGCGTGTGTATTAAGTGTAAATAAAAAAAAACTTTTGTGCGAGAACGCTTTTAATTTCCGATCCCGAACCCGTAGAACGTAACAATAGTGTAGTAACCCTTGCTTCGCTAGATACGTGTAACTTTTAACTTGTAGTAATTTTCATACAAAATGAACAGCTCATAACTTATCTATTTTTTTATTTATTATTTTGGGTTTTTTCCAATTTTTATAATCAACAAAACAAAAAAAGTTTTAAATCGGTCCTATTGTTTTCGTGTTTAGCGAAATTAACGAACAGAAATTGATATATAATACATTATATTTTTAGCTGTTTATGATTAATTCAAAATGATGCAAAGATAATAATGAAATACATAGTAACTTTCTTAGATTCACGCAAATATTTTACTATCTTTTCAGAATTTTTATTGGTATGATGACCATGATTGCTTAATGACATTCGAAAAATCAAAATAAATCCGCAAATTAAAAAAATATAGTTTCATTTATAATTAAATAGCACTTTGTAAGAAAGTCAACATATTATTTAAATATACCTTTGTTTCCATAATAACAGGAGGTGCTGGTGTGGGGCGCGACGTGGGGCCGGTAGATGCTGGGGTCGTTATCACAGTGTCTGGTGTTACCACTTCTACGAGTGGCGATTCCACATTTTTCCAAAATGTTGCATAACTTTGGGCTACTGTTGCTCTGCAAAACGAGTACTTTATTTTAATACATTTACTTTTTATATATAAAACTTTAGCCAGCGTTTGTCATCTTTATTTATTTTAATATTTTTTGTTTTTTTTTCTATTCGGCAGAGATAAATTCAACAAATGAAACATCATAAAAATTGGTCTGGCTCTCAGTCAGTCTTATATACATATAATTAATAAATTCTAGCTGTGTATAATCTGTACATTAAAATTGTTTGAAAATTCCTATCGAAATAGTCTAGTTATTATTATGATTCCCGAATCTGTAGTTTTTAATTTTTTTTATTTATCTGTGACCGCATCACGAGAAAGCTATTGGACGGATTTTGATAAAATTTGAGATGATGATTGATGATGATAGCTGGTCAAAATATAGGATCCTTTTTAATGCCGGAAGATATATTTTCTAAGACATTTACGCTAACCCTTGAAACGTACCTATCTATTTATAAACGAAGTTATTTGGTGTAACTAACATCATATTATGTTTGTAACAGACATAATTTATATTTATTATTCTTTATTTTATTTATCATATTTATTATATTTATTTTTTAAATAATAAATGATAATAATTAAACATCACTTTTCTTTCGGCCTTTAATAGCAATAATGAGAGCATTCGTATTTTAGTAACTACAGAAAATTGCAGCGATTTAATTTATGTAAAACATAATGATTAAACAGAGTCCTTCATTTAGTATAATTATAAAAATATTTCAAGTCAATAATTTGCAAAAGGTTATTATAATTAAGTGCCCCAATTAAAGTCTATTTCGAATAGATTTTAACTGAGGTATTTAATTAATAACCTTTTGCAATAAAATATTCATAAAAAATATAAGAACAATGATTAGTAGTAATCTCTAAATAAGTACAGTAAGCCTTAGCACTTTGGTTAAAAGTGATTAAAAGTGTAGTAGACATCTATTGTTGTACATAAAGCTGGCAAGATGTTTGTTACGGTTTTATTTTCGAATCTACTAAAACATATATCTACACATAAAATTATAACTTAATCGAATCTGTACATGATTTAATATTTATTAGATAATCCTTTTACAATAGTCATTATAGTCGATACAGATTACAGAGGCAGAAGAATTTTTAGAATTTTTCTTTGACTGCCACTCTGTTAGTCGTAACTGCATTTCTAAAGGACAACTGGATAGATTTTAATGAAATTTGGTATGATGATAGCTAGTTATCCGGGTCAACGTATAAAATATTGTTACAGCAGGAAAATATCACACCTCTAAAAAATCTTTAGTAACCGTTAAGACGCATATATACTCGTAGATATAATTTTCTACATTTTTTTAAAATTTAAATTCAATATTAGGTAGAGCAGTAGGTAGAGAGTTACAAGAAAAAGCTAGCTAGAAATAGTCGCAAAAAACTAAAGTCAGTCGAGATAAATTCTAAAAACCCGTAAAGAATGACTGCTTCTATAATGTAAACACCATTACTTCATTATAAATTAAAACAATAATATTGTTATAAACCGGTTATCAAGGTTATAGAATACAGACAAACATCAATTAGAAGTAGGTACAGCGTAATGTGTAAGGCAAAGTAACAAAGGCTTAGTGTTAATTATAATATAAATGACGATTGAGCTGACGAGACTCGAAATTGTCAGATTTTTTCACACATATGTTTCTTATGGTACTTTGTTTTATTATTATTATATATTATAGTAATAAATGATACTACAGTCTTTTTATCTGTTAACTTTTTACATTGAAACCATTGATTTCGATGAACTTGGGATATAAGCTACCTTTTCTCTTACTACTATAAAAGCAAAGCTGCAGGAAAAAACTAGTGAAATTACCATATAGCAAAATATAAATCGAATAGGTATAGAGACAAAGATTATATATGTATAATAAGCGACTTCTCAGAACTGATATATTTTGCCGCCAGTAAAATGTATACTATATGTTGACCCGGATAAGCTATCATCATTGAAAATTATATCATTTGTCCAGTACTTTTCTCGTGACAGACAGACATACAGACAGACAAAATTTTAAAAAGTATAGGTTCAGCCTCTTTATCGTTTAAATTTACTATTTCAATATGATTTTCCAAAAAATATTCAATGTTCAGATTCGATTAAGTTACAATTTTTTTATATGTTCTATACAAGATTATTTTTTTCAAACTACTACTGTGTTGTTATCAACATAAAAACTTTTATAATATAGTTGTAGTCTGATAGATTTTTATATAAAAATATATTACCTAAAAGCGATGCCCCCCAAAAAGTCATCAGGGGCCTTCCAAGTGAATGTCAAGGGCTGTTTTTCTTCCGGACTGGTATGAGTGACCGTGTCGTTCTGGCCTCTACAACTTGTTATTTGTGCTAGGTCTGAACCAGGAACTTTTGTGAATTTACCCACTACTTTTTCCATATCCTATAAAAAGAAAGACAAGGAAATAATAAATAAATATTAAATATTAAAAAAATAGATTAAATGACTTCACACATATTATGGTCCTCCAATTCTAAAATCACAGAGAAATCACTTTAAGACGTCCTTAGTTGTTACAATAAAATTTTGTGTTTTATATTTCATATATATTGGAAAAAAATTGTAACAGCAATAAGAATTTTGGTAAAATAAATAAAGCATACTACGTATTATATACAAGTAAAATTATCCAATTAGTATACTTCGTTCAAAGATTATATACCGTATGATTTTTACCTGTATTTCTCTAGCTTGTAAAAGAAAGCCCCCGATAGGCACAGGAGCTCCAAATGGGCTTCCAATGGTGACGTTGATCATGTCACCTTGTCGAACTTGTGATGAAGAAGTGATTAGACTGTACGGAGGGACTGACGATTGTGCTGGGATTTCACTGTGCCTCGGTGTTTGGTCCAAACACGCCTGGAAAATGTATTTAACATTATTATTTCGAAATTACTTTGAAAACAAAAATAGTATTTATGAAATCAGCCCACTTCACTTTTACGGGCCTCCCTTCAATATAAGGGGGATCAGGCCGTATTCCAGTGCGTGTTGGCGGACTTCATATGTCTTTCGAAAACTTCTCTCAGACATACAGGTTTCATCACAATGTTTTTCTTTACCGTAAGACAAGTGGTAATCACGATAGAAAATATTCGCACATAAAAATATCAGATGTGGGAGACCCGGATTTGAACCCGCATCAATCGGTTATCCAAGCGAGCAGGTTACCACTGGGCTACCACTGTCACAAAAACTTATCATCGTAAAAACATATTAGGCAGTAGGGCTTAGTTAAAATCTTTTTCGAAACTTAGAAATTTTGCTCTAATATTAGGTAAAGAAGCATTAAAAATTAGTCAAATTGGCCCATCTATTCTCAAGCGAAGTGCTTATCGACGAAAAGATTTTTTTATATAGTATTAAAAATCTAATCGTAAAAACATTTTTATAACTATTATTATAACTGAAGTAATATATTAGGTATATAATATTGTAAAATAATCATTAAAACTTTCTTAATTATTCATCGTCGCATTACGTTCTTACCATCGGTGGTGCACCGGAGCCATACTGTTGTGAATATTTAACGCATATCAACACTATCATTAGTATCAACCCCATATTTCTTTTCCGCGGCAACATTGTCATTGGTTATATCTGAAACAAAAAACAAAAAAAAAAATTAAATAAAATTAAGTTTTAATTAAGTTTAAGGAAATACTGCCTTACTGAGTGTTCAAATTCATGGTAAGTACGTATTATAAATTGCGTAAAGGCAACGAAGTATTTTGTTATTGCTAATAAAACTAAAAATATATGTAAGGCTTATTTGTGTTATGACAAACAGTCAATACTATATGATATCCTCTAATACTTATATAAAAATCTCTTGTCAGTGTTTGTTATCGAACTCCTTCAAATTTTTTTTGTGTATATTTGGTAGATCTGAGAATAGGTCGTAGGCTATTTTTTATTTCCCTAGGCGATGAGGGTGGCCCTCCAGATTTTTATTTATTTTCATCCTTCTACCAACAATCCCTATTTTTAGTAGTGATTAGAAAGCGGGCGGAGCCGTGTGAATCGCTAGTTCTTATACATTTTTAGTCATCAATTTTCGTCATCTTATCCAAGCCGGTAGCTGTCGTTAGTTCCGCAAACAGCCACTACAGTGCTTACATTCCACTTATAAATAAATAAATAAATAGCACGTAAAAACTACTATTAACTAAATTTGCATATCAGACTAGATATTTTAGTGCACAACGACTGAGTAACAGTAAAATTTTACATTCTTAATGCGTGTATTTTTATTGGTGCTCCATGACGTATACGGAAGTGAGGTCATGGTAGAGTGAAGGGGAAGCCTTGAGGACTCGGATACTTATAATGGGTGTGGTTTTTGCAAAACGCCGGATATGTATTACAGTATTATTTATTACAGCCTTTTGATTAATTAAATATCTATAAAATAACGATTACGTACGTCGATAACAAATACCGCTACGGGTAAATTGAATCAAAAAGAATACTAGGATTAGAATAAAATTAAATAATAATTAATAAAAAATTATAATTTATGAACATAATACGAAAATTGACTACCGTTAGAGGTTATTTACGTTACCGTTACCGTTAGATGTTAAGATGAAAAAATGAATCTGAAGGTCATCATAACCAATCACTTAGATTTTTTCTAAACATTAACTATAAGAAATGAGTATTGAATTATTAATATAAAAATATGGTAAAAAATTAAATGAAGCATTCTATTGTAAATGTTAAAGACATGCCTTTAATTATATTATTTGCAAGAAACCTCATTGTTTGAAGTGATAACTGTTTGAGTGAAGGCTGAAGTCTGAACAAAACAGCACCTATCAAATCAAGGTCTGTAAAATTGTACGACAAAGTTTTTTTGTTTTCATCATGGTCAGCGTTCCTCTATGTATGTATGTTTTTGGCCTTATTCATGTCCCACTGTTGGGCACGGGCATCCCTTAAATACAAGGGGTATCAGGCCATAGTCCACCGCGCTGGCCAAGTGGGGGCGGACTTCACATGTCTTTCGAAAACTTCCTGGATTCTCTCAGACATGCAGGTTTCCTGACGATGTTTTCCTTCACCGTAAGACAAGTGATAATCACGATAGAAAAAATTCGCGAGACCCGCATCTGAACCCGCATCACCTCGGTTATCCAAGCGAGTGCGTTACCATTGAGCTATAACTGTCTTTTATTTATTTGTATGTATTTAGCCCTATTTTTTAACGTCCCACGGCTGGGTACGGGTGGTCTAGTACGAGAGGGCATCGAACCATTGTCCATACTTTACAGCTATGTATTTAACTAACCCCAAATCGGTTATTACAATCAAACATGAAAGCGTTCTTGCGTTACGAGTTAATTATACGTTAAATGACTTAATTGCGTTGAATAATAATAATGTATACTGCAAAAGAAATATTCTTTTAACTACAGAGGTTATATAATCAATACTACACATTGCTAAACTTATCTTAACACATTGATATCCTTAAAAAAAGAAGTAAGGCTTATGGCATTTTTAGATTTTTATTTTGGATGCCAAAAGCTACATTAACACCACCAGTAATTCATATAAAATTCCTGTTTAATTCTATAATACATATATCAAATTCCTGTCGTAAGTTAGGTAAATTAACATTACAATTCGATTATTAGGATACGCCGTAAGCTAGCTGACATTGCAGCGCTAGTCCAATGCAAGGTCGCATACACGCCCGGCGGCCCTATTTCATTGATATTTACAAAAACACGAAAGAGTCGTACCGAAGCTGTCAATTGGCAAAAAATATATAAAAAAATAAATGTGTGGCACTCGGGGACTGCCGCAGTAAAGCTATTGCATAGCATTTTTTATCAACTTATGCAAATATAAAAAACGACACTTATAATAATAGAAAAAAGAGTATTTAATACATAGAAAGTTTTATTATAAAGCATTATCTAGTTAAATAAAGTTTATTTAAATATCATAAAAAAATAATTTTACATAATTAAAATAATTATTATTTGTATCTATTATTAATTTATTGATGTATTTGTAAATTTGTTACATATTAAATAATAATGTAAAAAATTATTTTATTTTATGATGTAAATAAATAATATATACCGTCAACTAACCACAAATTCTACAAACGTACTCAAAGTAATATGTGGAAACAATTTTTATCACTTTTAATCACAGTAAATAATCTTTCAATCAATATTTTCAATCAATAGAGAACACACCGGTTCTCGTCCGACCACCGAAGTTAAGCAACGTCGGGCGCGGTCAGTACTTGGGATGGGTGACCGCCTGGGAAAACCGCGTGACGGCTTTTTGTTTTTAATTTTATAAAAATTCATTTTATTTCAGTCTTCAAACAATATTGTCATATTAAATATGTTGTTTTAAACTTATTTGTTTTTATATATGATGTTAAACTGAATGTCGAAATGATGACACTGAACGTCGATGAAGTCCTGAATCGCGCTATCGAAATATTCTAACTCGTTGAGTATATATACAATGTTGTCGAACGTCCAGTGTAGGAACGCCAAAAACCTGGACCCCAAGCGCGAAATATCTCGGTGTCCATATTGATCGCTTACTAACAATGAAGAACATCACAGCAGTGACCAACACAGCGAAAGCAGCGATGGCACTACTACGGCCGATCATAATCGTCTCCAGACGATACAGAAATAGCCTTCAGAGAGTCGTCGGCGCTCCTCGGTAAGCGAGAAATGCTACTATACAGCGCGACCTTATGTATATGTTGACGAATTTATCCGCAGACTGGCCAGAGGGTGCTAGAGACTGCGGACGCCTCATCCCACGACCACATCCGTAACATCGCGCTGTGGCACGCTCGCCCACCGGACAGATTCGGGCTCCCTAGGGGACCTCTTGGACCCCGATGACGCCCGGAGTCGTCGCAACAATCGATCGCTGATCGCTTAGCTGGGCCTTCCCTCAGGGTAACTAAGGGAATCACCCGGCTGGGCTGATCGCCCGTGCATCTGTCTTTTTGTTCTAAAGGTGACTAAAGCGAGGGTGTTCTTAGGTATAAATGAAGACAATACTATACGGTAACCTTGTCCTGATGTTGCAACGTCACCTGGAATCTGCACGAGACTCTTTACCAAAATACTGCGGATTTCATGTTTAGGTTCATTAATATGGCTTCAGTGTACATAATGTTATTATTATTAATTTAACTTATTGTGTATGAATAATATTCTCACGTTATCCATTAACGCCCGTAAATTCGCAGGTAAAGTCATGCTATAAATTAAATGTAACCTTAGCAGCTTACATTTAATGTCAAAATAGATATGAAAGTTACGTCGTTAATAATTTATTACTGTACTTTAATTGATAATAAAGTACCTAGAATAAGGTGTAATAGCTGTAAACTTAAAAAAAAACTACTTCAAAGAAAACACAAGAAGTGAAAAATATGGACGTAAAAAAATTATCACGAGTATATAATAAGTATATGTACATATAATATTACTAGGCAAAACTAAAACATTATTTCTTATCTATAATTAATTAGATTAAATTATTTAATATTTAATATTAAATAAAATATTTAGTTCTAAATTATAACAATTGTATATAATAATATAATATATTTTATATTAATAATGTAATATAATATATAATGAATTATGTAACATTATACAAATCTAAGTGATTTACAATGTTACATTTAATTTAAAAAAAAATGTAAACTTTAATAATAATAAATAAATAAAATAAAAACAAACTAGCCTTTCCCACGGTTTCGCTCGCGTTATAAAGGCTGGAAACCAAATACCTCGCAAAGCTACCGGCGTCCATCCCCCATCACGACCTCCCATCTTGCATGCGGTAATTATTATTTTGTTGCGGAGTTATATTAAATCTATGGTATCTCGTAAGATATTAATTGAAATCAATTATCAAAAATGCCAATTGCAATTTTGTTCAAAATGAGTTACTTGTGATGAGGTGTGTTATTTATTTAGGTAAGGATCAACATCATGTTCATAAAACACCTTCACAAATCACGCATTATTTTAAAATAAATTTTATTACCATAAAAATGGGGATCAATTCTGTCATACGTGATTTTTGCATAACTTTAACTGTTTAATAACTTTGAATTACTTAATCAGATATTGTCAGAGTCGGTGCCAATTGACCATTACTGTAGTTTTAGTGCAAGACATAGCAGAGGCAAAGAAAGAAGAAATTACTAATTAAAAAAAAAATTCATATTTTCTACACTAAGCGGTTTATTTAAATATCATTATTGCATATAATTCACTTAGTTTACAGTGCTAAGTATGTATGTATATATATGTACGTAAGTATGATTTTTGGCAGGTAAGTCTATATGACTGATTTTGTAATAAAATAATCTAAAATTTGATATAACTTTCGATAAGTTAGCAGAACGATGGAGTCACCTATATTGACTTACTTGTTCACATTGGCTTGCCAGGTAGCTATACACAAAAATGAGTAGGCAAGCCTACTGAGGCATATTCTGTGTGTTAAAAACTAACAGTGAAATAAAATTTGGTTATCAAAAGAATGAAAGTGATGAAAAAAAATCGATTAAAGTTAATTTAATTAAAAATAGCCATGATCACTTTCAGATAGGCAAGTAATTATAGGCATATTTGTTTATAAATTATATTTGTTAAAAAATATGTCTCATCTGGTTATCAGATCGGTGAAGGTCGATCTCTCACCGGCTCTTAGAGCACTACAAACGTAACGTAACGGCCTGTCCGCACAGCGAAATTTCACCGCACGAATTTTTTTTTCAGCAATTCAGTAACACATCAATCTTATAGGAGTATCCGCACTGGCGGATAAAAATTCGCGCGGTGAAAATTTGCAGTGCAGACAGGCCGTTATTAATTAGATGTTCGTCTCAGTCGGGACTTGCATCGAACTGAGAGAAATCGTGAGAATATTATTCGCAGTGCGTTATAAATGTAATTCGATCACGGAAAATAAATCGCGCGAATAAAATTTCGCAGTGCGGACAGGCCATTATTCATTAGACGTTCGTCTCAGTCGGGATCTGCACCGAATTGAGAGTAGTTGTGCGAAATCTTATAAGCAGTGCGTAATAAATGTAATTGCGATCATGGAAAATAAATCGCGCGAATTTTATTCGCGCGGTGACTTTCGCAGTGCAGACAGGCCGTTATTCATTAGACATTCGTCTCAGTCGGGACCTGCATCAAACTGAGAGAAATCGTGAGAAATTCTATTCGCAGTGCGTTATAAATGTAATTCCGATCACGGAAAATAAATCGCGCGAATTAAATTCGCGCGGTAAAATTTCGCAGTGCAGACAGGCCGTTATTCATGAGACGTTCGTCTCAGTCGGGACCTGCATCGAACTGAGAGAAATTGTGCAAAATTTTATTCGCAGTGTGTAATAAATTTAATTTACTTAGATCACTGAAAATAAATATAAAAAAGGTAAAATTTCGCAGTGTGAACAGGCCGTAAAACTAGTAGGTTTGATTGGCATCTAGCGTGATATTAAATCAAATGCAGGAAACACTATATACTTATAATTTTTTTATTAAAGAAAAAACATAAATGATAAGATCTTTCATAAGTCAAGGAGAAAAGGTCAAATTTCCATTTTGTTTATACAGAATGGAACAAATGGAACAAGTATTAAAGTTATCGAGTATATTAAGTATTGAAAAATCAATATTTACGTAAAGAAGACAATACTTTACTCCAAAAAAAAACAATAACTAAGTTTTTTTTAAATCTGACTTGAACTGTAATCGAACCCATTAAACACGTCGCCGTCACTTATTTTATCGAATTCATCACTAAGAATATTGGTCAATCAAACATAGAATTAAGGAAAACCATGAAATCTAACAATAACTCATAATTATACCGATTCTAATTTTTATTAAATAATTTCCATCTATTTGTTCCATCCCTTATACCACATTAACACAACCTTTCGTGACGAAAATAATCTAGGGCGAAATTAAATTGAAGAAATGTTTCTTATGTTAATAATTAATCAGTTTTATCGGGTCATACTGAATGTGGAACGAGGTTAACTGCTAAAGAGTTTAGTAAACCGTAAGCTTATCAAGTAATCCAAGAAATAAAATAATAAACACGAGTATACTTATATAAGTTGGGTATACGTACCTTTGACTTCTAGCAAGAAATATCCTTACTTTAAAGTTATTATAAAAGAAAAAGAGTATCATGGATTGAGATTATTAGTTCAGTACTGTTTGTAGAACTGTTTCACGGGATAATGGCAAAAAGCCAACGTCACGTGGTGTTCCCAGGCGGTCATCCGTCCAAGTACTGACTGCGCCCGACGTTGCTTAACTTCGGTGATCGGACGAGAACCGGTGTGATCAACGTGGTATGGACGTTGGTAATAGAACATACGAAACGATCGTGCGCTTAGAAAGTATTGGTAGCGTCAGTGGAAGCAACAAAAAAACAAAATGAGAATCAAAAAGCCAACGCACCTAGGTGCGTAGATTCTAGAAAACCTTTGTACTGCCATTAAAAATGTTTGATTCATATGTTTTTTATATAGGAGAAGCATACAAAACTTTGTTGTAAAATATAAAATTAACCGAAAAACACACAGAAAACACACATTTACGCGGAATATAAGACGAAGGAAGTGGATATGTTTACAAACTTCCTCCGTGTCATATTCTCATAAGATGGCAATCCGCCGTGACCGGAAAAAGATCAACCGCAAAATTAGCAACGATACGTTCAATCCGAGGCACAGGTGTTTATTATATATAGGTAATTATTAATTAACTGCTAGTTACCCTCACTCACCCATCCTCGCTTGATGCGAGAGGTGCTCCCTGCCTAAATTTTGTACTTTAAATCCGGTCCTATCACAAAATACGTTCTTAGCGGACGTCTACTAACTATAAACTACCTCCCTGCCATATCATCTTTATATCTTAAGCGATTTTCGATAGTTCGTGATGAGGGAGTTAGTGACCCTTTGCTTTTATATATATTTAGATTAGATTTAGCTCTTTTTAAGATCCTTCATAGTCTTTTCCACATAATAATAGTTTTTAAATTATTTTCAACATGATTATCATGGACTTTTTTAACATATATTTATGAACGCTCGCGTTGATCTTTTATCGACATATTTTAATATGAAAATTGACAACACAAACACTGTATTGGTATACATTGTAAAATATATTAATATAATATAATATAATATAATATAAAAGATCAACGCGAGCGTTCATAAATATATGTTAAAAAAGTCCATGATATATTAATATATTTTACAATGTATACTAATATAGTACTGTATATACTTATTCTGTTAACGAAACATAAAATAAAATGTATACGCCAAAATACTTTGTTAGTGGGTTATTAATTGTTACCTTGTTGAGAAATTGCGTGGGAACGGCCTCTATTTGCCGTCTTGCCTACTCGTAGTATGTACTACCGAGATAAGTATGATTTGTATACGTTTGAAGTTATATATGGTTATAATTATTAAGCGTAAACTATTAAATATTAGTAGTTAGTACATTTATTAAAAAATTGGACAAGTGTGAGTATTTGTATATCGAGGGTTTGTAGCATGAAATATAAAACTTGGGTTATGTTTATATTAAAATTAAATTTACTATTATACCACATAATTGAACACACAAATAAGTTGTGTTTCAAATATTTCAGAAGTTTTTAAAATCAGGTTCGTTCTTTATATTGTTCTCAGAAATGAGATATTTTCCCCACAGTTAAAAGTATCCCATATGTTGACCCGCATAACCAACTGTCATAATTCCCAATTTCATCAAAATCTGTCGAGTGGTTTTCTTGTGATGCCGTCACAAGCAGACAGACAAAATTTCTAGAAACTATAGATTCGGCTTTTGTATGGATAATTATGGATATTTCAATATGATTTTCCCAAAAATGCTTAGTTAGAAATTTAGTACCTATTATGTTATACCTTCGTTGCATATATGTACAAATACTTTACACATAATTTGTAGTATATTTAATTAATATTAAAGCATTAAATAAGTTAATTTTACCTGTTTGTTATCAGTAAAAGTTGAACAAATTATACATAGACAAGAAAAACGACAGGTCAGTGCACTCGGGTGCATGTTGATCGATTATTTCGAGTGTTATCGGCGTAACAATAATAATTAAAAAAGTATACTTAGTAGTTTAGTCATACTTAATAATCAGTATCACTTTTTTGTTGATTGTAAATACTTGAGTTAATTGCATATTAACTACTCTAGTACTTAGATGTTGCAATTATACAGCAGGTCTTATTTGCTACAAGTAAATATTTGTCGTGGTGGGCGGCTCAGTAGCGTCCGGCAATCCGGCCGGACGTAAAGCCAAGAAACGCGCAAGGAGGAGAGGGTCCACTTCAGGCAGTGTGTCATGCGGGTTGCTCCTGGTACTTCTTTGATGCAGAGTAGGCTGTGGAGCAACTCCTTAGCTGTGTGGTCTGCTTCAGCATAAGTGCCAGCCCTCGGGAAGTCGTTGTTGAATGCGAAATGCGCGTGCGATCCTGCGATACCTCATTAAGACGGATGCTGGATGCTTGGCCCCACATAATCACCTATTTCTACAGATGTCATGCGTTAATGCATTTCCCAAGGGTAAAAAAACAAGTTAATATTTAAACACGGAATTGTAAAAATCCCACGTAGAACAATTAAATATTATTACGAGTATGATACAATCACTCGATCTCAGATTATAATAATGAAACATTAATAAGCTTCTAGTCATTTTCTAGTCATGTAAAAATTGAGATAAATATATAAAGTTTCTTACAGTCATCATTGGCTTCGTGTCTATTGCTATAACGGTATTTACTTTTAATACATAGGTAGTTTTAAACTTGTTTTGATTCAGGCCTCAAAGTGTAAAAAACAAGTAATAATAAGTGGATGTGTTTTAATGATATCTTAATACTAACAACATACCTAACATTTCTCAGAGATGAAGTACTTTCACACAGTTAAAAAATCCTATATTTTGACCCGAATATCAAGCTGATCCGAGAGATCACAGAAAGACAAAAGCTCTTAGAACTATAAGATTCGGCATCTGTTTCGATAATTATTACTATTTAAATAAGATTTACCAAAAAATATTTAATGAACAGAATCGACTTACTTAGTTATATAATAGGTATATGTTATATAGTGTATTATATATTATAGATAGATATACAGAGATGAAAATATACTGCGTCGTAGTGAGCTCTCGCCGTGCAATTTTTTTAAATGATTATGTATTTTGTGTTAATAAGACGTGTTAATACATAAAATAAAATACTTGTCCTATAAATATAAAACAAAGGTGAGAATCTTTCCGTATGAGAATATTAATAAGAGGAAGTTAACTTTATCAAAAATTAACTTAATAAACCCGCTTTTTAATATTTGTATGGCCTTGATTGTTAATAATTTGTAGGTAAGGTGCGTTTATATGACGTCATTTTATAGTGATTTTAGAGGTCGAGCTAAAGCTTGTTATTCAGTCCAGATATATGAATTAGAAATAGATACGTACTACAATATGTCGGAACATGATATTGTATCTTCATATTTTTTATTATAACGGAGTAAAACATGACATGTCGTGTCATCTGCTATTATGTAAGAATAATCAGTACATATAAATAAAATTGAAGTGTCTGTTTTTAATTTAAAATTAACAGCTTTTCACGGTATATACAGTACTTATACATCAAAAATCAATTTTTATAATTTTTGTCTGCCTGCTTGTTCCGGTTAATCTCTGAAGGGGCTGGACCGATTTTGTCAGAACTTACTCGCAGATATAGCTAATGCTATAAGGAGTAACTTAAGCTACTTTTATTTTATAAGAAAATTATATAAACCGTTTAATTTATTTTCACTTACATACCTACAGTGAAGCGGGTTGGGATTGCTAGTACATAATAAAAATAATAATTATACATATTCTGTAAGGTATATAATTATAATGATAATAGAATCATAATAATATCGTTCAATATAAAACTTTTAACTATAATATAATTTATAACTATCTAGGTACATTTATTTATATTTCAGCATAAATTATAGTATATCTTATGAGATAGTGACAAGCCAGCTTTAAGAAACTGGTTTTTGGCACGACTGCTTTATTTACGGGGGCTTTTCGATGGTGTAAAATTCGACTATTATTCGAGACGTGCACATCTTCTATTTTGGTTTTTCCTCAATTTCCTTGTTTGTTATTGACAAAATTCCATAGCCGGTTTTCGTTACGTCCAGTATAGGTCTTTATTATAATAATTAATATATGTACACTTACAAAATGACATGTGGATATGCAATACATATAAATAAAGCGTTTTAAGCGGGTTCAAATTCCGGGTCTTACATTTCTAATATTTTCATATGCGAAGCATAATTCCAACGTGTTTTCCATTCCATCCAATTCCATTACAGATACCATGATTACAGTGAAAGAAAACATCTACATACCTATTGTCTAAGAGAACCTAGAATTTTTAAAAGACATGAAGTCTGCTAAATCGTACATAATATACCTACCTATCGCCCTACCACCTTTATTACCTCAATACCGTGTACAATATGATCAAGCGCTTCGATCGTTTAATTCTCTTTGAAGACAATTATTTTAATTAGTTATATTATATACTAGCATTTCCCGCGGCTTCGCACGCGTTGTACAGACCGGAAACCAATTTTTTTTGAGTCGCACATTATGATAATAATTCTCAGAACTATCGCCCGCCCTTCCCATTTTTGCAACATTTTTCATTGATGCTCCGCTTCTATTAGTCGTAGCGTAATGTAATATAGCCTATAACCTTTCTCGATAGACGGACTATCCAACACAAAAAGAATGTTTCAGTACGCACCAGTAGTTCTTGAGATTAGCGCGTTCAAACAAACAAACAAACAAACAAACAAACAAACTCTTCAGCTTTATAATATTAACAACAGACAAAGGTTTATATTATAATCATATTTATTTGTTTAGTTTTATAGGCATTAGAATTTTTACACTAAATATTTTATAACCAACAATTTATCATTCCTTCGTCTTAGTCATTGTACTTCCTCCTCTATTTTTTGTATTGTTTCTTTACTATTTCAATGATTCAAATAAGTTGTCAAAACAATGAGTAAGTCAATATTGACTAATGATTCCTTCTATGCCTTTGATAAGTATTTATTTAGTTTTAAGTGAATAATAAGGATGTGATATTGTGCTTTATTTTCTTTTAGACGTATTTTGTACAGGCGTAGTTTATTGATCAGTGTCATGTGGAAATATCCGGCCACGAAGAGACCGCTGTGAAATTAATTACTCATAAGTTATTTCAACCACAGATGACAATAACACAATTTTTAACCAGTAATCAAAGTATTATATATACTAAAAGAAGTAAAACATTGCAATTATTATTGTAGCATTTATCGCAAACAATTTGGACGATTTTTCTTTATTATTTATCACTCTTAATTTTAAGTAAATTAATAGATAATATGATTTTTTTCTGTTTCTTATCGTTTAACGCCTTACTTTGAACTCGTATGTTTTAAAAAATGAGAGAAATTATAAACAATTCACAGATAATTTATAAAAAGTAAGTTGTCAAAAGCAAATTAAAAACAATTTGCATGATATCTCTTCGTAGTAACATGCAATACCAAAAAGTATAGATTAGGCACAAGGTGTTTTCAATCTTATTCATTGAGAAATACAGTTCATATTAATATGAAACGACACTACCTTTGTTATGTATGAGAGAAAAAAAGAGTGATAGGTGTATGAATGCAAAATAAGCCTTCTTTTCATACAAATACGAGTCATTTTGGTTCATTTCAAATATGTCCGTGATGTACAGTACAGTAATAGCGTTAATTCGACATGGGTTTACACTTTCTCTAACCACATAATATAAACATTAAGCGATACGTATTACACCAGCTTCTCTTTTTTCACATTATCGTGGCCACTTGCCCTTGTTTCGTAGGCTCCAACAAAAATACGTATTGTTGTTACTAAAATTGATACACTATTAAAATTTAATTTATTCTGTGTTCATTTTAAAACTAACAATTATACAGATAATATGCAAAATTGTGTACAATTCATAGGAACATTCCTATACTTTTAAGTTTTAGTTCAGTACCTACCTAGCATAGTAGGTATATAAATATTAGTTTATAATGCAAAAGCTCCTTTTTAATAATAGGTACTAGATAACTTCGTCTTTTGCTCTAGCGCGAGCAAAGACGCGGGTTCCGCTAGTGTATCATACATTTAAACCTGCTTCTTGAATCATTCTATCTATTAAAAAAACAGCATCAAAATCCGTTGCGTAGTTTTAAAGATCTAAACATACCTACATAGGGACAGACAGACAGCGGTAAGCTACTTTGTAATATATTATTATTATTTAGTATAAATACTATGTAGTGATTATGCTTAATGTTTAAATAAGGATAATATTACCTAATTAGTAGGTAATGAGTTCATGAAACTCATAAGTAAAGTTAAAAAGCAAAACATTTTACATTAGGTATCTAAATATTTGATAGGTACCATAAATTAGGTACTAATCTTTCGAGATACATGAAATAAATGAATAATATACAAATAATAACAGTTTTGACAAGTAGGTAGGTATCTACACAGTCCGTTCTGCCTTCCGCCTTATGTACATATTATCGACATATTTCATCAAAACCTGTACAACCATTCAACGTTGAGGCCAATCAGCTAGGTATATAAAATTATGATAAATGCATTAAATATTTTAAATAACTATGTGAATTTTAAAATAAACTGGAGGGTACTTATGTAAATTGTAGAATAATAGTATGTGCTGTTGACTTTTAAAAGTTATTAAAAAATAAAATGTAAGTAGGTACAATGCTAGGCTCAAACTGATAAATTTCATTTATTGCGTTAACCCACCTCATCATGACATTTTCAGGTTTAGGATGCTTTATTTCTCAAAAAAAAAAAAAGAATATTAGAATTCGTTTACATTTTTTTAATTAAAATACCTATAGCTAGAAGGTACCTACTAAAGATAAAAAATAATAGTTTAAAATATAGATATGACACTTTGTTTTGACGAAATAATTATTCGAATCAGTTCAATATTTGTAGAGTTTATCGATTTCAAACGGTTTATCAATTCATTCGTTTGTAAAGCCCATCCAGTTATTACCTATATTGATTTTCATATAAGTAGATAAAGCCAAATATATATACAGATTCTAATAACATTTTTTTAATGGTTACTGAATGTATAGACACTTTAGTATGTATGTATAGATGTAAAATTGATCTCAGAGTGTCAGTGTGTCCAACAATTTTACTAGAAGTACTAAACCGGTTTGCCTTTAACCGCATACTTCGTTCCGTCGCAACGATTCTAGGTTAAATTATTGCACGACTTGTCACTAATGTAGATATATACCTATACATACTATGAAGAAATATCCTCTCGACCGATATAAAATACATTATACCTTTGGCCTACACCAAATCCCATAATTAAATGTCTCAAATGTGTGAAGAAAAAAAATCGTACTATTATGTATTTCACGAAACATTTCTTTGATTTTTTTTATATTTTAAACGTTTAAATAGTATCTTTTTAACTAATATCGGATATAGGGGCTGAAACTATAATTTCAAGATTATGTTTGTCTGTTACGATATCACACCAAAATCCACTGGACAGATTTTCATAACATTTGACATGTTGATAGCTTTTATATAAAACTAGCGACTCGCCCTCGCTTCGCTCGGGCTCTTCCCTAGATTTAGCACAGGTAAAGCCGCGGGATCTGCTAGTTATGCATATAAACCTTCCTCTTGAATCACTCTATCTATTAAAAAAAACCGCATCAAAATCCGTTGCGTAGTTTTAAAGATTTAAGCGCACATAGGGATATAGGGACAGAAAAGGCGACTTTGTTTTATACTATGTAGTGATGATAGTGAAGTGATGCTTATGTTAATTTTTACTGCTGTCAACTTTGTCAAAGACGAATTTGTTTTGGCATAGTAGGGGATCCCCAATGCTCGACTGCTTCTTTACAATACACGATGAGGCAAGCAATGTACAGTAGTAATAAAAGACTTTAGTAACGAAATGTTACTCGTGATTAGAATTTTAACATTTGTTTCGATGTGGTTTCGATTAAATTCAATGACGAATTAACAAATACATTCTATTTAAGATACGCAAGTCACGGAATGTACAGATTTTTTTACTTAATATCTCATAATTATATTAATATATACTATGTTATAGTAGATATTATATATAAATATCTATAAAAATAATAAATACCAATAATACCTATGTAATACCTAGTACCTAGGGATAGGGAAAAGTAACTCAACAGACTATCTCAACATTGAGGTATTTTTGTATTTAAATAAAGAAAATTATCTAGAATTAGCAGAATTAAAAATAATATGAAAATTTGTCGAAAAATAATATAGCTACAACATGCTATTCTCACTTCAGTAGTTCATATATTATAACATGTAAGACTAGTAAGTACATAGTATATTTATTTTTAACATCTATTAACACTGTTGCAATTGTACCTATTTAAACTTACAAAAATATTATTAAATATCACAAGCAAGGTTTCGAATTTTTATAGCTGATTTGGCCTTTATAGTTAAATCACGTTGAAATTATTAGAAAAAAATTAGCTCTTGACTATACCTGCACACTAATAGAGGAAGCATGGACAGCATTCCACTTAATAATTAATGACATTGCTCATAAAAATAAATATAAAAGATATCAATCTCACGGGAACCATTTCATTTAATTATTCTTTCGGATAAGAGGAAGCGGTTCTAATACAGCTTTCAGTACTATTCATAACAAAGTAACAAACATTGCAAGTTAAATGATAACTCGTAAGAAAAGATCATCTTTAATGGGCCTATTACATTATTCAGTTTTAAGACAGTCTAATTAGAACTGTCTAAGACAAGCACGCTATCACACCCCCTTAATACCACATGCAAACTTATTTGCAAGGCGTACGTAGCCGGTGATGGTGTCAGACTGATTTGCTTACTCTTGCACTACGCTCTTAGTAAGACTGTCTTAATACTGAATAGTATAATAGGCTCTTAAAATCGTCTCTATTATATTCTTTTTTTAGGTAAGAAGGTGGGCGGGGTAGTTATAATAATAAAAGCTACGCAAGGGTGTAAATTTAGCAAATCTTACCTAAATGAACTGTTAAGAGGACAAGTGTTACTCAAAGGCCTTGTCACGGTGCACGCGCCTTAAACGTGTCAATGGCACGGTTCCGCAACGCTGCGGTCTGATGGATATAAAACATTTGAATTAAAACTTTTAGCAATACCTACTTGCGTTTTTTATTATTATTGTAGTATTTTTAAATTTTATAATAAAAATCATAAATAAATATAAATATATTGAGACAATATTACAACAGCGCTGTCTAGTTCCATGGTAAGCTACGAGGCTTGTGTCACAGATACCATATAGTTGATATACTACACACATATAAATTTTAAATACATACATATTATAAATATTAACACCCGGGACTGAAGTACAAACAACAGCGGGATTCAAATCTGCGACCGCAGGCGCAGAAAGTAGGGTCACTACCGACTGAGCCAAACATGTCGTCAAAATGAACTTTAGTTATAGCTTCTAATGTACTTTCACCGTAGAGTAAAATTATGTTTATTTTAGTCTATATAATACTAAGAAAGTAATTAAAGCACTTTCTTTTGCAAGTTATGTAAAATTTTTATTACCACTTCTTTTTAAAGATGTACATTTGGTTGTACTTGATGCCAAACACTATTTTGATTTTACATTTCAGTAGATGGAAAAAATGGCAAAAAATAACAAATATTCGAATCTGCAATGACAAGTTTAGGAAGCAGTGTCAGTCAGAAGCATAATGACCAATTAAAATATTTAATAATAACAATTTAAGCAAAAACTTACTAGATTTTTGCGTAATATTAAGTTTGCGTTGTGTATATATATTTATTTTGTGACTTGAAGATTTAGTTTTAATAAACTACACTCGTACAATAATACACACAATTTTCCATAATAAAAAGCAATTTTTTTAATATGAATTAAAAAACAGCGCGGTGGAATTTTTCTCTGGTGTAAAGTGCGCGTTACATATAAACAAAAGTTCAAAAAAGGATGGAAACTATCAAGAATGCCAAAAATTAAGCCTAAGTTATATTGTTGTAACTGGCAAACCCGGCCCGCTTCATATCGGTTCAGCCGTTTCAGAGATTAGCCAGAACAAACAAACAGACAGACAAAAATTACTTTTTTTATGTAAGTACCGTATAAACTTTAAATTTAGTGAAAAGCTGTTAATTTGAAATTAAAAACTTTATTTATACTTTACTTATTTACTGATAATATGTCACCTCACTGCACGTAGGTACTTGTAATTCGAAGTTTAAGGAAGAAAAATATATAATTAAATTCAAGTTAACAAAAACCTTTTAAACATTGTTAAGCTTTGTTAGTGTATTTAAATTTATACATAAACAGATTATATCTCTTTTTATTATATGTACCTACATATGATAGACCTGCTGTGTTAACATATCAATAGTTTCATTTATTTAATAAATATTTAAAAGTTATATCATATTTGGACGTTTATGTAAACCTATATTATATAAGTATAAACAATAATCTATACCGATTAATATTATAAATTTGAGTGTGATTGTTTGTCTTTCTGTCGCGTCAAAATGGATTCTTGTGATTTTTTGTATGAATATAGTTGGATGGCTGGGATTTGATATAGGCTATTTTTCACCGCGAAATATTTGTTATTTTCACGGAAAAACATGTATATTATAACACAACTCGAGAAATTGGTAGCCCAGTGTTAACGCGCCCGCTTGGATAGCCGAGTGATGCGGGTTCAAATCCGGGTCTCGCCCCTGATATTTTCATGTGCAAATAATTTCTAACATGATTACCACTTAGTACCTAGCAAGTTATCTATATTATATTATAGTTAAGACTACAGTCTGATCCCCCTCTTATGTCTCTTACAGAAAGGCTATAGGATCCAGCAGTAGGACGTCAAAAAGGGCTGAATACAAACATTATTAGTTAAGTAATACACTTTTGCTTCTATATATAAAGCCATTTATTATAATTGATTGACGTAGGTCACTTGCACAGATGTACGAGTATTATTCATTTGATTGTGGAATGATTTATGACAAACGCTTCATAAATACCTAACAGGAAAAACGTATTGTAGAGTCGTACAATACACTCGTAATTAAAATCTATTTTAAATCATAGTGTCTGGATAAACATACATCGACTTCAAAATTGATTTAAATGCACCTAAACAATGGACGGCTACTAAACGTATGTGTATTTAACCTTTTTTAACATCTCACTGCTGAGCACAGGCCTATCTTCAATACGAGGTCAATCAGATCAAAGTCCACCACACTGGGTAAGCCCGGGCTTGCGGAACATGTCTTTCAAACCCAAAAAAATTAACTTACCATGTTTTCTTGCAAGAAAATATGAGCAAAGATTCCCTTAGACATGCAATTTTCCTCACGATGTTTTCCTGCACAGTAGCACAAGCTGTAATCGTGTTAGAAATGATTCGCACATGAAAATATCAGAGGTGCGAGACCCGGGATATGAACCCGCTTCGCTCGGTTACCCAAGCGAGCGCGTACTAAAATTATGTAAATGTATCGCATAATATTCAGAAATAACCTACAACCGAATTGTGTATTATAAATTATTATACTTTGATAGAGTACTAGTGATTCACCCTAGCTTCGCCCTTGTGCGACTCAAGAAGACCTTCATCCTTCCATAATTTATTATATTACGGAAATCCTCAGTAAGGACATTTTTAATGATAATTAATTCACACATAATATCATCAGACGGGCTTATTAAATATTCATTTTTTATTAATAATAGTTGAGGCTTCTTCAATAATCCGTCTTATTGAGTTTAGTACGAAAACCGTATGAAAATGGGTACAGTCGTTTTCGAGTCTTAGTCGATCAAACTCAGATAGGCATGATAATGTACGGTATCGACGGTGTGTACAGTTAGCATTCCACATTCCATAGGTAGTTCATACCTGCCTGACATCATGTTTTTTCCCCATACGCTAAAGCTCATGGCGATTGGGAGCTTAATTTATTAGAATTCCATTATTATTCATTTTTTTATCTTTACGTGTATAAAAAGCCATATTAAAAATATAATAAGGAATACGATCGTAACATATCAGTTTCTAGTTTTTGTTACTTATTATTATGTGACTGACTGACTTTATTACCTCTTACAATTAGATGATCTCATAGTTGAGGCTTTGTTTAAATATACAGTTAGTTATATTCTCTTTACACAAAAAAAACAGTTATAATATAATAATTTAAATAAATATACTTTCTACATCTAGGTACATTTAATTATAGTAAAATTAATATTTGTATTTTCATTTTTAAAATAGCGATTTCTTATATAAGTATAAAAATATTTTAATATATATACCTACGGTTAGGTAAGGGTGTCTGTACTATATATGTATTCAATCAATTTAATTCTTTAGTTTCGCGGCTTTATGGCCATTTGGGCATATTTTACTTCAATGTTGCGTAGAAGACAAGTTTAGCATAAAAAAGACCGGTAAAAAAGTCACTAGATTATGGTACATGTATAAACAGAGCAATTCGTGGATTTATATTTTATACCAAAGCCATGTACCTATGTATTGGCATAAATAATAAAATGCTATGTATTTTGATGACACGTTTGGCTCAGTTGGTAGTGGCCCTACTTTCTGCGCTAGCGGTCGCGAGTTCGAGCTGGGGCATTCAATTGTTAAGCACGAATGTTTGTACTCCAGTCATAGGTATTAATAATTATAACATTTATGTATTTAAAATTTATATGTGTAGTATATCAACAGCTATCTGGTATCCGTAACACAAGCCTCGTAGCTTACCACGGAACTACATGGCGCTGTTGTAATAATTTCCCAACATATTTATTTATTAAATGATCGTCAAAGTAAATAGGTACTTTTACTTTCGACGTATGTACTTACAAAGACCGGTCCGTCGCAAAACACGTAGATTTCTACACAGCCAATGTAAATTCTCGAATAAACTGACTTTTGCACCAACCACAATCAAATCGAATCAATACTTTTATTGTTAATCGAAAAAGAAAACAATTCAATCAAAAAACAGATATTTCACGTGAGTTACAGCACTTTTAAAAAGTTTTAAAATAAGTTCGTAATTTCAATTGAATTTCGATACAACCTCCACCTACGAAGGTGTTAAGCGACTGACGCAGCAAATATACATTATACTCTATGGACCGACGCTTGACATTCAAGCTTTTAATTTGAATTGTACCTATTGTAGGGAGGGAAATAAGTAATGTTGCCATATAATATTTTATATTGCCCACTTCATATTATCTTATTCTATAATTAGCGCCCTATCCCAAGCTTTACTTGATTCCTAATGTTAAGATATGATATATATGTTACTCAAAGCCACAGTTTCTGCGATATTTTCATTCCAATACGTCCAGCCATTTTTAGCATGAATAAGTTACGAACATGCAAAGTACTTCGATAATTAGTTGTATTGACTATTCTTTAATATCTATAATATATTTTATCAATATGCATAAAGTATCGCTTGGTAGGTATCATGAAATTAAAAAAAGGACTTTGACGAGGAAAAGGATTATAAAAATCTTTTTAATTATAATTATTAGTTTGAAATAATTAAAAAAAGATATAAAGAACACGATGACATGAATTACCACTACACACGTTTTAGCAAACACCACTGATGACGATCTTATCTTATTACTTCCTATTAAAAAAATATATTCATACATAAATATTTTATTTTTCAATAATAAATATAATTTACAATTTTACAATTATTTCTGTTAATGGTCTGTTGAATATTAACGAGTTATATTTTATTTTCTTAACTAGCAACATTACAAGAGGAATGGCCGAGCTATGAAAGAACTGGATACCTAGCATTGTAGTGGGCAGAACATTTTATTCCATTCACACAAATACGTTTCGTGCGTTGGTTTTTACGTCGGAAAGCGAATGAGTCATTTGCGATATTATTTACTGGGTTTTAGTAAGCTATTTTTTAATTTGATCAAATATTACCATTTCTTCGGACATATTATGCACTAGTGATTCACCCTCGCTCCGCTTGAGCTCGTTTCTAGCTACATTATTACTTTTAGTGTAGATTTCTCTTAGAAAATATGTTCTAAATGTGAAAAATATCCTATATGTGTATGTAAGATAATCGGATATTATCATAACAAAATGTAGCAAAATCTGTCCAGTAGTTCTCCCGAAATGAGGTCACAGACAAAAATTAAAAAAAAAACTATACATAAGGCCCCTGTATCGATAATAATGACTATTTCAATAAGATTTTCCAAAAAATATTCAATGTTTATTTCATTCGGTGATAAGAATTTTGTCATATATGTGTAGGTAGAGATTTGTGCCCAACATAGAGCTAATTTTATTTAGCCCTGGCCCTACTCATATTTCTTCAATTTGTCAATAGTCGTTGTTTTACAAATATAATCAATACGCTTAGAAAATTAGGCAAAATTAAACAAATAATACAAAGCTTATAGGTATACTGAAAAATAGTTCGGAATAAAAATTAGTATATTAAATGAAACACTCATGTTTATTATATTTTACTGATATAATTTTGTACAAATAACGGCGTATAATACATCGGACAGGTCTCACATACAAAACTAATGCTAGTCAAGCTATTCGTATTTCACAAGATCTACATAAAATAATAAAAAAATAAACTTAATGTACTAAACATAAGGTCTGTCCGCCCTGCGAAATTTCACCGCGCGAATTTTTTTCGCAATTCCGTAAAACATGGAATCTTATAGAAGTATTCGCACTGGCGGTTGAAAATTCGCGCAGAAAAAAATCTGTGATTTGATGCAAATTGAACGCGATTTGGTGCGGTTTATTTCTGCGCGAATTTTTTGTACAGTATGAAGTAGGTAGTAAGACATTCGCACTGCAAAAAAAATTGCGTGTTTTGTTTAATCCAAAAAGAAAAAGGTAAAGTATATTACTTTACTCTATGGTTCAGCCGTGCACCGGCGCTATTGGCAGGATGTCACGAGGTTCGTCTTCCGCCCGATCAGGGGCCGAAGAGGTGTTAACAGAAAACGATGATATTGATATAGAGCAATTAATAACGCTGATGCATAGAAGACCTCCCCTGTGGGACAAATTTAGTGCAAATTACCACGACAGAATATTGATTTTATTTCAGATTTAATTTCAGAAGATTGTGGAAGCAAATATATCAAGACTTATATTTTAGTTAAGAACAATGCAGTGTTGCTGAAAAAAAAACAAAAAGGTAAATAAAGTACTTTATTAATTTATTGAAGTTTATAAATTGAATATTTTTATTTATAGCAATAATTTTTTGGTCTTATTATCTTTATATATAAAAATCTTCTGTGCGTATGTATGTAATTATTGAACTCGTCCTAAACGGCTAGACCGATTTGAATTTTTTTTGTGTGTGTTAGAATGGATTCGAGTATGGTTTAGATTCACCATTCGGTCCACTACAAAATGTATTTTTTGAATTAATTAGTTATTTATACATTTAGACAATAAATAAATGAAATTGACCCTTTCGATGAATCAAAATATTCTGCAAAATATTCTCTGTTTTCAATGCTGGATATTGTAGATCTCACAGAAGTAGGGCGCAAACTTTGTAACTCGGTCCCATATAGGTATTGCAATCCGGCGTCATTTTCAGTCCGGCCGGATCCGGCTGGATTTGCATCGATCTGGCCGGATCCGACTGGATCCGGACCGGATTGACCAAATCAATATGATTTTCGCTTTTTGGTTCAAAATGAACTGTTAGTAAGTTAATAAATTTAAAAAACAAAAGGCACGGGCGCTTAACGCCTGTGGATGAGAACATCTACATAAAAAAAAAAATCAAGAATCATTGTATTTAATATAGGTTATTTATACAAAACGAACGGAACCCGCGGTTTATATGTTATTTATATATATATTTGACTTTACGCTTTTACTTATAATGTACCAAAAATTGATTCCCCATTTACCATTCCATCCCTTTTGTTATGAGGACTACTCTATAGAACCAGTTTTTCGGTTTTCTTGGCGTAGTAGTAGTAGATATATGCCTACTTTTACCAACTTTTTCGATGTAAATCACCCCAAAATTAATGTTTACTCCTTTTTAACCCCTTTAGGCAATGGGTTTCAATAAAATACGAAACAATTCTTCCATCAATTCTGTTAAAGTATGTTTATGCAAAATTTTAAGTAGATTAGAATCACGCTATCTCAAACAAACTTTCCCCCCGTTTTTCACCCCCTTAGGCGTAAAATTTCGGAAAATGTTTTCTATTCGGATAACTACAGTTCGCATCATATAAGGAACGCTGGAAGAAAGTTGGGGGGTGGGGTGTGTTTTCGCATGGATACATTCGCACACGAAATTACTAAGCCTATTCTTTTATTTTTGAACTAGCCTTTCGCTTGCGACGTAAGTATATTGGTTATTGGGAGGTTCATTGAAAAATATATTAGATAGAATGTTATTAAATAGAATTCTATTAAATAATAAAATATGCTTGATTCAGTGTAGTATGTTTAATCTACTTACAATAAAATTAATTAATTTATTTAATATATTTTATTTTTAAATTATTAACTGCATTATTATCAGACTCTCTCTTTAAAAACAATCCTACGTCAAAAATATTTTTTATATAAAAACATTTCGTTATAAAACTTTTGTGTGCCCGATGGTATTTTGAACTGACGAACCAATAGCGAGCCGGAAAGCATGCGGTGCGTGCCCAAGACCTCCCACCCCCCTCTCTTACCACCAAATTGGCCGATAAATTACCTCTGCGCAACTTGACAGCCAGCGATCTTTTTACAAGACGCGAATTATACGTCATACAAAGGACGCACCTTTAGGTCTCTTTCAAATCTCTACGATGAGCGGTTTAGGCTGTGCCTTGATCCATCAGTCACTTTCACAGATAGTTCAACGAATTTATCGAGTAACTTTGTAAATTCTAATATACTTACCTTTGTAAAATCTATTATTAGTATTCCAGAATGCTTTTTAGTGGTAGTGCCATGCTTGTTACCTTCGGGTAGCAACCGAAAGGGCCGGCACGTCCCGTATAGTTCATTAGTACCACTCTGTCACAGAAGACCGGCGTGAAGTGGCAGCTATGCTGTCGCGTTTCGTCCGGTGAGTGAGAGTCCGGGAGGCCCACTCTCCTTCCCCCCTCCCTCTTCCTTTCATCCTCCGCCTTCGTTCCCCCCTCCCTCCCACTTCCCTCCCTCCTCCATCGCTCCCTTTCCTGAAAGGCCGGCAACGCATCTGCAAGCCTGGCTTGCAGATGTCCATGGGTGGAGGTGGTCACTTCCCATCAGGTGAGCCTCCTGCCCGTTTGCCCCCTTTTTACCATAAAAAAAAATGCTAGCCAACAAGTCTCATATTTATATCAGACACCAATTCGCACATATGAGCACCACGCCCTACGCATTAAAAGTATCCGGTCGTCGGATCTGGAATATTAGCAGCGGATCCGGTGAACGTTAAACGATGCTGGATTCGCAGGATTACTGGATCCCGTTTTCCGGATTGCAATCCCTAGTCCAATACAATTTATCGTTAAACCGAATTCTTTCATGTTTGCGTACGTAATTATGTAAAATGCAACATGCTTTAATTATTTGGTCACAAGTTGTTAGTTTTACATCTAAAGATCGATGTGAAATTCTTCATTTATTAGTAAGTATGCCAAAATGTGCATTCTACAAATCTTCTAGCTAGTGTAAGTCTGTAATTGAAAACTATTTGTGAAAAATAAATAAATAAAATTCAAAACCCGCACAGTTAGGTTTTTCGCAACTTTTATGCTTTCCATCCACCGCTCCCAAGCAGTGGGGAAAATAGGCTCTTTTTTAGAAGAGTTTGGCATTATAGGACCAAGTTTTTTCGTCTGGTTCTGGCATGTATAAAGGTTGTAAACAAGACCATAATTTTTTACACGTTTCTTCTATTATTTCACCAATTGTAGAGATACCAATACATTCGTAATAAAGCGAATAGTAGCTATTTCCTGAACCCAAGTACCTAAAATAATCATTAAAAAATAGGTAACACTAAAAATATAAAATGCAAATAAAAAACCATACCTATACAACAATTAAGTTACTTTAAAATAAAATCGTTTATTTTCTTTTACAGGAGCTGATGTGGAAAAAATAGAAAAATCTTAAAGATACATATTACAAGGAGTAATGCCGAAGACTTTACAAATCTATCCGACGACGATACTGACACAGGAGCTTCACGAAATAGAAGACTTAAAAAGAGCATGCGAAAAAGACTAAAATTCAAAATAATAGCAACGATGAAATTATTGAAATTATTGCAGGATAAAACTTTAGACGAGGATGTTTCATTTTGTGAAATGATTATACCAATGCACAAAAATCTCTCAACAGACCAGAAGCATTATGCTAAAATTGAAATTCTGAATTCACTTAACAGAGTAACTAAATATTCACCATAAAATTTTATACCACCTAGAGCCAGAACTTCCGTTCTGTTACAGTATCATAATCATCATCTTCAACTTATTCGTCTTAAAACCCAAATACGCCATCACCTTACCCAAATACTATCCGTCAATCTCCTTCTCCCCAAATTTACCAATATCCACCATTTTTTCCTCAATCTTTGCCTGATCCGTCTCCTCAAACACAATACACGCCATCTCGTAATCCAACTGGCATTCCACAATCTCCGTCTGATGCTGATCCTTCTCCTCAAACACAATACTCGCTCTAGTCTCTAAGTTCAAATTTTCCAAATACGGGAGATAGAGGGGAGTGCGTTAGATATGAAAGATTATATTTTATTTAATTAAACTTTAATTGCTGATAAATAAATGATGCCGTATGATTAAACCTTGTTTTTTGTTGAATCTTATATAATGGAATAGATTAAGAGAATATAAAAATTTTAAATTAATGGTATTATCAGCGCCAAAGTAACAGAGATGCAGTGTATGCTGTGTAAGCAATTGATTGAGATCAAACTTAGCTAATAGAACCTGGAAACTCTTACCACAGAGTTATCGAGAGTCTCTCTTCAGCTGAAATTGCTTTTCTCCAATTTGTATCTTGATAGGTAAAAGCTCGACCAACTAGGCGTAGTAATTTATCGAATGATTTTATAGTCATGTTGTTTGATTGATGTTTTAAGTACAAAAGTCCTTTCATAGGTCTCAAGCCCGTGAATGGGTGAATCCAATGCTCATTACATCTTATGATAGGTCTGTCACGCCGCCGCCGCCATAGTATAAGGTAAATTAAAATTTTTCTGTTATTCATTAGACGTTCGTCTCAGTCGGGACCTGCATCGAACTGAGAGAAATCGTGTGAAATTTATTCGCAATGCGCAATATATGTAATTCCGATTACGGAAAAAAAATCGCGCGAATTTTATTCGGTGAAATTTCGCAGTGCGGACAGGCCATTAAACACTTGAGATCGGTTGCTTATATTATAAAAATCTGTAAAAACGTATAAACAAAATGACTAGGCAACATTATGTATTTTTAAATTAATATTTTCGTTTCATTTAAGGATTTAATAAAAAGTTTGTATTGTGTACTTATTATTTTATTACTATTATTTTTACATTTAAATCGCTAATGCTTGAATATAAAATGAATAACAAATCACAAAATCGATAATGAATTACGCAGAGACCATAACAAAGATATGTTTTTGTATAAATAATTTTAACCCTGTGAAGTATTTAATTGACAAAATTATTGGTGAAAATAAGTCACGATGGGATAAATCCTATTTAAAAACGCAACTGGTATTAAGCTAGGTCAATTATTGTTTACTTTGGTCTGAATTTATACACTGAGTTAAAATGTACGAGTCAAATTATAGTCTATAATATTAATGTATATGAAACAATGGTGTTAGAGGTAGAGATGCGAAATTACGAACGATATCAGTAAATTTAATCGATATTGAAATAGTACTTTATTATAGGAAATCGATTATAATTTCTTTTATTTTCGATTTCTAAAATACAATTTCGATTTTACTGCTACCATTTGTAGTCGCTCATCCCTTAACAAGATCAAGATTTTAATACATGATAGTTCTATGTAAATACATATAAAGCGCATTTGAAATTACTCTACAAGATATATAATTCTATTAGAATGGCTATAATGGTGCTAATTCTGTTCTTCCTTCTGACAAGCGAACGCAAACAAAGCAAATGACACATCTTAATATAGAAGCTCCATAATTTATATCATATCGCTATTTTTTACCTACTTATATACTTCTAAACCACGTCCATGAAAATTCCGATATACAAACGCTAATGTGTACTTATATTATATTACACTCTCGTAACAAATTGTGAACTATACTAAATGGTAACTAAAAAACTCAGACGCGTGCAAACCACTGGTACGACTAGATTTTTTTATTTAATTTAATATTACATATAGTATTTTCATATCTACTAGATAGTAAAGCACTTCGAAAAGTTTTTTATTCAGTAACGAATGAAGACAGGAATCTTTACAACTCGGAAAGTATGAAAATTTCAAGATTTTGCAGTTTTTTTTCTATATTGACTTATAGGTTTTAAGCAATTTATAGTTTGACTCGAATTAGTTCAAACACTACTGTTTTATTGCCTCCGATGTTATTTAATGATATGTAGAGTACGGAGATATTCGATACAAAACAAAAAAGAAATGAAAAAAAGCAATATTCTCTATGTAATGAATTTTAAGTATCATTACAACAGATTGTTATATTTCTAAAAAAACATTATTTAAGCTTATATTTAGTACAAAATTCTCTCTTTTGATAGAAATAAAATAAAATTCCATACTAGTTAATAAACAAAACGTTACATTATAAAATCTTAAATTACCATTCTCTATGGTGTGCATCGTCCAACATTATTAGTTATTGTGTGTGGCAACTTCGACAAGGAGAGGGGAATGTCGAAATCTCCGCTGAGGGATATTTGTGAGACACATCCAATCAAACCGTTTTTATATTTACCCATTGTGTTCATTTCTATTGATGGGAGTCCGCCTGTAATGAATCAATCGTTTATTAATAGAAAAGTAAGCCGAAGGGACTTCCCAATGGCAATATAAATTAAGAACATTGATAATTTTAACGCTCGGCTCAATAAGTGTATTTAACGAGTCAATGGCAGTGGTAGCCCAGCAGTAACGCGCTCGCTTGGTTAACCGAGTGATGCGGGTTTAAATCCTCGCACCTCTGATACGAGTATTTTCATCATTTCATTTGCGAATTATTTCTAACATGATTACCACTTGTCTTGCGGTGAAGGAAAACATCGTGATGAAACCTCCATATCTCCATATCTGAGAGAACCTAGCAGTTTTCGAAAGACTTATGTACTATGATGTCCGCCAACCCGCACTAAGATAATGCGGTGGACAGTGGCGTTGAGGGGAGTCCCGTGCCCAGCCGTGGGATGTTAAAAAGGGCTGAAGACATTTAACGAGTACAGTTAATAAAAAAATCTAAGTCGAATGTGTGCATTAAATATTTTTGAAAAATCTTTTTAAAAGAGTTATTATTATCGATAAGGTCGAACTTTTAACAAATTTTGTCTCTCTGTGACCGCATCACGAGAAAACCACAGGACAGATATAAAAATAGGTATTTACCTAAACAAAACTTAATTGTGGAGATGAATTTATTATTTCATTTGTTAAATTTTTGGCGACTATAAGTGTTTCTTTCATTGGAATGTTTGTAGTCGTAGATTGTAAATATGTACCTAAATAGAGTGTAAAATCTTTTTTTAGTTTAAATTGGTAAGATAGTCGGTTATTCTAAAATTTATTTTATAAAATTACCCATAATATAGTTAATACCAAAAAATAAAACAACTGTTGAGTCGTGTTGAGAATTATTTTATCTGAGTCACGTTCTTACATAAGATTATAAGATAACTAAATTAGCGATAATGACATTTTATAAAAATGGAGTACACTTAATACAGTAAAAAGAAATTAGTTTTACATCATATCATAACATCATAGTTTTACGCACGTTCTCTCACTTCTTTTGCTAGTATAAACTTTTTTACCCGACTGAGGCGAAACCCAAAGGAGCGTTGTGTGTTTGACATGTTTGTGTGTATGTATACATGTGTGTCCCATAACCAAGCGGCTAACCGATTGATCGATGAATTACTCGTAAACTAAAAGCTGTAACTCTCTCAATAATCCTTTTATATTTTTTTACGGTTTCACTTAAACAATTAGTATAGATTTCTCAGAAATTAGTGATTTTCCCGCAGTGAAAAATATCCTATGCGTTGCCCCAGCTATCATCATACCGAATTTCATCAATATCTTTCCAGCGGTTTTCTTGTGATGCGGTCACAGACAGAAAGACAAAAAGATATCTAAAAAACAATGTATTCGGCTTCTGTATCGTATATAATGTAATAATGACTATTTCAATAAGATTTTCCAAAAAATATTTAATGTACAGACTCAACTCAGTGAGAATTTTATTATATGTAGGTATAGATTATTCTAATAGACGGAAATTCCGTATTTTGTCATCGCGCCTTATCGATTTTTTTTCTCAGACACTAATAGAAATCGAATTGGTCTAAAGAAAATATGATTTTTAATTATTTAGTATAAGTTAGTATTATTTTTAATGGCGTTGTATTGTATTCAGCCCTTTTTAATGTACTAATGGGCGGGGGCCTCCCTTCAATATGAGGGAGATCAGGTGGCGGCGCTGGCCAAAGGCTGGCGGACTTCACATGTCTTTCGAAAACTTGCTAGGTTCTCTCAGACCTGCATGTTCCCTCACAATGTTGTCCTTCACCGTAAGACAAGTGGTAATCATACCTAATAGAAATGACTCGCACATGAAAATATCAAAGGTGTGAGGCCCGGATTCGAACCCGCATCACTCGGTTATCCAAGTGAGCGCGTTACCGCTGGGCTGTCACTACTTTTTATTTTTAATATTATTGCATACTTACCTATGTAAAGACCGTTTTCTGTATTCAGCTGTTTCAGTTTTCCCGGTGATATTTTGCCAACGGAACCCAAACCGTCCACTTCTAATACTCCAGCTTGTCTATTTCTGAAAAAAAAAACATTCAAGTAAAATCAATATGCATCTATGGGTAATACCATGACATAATATGTCATAAATAGATGTCTCAAGCGTTTTTTTGTTTAAGTCAACAGCCATCGAGACTTGAACCCAAGGACCTCCAGATCTGGCACCGTCATGACAGTTGAGATTAATAGATTAAAAAATAATAAAGGAATGATAAACAAATAAATAAAATATACTATGTATTACCTCGTCGCCCTCGCTCTGTGCCACAGCCCGTCGTCCAGTTTAGTGTGGTTCGCTATGATCACTACTTCCCCGCTTCCTAAATCATATCTGCAATAATAATATCATATAAAATGAATACATATATTGTACATAATATTAAATACAACTTTACAGACTTTTCGATTTAAAAATATATAGATAGATGAAACTATCTTTTCGGATTTTGTCGCGGATTTATTATGATTTTTGGTTCCCGACGTTTCGAATGCTTTACAGCAATCATGGTCACGGGAGACTTTTAAAGCAAATACTAATTATTAATATATCTTAATAATTTTTTTTATTATTATTTACACGAAATTTTTAAATATATACAAGAATTTTTAATTTAACCATAGGTTTTACTGGTATATTATTGTAGCCCATAGAAGCTTTTCAGTATCCACCTTCTAGATAAGTCGCCAGATCAGATATTAATAGAAATTACCTATATTAAAAATTGATTACATACATACTAGCAACGATTTAATTAATAATTTATATAATTAATTTATAAAATAAAAGATTAATAATGCAATAAACTATTCTTTCGGATTTAAAAAAAAAAAACTTTTAAACCTTTTAAATAAAATTATTCTTTTGGACTTTGTTGCAGTTTTATTTAGATTTTTTGTTCCTGACATTTCGAATGCTTTACAACGATCATTGTCGTGAGGAAGGCTAAGCTTTTATAGTGGTCACAAAGTATTGTACATAGTCATTACAGACAGTCGACTGACAAAATTTGTACAATGAATTGAAAAATACCAAAAGGTAAATTCAATAAGTTTTAATGTTAATACCTGAAAACGAGCACCGAGTTTTCAACTGCTAGCGACAAGAAGTCTCCGGGCGGGGACACGCGCCCGCTCCACACCAGCAGGCCGTTGGCGGACACCGAGCGGAACCGGATGTTTATATCTAGTGTGTAACTTAATAACCTGTAATAGAAAAAGTATTTCTAGTAATCTATTTAAGGAATAGATTAAATCCCTCGGGAACTACTAGATATTTTGGGATACGTTACTGGCCGATATTCATAATTATTAATTAATCATTAAACTAGATACATAGTCGTGTATTTCATATGTACATGTTCAATTTTATTTCATATTATTGTTGATTTTTTCTCATGTAAATCCCATGAAAATTACAATTTTTATTTATTTAAAATTTCGGTATTGTTAATTTTAATAATATTTTATCGCGGTTAGTCGCAAATAGTAAAATATTAGGCACTCTTCAAAATTATTATGATTTTATTGTGAATTCAATTGTTTTGTCTGGGATAACAATTTATGAAACAAAGTTAACATCTTATATAAATTGAGTCTTATTAAAAATTAATAAATCTTTGTAAAACCGACAAGTCCGACTTAGATTGACTGAATACACATACGTAAGTGATAGGATAATGACGTCATCGACGCAATGCAATAATAACATAATTTATGACAGTCTCAATTAAAATTGATTCCAATTAAAATAGTTACGTCATGCTGAAAACCCATGTTAGTCATCAATAGTAATTTTAAAATTGTAGCTAATTTCATTAGAAGGTGTGAAGGAAAATATCGTGAAACTTGCATATATGTAGGCATAAATACTAAATAGGCTATAGTTAGATTTAGTAGGTAGTAAATTCCTTCGAATTTAAATCAAATCTAATCAAATCCTCTGAAGACGCAGAATTAATGTATTCAGTCGCTTTTATTACTATTAACGCTATCTACATAATATTATAATTGGAAGGGAATTGACATCGTTTTAAATACTTTTTGAATATACGAGTTTATGATATTATCAGTAGGTACTAACGACCTGAAAATATTGTTATTAGAAAATAATAATATAGTTTGTATTAATACATAAATTTTCGTTTTTTTTAATAGACAAGCGACTCACCCTCGCTTTGCTCTGGTTTGTCTCTAGCTACGTTTTAACTTACTTAGAATATTTATATATTTCTCAGCGATGAGATAGATATTTCTCTGCAATAAAATGCTGTATCTTCACAATTACCATTTGAATCTGACAAGTGGGTTTCTCGTGATGTGTTCACAGACTGACAGATAGACAGACAGACAAAACTCCTAAAACTAAATTTAATAATAATTCAATAAGATTTTCCAAAAAAATATTTAATATAGAGATTTGAATTAGAATTATTATATGTATAGAAATCTGATGAAGTTGGACAAATGAATAGTTTCACACTTTTTTGTTGTAAACTTATATTAATATTTTATATACATACCTTTTCATGGTTTCTTCATCATCTATATGAATAAAACTGTCCGTTCCACTAAAACTGGGATACGTATTTGTATCACCCCAGTTTATTTCGTTCGTATCCAGATACTTCATTTGCATGTACGTCTGTCCGTCATAAATAGGTCCTTCAGTCATAATGTAATTATTTTTTTCTACGTCATTTTGCATATATTCATGATTTTTTGTTGTAAGATATTTTTTCTTTTTATATTTTTCAAAATGGTTATGTTGGGAATGTTTTTTCAGTTTCACTTTATGGTATTTTAGTTTGAACCCCTTTTTTGCTACTATTGTGTGGTGACTGGTCGAAAGATTTTGGGGGTTGAACGGCATTGGTTCTAAAACTTCTTTGCATATTGCGTCACTGAAAAATATTAAAATATTACTATCAGAATTTATTTGTTAGTTCTATTTAGTCGGTTAACATATTAAAATACAACAACATTGGTTATTGTAATTTTAGATATTACTGAGATAAATGACGCTCTATATATTCCAAGTATTTTACGTTATTATAAACACATCTTGTATGCGCCTTCTATGAAAATATCGCAAGATTGGAAATATGTAATTTCATAGGACATATTATTATGCCGGCACTTTATAAGTATGTATTTTTGGGTAGGTTGAAAAAGTGTTACAAAGCAAAAAGCTTTTTAAACAACTTACTTGCATGTATCGTTGTGTGGTTCGCAGTTGTCGACATTGACGCCGCCGAGTGCTGACGAAACTACTGATAGCTCTTCATCGTTTATTACGAGCTAAGGCAAAAGAGAAATAAATGCTTATATATTAAAATTATAGTTTACATATTAAAATAAGTAATAAAAAAATTTAAATAAGTCACATAGGGTGGCCTCTGGGTTCTAAAGAGCAATTATGAATACATAGTCATATCTTCCGAAGTTGTAGAGACTTCTACTTTTTTGTGCCCAGTGCCAGCCGTTGCGGGTTCGAGCCCCCTAGGAGTATTCATTTGTACGATGAGCACGAATGTTTGTACTGAAGTTATGGGTGTTTACTGTTTATATTTATAATTATATCCCTATTTGTATTTAAAGTTAAATTGTGTGAAGTCAGAAGTGTATCAATTATTCATAACACAAGCCTCGTTACCATGCTACTAACTAGATGGTGCTGTGTGTTGAGGTTCCAATATATTTATTAATTTAAAATAACATTATTATAACTGAGATAACTAACCTTACCAACGCATCCACTAAACGATGTACTTAACGCTAGTCTCTGCGGTAACGGATGCGGAGCGCCCCCTAACATCATAGGCTGCCGTAATGTGAGGTGCCTAGCTACCCCGCGGGACGTGACCGATCGTGTCGTGTCCGTGTCCGTGTCGTGTGATCTAACGCGGAGTGAGGCTCGACGACCAGACCGACTTACTGATATGCGATGCCATTTGTTCTGTTCTAGAGGATAAGCTGATCTGAAATAGTTATATAAAGAATTTAGTGGTGGTGTATATTTTATAAGAATGAAAGGCATACAAAAAAACAAAGACGCACGTATCATGAGCACGAGATATTTTGCGCATATTACATTCTATTTAATTTAACCATTACCACTTCCCGACTTCACTTAACATCGAACTGCCTATCCACAGCTTAGAAAACACGCCATGTATAAAAAATTACAATATTTACCTTACAAGAGCGATACCAGATCCAAGGTCAAAGGCGAACTCCACGAAGTAATCTCGCAAATGCAAAGAGAAGAAGTCACCATCTCCACTAGGATGTTCCGCATCGTACAGCAATAGACCATCGCCGTTGGTTGGTTTAAGAGTTATCTATAAAATAATAAAGTCTTTTATATTTCTTTAATTATTAATAATTTATAAAGCCTCCACAAAACTACTCGCAGAAGTTGCAAAGAAGTCTTTGTCGAAATTGACCAAAAGTCCGAAGTACGTGACTATACTCTGCGAGTAGTAGAGTGAGACGCCTTGCGAATGCTTAGAGTCCTATGACTCGTGCGCAAAAACCGACAATGGTAGGAACTAGGAAGTCGAAATGCCTCTCTACACTCTCGTATTCACTAGATTATACTATAGAAGATAACGAAAAAAGAAAATATCGCGACCAATCGCGCAAATATCTATAGGCAATGTTATCGTAAAACGACCTAGAGCGAACAATGCGACCGATAGCGTATTGGTTTGTTTCACTAGCCTTGTTATCTCAAAAATATAAAACCGGAATACATTGTAAAACAAAGTAAAAAAGTTATATCTCGTAATAATTCTTGAATCCGAATCGTTATTAGAAGTATCGAAGTTCTATTGAGAAGTAACAACGGCCATCGAGTAGTTGTTCTCCAAGTACCATAACTAAGTTCTTCCATGAAATAAAATCGAAAATGAAATATTGCTACGGTCATTATTCCGTTTCCTAGGTCCCAGTTAAAAATGGGAGTAAATAAAATATCAAAGTTTGAGTGCATTGATTGGAGTTCTGAAGAAACTTTCAGTGGCAGTTCGTAAAACTGCATTCTGATAGGATGCCCATCGATATTGATGATTTAGGACAAATAAAGGAAAAGCAATGTTATAATATTTTTTTAGTGATTCAAATTATATAACATTAACTAGTATAAAGAAAAATTATTTATAATGTGGTAATTTGCATATTAGACTTATGTAACTATATAACTATACATATTTTAGAATATTCCTGGTATATAGATAATAAATTCAACTATAACTTCATCAACTAATCATTGTTAAAATTTAGTAAAACATATATGAATAGAATATCCGTTTTAAATTTATAAAAAAAATGATTTTACCCAATTTGCTTTTGAAAACACTTAAATAAGTCAAAAGCTCCTAAACGAAAAAATAAATTATTTTTTGTGTCAATTTTATATATAGACTATGAATTTTGACTTCAAGTCAAATGACTACAAATTAATAAATGGGACTTGTCCCGATATACACAAAAGATTGGTTACCATTTTTCCTCATTTACTTTAACTACATTATTGTACGAGTAAATAATACTGAAAAGTTCTTTATGAAGTTTGCTGTTTAAATAATATTTAACTCGGCTTTTGTCGTAAAAGGTAAATTAAATACGAAGAAATATATAATATCAGTTCCAAAGAACATTTTAAATAATAGATGGACGACACATTTTTTTTCAGTTTTTAGTGACTCTACTTGCTGTTGGCGGTTGTGGTTTCTACTTTCTAGTCCCGATGGAGGCTTTTATTTGTTAACTTAGTTGTTATTTGTTAACTTATATGTGTAATGTATCAATTTAATAATAGAAACAAAATGTTTTAGCTTGTCTATAGATTAGTTTAAAATATTATAAAAAATAATAATTTTTCAAATTTATGACATTTGACAACAATTATGTTTTTAATGTATAATTATTATTATTGTAGTATAGTTACTTACCTGTATATCAAGCCACGATTGCGCGGTGTTGCCCAATCCTGGCAGACGCAGATATGAAGACCCATTAAATTTCGGTACCTGAAATAACATGATATTATTTAAATATTCATACTAATACTATAAAGAGGTAAGAGTTGTAAGTTTGTATGTCCACTTCACTATATATACAATCTTACTTTGAAACTAGAGATTCAATTGTAATTTTTTTAACAAAAATTTTTCGTTATTATCATTGTTTTCACAAATAGTACGGGTATGTTAACTGCTATGTATGTACGGGTATGTTGCTTCGTATTTGGCGTTCTTAGTAAGCAATTTTAAAAACACTAATAAATGAGGCATACTAGTACTTTGATGTACCCTTGATGTACGAGTTTCAGGGGTGAACTGTGAATTTTGGGAGACCCTGGGCCAATACTTCTTTGAGGATTTAACTTTCATTTTGTCTTAATAAAATGTATAATCTATATTAATATTAAACGAAATAAAATAACGTTAATGTTTGATTCCTATTCTATCTCTAGGTCTACGGCCCAAAAAGCCTTTAAAACTCGTATGTAGCTCCTTCCCTGACGACTATGTATGTAAATGTAACTTACATCTAAATTGTTATATAGATAAAACTTTTACACAAGCTTTTAAAATTACAATATTGGGCAAAGCTACAAAATTAAGGGCTTTTTTTCGACTTTAAAACACTGTTCAATTATAGGTTATCAATGTACCGAACCCTAAAGTTTTAATTTGATTTTATCTAATTTTAAATCCGAAAGACCAGACAGTTTAAAGAGGTCTACCACAGGGACTGACAAGCTGCCACTAAATTATGTGGACAAGTTTAAAAAATATATTTTATGCTGGAATGATAAATGCTTTTGTGAGAAATCTATGAAAACAATGTTTACTAAATACTAAGTAGGTACCTAATTTTTTACTGGTGGGTTGGTCAAATAGCTTCGTTCCTTATCTAATTCTTCTACTATGAACTTCTAAAAGAGTAAACAATTTAGTTTAGCCATTCTCAAATCAAAGACTAACGAACGAACAGTATTTAAAAGTATGTATGTAGATACGATACGAAGTCGTTTTTGCCGGCTATTATATATTAATCTCAGTAGTAAGTAAATGTCATTCATTCCATAAATCAAGGTGTAATTTAAAAGTAGGGACCGTGAATGAAAGTATTTCTCTCTTTACTTTATGATTCAGACTCATTACCGTCTGAAGCAAGTTTAAGAAGACGCGCGGGCAAATTACTTCAAAATTCATGTGTAAACTTTAAAAAGAAAATGGAAACTTTTAATAAGTTTTATGTAATATTTCCTCATGACGATGAGGCCATATTTTGTGGATATATTATCTTATTTTATATGTTTTAATTCGTATTAGATTATCAAATATTTTTTTTTCAATATAAAGAAAACTTAATTAAAAATTAAGGCTTAATTAAATAATTAATTAAATAATTAATTAAATTACTTAATTAAATAAAGCTTAATTAAAGTAATCGGCTATAATTTTAGAAACTTTACCGTAACAGTAAAAATGTGTTCATTTATTTACTAAAATTCTCCTGAAAAAAACATTTTATTCACATAGGGAAGACGACCTAACTATAATTTATTATCCACCAAATTAAAGCAATAAATTTCCTCAAACAGAGCCATATACACTTGTTTATACGTACCTATAGTTAAGTATAAAGAAAAGAATGGGCGATACTACTTAAGGGACATAAACGACGTAATTTATGAAAGTGACGGTGACAATGAACGCAATTAACGACTTCTTCCAACACAAAGAGATCATAATAATTATATTATAAAGATATATACCTAACAGATTATATAAAGCTTTCGTCGAAAACAAAAACTTATTATGAAATCTTTGTAAAGGTTATTCATTCAGCAAACTGTCAAAACACTTTTAAGCAGATTGGAGAACTGCATTTTTTAAAGTCTTCTAATTAGTATACATACTAACGAGTATATAAATGTGTAAATAATTCCATCTGTTCTTCACAAGTTTTGACGAAACGGAATTTGAAAAATGATTTGGCAATAATATAGATAGTATCAAGGAGAACTAATGGGAGTTGAATCTACGACCTCTGGTCCAAAAAGGTAATCTTTTTAGATTAGATATAGTGTTAAATAGCGGTTAGTATATAAAATTAACATAGAAAACAAGAAATGAAATCTACATACCTTCAAATCCAAAGTAATTTCGCATCTTTCTCCGGCGTACCCCAAGGGGCACAAGCACACGTGTGAGACACACCCTCCTCCGTGCTGGCATTCACAGTCGTCATTTTTCAAATCCTCCCCTTTCAGATCATTATCCACATCATTTATAACTCTTTCGCTTTTCACATCATCTAAGAAATGCTTATTTTTAACAAACTGAGCCTTTACATCATTATATTTGAATTGAATCGAATTGTCTAATTTGTTGTTATCTTTTGAATCTCTCATAACAATGTCGTTGTCTTCGAAATGCACTATATCGTTAATGTCGTATATAATATGGGTAACGTCGTTAGGTTTTTGTGGGATTGGTTCACTGGTGACTTCACTGCTGGGCTTCCATGATGCGAGTGTGGGAGCGCACTCAGCTGTAAAAAAAGAATATTATTATTTGTGATGTTACTTTTTCATATATTAATTTTTGCTAGTATATTTGAATCACTTCTATTGAATAAGTATACGACTTTCGTTTATTACTGTAGTAATCAGTTTTTTTTTCATTTTCAAAAGCGTTAATGTTCGTTTTCAGAATAAATAACGCTTCGCTTAATTTCATTATCCGCTTTCCAATTATTTGGATTAAAAGCTGTCAGTAATAGTAGACCATAAATTAAAAAAAAATCTACTTCTGATTAGATTTTACCTCGAAGAAAAGCGCTCGAACTTCTAAGGAAATTATTAGTAAAATTTTCTAACTCCATCTCTTTTAACTCTATATAGGAAAAATACGGAATCCTTTTAATAAAGATTTTAAAATTACAAAGCACGCAAATAAATCCGATGCCACACAGATAATAATAATAAAAATAAAAAAAAGTTAGCATTCATTACCGATTCATAACCGTAAAATTTATGGAGGCATGAGACGAAATTGCATAATATGAAATATTTCGTATGCAGCTCGAAAAATTATTACGTATTCCGTACGCGTGGACCGACGACGTCTCGACATTCTATATTATTTATTAATAAGATCTAGTGGACATTAACATTTGTTGCAGATACCAATATCATTCATATGGTAATACTACCATACGTATATATTAAAGGCAAAAGCTAATTATTAAGTTTAGGATAAATAGACATTTAATTTAGGTTTAAACTTCAACACATTTTAATTGTCTGAATAAAATAAGTAATGAGTGACTTTCATAATGTTGCATAATGTGCATATACAAGTGCACTCTCTATTCCTATCACTCTCATTTTCTGTTGAAACGACTATCGACACGACCTTGCTAAACAGAAAGACTCAATAAATAAACTTGGCCCGACCTGGGACTCGAACCCAGGACCACTCGATGTATGGGTACACGCTAGCCACTATACCACCGAGACAGTTAAGTAGCAAGTGTGTAGCATGCATATATTATAAATGATTATCCCTTAAAGTCACAACATTCTATACATTATACCTTACAAACATTCTACATTATATACTGCTTGAAAAGATACCGTTTAACTGCTAAAGAAGTCTCATTTATCACGTCAATACTTAATCTTTTAAGTTGCCGCTGTCTCTGTTCAGAGACACACTGAAACTTTTACTCACAATTTCCCTAGAATATGGATGATATACGATTCGTGGTATTTTAATACATATATCCACATAGTCATATTTTTTTTGTCGGTAGATTATCTCAATTCTAGAGAAAAACATGTTATAATACAACCCACAACAATCCATCTCACCTATCTTCAATATATATACGAGTAAGTAGGTACCTACCAATAAAATGTACCTAAGGATGAACCAGAGCGAAGTGAGGGGTATTCGCTAACCGGATTATAAAACTTTTAACGATTATAGATTATGAATTGTTATATTAATATTGATTACTTACTAGCAATCTTTTTACTTCACCCAAGCTCTTAGAATTCACATATTTTAGTTTGATACTTGAAAATGATTTTTATAAAAAAAAATGTCACGATTGTGGTAAAGTCAAGTGAACAAATAATCCAAATTATATACGTAGCTAAAGATATTCTTAAACAATATGTTCAAACATAAAACGTTCATCACTTTACTAGCTGAAATACTTTTTCTGTAATCTTAAATCCTAAAGCAAAGGCACCTTTCAGTTTTTCCCAAACTTCCCAAATTTGTGACCCAAAAACAGTTTACGAGTGTAACGTATTCCGGCTATTTAAAATTTTATAAAAAAATAAACATTATCTTAATCGATTAGCAACGTTTATTTTTTTACAAACGATACGATACGTTTAATGGTTCAGAAATGAGATATTTTCACTTTTCTTTCATCAAAATCTGTCGTGTTGTTTTGTTGTGATGCGATCACAGACATAAAGACAATAATTCTACAATGTTCCGTACATTCCGTACATTCATCCGGCGTCTGCATCGATAATAATGACTATTTCAATAGGATTTTCAAAAAATATTTAAGGAACAAAATAAATTTTTAATTAATATTTTATAATATGTATTAAATTAGTTATAATTAATATATTTTTTATAATTATTTAATTTACAAAATGGCTGCGGGCTGATTTGTGATAACTCGAGGTAAACTCTACTGAGATGAAAGACGGAGTTTTGGCTGAAACTTGCCAGTTTGAAATTAACTTGTTATTCCTAACGGAGATTAAATTAATAGCTATATCTAAGTTTAAATAGGTATGTGTCCATTTACTGATTAAAGATAAGTTACCTATAGGTATTCAAAAATTAATTTGTAAATTAATTTTAATGTACTGCGAACTTTTTTTAGTTAGTTTTGCTTTAATAAAATTTTGTCAAAATTCATAATTTATTGTATTTTACCCACAAATACACAAACAATAAAGTAAAAAGAAAATAAGGTTTTATAAGATGTTTGAGACGTAAATAGGTCATTCCTATCAAACGTAATTTATAATTATATAGTATAATATCGCTTCAGACGAAATGGATGAATAAGTCTCAAAGGCACAAGGCAAATTAATCTGAGAATTCATATTTGCCAATTATTTTACTTAGTTACAACCTACACAAGAGTATATAAGGTTTATGAAAATGAATATATTTATACTAAAATATTATTTATTATATTATAAATGTGAAAGTTATAGTCTATCTACTTCTTATTTTTTTTCTAAAACATCTTGAACCACTGTACCAATATCAATAAATGGTTTTAAATAGTTACCTATACTAATATTAAAATGAGAAAATTAGTATAGATAACTATTATATGATATGTTTGTTTGTAATGGATAAACTGAAAATCCGCTAAACCAATTTAGGCCTTTGGTAAGAAGGTAGTTTGAGACTCTAGGTAGAAAAAAGTTTGTATGGGAAATAATTATTTTAGGGATATAAAACTCATCATACCTATTATATTTAGGTATAGTTTATATATTTCATACTAACCGCCAAAGCCTTCCATATAGAGGTCGACTTCGAGTCTAGTCTAATTTTATATTATTAAAGTCCTTAATTTCGAAAACCTTCAAGCCACGAATAAATTAGAGCGGGTCAAGTTGATATATATCTACATAAAAGAAATCCATTTTTCACGAAACAGGCACAGCCGTGACCTTTCTAATTAGAGGGCGCTCCAAGGTCTAATGTATTACGATTTGTCACCCCCACGTGCCTGCTAATGAGGGTGAATGTAAAGTTGAAAAATAAAGGGGGTAAAGGAGTTTTATAAAAGAACGCTGGTTTATTTCTGAGTAATTGGTTCTAAAGGTCAAGCGTGGTATGTACATAATGTATATTTTCATAAGATTTCTATTGTATACTGGCGCCTCACTCTTGCTTCGGCCGTGAAGTTCCGTTTGAACTAGATTAGTTAATCTCAAAAAAAATATTTGTTTTAACTATTCAATTTCCTAGCTGTTGTTTTTAGTTTATAACATTATTTTTATACTTCAATCACAAAACCGAAAAAGAAACAAAAAACAATTATTAAATTGGTCCTGCCATTTTTGAGTTTTAACGAGACTAGCGAACAACAATTGATTTTTATAAATACGTGTACACTGTACTTTGTACTGCTAGTGAAAAACTAATATTTCACTATTAGTTTTTCCACGTCAAGGATTGCAAAGATAAAAACTTCTACAAAATTATAGATCTATTTTTTTGAATCCCAAAAAATTGCAGTAATGTTAGATGTTTTTTTGCATATTGATTAGGAATACTTTACATACAAATATTAAATACCTAAATTAGTAATGTGTATTGTATAAAAAATAAAAATATATTTAGTTAGCTCCTGAAACCTAATTATAGTGAAACCTATTATTTTATCTCGAGGAGCTTATTCAACAAAATACATGTCCTTTGTGAAGATACGTCATTGCCCTCCTAATTAGAAGAGATCAAGGTGTAATCCTAATAAATTCCATTCTTTGTTAGTCAGAACACGCAAAGCTAATTAGTCTGGGTCATATTATAACTGGTGAGATTTGTAGATTTAAGCAGTCATTTGCGAATTTCTATTTTATTAATATCTTAGTTATATTACGAAAAAAAAAATGTGCCCATTTGTTTGTTAATGGTTAACTGATTAAGTCCTTTTTAACGTCCCACTGCTGGGCTCAGGTTGCTTAAATACGAGTAGGATCAGTCCATATTCAAGTATAGTCCATAAGATTTTACATGTCTTTCGAAAACTTACTGGGCTCTCTCAGACATGCAGGTTTCACTATGTTTTTGTCTACCGTAAGAAAAGTGGTAATCATGATAGAAATGATTCGCACATGGAAATATCAGAGGTGCAACACCCGGACCTGAACCCACTTCACTCGGTTATCTAAAGTAGCTCGTTACTTATGGGCTTCCACTAACTACAGGGCCACCACTGCCTCCACATAGCTGCATAACAGATTAATTTATGAATAAAACTATCTCTTCGGGATCTTTTTCAGGTGCTTTTTTGATTTTTGGTTCACGACCTTTCGAATGCTTTATAGCAATCATGGTCAGGGGAGAGAACGAAGCTAACTTATTATAATGAAATTACGTTCAAATTATTTTGCTTAGCTTTACAAACATGCATACTCATTACTCATGTATTTACCCATAGGCATATTTTTACTTTGTGGTCAAATAAAATGTATTCATTAAAATAAGATGCATAGACTCGATACGTTCACAATTTGTTTAGTATGTACACATAAAATAACATTTGTATGTTGAGTACATTTCGGTCGACATTTGGCCTGAATAGTGTTTAGAAATTTTATAAAAATGTCAATTGGCAGAAGAACATGCTCGGTTTAAAATTTAGAATGTAGTAGTTCTCGAAATAAAAGATTTCCCTAGGGATTGCGTTACGTACGGCTTTATATAAAACATAAAAATTTCAAGACTCCATTATGTTTACCGACTGTGGCGAAACCCAAAGGAGAGTTATGTGTTTGACATGTAATATAATAAGTACATGTTTTATAGGTATTATATTATGTCTTCCTCCGTTAACTTGCTTTTACTCAGTTGTTTATATTAATTTTTGTAATTTTTTTAATTATAAAATGGAAGCTTCTAACACAGATGTAAATCTAAAACGTTCACCTACTAACCCGTAGCTTTCAATGCTTTAGATAGGAGGATGCAATGAATAGCGGTTACTCTATCTTGCATAGCTCTATGAGACGTGCACACGAGATGACGCGAAACGGGCTAAAGTTAACTGCGATAAAAACTTATTTATTTTTATTTCTGAACTACTTTTTTACTTGTATCATTTGTTCTTGGAAAATATCTTAACTATATATTTTTCTCTGATCAAAATACCGACATTGTGTAAAAAAAATGGATAAACAGATTGAAGACTTATCTATGTCACCGTAAAATTGTAAATACCGTTAGATTCTAGCTGGCGAGATTGTAAACAGTCAAAATATTGTGAACCGTAACATACTAATAATTTAGCCAACTGAGCCAAACGTATCGTCGTCATTTGTGTAGAGTATAGATATGCTGTATACAGAACTGTTAAATAATTATAACTCTGCACATATGTTTGTCAATTACGGTAGAGACGATGTTATAAATCAAAGGGCCGCGGGAAGGCCGTAAATAACACCCTCGCAGAATATTAAAGCTTGTTAAACATTGTGTATGGTCAGCACAAAATAATATTATTATTGTAGATGTAAATATTTATTTCTTTGTTTATGTAGGCTAAGTGTTTTAAGTGTTGTACAAGGTATATAATTTTAATTTAATTGCATTCCCAGACAGACAAAAATTGTAAGAACTATAGATTCGGCGGATATCAATAATTATTTCATATTACAACGGATTATTTCCAGTAATATCTTTAATAAAGTATTTAAAAAATATTTAATGTACAGTTTGGACTAAGTCATAATTATGTTCCTATAGACTAACCTTCATAATAGGTATAAGAGGTGTTACTCAAGCTGTAGGGAAAAATATCAAAACGTGAATTTCACATAAAAATAATTTTCACAAAAAAATAATGTTAGATTTTCCAAACGAACGCGTTATTACTGCGATACTCCTACCACTGATTTACTTCTAATATTTTAAGAAAACTAAGTTAATATAGTCATTTTAACAAATATATATTAGTTGTTTTAATAGTTTCTCATTTTGTTCTATTTTCTATTTTTTTTGCAATCTCTACCACCATCTATTAAGCTTGCGAGATATTTTTCTTATTAAATAAGCGAGCTGTATTCGCTTTAAGGGAAAAGTATGTGAATATACTCGTATTAAGATTTTCTTAATAGTGCAATTCGCATAGCTTCAGTTTTATCTTCACTTACGTCCCGTGGTGAAGAGAAACATAAACAATAAAAACTTCTATTTCTTATTTCGTAGTAGTTATAAAAAACTAGCGCTACTACGCCTGAAGTACTACCACTGAATGTATGAGTTATAAGTTTGTAACGATTTTTCGTGCAGCAGATACGGAGATAAAATAGTTTATTTAAATATTTCAATAATTATCAATAATATAACCTGTTTTCATTAAATATTTCAGTCAATTATGTTTAGCTGTTCTAACGTAAATAAGAAACTCGCACAAGCTCTTATTAAATGCACTTATAAAATATACGATTGCTACGAGTATATCAATATTGATATTTGAAAGTAGACAAACATAGCTTTAATTTGAACAGAACCAGTCATTCATTCGTTGAACTTATATTCTAATGTACCCTGGAGAGGAGCTTTTCGTTATTAAAAATATAGGTTTTCTTGTCGATTGGCAGAATTTGACGAGCGCTTGATTGTTGTAAGAGCGACCCACTTGAGACACCCGACTTGAGAGAATCGTGTATAACATGTGAATATATGCGATATAACGAGAAATATAATAGTTCGAGAACTAAGTATATTCATAGTTTACTTAATAGGCATAATTTCCAAAGTACTTGTATAGTTTTTAAGGAACTAATGATTCATACTCGCTGCGCTCGGAGTCATCCTAAGGTATATATTTCTTAGAGATGAAATACTTTTCCGCAGTAAAAGGTAAAAAAGTTCTAGTGGTTTTCTCGTAATAAGTTTTAATATAATCTAATCTATAGACTCGGCCTCCGTATCGTTAATAATGCTATTTCGATTAGATTTGCCAAAACTATGCAACTAAGAATTTTATAATTGTACTAGCAGTACCCGCGGCTTCGCCCGCGTTTTTTTTTAATCGCTACTAATCTTTATTCGATCACTCGCAATCGGATGATCTTTAGATTGCCTGAAAATTCTCGAAAATTACTCCAGCTATTTCAGAACCCATCGTTAATATACTCCTGAGCGGCGCGGCTACCTCTCCCGCTCTTGGTTCCACGTCCCTCTCCACATTTCCCGCTGTGCTGCGCATTATTTTATTATTATTATTTTTAAATTCGTAATATCCTTTGAATGAAGTGTCCGATTTGTAGTATCGTAAAAGTTATCTACTAATTCAGTGCAAAATTTGAAACTTGTAGCACAAAAAATGAAGGTATCTCGAAAAACTTATGAAGCCTTTACACCATCTTAATCCGGCCCTATAGAAAAAAAAAACGTTTTAGCGTACTTGTACCAACAATTAACCACCTTCGTACCAAATATAAAGATCGTAGCACAAAAGATGAAGACTTTCATACAAACTTGCTATGGCCCTAAGACCTCCTCGATGCGACCCGTCGCGTAACTTAACAGTAAAGTGTCACTATCACAAAATATCAACAAAAAAAGAGCACACTACTTGGAATGTCACTCACAAAGATAGAAGGATGCACTCATAGAATATCGTAACCATGATCGTAACACAATATCGTCAATCGTAATACTTTTTTCCGTGTTCTGATTTTTTTATTTATTTTTTTGGAGTTTACCTTTAAGCCATAAATCTCCGTGTTTTGAAGTGCGACAGAATGATTGACATATTAGTTGGTTGTCAAATCTAATGTCAAATATTATGGTTGTGTTCAGAAACTTAATTTGTGACAAAACTTAAGATTTGACTTAAAAAAATAATCTGATACAGTTACAACTGAAGTTAGCTAAAATAAAGTTTCGCGAAGCCGACCAAATTAATTGGAAATCAGTACTACTAATAGTTTATTACATTTTTTGTCGCGTTCGCGATTCACTTTTGTTTATTTTCGGAATGCGACATTAGATCCTCCAAAGCGCACGCGAAGACTATTTTCATAGATATGATTGAATTTGAACTTTATGCAGCGGTAATAAATTGCAAATTGACTCTTTGACGTTAGGAACACGCCTTAATTGGTTAGATAACAGTGAGTGATTATAATTTAATATGAACTTTATTGAATAGCAATAAAGTTCAAATTGACTCTAGAAAACGTTTGTATGGGAAATAGAAAAGAGCTGTTTTTTAGGGTTTTCCCGGAAATTATTAGATTTTTTCTCGCCTTTTAAACCTTCCCTAGACCTCCACGAACATTTCAAGACTAAGATAAGATAAATCCGTTCAGCCGTTCTCGAGTTTTAGTGAGACTAACGAACAGCAATTCATTTTTATATATATAGATAGATATAAAGTTAATTTATTCGTTTGCATTATGTTATACAAGACTTTATTTTATGTAGCTATAAATAATTCCTTTCATACTATGCTCACACAAAGGTAATATAAAAAAGAGTTTAACTTTTAAAGGGATTTTTGTAAAATTGTATTTTAGTATAGGATTTTAACATATGGTATGTCAATAAAGCTCAGTTTTAAAGAGTATACAATGAAGATGTAACATGTAGACGTTACTAGGTCATTTTCTAAAACCCGTCGAAAGTATGTGGGACACGCTAAACGTTATAAATGCCCCGAATCCGTCAACGGCTTCCGCAACTAAAATGGAAGCATTTTCACGAAAAATTGGCCTTTCCTAACTAGAACTAGGAAAATTATGAATTATATATATTTTATTGCTGCTATTTATTTTACTTTATAAAATATGCATACTCGTATACTACATTAAAGTATAATAATGTAATATGACATTAACTTTTATTTATCTTTTATTATGTCTTTAATAAAACAATTATTAATACTACTTTTAATTACAAACGAGATAAAAATATTATGGAGTAATTTACATACGTACATACATACATTCATACATACGTACACACATACATACATACGTATTTATGTTGTTTTCACTATTTTGAATTTCATAAGCATATTACCGTATTTATTTCATTTTAACCGGAGTAAAGTTCTTGAAATATTCTCAATGGCACAATATTTGTACTGACGTATAAACATTTTGCGTCTTTTGATGCTTGGAATCGAGTGTATGACAAATACCTACATCGAATTGGACTTTTAAATTCAATCGTGGGAACCGTTGATTTTAGTTTCGTACAGTTTAGTTACTTACTTTAGTATCTGTTTACTGTATCGTAATATTAATAAATTGCTACCTTGGAACAAATCTGACGTTGGAGCTAGGAGGTAAAAGTGATACTCATCAATGTCTAGAGGTTTGGTTTTGGACGTATTGAACTAGTTCTAAATATTCCAATTAAATCAAAACGAAAATATGGTTCATTAAAATACACTATAGTCTTATGAAAAGCTTTCGGTATGAAACAATTTTCGAATGAATACTTTAAGAGAATATTTTAAAATATTACAGCTTTTTACTAGAAGCTGTGGTGAGAAAACTAAAAAGGCTCTCGACTTCGTCCAAGAGGAGGAAAGCGTGTAAATTACATCAAAGTGGTCAAAGTATGGTGTTTTTATATAAAAATGATAAACCTTTTTTAATTAAATAAAAAGCTTTTTAACTACACGTTAGGAATATTTTTTAAAAAATCTAAAATTTTACATGTTTATAACACTTAAGCTCTTGACTGAGATTTCTTTATAAAGCAGTAAGTATGAAAGTTTAATTCCGCTTACTGAAAGTTGGTACGTGATATGTAATTTAATTAGAAACCTTTATTGCATTTAGGTTTTGTCAATTATATAATAATTTAACTAGCGACTCTACCTCGCTTCGCTCAGATACGCTTTGAATTAATATAGATTTCTCAGAAATTATAGATTTTCCTGCAGTAAAAAGTATGCTATATGTTGATTCGGCTATCATCACACGAAATATTATCAGAATTGGTTTTTTCGCCACGCGGTCTAAGACAAAAGCTATAATTTCGCATCTCTATCGACAATAATTCTGTCTTCAATTAGATTTTCCAAAAAATAATTAATTAAAAGGTTCGACACAAAATTTTATTATATGTAATGATTTAATAAAAAGAAATACTTGAGATTATTATATATTGTTCGATATAACTTGCCATGACTTATTCACGATATATTTTTTTTGAAAAATATTTTTTTTTATAAAAATGTATAAAAAACCCAAAATTAGAAGATTTATTTAGTTATTTAGTATGTTTTTCGATTATACTTGTATAATGCTTATTTTTTTACTAAAGTACTAAAAGATGAAGATATCTTAGATATATGAGCGTAATTCTATTCAGCATTAGCTCTCAAAGAGCTAGTAAAGTTGAATAGCCTAGAAGTATACTCGTAGGTTTACGATGAGACAGCTGTCATGTGCATGTCACATTTTATAGAGACTGAGCAAATACATAATTCAAATATTATAATTTACATAATAATCTCATCAGATCCTAAAGTTTTATTATTATTCTTATACTCGTAACATCACTAAATAGGTAATATATAAAAAGTGCTCCGTCGCGTCTGTCTGTTCGCGATAAACTCAAAAACTACTGCACAGATTTTATGCTGTTTTCACCAATGGATAGAGGGGTTCTGGAGAAAGATTATATATAATATATATATAATTTGTCAAGTTTTTGTATATATTTAACAGTGGAACCCGCGACTTCGCTCGTGCTAAATCTAGGGACGAACTCGAGCGAAGCGAGGGCGAGTCGCTAGTTTAGAAAATATAATTTGAACTTAACTTATTATTGTTATTGGTAAAGTTTCGTTGAAGACGGCTATGGGGACGTATAAAAAGTGCTCAAAGGGTTAAATGAATCACGACGTCCCTAAGGACAGGAAGGAAGTATTTGCATGTTAGAATTCTACCGTTTCCCTTTCTAGATAGATATCTTTCTGGTTGGTCTAAAGGGTACAAATTTATTCAACTTTATGTCGAATTAAGTTTACTATTCCAAATACAAAATTTTATGTGTGTATGTGTGTATGTTTGTTAGTCCATTGTGCTATAATGTCTTGACAGATTGGGATTATGTTTAGTAAAAAAATCTAACCAGGAGTAATACATAGGCTACTGAAAGGTACCTAGGGAGGAAGCCAAATGATTCGGGGTTCAATCGCTATTAAATACTATTTCACAATATTATCTTACCATCGTGTTAAATAAATATATTAAGATTTAAGTAGTATTCTGTAATAAGTAATATCTTACAATTATTATAAATACGAAATCACGAAACGATGGATATGTTTACGATATGTTTCTTACTCGTTAGTTCTTTGGAAAAAATAGTACCTACAGATTTCTCTAAGACTTTATGGTAATACAACATATTATGTAACACAATTAAGAAAGAAAAGTAGGTGCGGCTTTTGAGTGTTCTGATAGAATATAAACTTGAAGCTAACGTCATCATTTTGTGATAAAATTATACCTATACAGCCTTTTAGATATTCAGTCAATTGAGTCTATCAAATCTTATAACTTGCATTAACATTTTCTTTTAAATATTACTTAGAAGGATAACAAGAAGTGCCTAAAGAAAAATATTGTATATTAAAAAAGCAGTTTTATACATATAAATACGTATTTTTAATAACAATAATTTAATTTGAAGTAAGTCTACTTTGTATATAATCATACAAAGTTCTTTGATGACTCAAAGCTTACATTTACTTTCTCCAAAGTCACAGCAATAGTGTAAAGCCAATTAAAATATTTTATTAAAATTCTCCACAGACGCCGGTCTCGATCTTGATAACTCAAAAGTATTCATTTTGCCTTTAATTAGATAAAAAACACTTTTTATCTAAAATATTCACCTTCTGTAAGTATTATCTCTTAATTAGCGACTCGCAATCGCTTCTTTTTTATGTTTTCTTCTTTTAAGTAACATTTACTATGAAAGTTCTGTCAAACTCAGCTGTTTCGGAGTTTAGACGGAAAAAAGAGTTACTTTGTCATTAAAAATAGATATGAATTGAAGTATTTAGCTGGCCATACACGCACAGATCTGCCCGACGGATCTGTCCGACAGACGTGCCTGGCGGACAGATCCGTGCGTGTATGGTGAGAACGGACACGGATTTGCACGCCGGGTGCCTGCCCGCTGCCCGTGGTCAAATCGAGCGGATCGGGCACGGGGCGGGTAGATCCGAGCTCCCAACTGTGCGTGTGTGCGACGGATGTACCCGCCAGATTTGACGTCAGTCGCGCACTAACACTCGAAGTAATATACATGAGTTTGATCACAGAAATGGCGTTTAGTGAAAATAAAGAATTTTGGACAAGTTTTATAGAGCTTTATAAGTCTATGCCTTGTTTGTGGAAAATCAAAGATAAGCAATTGTATCTTAATAAAGATTTAAAGGCACAAGCATACGAAAAATTGGTCGAAAAATGCAACGCCACATATTATTGCTAATTTATGCTTTGAAATAGACATTTTTACAGACGACCGTCTTTGCTGGAATTACGATCTGAACTGCTGCCCGTACTCGTGTGTGGCGAACGAATCACGGATCTGCCTGTCGGACAGATCCGGCGGGCAGATCTGTGCGTGTATGGCTAGCTTTTTACGTTAAGTTTAATTGACTGTTAAAAACTTACATCTAAAGAGAATCAAACCTTTGTATAAATAATTTAGGTGCTACTATTGGCGCTAGACCGGCGCGGTTCTTGCAGATCGGACATAACCTTTTTGCAAATGAAATATTTTGAAGTCCTAAAATAACCTTGCAAAATTGAATGTTCATTTACTAAATATCATACTAAAATTTTAATTGATTTTATTAATTGGTTAATTTGTTTCCATTTTATGGCAAATACGAAGTTAAATTTAATTATTTCTGGTCGTCAGTATAATATCGGGCTATTATGTGACAAGTTTTTATTTTATACGTTTTGTATTGGATTTTTTGTTACAGGCTGATTCAGATCTTAAGATTTAATACTAGGTTCAAATGAAACTAGATGTTCGGGTTTTTATCAACGAAATAAGAGAAATTGCACGATATAAGAAAAATCGTTAGGAAAGTCTGCGATAATTTGACATTTTTGGGGAAGAACTTGATAATGCTTGAAGACTTGAAGAAGATAATGCGCGTGTGGTATGTAGGAATCAATTAGACTTACCAATATCCAGCGTAGATACAGCATCTTTAACTAAGCGGTATGTATCGCCATTAATTTTCAAGAAGTCGACACAGCCCAACAGTCCTTCTGAGAGTCCGAGCTTGCTTTGTAGCCCAGTAGTGTTGCCGGCCCCGCCGACCCATACAGGCTCTCTGAAGGTCATACGAGAGAACAAACCCTGGAAGTAAAAATATAATTAGTTCTCTTAGATTAAAAAAATAGGCTTTATTAATATGTAATATATACCAAAATTATTATTACTTATAGACAGATAAAATTAAGTCATTTAAACACTGTGTGTTCATGAAATAGCACGAAAATATTTTAATTTCCCCTATTAGTTCTTATTTATTTTTATCTATTACATATTTATAAAACTAGCGAATCTCCCTCGCTCCGCTCGGGTTCGCCCCTAGACCATGTTTTAGACGGTACGGTTAGTATGGATTTCTCAGATATTAATTATTTTCACGTCGCAAAATGTATCATATAATATGTTGAATCGGATAACCAATTATTGTCATACTATATTTCATTAAAATCTGTCCAGTGGTGTGCTCGTGATGCGGTCACGGACAGATAGACAGAAAGCAACTCTAAAAAGATTTTAGAAAAAACTACAAATTTAGACTCAGTATTGATAATTATGACTGATGAAAAAATATATTTATTGTACAGATTTGTACAGACTCAGTCGGAATTTTATTATATGTATGGATTAATACATAAATCCAAGTAATATCAAAATTAAAACACTCCCTGCAAATTTTGCAAACAATAATTACAAACTTGCCAGCAATTACAGCAGTCTGATAGCGGGAATTCCGTCAATTATTATACAACATTAACTTGGTGTCGCGCCAATTATGAGCCTCGACGAGGTTTTCTGTATAAGTGACGAGCTTACAGCGATTTGTCAGAGTTTGTCTTATGCGAATAATTGAGATTTTACATAACACTAACTTTTTGGGGAATTTCGGCTTCTGACTGAATGCAATGTTTATTTTTGATTTTGGTGCTGCTTGTAACAACTATTTGTATAATTAACTTTGAGACTTCGTAAACCATAATATCTCCCGTGACCGTGATTGCAATATTCATAAGTCAGAAACTGAAAATCAAAATTATCAAATCAAATCAAATCACTTAAGGGTCTTTTTCCACTTTTTGCTAAAAATATTTACTTTTCTTTTTGTGTAACTTAATTTATTTTTTAATGTTATTTGTGGATAGTGTAACGAAACGTTTGCGTGACAAAAAACAAAATAACATGTTTTTTATTTATATTTATATGTACTACTAAGTAAATATAAATATACATATTTATATTATTATATATAACACTAAGTACATATAAATATAAATATGTTGGGACACGAAAACTGCTTATGACTTCTGCCACCACCTATAATTTAAATACGCGTCAACCTCTTTGTCTCTTAGCTACCCTTCAGAGACACGAATTTTTTTAATGAGTGATGCTTCCACTTTGTTTGTTAAAAGTAAAAAAACATTTTCGTCTATGGTATGACGTTCCCTACTCTATGGTTTTGTAGAGATAACAAATGGTAGGGAATGAGATTACAGAAATTGTTACGAGATTCAGTTGGTGCTTTGAATTATGGTAAAAGGTTTTTAAATTGACGTTTACGAGATTTTTCGAGCGTTGAATTGGAACTTTTAGAGTTCCTCAGCACTAGGCAGCCAAACTATCTTATGGTTCGACATTTTAAATGCTGTATAGCAATCATAGTCATGAGAGAGACACTTGTTACAGTGCCTATCTAAAATTTGAAAAAATATTTAAAAAAAAAGGAAAAATCGTCACTAAAGTGTTCCTTACAATATTTATTTATTTTAATTATATTATACATCTTAATAGGGTTATGGAAGTTTAAAGTGCTTTATTTTATTTTATTCAGATATTTTTCTGAGAGAGAGGACAAGACTCATTTTTTACTGTGATTGATCTAAGTTTTTTATATTTGAATAAGTTATATTCTTTCATAACGTTTTTATTCATTAGAATTTTAAATGACAATTATAAAAAAATATCATCAGCTTGTATAAAATATTAATACAAAATATGACGCATCTTCATTCAGAAAACCCTATCAATCAAAATACAAAATGTTTTCCGTAGTAGCTCTGTCATGTTTTCTCGCAGTAAATGTAGCTAGGTAGTAAGAGCAGTAATCGTTCCATATACATCAGTGTGAAAGAAAGACAAACAATAACCAACGAAACAAAGAAACTTCTATAACTTTTATAGTATTATTAAGAAAAAGTGATAAGATTAGACTAAAAAAACCTGTATCTATATAATAAAATTCTGACTGAGACAAATCTGTACATTAACGCAGTCGATGCAGAGTCCATAAGTCCATAGTTTTTAGATTTTTTGTTTGTGACCGCATCACGCAAAAACCACTATATAGATTTTGATGAAATTTGGTATGATGATATGATGTGTTAGCTGTTTATCCGGGTCATAATAAACACCGCTTTTTACTGCGAGAAAATAGCAAATCTCTGAAAAATGTATACTAACGTACTTAGGGACGAATCCGAGTGAGTGAGTCTCTAATCACTACATATTATAAAACATAGTCCTCCGCTGCGTCCGTCTGTCTGTCTGTTTGCGATAAACTCAAAAGCTACTGCATCGATTTTCATGCTGTTTTCACCAATGGATAAAGTGGTTTTCGAGGAAGGTTTGAGTTTATAATTTGTCAAGTTTTTGTATACATTCATTAGCGGAACGAACCCGAGCAAAGCGAGAGTTTACGTATAAAATTGTATCTTATAAATATTTATGTTAGGGATATTGAAGTGGAACTAAACTGTGATAAATATAACATACTGATATAAATATGACAAATAAAATGAAGAAAATGATGGAATGGTGGTGTTATAAGAAAACTTTATTTTTCATATAGTACAGGTAAGTAATATAGCTGCGCGTTCACTCTGGGAAAATAACACGTTTCATTGTATATTCTGAAAGCTCATGTTCTTATAGGATTTTCATGTAAAGCTTACTGTACACTTTCTCGCGATGATACCCACAATATTTAGTTAACATTTAGATAAATATCTTTAATATTATCGACGATACATTTGGCTCAGATTGTAGTGTGACCCTACTTGCTGCGCCAGTGGTCGCCAGTTAGAGTCCCGCTAGGTGCATTAATTTGTTGAGCATGAATGTTTGTAATTCAGTCTATCTTGTGTCCGTCACAAGCTTACCACGGAACGAGATGATGTTGTGTGTAATAATAAAAGTGCAAATACAGCCTAATGTGCAAAAAGATTAAGTCAACTTTTGTATTAAATTTTATTTTAAGTTATATATTTTTTTTAATTTTGTCGTTATAGCCTACCCTATTCGTATCAGTGATTTTAAAGTCAGCGTACATTTTATATATAAAACGATTAAAACATTACATGTCATATATTTTATATCGCAAGATACAATTGGTGGATAGTTTTCCTAAATTGATGGGCGCAAACGGCAAACTCCCTAACTTCGATATAACTTTTCGGGATCTTCAGATGTTTTGAGATTACGAGAACGACGCGAATCCATGACTTAGCAGTATACTCAACCAGAACGATAAGCCAAAATATGTTTGGTTTGTTTATCCTTATCTATACATATATTAATAAAATTCTAACGTAGTCGAATCTGTACTTTAAATATTTGTTTGAAAAATCTTATTGAAATAGTCATTATTATCAGTACAGAGATCAAATCTGTAGTTTATAGAATTCTTTTCTGTCTATCTGTGGCCGCAACCCGAGAAAACCACTGGACAGATTTTGATGAAATTTGCTATGATAATATATTTAATATTTTTACTGCAGGAAAATATCTTATTTCTGAGAACAGTGACAGATAACCCGAGTGGATCGTGAGTGAGTCACTAGTTAATATTATAAATGTATAAAAGTACAAACCTTACTGTCTGTTACCTTAACATAACAAATTTCAATGAAAATTGGTGAAGGCACATTGCATCAGGGGACGGATAGGATTCCTTTTATCCTTACCCCGCCTTTGATGTGAAAGAAGCGGGTGTAAAGTAATTTATTATAACATGACGTAGTACGCATTTATTGTTGATATTGCACGATATCATTTTATTTTACTAATTATTTATCAATAGAATCACTAAAAATAATAAACATGTGGTAAGAGTAGAAGCTTTTTTCCAGATACAGTGAAACCTGGTTAAGTGAGACATCAAGGGACCTGCAATGTCGTTTCACTTATAGAGGTATTCCACTTACCCAGTGTCTCAGATATCCAGGTATAAATAAATATCTGTCTCATTTACAGAGGGTTCCGTTGTTAGAGGTTATTGACAGGTTATTTCAGTTTTAAAGGTGCGATTAAACAAAACAATGTTATCTCAGTTACAGAGGTTTATGCATATAAAATTTACTCCCTGTCTCAGTTGTAGAGGTAACTATGATGATAAATCGAAAGAATAAATCCCAGATATAGAGGCTTAGCTCGTCCCACTAACAGGGGTAATTCAATGCCAAAGTGTTGGGACCTCAGCATGAGTTCCAGTTATGGAGGTTTCTCACTTATCCAGGTCCCACTTAACCAGGTTTCACTGTATTTCTTTTTTTTTCGAGTTTCTAAAAAATCTTTGTAACTGTTACAAAAGTTATTATAATTTTATCATAGAAAAGTCAGCAAACAGTAAAATAAAGTTATAGACATAAATGGAAAAAAAAGTTTTAAATAATACGTATATAGGTATGTAGTAATTCTTTAACAAAATAATAAAAATATGAAATAAACTTTTGTTATTTCTTTAATTGGATCGCACCGAATCCGACTATTTAAATAAGAAAAGTAAAGCTCTAGAATAAGCCAAGGAGTAGGTAGTTTATTATACGACATATTTTCTTTTAAAACCGAGCAACACAGGTAAATTGGAGGAAAGAAAAAAGATTTTATTCAAAGGAACCTTTCAGTTTCAAACGACGTATCGTCGAGGATAAATTGGAAAAAATTAAAATATTTTCATTAATTTTCCACTTTTTTACTTTAAATGGCTGTGGTTATGATTTTTTCCTGGAATTATAAAGTCTATACTGAGTTTTTAATATTTAAATACGTTACACTTCATTAGCTTATTACGGTAATTTATATAAATAAATAGAACATATTTTATCGTTAATACGTAGCACCATCTAGTTAGATGGTAAGCTACAAGGCTTGTGTTATGAATACCAAATATTTAATACACAACATATTATATATAAATCTGAAGTTATAAGCATTCAATATCAACAAGACTCTAAGCCGCGACCGCTGGTAAAGCAAGTAGGGTAGAAACTGAGCCAAATGTGTCATACGTTAATATTTGTATACTGTACGTTGTATTTTGTATGTTTAAAATCATTTATATTACCATAGAACCAATCATTTAGCATATTTTTAATTTACTTTTTTATGCACTTATTGATTTTTTTTAAACATTTACAATTGATTTCTAAAATTAAAGACATACCTTAGATCTTCCTCGAACACGCTTGCCATTATTAAGTTTGAGCCAGGCGTCCCAGCGGTGACGGTACACTGAGATTGTGTTCCATCTGCCGAGATGTACCGGCTCCGGGGATCGGAGGACGCCTGCACCGCTTCCACAATCAAATCTAAAACAAAAATATACAATATATTATAATTACTAGCATTTCCCGCGGCTCCGCTCGCGTTGGAAAGGCTGAAAATCAAAAGAAATATTTTCTCCCGTTTTTGCAATATTTTTCATTGATGCTCCGCTCCTATTGGTCGTAGTGTGATGTAAATAAGAATTTTCACAATAAGAATTTTTCAATTCGGACCAAACAAACAAACTTTTCAGCTTTATAATATTAGTATAGATTACATATAAAATATGTGCTTTAAAAATTTTTAAGAGTCAAATACAAAGCAATATAGTATATCAAGTAAATTAAATAACCCATTCCATTCAACCGAAGCTAAGGAGGATCACTAGTATAAAATATATAAAGCAAAAAAGTTATTTGACTTTGAAAACTATCATTTTTTTATTGTACCTATGGTATTTTTAATAAGAACAATTATAAGATTTGTTTACATATCGTCTACATTTTCGGGTACTTTAGAAACCATTTCACTAAGCTATAGAAATATGCTAATAGAATTTTATTGACTTAACTTCGAGCAATATATAAATTATGTACCAGGTTCGCGATCAAAGGTCTGTGTCGAAATTCAATTTCGCAGAAATATTGTAAGCTATTGTCCACTCACAATGGGTTTTAATGCGGGTTCGGACGTGCCGGACTAATTAACTTCGAAACCTGCGCGGATTACTAAAAACGTGTTTGTATGAACAGTGGTCATTCTGTATACGTGGTGATATTCACATTTTAGCTATTTTTGGTGTTAAGCATGTTAATTTGAGTACAATTTGATGATTTGTTTTCTATATCTGCATCGACGAAATATTTCTATTATAATATTTATTATAGTAAAAAGTTTAGTTTAATAAAACGTTATTTATAGCTTTTTTTTTAATTTCAGCTTTTTAGGTTTAAACAGTGTTTTAACGTATGTACATTAGTATATAGTTGATACATTGACTTCACTTATACGTAGTTAACTAATCTTAATTTATAAATTGTAACCTGTAGTACCTATAAAAATTGTAGAGTAATATACACTACACAATACACACGTATATTTATGGATAGTGTATGCATCTAACTTTATACTGCCTCAGTGGTGTAGTGACTAGCATGTACGGTCATACATCGAAAGGTCCTGGGTTCGAGTTCCGAGTCGGGCCAAGTGTAGTTATTGAGTCTTTCTGTTTAGCAAGTCTCAGTAAATAGCCCGGAGTTGGGAAGTTGGCGGTGTATCACCCCCATGTCTTGTAAAGCACGTAAAGCCGTCGGTTCTTAGCTCTCATCGGTCGTGTCGAGTAGCCATCCCACCGAAGTATAAGAGTGATAGGAATAGAGAGTGCACTTGTGTCTGCGCGTACCCTTGTGCACTACAATATATCCTGCGCAGTTGGCCAGTCTCAATGCGAATGGCCGCCATGGCAAGAATTGGTTGTAGAACATTATGCATCTAATGGTACTATTTATTTTTATTATCATCTATTATATATTATCAAAAATATTTAAAGTTCCAAAACTACCTGGACAAAAATTAAACAAGGTTAAAATATCTGAACAAAACATATGTTAATAAATTATACTAAATGGTTGCTAGGTCTTTAAAATTATAAAAAATATTATTTCAACTTGCGAATCAGTTTGTAAAGTGGTTATTTAAAGGCCGTTACACGCCCTACGCTATAGAGCTTTTATTGCACGATATCATTGTAATCATAATACAAAATGAAGTTTTTCATTTTAAATTACACAAATTTAATTTTTATAATTTCGTGTTCCAGAGAACATATTTACGTTGCGAATGGATTTCGAGTTCGTTTGTTAAACATATTATTGTGGTTAACGCAACGATTTTGATGATCAACCTTGTTGTAAAATAATTTTAAATATTTTCTCTTTTAACATTTGACAAAGTGAAGTGGGTTCAAAACCCATATCTTTCACCTTATATACTTGCTTTACGGTGAATAGAAATATCATGAGGAAACCTGCATGTCTGAGAGAACCTTGCAATTTTTCGGAAGATATGTGAATTTTAAGTCCGTCGCGTACTTGGTCAGTAGTGGTCAGTAGTAGTCGCGTAGTGGTAATATGTATACTATCTGCACGCATTTAGACACTCAAACTAAAACAATATATAGTCATATATACAAAAACCTTATCAAAATTGGCTGAGCCGTAAGGAGCATGACAATCACGAATACATGTAAATCGGAAATTTCATAAAAGATATATTAGCAAGTTGATATAAGCTTATCATACTAATAGTAAAAATTGTAGTGATTCTCATAAAACATATGAGTAACAAAATTGACTTCAAATTAAAAGACGAGTTGTACAATAAGCCTAAGAAATCCGAATCCGTCTCTTTGGTTTCTTATACCTAATTAATTAATAGACCCTTAATTGATAGGGCTTTCATTTCAAAACTAATCAGTATGAAGACGATATTTATATTCAAGTACTACTAAAATTAAATATGTTATACAATAAAATGTAGACTTTATTAATAAAAAAATAAATATTTTTTAACATGAATGTTGTATTTTGAAAAATGGTGAAAGGTTGATTGAAATATTTAGAACTTTAATTTTTCAACTAAAAAATCGACTTATTACCGAGAACATGGTCTAGACATAAATTTAAAAATAATTTAAAATAAATATACAAAAAAAACATAAATTTAAAAATAAAGGTCGAAACCTAGGTATATAGGGGGAATATTTTGTAAAGAAAGACACAGAGAGAGGGAGGAGGCGTGAGTGAGAACCACGAGGTGTGACGACTTGTCGCGAGACCAACTGTTGGTTTAATTCGCCGTATGAGCTGTTTCACATCAATGATAATTATTTTATTTTATCTACTAGAAATACACATTTAAACAAATCTACAAAATGTGAATTGTGAACGTTTTCTAATAAAGCATTATTTAAAAAACTCTGTAACAATAGGCTTAGCATTTTTTGTTAAACCCTGATTCAGATATACAGTATCTAAACTGCTTTTTAGCCCCACCGGAGTATATATATTCTTTATTGCACTTAAAATACATTAAGAGAAAAAATACATAGAAAGTTACGTCAACAAAGGTGCAATTGTGTTTGCGTGTACACTTATATACTATAATATCTCCTGCGCAGTTGGCTAGTCTCTATGAGATTGGTCACAATGGCCGGTATCGGTCAGCGGACATTATTATTACCTTAATTCCACATGTCCATTTCGCAGAATAAGGGCGAGGTAGTCGCCGGACAGGTCATCATGTTCTCCGGTCAATAGCAGCACGCCGCGGGCCCTTTCTGGGCGCACGCGGAGTCGTAAACGTACGCGCTTGTAAGCCCCGCGTAGAGCGTGCAACGCCAGCCAGGATGAACCGGAAAATCGTGGAGTTGATATTTTTGAATCTGTGAACAAAATAACTTATGAAGTAAAGAGCTTTAGTATAAACTCTAAAAACCTTTTTTTTGGAGTGAATCAAATTAAAGTGAATCAAGTAAAATAATACTTTAAAATACCTTTTGAAAATAGTATTGTTCTATCAATAAAGCTTTAAGAAAATATGTAGAAATAAAAGAAGGAACAAAGTAAAAATAAACAGAAGATATCAAGAAAATTGAAGAAACAAGTGAGTCAAGAAAACTGAAAAGCAGAAGACTGGAAAGAGCTGGAGGGCCTGTGACCTGTCACACACTCAGTGACCGAAACTAACAGATATTAAAACGTCCATTTAGCAATAAATCAATAATAATAATAGAGTAAAATTAATTCAATTCCAAGTGTTATATTGTGGTAATCACTACGTGAGAGTAATTTGTTCTTTCTCACGTCGACGGCGAGATAAGTATAGGATATAGAATATGTGGGTTTCAAGTTCCTATTTCTGCGTTTTAACTCTGCCTCTCAGAAATTTTCCTATACGAGTATATTAATGAATTATTATTATTAAAATTGGTATTTCCAATGTAGTAAAGTGCTAATTAAATAAAATAGAACTCATTCGTCAACAATTTATACAAAATAAATAACATAATCAAATACTCAGCCGTGTTAAAATAAACTATAAAATCAACATTATATTTCATTCGTTTTTAAATATTTCATTCGCTTAAAATCATGTTAGTGGTGATAAAATAACTCATTTAAGTTAAAGTCGGAAATCAGTAATAAAATCGGTTTTTGGTTATCAAATTTTTTATTTGAATTAAAAAAAATCTTGTGAGGAATATTTCATCTATCCAGATATAAAAAAAACTCTTATTCAATATAACACCTTTTTATCAAATGCTAAAGAAATTATAAACAGTATTTATAAGAACATTTTGTAAATTTTGCTCAAAGAATTAAACCGTATTAAGTGACGAACCAGAACGAAACTCTTTGAGTTATGGAAATAAAAATATTATATTACTGGTAACTATAATTTATATTAAAGTATACTTTTTATATTATTTTTCCTATATAATTTAGGAAAATCATGTCCTACTTATCGAAGATCAAGTTCACAAACACAAAACAAACTGAGTACCTCTACTTTTTGACAACGGTAAATACTACTCAAAAGCTGTAAAAAATTATTACTTTTGTCTGTACATATTTCAATATGAAATGCAATAAAATTCAGTGAAGATTAAAATAAAATTTCAGACAGCAAATATAATATGTTTACATAGAGAATAACTTTTTATTTAAATCTCGTTATCCGAGTGAAGCGTACATTTCCAGTGAGTTAAATTCTATTTACTTTTAATTGCGTATTCACACACATATTCGTTAAGCAGTGGTTTTTTGTATAGAGTCGTACAAGTTTAATTTTTACCTTTGATGTTTAATGAATATAAAAAACGCAAATTTTGATATTTTCATCGGCGCTTTCACATTAAATAAAATCTAAGTAAGTATATTATTGTAGACAAATGTTTATATTTCAATCGTTACAACGCTAACAGCTCTGTTATTTCTCTTATAATTATACTATCGTTCCGCTCGGGCTTAAATTTTGCGTGAGCGAAGCCGTGGGTTCCGCTAGTAAATGTATACAAAAATCTTCCTCGAGAACCACTATATCCATTGGTGAAAACAGCACGAAAATCAGTGCAGTAGTTTTTGAGTTTATCGCGAACAGACAGACAGGCGCGGTGCACGGCACTGTTTTATAACATGTAGTGACTAGAGAATCGCCCTAAATCTGCTCGGATTCGTCTCTAGTTCAAAAACCTGTCAAACGCATGAGACTGTTATTTTGAACTAATAAGGAAGAGATAAAATGCTTGTAAAATCTATATTATATACATTATTCTAACAAAAGATATTTTGGACAAAGAACTGTTTTAAAGTAGTAAAAAGTGAACTCAAGCCTACATTCATCAATAAATGTAAAGTTAAAGCGCTCACAAACTTTGTGATAAGGGGTCATGAGCAAATATGTGGAAAGTGATACGATGAACTCGGCTGGCTTTATCTATACTTTGAATGTAATTAGTTGGTATTTGCTCTGTTTAATGAGAATGGAAATTTAAATTTGGCCGTGTGATTTGTACATGTAAAACACTAACGAAATACTCTGGATTTGCTTGCAATAAAATAATCAATTTTATAAAATTTCTATTTTTATTCCAGTTACTTAAGAGAGATCATTATTTTACTTTGTTATCGATACAGACGCTGAATCTATAGGTTTTAGAATGTTTGTCTGACGGCATTACGAGAAAGCACTGAACAAAATTTAATTGAATGTGGTATGATGATAGCTACGGATCCACGAAGATCGAACAAAGCTCAATAAAAATACTTTTAACTGCGGGAAAATTATATATCATCTCTAAGAAATAATATCAGGAATGTACCTGAGTGAAGCGAGGGTACGTGATAGTTATATATAAAAGCTACGTAAAATAACAAGCAGTCTTTTTTGCAAGTATAAAAGTAAATTGGATTTTATGAGAATGAGTGATATCTATATATTTTTATCAAGAAATACCAAAACAGCTTGACGTATAAAGATGTTTGACAGAGATTTGTTTATAGTTAGTAGACGTAGCTGAGAACTGATTTTGCAACAGGGCCGGTTTAAGGAGGTCTAAGGACTCTTGCAAGTTTGTATGAAAGTCCTTTTTTGTGCTACAAACTTTAAATTTGGCAGGGAGAACCCGAGCGAAGCGAGAGTGAGTCGCTAGTTATAGTATATCATGAACGATATTTAAACCTGGGTCTATTGTAATTTGCTTTTTTGTGTAATAATTTAACTGCATCAATGTCCATTCCTACTCTTCTGTACCTTACTTAGCCTCAATATAGTAATTGTAATTATTCAGCTTGCAAGTATAAAATAGCAAAATGCTAGACTACTAAGAAATAAATTTCATTTTTATCATTACTTAAAAATATTAAAATTGATTTCATTTTAATATAGATCTTTTGTGCCTGTGAGCCATGGAGGGCTAATGAGCCGAGCGTGCTAAGTTCAGCGTTTAAGAGCTTAAACTGTTTGGTAAACATTCTACATAATGACGATAAATTTCAATTTTTATGCCAGTTAATAACTCCACCACTCTACAGTTAAGCGTCTGAAATTAAATTATCTTAACTCTTCTAAAAATGGCCAGGAGTTAAGATATTAAAAGAATAATTTAAATTTTTGATTTTCGAATATAAAATTCTCAGAAATAATATATTTTCCTGCTATAAAATTATCATCATCTGATTAATCAAAATCTGTCCAATACTTTTCTCTCGACTCGGTCTCAGACAGAGAGAGGACAAAAATAAAAAAATAAACTTTTAATTTCACAAATAATAATGACTATTTCATTAAGATTATTCAAAAAATATTTAATGTACAGATTCAACTCAGTTAAAACTTTATTAAATGTATAGATTATAATATATTTAATGACTAGCTAACCCGGCCCGCTTTGTAGTGCGTAAGTTAAAATAAATTAAATGGTTTTAATTACCTAATAAAATAAAACTAGCCTAAGTTACTCCTTATTATATTAGCCAAATGCGAGTGAGAGTCCCGTCAGAATCGGTCGAGTCGTTTCAGAGATTACCCGGAATAAACAGACAGACAGGCAAAAATTTAACAAATAGGTTTTTTGTTGGTAGAATTGTATGTATATACTTTCATGTGCATTTAGTGTAAAGCTGTTAATTTGAAATTAAAAACACACTTCAATTTTATTTATATGTATTGATGTACTAGTTGACATATACTACGATTTTTTATATTAAGCATATCTTGACCAGATACAAGGATTTACGCTAAGCCACAAAGATTACCGCTGTAAAGGACTTCCCTCGAAGTAATAAGGCGACCTCATTATAATTTCAAATTAAGCTTGTTGCTTTATGTAAGTGCGGTCTGGTACCGGGTGTTAAAAGATAATACCTACCTGTACAATGTTTTTTCTTTTCTGCTCCTGTTTAATTATCTTCGTATATATTTGATAATCTTATGGCGCAGTAGGAATAAATCCTGGGTAGTGGGTTTGACAAGAGTACAAAGTGAAATACATGATATGTATGAACATTTTGTCTAGAATTGGGCAAAATCAATATTTTTTTGAAAATTGATTGATAGTTTTTATATTTATACCAATTACCATAAAATATTTGAGGCACAAGTATAACTATTGTTTTTTAATATATAATATATTTATATTAATAGTTGAAAAAAGAAACAAATATTTAGGTTTTTAAGTGGCCTTAGAAATGCATTTTTAACATAAACTTCTGCTCTTTTTTCATTTCATAATATTTTGAAACAAATCAATATAATATTGTTTATAAATGATAAAATAAATTTTCCATTACAAAATGTCACAAGAAATTTTAAATTATATGAAAGGTCGTGACCACTTTTAATTAAAAATGTCTGTCATAGTCTACATTCCTCGTAAAAGCGAAGAAATCTTAATTATAGCAGTAAATTCCATATTAGAAAATAGAATTTTTGCTAAATGATATCTAATATCAATGATATTTATTGTAAAAGAAATAATCTGGTATTATTTTTATATATACGAGTATATATAAAAATATAATATAAAAAAATTGTATACTCGTATTTGGTGTCTTTCTTTAACAAAATGACTAATGGTAACAAGTTTCTTTTTTTTTTTTTTAAATAACAAACTATTATTAAATATAGTGATAATGCAGGGAGTCTTGTTAATGAGATTTTAATGTGTGAATAGTAGAATTATATATACTTTCATGTGCATTTAGTAAAAAGCTGTTAATTTGAAATTACAAACACTTCAACTTATTTAATATGTCTACATTGAAAAATTTGACTAGAATAGTTAAATATTAAGTTATTTTCTCGTAAATCCCATTTCCCACCACTAATTACAGCTTCGAATAAATTACGGGAGAATAGTGTCCATGTGTACTGCGAAATTTTAGCCGTCTAAACTATTTTATTGTCCCTATAACGTTTTTCATTCGACCCCAATGGCCTTCTCTGAAAGCTATTGAATTTGAGGGGTTAAAGTTATATGTAGTTTTATTAATTTTGTTCGAAATTAGTTATTGCGATTAGATATGATTACAATATTGCGCATACATATACGATTGTGTATAGTTTAATGTATCTTATATAGGTTTAATAGTTTTTACATAATTTCAAGTTTAATGCTATATAAAGTAACAAGTATTTTTGTATAAAATATTATAATACAGCTTTTTTATTTTAACATATACATAATATTAATACTTGCGACTCACGCTCGCTTCGTTCGAGTATTTTTAATATATGCATTAAATAAAAAGTTGTAATGTTGGTGTTAAAAACAGACAATTCAATTTAATTAATTTTATATATAAAATGTATTTTGCAATGTGGCAGCCCTGTATACAGAGATAGATCACGACCCTACAATATCACTTAATATAACTCAGGCCTGCATTCTTCAATATCTAGTACAGCGGTAATCGAAAGGCGTTCGCTTCCCCTTCTTGACTTTGTGAGAGCTGCTATATATAATTTTCTATATAAAAGTATATAAGCTTTTTTATTAGGAATAGTAATATAAAAAAATCGGAATTTTATTTTAAGTATTTAATGATATGTTGTTTGTTAAACGTCTTCATATTCACATAGATATGGCTAGATAGATTCAGATGAAATTTAGTAAATTGATATATTATGAGTTATGGCATATTCGTAGGAGTAACCTAGTACCTACTAACCTAGTAACGAGATTAGGTAGGAGAAGTAGAAGCGAAGAGGAAGTAGAAGAGAGTAGGTACGAGAAGTAGGAGCGAGATTAGGAAAACTGAAAACTAACTAAAAGAAATTAAGTAGTATATATTTTAGTTCAGTTTAATAAATTATAATGTTTTAAGTTTCTACATTTACTTCAACACTATAACGTGTACACTGAAAGGAAGTAAGGCCGGATGTTGGTAACGGATGCGGCAGTAATGCTATGTACGTTCCTGCTTGGGATTTATGTGCTTTAGTATATTATTTACACATAATTTCAAAAAAAGATGTCACTCTCAAATCGTAAAATAATAAAAATGACTTATAAAATTGGTTTAATCGGTTGTTATCAGTACATATAAATAAAATTGACGTGCCTATTTTTAATTTCAAATAAACAGCTTTTCGGTAAATGCATATGAAAGTATATACGGTACTTATATATAAAAAATTTTTTCACTCATAGATCGCTAATATTATAAGGAGTTACTCAGGCTACTTTTATTTAATTAAAAAATTATAAAAACTGTTTAATTTAAACAGTCTTTAACTTCCGCCCGAGGCGGGACGGTTTTGCTAGTGTGAGTAGCATTATAAAAAATAAAAAATGTCCCTAGATTTTTAGATTTTTATGCTTTAACGCTTGTAGAACCCATCTTGGTACTTACAAAATACTTATTCTGAGAATTATAGTACGATTTAATCTGTGGTTTCAGAACAACCCACACTTAAAGTTTCGATGAAGTTCGACGTTTCATACAACCGCATAACGTGTCGGGACAGTGTGTGTGTGACAGGTCGCCGAAGAGTTCACGTACGCGCCGTCCGTTGACAGAACCAGTTTTTTCAGATTCGAACTATTGACACCTAACATTTCCTTCTGCAGTAGTGTACTAGTCGATATGCTATTGATTAAAAGTTTATCTCCATATGTCTCTGTTTAATACCGGATCACCAAAGTTCATACAATTATAAAATGTATCTTTTATTTAAGCGAATGCCCAATTCTCTTCACTTTAATAATCTCTTAGTCATACATATATTAAGTAGTTTATCTGGGAATTGAAACAGCTTCTAAAAATTGAATCAGGTAATCTTAGAATAACTTAATAATCTGTACAAATAAAATACTTTATTGCCCTTTGAAACACATTAATGGCGGCAAAAATGGACTTAGCCTTACAAGAGATCTTCGGACCAACCTGTTAAAGTACCTACGGCCGGATAGAAAACAGGAGCCTACGCATATCACGTTTAAAAACGAGCCTTTATCCACTCGCGTCTTGAACGGGCGTATTTTAAGAATCCTGAAAATGCGGATTACTAGCATTCTTATAGATACAATTGCGTTCCTTTGCATGTTCGTGATCGTGTTTCAACAGTGTGTTAAAAAGTTGACGTGTCTAAATTTTATTATTTAAGTAGTACGTTTTACACTCTTTATGAGTCTTTACATATACAAGACGTAGTAATGTTTATGTTAACCTCTTTGTAATCTCCCAGAGCTGGACATAGGCCTTAAGCCAACGTAGTCGGAAGTTTTTGGATCTTTCAAAAATTTGGTACATTTTCTGAAACATGCAGATTCCTCTCGATGTTTTCGTCACTTTTTTATTTATTCTATGCACAGTCACAATCTATAGCTAGTATACCAATGTATGACTTTAGGTTATGCAATAGCCGTTCGCACAGAGGCCGGTGTGAGGGACTTTCGATTACGGCGGGTATGTAAGAATGCCGACTTGAATTATATTAAGTGATTTCGAGGGGTCGCGATCTCTTTGTTGTAGGGTTGCTAGTTGTTTATTTGTATTCAAAGCTTTACGATTTTTTATCTACTACACCTATCCACGCTTCACTCGGGTTTAACCCTAGTGAAAAACAAAAGCAAATATTTCCCTCAGGAACCATGCATTTTTTCGGGGTTCTAGGAAAGGTGACTATGTGGTATTCCGAACTATAATCTCTATTAAAAATACTTTTTGTATGTAATATATAAGCTACTATAATTTATTCTATTCAGATCTGTAAACTAACGTTACGCAACACGTCAATCGTGTTACATAGTACAATAATCTAGGCAACCCGGAAGACACGCTATTACATTAGCTTCCGACCGACTTCCGGCTCATCCCGTATATATTGTAGGGCGAAGAAAGGGTGTATAACACAAGTTTTAATGTTTATATTAACACTATTACTATACTGTAGATTATCTGGTTTGCTTATATCATCATTTTTGCGTAAATTTCTTGCGAAATTAAAAAAATATTAATTATGTATTTAGATACATATACTATAACAATTTGTTGTATTATATAGTGCAGTATCTCTTAAACTACGGAATTAATTTTTAAAGTTGGTCAGATGACAGAAAGCTCTAAGAAACATTGGCCTTTTTATTAAGATTCTTCGAAAATATCCATAGGACAGTTGTGCAAAAATAAATGTATAATATGGCATTGTTAAGAATTATTTAAATATAATTATTTTAATATTTTACTTATTTCCATACCTTTGAAGGTACTTTATTATATTTACATTAAATTGTTAAATGATAAAGAAATACACGTGAATACAGTTACTTATAACTCATAGATGCTAGACAACCAGGCTTCAAAGTTCAAATCCATGACACAACGAATGTTTCTTAGCATACGAAAGGGGTTGCCTTGTTTTGTTAAATAAAAGAAATAAAGTGGGTGTAATATAACGCCTCTGAACTGAACAGGAACGAAGTTACGTAGTAAGTGGAGCCCCAAAATTAAGTAATTAATCAACGAGATCCAGTAAGAATAAGGTTACATAAAAATCTATAGCTTCAGAGTCTTTTCATTTTGGAGTTTACTGCTTCGAGTTTTTTTGTTATAATTTAACTAGATAGCAAATCTGAATGTAAAATATTTTATGTTAAATCTTATTGAAAATTTATTATTATAGATACACAGGCCGAATCTATAGCTTTTAAAATAATGTCTGTCTGAGCGTTTCAGACTGAATAACGAGAAAACCACCGGACAGATTTCGATGAAATTTGATTTTATGATAGATGCTTATCTCTGACAAGTGTGAATTAACTCATAAAAGCTGGACCCAAGAGGTGCGAAGCTTAGTCGCTAGTTCTCTATTTTAAAATGAAATTTTCAATTTAGAACTCCTCATTTATAGTCGAGACACTCAAGTAGATAACACTTATTATAATTGCTATTACTTCAGTAGTTTAGCGAGAGTGTGCAAATACGGAGCGAATTGAGAGCAATTAAAACTTTCTAGTATAAGTTCGATAATAATAATCAACTATTGTATTATTTGTAGCTTTTAGGTTTTGTTCTTAGAAAATAAATGGTAATAGAAATGATAGAAAAATGTGATAGAGTTATAACGAAACTTATTATTTTCGATAAATATATTATTTACTATCGATGCTTTCTGTCAAAATTAAAGTTTGTAGCACTAAAATCCGCCCCGTAATCAAAATAAATAAAATTTGTAAAATAAAAGTAGTCTAAGTTACCCCTACATATTAGCTATCTGCGAGTGAAAGTCCCGTCAAAATCTGTCCAGCCGTTTCAGTGATTGGCAGAACCAACAGACGGACAAAAAAATTTAATTAACATTTTGATGTAAGTACCGTATATACTTTCATATACATTTAGTAAAAAGCTGCTAATTTAAAATTAAAAACGGACAATTCAATTTTATTTATATACGTATAGATTTTGAAAAAAAAGTCACCTATAGTTTAGAATAAAATTTCGCTCATCTTACTCTTTACACTTTTGCACTTATAAAAATACATAGGTACACCCTTATTAAGTAATTTCTTCTTATTTAAAGTGAATATAAAAGTTTTACGCACTTTAGTAAAAGCTCATGCTTTTACTAAAGTGCGTAAAACTTTTATGCCAAGCGGAGACTAATAAATAAGAAGAGTATGATGTTTATTTTTTATAAACTTTTAAAGGCTGTGGTAGCTTAATAGTAACACGCTCGCTTGGAATCCGAGTGAAGCGGCTTCAAATCCCGGTTCTCGTACCTCAGATATTTTCATGTACCAATAATTTTCATCTCGATTAGCATTTATATTACGGTAAAGGAAAACATCTTGAGGAAACCTGCATATCCGAGAGAAAGAGAGAGAAAGATAGGATGAGAGAGAGAGAGAGAGAGAGAGAGAGAGAGAGAGAGAGACTAACAAGTCGTTGAAAGTCATGCCTGTTGACCTGCACTTGGTCACTTGGTGGATTATGGCTTGATTCTCGATTATAGTCCGTGCCCCGCAGTGGCATATATAGGTGGTTACGAAAGGGTGGCTTCTAAAAGCTTTCAAAAATTATATTTCATATATTAGTATAAATCAAAATAGCTTAAGTAATATTTTACAACCATTTACCAAGTTATAACAATCCAAATTTCGTCTCGTCATAGACTGACACAATTAAGAAAATGGGTCTTAGTTGTTTAACTGTAACTTAGCTTTTGTATGCATATGAATGAGATGGCGACAAGCTTGCCGAAGTAACTCGCTTTTTATATAACGTTTACTTCTTACAGTAATATTTAAGTTTTACATTTAAACAGGTTTCATTTTTCGGTGGAAATATTTGCTTCTGTACTCGAGTTTAAGCTTTCCTATTTGTAATTCATAAGCATTTTTTCTATTTAAAAGCTCTACTTAATATGATTAATGCTCAAAAAATATTCTTCATCTTAATTTCGCTTCAATAGGACACTAGAATTAAGTCTGTACTTTATATATTTTTTTATTATTTTCAGTTTTAGATGGCGTAGGTACTAAGGAACAGCTCCTCAGTAACTAATAGGGACATTTTAACCTTTTGACTACTAGCACTTTGTATGAAAATATTACTTACATATCTTAGAACATAATAATTATTCGAAGAAAAAACCGATTGATTGAAAACTAATTCTAAGCTATATATTATGGGTAATAGGTCATATTCACCAAATAGTCTTTAACTATATTTTGCAAAGCAAATAAAATAATATCTACCTATTTTTTATTTAATAATATTAATAATATGTATGAATTAAAAAGTTATATATGTATAGTGTAACAACTGGTATCCATAACACAAGCCTCGTAGCTTTCCACGGAAAACATATTATTATTTATTAATTATAACTATATAAGATTTTAATTTCCAAATCTGAACTTATATATAAAAGCTGATGACATTTTAAATATAGATATAACATATTCTGTCAAGGCTTAACCTTAATTGTATATTACGGTGAAATAATTACAATGTTTACTAAAGGCCATTTGGCTGATTGCGTTTGTCATAAAGCTGTTTGATTAAAGAGGACGGAGAATGGGTATAATTTATGACTACATTAAACAACGGCTATATTACAATTTACAGTGACTATAACAGTCTACGACCTCGCTTAGGTACCTTCCTAAGTTTTTTTATAATATTTTTTTGTATGTATATGTACACTACTGCAATGATATAAATATAGGAAAATGAATTATCAAAATATAAAAGTTATGTACATATAACATAATATTGTATGTATGTATCGCTAATTAGCGACTTCTTAGAGACAACCTTTGGGTTTGGAAACACACAGTGGGTGGTGTAAATATTGTATAGGTATACAATACACACATCAAAGCAATCTAATAGTTAAAAAATTCTTCACATACGAGTTTATCATCATATACAACTAACAAGTAACTACAAAGTAGCTCGTTTTGACCAATTTCGTTACAAAGAGTAGCCAATATGATATTCCAAGTCATCGTTTATATGTGTAACAAATTTCATCCTAATCCGTTTAGCTTTTTCAGTAAAAATCACCCACATTTTTATAGGGTTCCAAGTTTTAGTTCCAATTTCTAGAAAATATCATATACATGAGCAATGAAGCATCTATTATTTTAGCTTCTAGTCACTTTAAGTTACTTTGGCTGGCAGAGCACAAAAAGGAAATTAGAAGTCAGTACTCAATCTGCATAGTTATGGGAAAACGCGCTAACGTGTTTATTTCTTAATTAATGTACACGTCGATACCTTTCATGACTGCGCCAAAAGGAGGGTTAAGCTATTCAACTGTACATAATATATATGTATATAATATACATTGTACGTATGTATGTTTAGCGTTTATGTATGAAACGTCTAATACTTTTTATACCGTCGGGGTATTTGTAAATATTTTTTATTAATTATTCAATTATTTTAGCATTTAAATCTATTATTGTTTGTAAAAACACGCATTTCATGTTTAAAGATCGGTCTCACGGTTCTCTGAATAAATCACAATTTATTGGGTCCGAAGTTTCGAAATTTATGTCAGACCATTACGTAGCATGTTACATATAAGTTTAATAAATACCAAAATAGTTTCAATGACAAAAAGCTTAAGATCTATAATCGAATGTGTTTTAGTTAAATGCAATATGTGATTTCCGATACTCGGAGAAAAGTTTTAATTGGGTACGAAAGAGACAATAACGCTACGAAACGCTACAACATGCTACGACGTAGCACTTGTTCGCGAACTACGAGAATTCAAAGTGCAATCTTGTAGATACTTGAGTAATTTATTTTGAAGTTATATTAGGAAACTATACGCAAAAGCTACAATTGATTTAACCATTTTATTTTTATGTTGAAAGAAGAGCTTCGTCAACATTGAAATTAAAGCGTAGTTTAGGTTCTGTTAAGTCTGTTGCTTTAAGCAGAATACGTTCGATAAAAATGCTATCTTACAGAAATGTTTGGAATTATATAGTGTTTTACCAGACAGAGTTTAATTTTGAGTTCATTGTTTAATAATAAAATAACGAAAAATAATGTTTCAAATAAAATTACTCACTCTATAAAATGTCTAATACAATTTTTTACCTTCTCTTCGGAGCGTTATATTTATTTTAAAACAATTTATCTTACTCAAGCTAGACATACTCACATATCATATTTTCCGCTAAAATATACGTATAAAAAATCTTTATATGCAAATCGAACCCAAGACTTTCTGTATAAGCAATATAGTTCTCACATCATTTAATAATTGTTGAAGATATTATGAATGTAATTTAACTTTGCCTATTATTGTTTAAACAAGGTGAATTTTTATATAAAACATATAGATTCTGTTTATTATTTAATTACGCATATTCATTTCTATATGTAAGATTTTTTTGTATCATCAGACAATATTTTATCGTTGTTATATCATTTTATTAGAAATCATGCAAATTTTTGTTAAGGGACTAGAAGAGCGACATCTCGTGTGAAAACTAGTGTATACAATAACTAACATAGTATAGGTATATAGTTATCGTAAATGTATGGTTTTGAAAGGACAAACTTGTAGCTGCTTAAAATATTTGGGGATAAATCTGACCGAGGGATTTACAACTAAGTTGTGAACTATTTGATTATTTTGAAACTATTCCTAGCTATTTCATATTTCATGTATCTATGTAGGTATGTGTTTATAATAGGTAACCTTGAGAACCAAAAAAAACGAAATAAGTTCTTGAAAAAACCTTAGAGATAGTTTTGTTTAAAGTGTCAAATTTCGTGTAAAAAGTGAGTATTATAAAAAATAAACCCCACAACAACAAAAATTAAAAATACTAAAATTTAACTATTGCCATATACTTACTTGGTTTGCATTTCGGGGTAGCGCAAGTACACGTAATGTCGCCACAGTCACAGTTGCAACTCTCCACCGCCGTCGTTCTTGCCGGCAAAGACGTTCCCCCTGGTACCTGATTTCATAACATGTGTATTAGATTTTAAAAATACGCGTTAATAATAAATATGTTGGGACACTATCACACAGTACATCTTGTTCCATGGTAAGCTACGCGGCTTTTGTAATGGATACCAAATGATGGATACACGACACATATTATGATTATAAAAAATCATGTCTGAAGTACAAATAGTCTTGCTCATTATACAAATAAATACATCCAGTGGGACTCAAATCCACGTAACGCAAGTAGTCATTAATTTCGACTTATATGGAAAAATATATTTGAGCCTTGTATCACGTGGTCAGAATATATTAAGTTTTCTTAGCGATATCGCTACAAAATTTCTACTTCTGTACGTGTGTGTGTGTGTAATTAAAGTTCTCCTAAACGGCGGGAGTGATTTTTTTTGTGTGTGTGTTCGAGTGGATTCGAGAATGGTTTAGTTTCACATTTCGGTCCACTACAAAATGTTTTTTCCCCATACGTCCATTATAAAAAGAATGGTTTAGTTTCACATTTCGGTCCACTACAAAATGTTTTTTCCCCATACGTCCATTACAAAATGTTTAGACAATAAAAGACATATTCAATTATAAATAAGTCGTTGCTAGGTAACGTTGCTTTGGGCACGCATATTGAAATATTTCACCGAGAGCAAAAGTTTATAATTTCAATTTGTACAGGACAACGTCTGCTGGGTCCGCTAGTATACGTGTAAAATAAGCAATTAGTGGGAGGAATTTCTAGTTGATCAGATAATATTGTTGAACAAGATACAGGCACTTGCTCGTTATATGAATTCACGTAAACCGCAACATGCTGACGTGTTTATTGTGGTTTCCATCCATTATAGCGTAATAATTAAGTATTATATTTCGTACTTCGAAAGTAGATGATTGTTATAATATTATTTAAAATTATATTTTAAAATTAATTACTAATATGGCGAAATTAAAGCGTATTCAAAAGATGATGATTTCTTAAAAAACAGCAAAGTGAATTTTATCCAGGTTCTAATACATATTTTATTTTATTACGTAATTTTTCCATGAAAATAATTGAATCATCCAAATTTTGCAAAGGTCGGCATATTTCTGATATCGTTTTCCCTCCAAATGCTCAGCCATTGACGTGGAATGATACGTTAGTAATTTTTTTATTTATAACGCTTGCTTTGTTACACAAGCACGTATATATTGGAACTTAGATAAATTGCTGATTTTTCATAATAATTGGGATGAAAGTTGATATTATTAATAGATCATTTCTACGCATGTTAGAATTTATAAACTTAAATTGAAATATTTTACATAATATAGCATCAAATATTAGAAAAAGTGTTTTTGTTAGTTTAATAAATATATATAGTTCAATGCAAACAAAACAGTTTTTGTTTTAAAGTAGTATAAGACCTCATTCAAACACAAAATGGCCCTGTTTAGATATTCAAATTATATTTCTTTATACTAACGATGCCATAAATTATAATGTAAACATGACACATAAAATATGGATATCTATCTTCCATGTGTATATGGGAATGAGCTTGAATATCCTATGATATTATGTTGTAATATAAGTAACTCTTTATTAAAAAACTTACCTTTTGTTCTAAGCTGGGTCCAAGTGTCGTAACCTTGACATTACTTGCTTCCATTAAAACTTCTTTCTCCTTGTCATCAGTGATTATATTCAAATCGATTTTACTAACTCCATCCTCTATGAGACTTTTCAATCCATCCAATTCCTTAGATCTTTCTCCGGTAAACGTGTAATTATAATTTACGTTACTATTAACGTAAACGTTATCGACAGGTGTTGGCAGTGTCGGTGGTTTTCGTTTGTCATCGTAAAAGTTTTCGCTTACATTAGATTTGCTAAGTCTACTGGACGGCGCTATTTCTAGTTCGGCTGAGAAAGATACGTCTTTCTGGTAGAGTACATCTTCTTGTTTGTCCGAAGAACTCTCTGTTGCTTTAGTTGCGTTAAGTTCTGAAACAAACAGAGTTTATAAATGATTTGTTTAAGGTAAATATATTTACTTAAGACTTTTGAGATAGTAGTACTTAGTAGTATGTTTTAGAAACCTTTATCTCTATACGTATATATGGTATACATTTTTGCATTTCGATTTCCAGGGGTATTAGATTTTCTACTAGCGTTACAGGATTTAAAAATATAATGAGATTGATATAATATGCAACTCTGAAAATGATAAAATTTTCTTATTCCTTTAGAATATTAAAATATCTATTATTTAATAGCTGTATAATTAAAATCTTGTCTAATTGAATGGTATAATACCAATGTAATCATGAATTCCTGATAAATCTCAGAGGTATTTTAAGTTAACTGTTCTGTAACGATTTTAAACTAAAGTTCTAATAATACTAATTATTATGTTTGAAACTATTTTAATTTTATAATAAACTTATATGTTCTCATCTGATCTCATCTGACGGACCTTAAAAATAGGCACTCATTTGTATGATACTAGACTTAACATGAATATTAAATATCTTTAAAAGCCATTATGGCAGCAGATTTTGTAATACTCCGTCGCATTAATTTAATAATAAATACGAGTATATGACCTTGTACTATGATAAAAGTTTTCACCCGTGGAAATGAATGAAGCTTTTGCCCTCTTGGTGTATTGACCAAAATTATCTTAATATTTGTTAGTCCATGATGTCTAGTATTGGGATAGCTATGAAATTAAGTTGTATAATATTTAATATACTCTGATCTAAAGTAGATCCCCTAGGCATCCTCCTATCTCCTATCCTAGGGTATATTTCGCGAAGCAAGGAAGGGCATTTCTATGCCTGCGTGGCGATCGAAGACCATCTAGTTGATCAATTGGTAATCTCATGGAAACGTGTCCAAGCAGTATTAAAGAGGAAGGGGATGAAAATTTGTAACTGCAGTTTTAGCTTCTACTACAAAATAATAGGACAACATCAGTTACTATACGGATATATTTTTGTCGGTGTGTTCTTTTTTACGTAGCAACACGTAAATTCTAGAAGGTCGAACACATTTAACTTTGGATTAGTAAACAAAGAGTCCCAAGTAACTATTAACATATGGCTAATAGTTTTATATTTGTATGCTTTTTCTTTGCGGAAAATTTGTAAAGAAAAATCTTGGTAGTCTTTAACTTTAAACTTGAAAAATCTTAAATATTATTTTATTTACCTCAAATATCTTAAATACTTCACTTCACAATCAGGAATCAAACTTGTGACTTCAAGAGATCAAAGTCAACTCAATGCCATTGGTATAGCGGATATAGTTATTATCAAAATGACAATAAAATTGCGGTCGGTTGTGAAAGATTCTCAAAGTAGAGAAATATTACGACGCATTAGAGATTGGAATTTCTCAGATTTCCTTTGATTTAAATTCATTGAACATTTTCCTTGTAACATTATATTTAAGTCGTTTTGAAGAGAACTTCTGTAATTTCTAAATGAATTAGAAATCAAATGACGATTCTGAGAAGCTAATTCTTGGAACCATAAATATGGTTACGAATTTCTTAAGTATTTCAGAGGAAATTATTTAACATTAACTACGAAATAACCATTATGAACATCGTTACTGATGTAGCTATTATATAAATTAATTATTAGTATTAGCCAGTGACAGCCCAGTGGTAACCCGCCCGTTTGAATAACCGAGCAAAGCGGGTTCGAATTCGGGTCTCGAACCCCCTGATATTTTTTGTGCGAATCATTTCAAACATGATTACCACTTGTCTTATAGTAAAGAAAAACATCGAGAGAAAAGCATGTTTGAGAGAACCAAGCAAGTTTCAGAAAGACATGTGAAGTTCACCAAGCCGCACTAGGCCAGTGTGGGGGACTATGGCCTGATCCCCCTCGTGTAGAAGCCTAAAGGGAGGCCCGTACCGGCGGGACTTTAAAACTAGAATACATGTAGGATGAGTAATGTATATGATCATAACACAATGTAAGGGAATTAAAGCTCTTCATACACCTCGATTGTATTTATTCCACTTTCTTAAAAATAACTAGGTCGCCCAATTGTCGAATTTGACGATAAACATGATTGAATTGTTTTATCTAAATTATTTTTACAGATAGTACAAACTCTTTAATAACCACAAAAAATTGGTGAACAAACACAAGTAAGGTACTTGATTACTATCAAAGTTTGCATTTGAAAGCTCTGTTTAAAATTTTGTAACGTTAAGTTAGTGCCATCCAAGTTCCAACGCGAACACAGTATAAGCAAAATCGGTCACGTAAGCTACATCCCTCAGTTTGAATGCAACTATATACGAATCTAGTGGAGTCGTAATTCAGAGACTGTTATATTCGTAGTTCTCTGTACTATACAAATTCAATTTATTTGAGCACAACGTGAGATGTTTGGGATTGAAAACCTTTGTTTTATGTCACTGAGGTACATTGTTGTGATTTGTATAGGATGAAAAATGAAGCGAAATACTTTGAAATAACCTTATAACGGAGTGAAAATGTTAAAAGCAACGTCTTCAGTTTTGAATTAAATATCTATATATAAATGTGATATTTTCCCGCTGTAATGTAATATTTCGTCCAAGTAAGAACTTTACTATATGTATTTAGACAACTAGACATATAAATAAAATAGAAGTCTCTCTTTGTAATTTCAAATTAACAGCTTTTCACTAAATGCATATGAAAGTATATTATACAGTATTTACATTAATATTTTTTATGTAAACACTGAAACGCGGTCCAGCCCTTTCAGGCCGTTCAGCCAGCGTGAAATAGCTATAAGTGTTATAAGGAGTAACTTAGGTACCTTTTATTTTAGAAATTTTATTTATTTTAATTACGTGACGGATTTTTGTGCTACAAACTAGTAAATAACTAACTAGTAAATAAACGACTAAATAAAAAAAACTAGTAGATTATATAAACAAGACGAAGTGTAAATTCTTAAACATATATTATTATATTATTAAACATATACGTTATTTTTAGATATCTTCACCCGTACACATCAAAAGATAATAAATAATCTGTTTGATTTTGAACATTAATTTTTTAACCCACAGTTCGTAATGAGTACGAGTCGCGATAATATACCATATTGGTTTTCAAATGGTTTTTGTATATGAATTATGAAAATGAACTTATATCATGAGGTTTGTTGATTAATTGATTAATGGTTTCATTTTAAACGTAAATGAAAATTGTTTTTAAGCAATTTAACTCGCTGTATTTCGGGTTTATTTCACAACCACAACTTATTAAAATAGCCGAAGTGATAGGTAATAAATAAATAATATTTATTACCTACCTATCACTTCTGAATTTTGAAAATGAAATTTATTTATATTTATTATATAACTAATATTTTTATTTTACTGCTATTACACATTATAATACATATTATAATGTGCCAACGATTGATTCCACATATAGTTTAGTTTAATTCCACCTCTTTTTGACTTCTCATAGAACCGGTTACTGTGTTTTCCTGTGAGAATAAAATACAGCTGACCTTAGTAATAATGCTAGTATATTATTAAGGTATAGGTCTAGTAGGTACTTTTTGTGTACGATAAATTACAAACAGATAAAATACGAGTATAATTAATACACATAGATTACAGTCATATTTTTTATTTCATGTATAGATTTTTTTAATGTTACTTTTTTATTATATGTATAGATATCTGTTCTATGGGTCCCTTATACGATTATCAAATGAGAAAATCGTATGCACGTATGTGTATTCGTTCGTATATGGCGGACAATCTCTGTAAGACAAGCGCAAGATATATTATTATATCTACGAGTAATACTCAAGTTGCGCTCAAACACATATAAACTAACCATATCTTTACACTTTCAAGCCAATAACAGTAAGCTTTTTTAAACCGGATGAAGCAAAAAAACGGGGTCTTAGCAACTATAGGTATTTAGCTACAAAATCCCACACATATTTTGATTACTTCAATGATACTTCTATTAGAGCTTACAATGTACATATTTGTTAATTATTAAAATTTCAATGTACACTTTATTTTTTATAACTAACGTGTTCACTGAATTCTTTACAAAACCTTTTTGATTTCATATTTCACATCCATATTATATTAAATATGAAATATTGCGAGGTTTAATGAAAATACATTCGCATAACGAGATAATGAGGCTCAATCACAAACACTTAAAAATGAAATACTTGAAAAATTTAATATTAATTGATGTATAGTTTGAGAACAGATTATTATTTATATATATAAATAATGTGTTACATTATACCTAATAGTCAATAAATGAGAAACCCGACGTTGGACACAGCACGGTTACTTAGGCACGGGTGTATAACATCACCTAATTCCCAACTTCAGACTGTTACTGAGATTTTTATAATGGAAAGCGTCAATAGTTATGCTTAGCCCGACCTGAGACTCGAACCTACGACCTCTAGATCTCAAGCTGTATATGCTAGATCCTAGACCAAACTGAGGCAGTGAATGGAGATAGGAGTATAAAGGTATATAGAAGTTTAACGAGTCGTAAGTACCCAAACAAGCGGATAAACGAGCGAAAACAAAGCTTAATAATAGTATGTGTATTGAAATCTTAGAAAAAATATTATATTCTTATTTCATGATCAGATATAAGTAAATCATATGTCCTCTATCTGTATTTCTTTTGAAAGTAAATCTCTTTATTATTTTTATTGAGATTCAAAGGTTTGCTGAATTTTATATGTTGTTTGTGGATAAAAAGCTTTGTGTTTCACTCAGACCGAAAGCTTAAATATATTTGTCCTAGATAAAATAATAATACTACCTGAAGGTACTACTACTGTAGGTGTGTTAAAATAGTAAAACTTAAAAAATACTTTGTATTAGTTTTGTAACATGTACTAATAAAACAACGTTTCAAAATTCAAATCAGTAAAACCTGTTAAAATTAAGTTTTATTTTTATATAATAATCACAAAAATTAATTTAAAATTTGAAAAACAGTGCGATGAAAACGTGTCATGATAACATTAATGTACCAGAGCGAGGCACTAATAAGTTCTCGTAAAGTCAACCACTCAAACACCTGCTACGAATTATTCGCTGCACGTCTGTCATCTCATTCAGCGGCTAGTGCTTAAAGCTGCTGACTTGAAATAGGTGAAAGCTCGCTTGTAAGCACATAAATTGTATATCTTTAACATTAATATGTTTAACTTTCAAAGTAGATTTATGGTCTGCATAAATAATAAATAAATATGTTAGGATATTATTACACACAGTGACATCTAGTTCCGTGGTAAGCTACGAGGCTTGTGTTACGTATACCAGATAGTTGAAATTTTTGATTCATACATATAAACTCATGACTGGTGTACAAACATTCGTCCCAAATGAATGCCCCTAGCGGGACTCGAACTCGCGACCGCTGACAAAGCAAGTCATTACATGCTGAGACAAGGTGTCGTTATAAGATCTTGCGTTTTGATAAAATAATATTAAACTGAGACAACATTTGCGAAATAAATAAGTCGGTACTTTACGACCATAGATATGAGAAGCTTTTTATCATTTTATAACAATTTTTTCTTACAATCTAAATTCTCATTTTCTTTTAATGTAAAATAATCCAATCTCCATATAACTATTTATTATGTCCGACTTTTCCAATACTTAATCTTTCCGAATTAATAGTATGAAAAAAAATGGGACTTATTAGCTTATCGGTTATCTTCTATCGTTGCCCGCGTCCTAATAACTAATAAAATATAGGGATTTTAATAAATAAAAAATTGATTTAAAAATAAAACAAAAAAATCTGGAGAGGCCACCCTTATCACATAGGGGAATAAAAAATAGCTAACGACCTATGAAATATACACAAAAAAAAAATTAAAATCGGTCAAGCCGTTTCGGAAAAGTTCAATAACAAATACCGTGACACAAGATTTTTATATACAAATATATATAAAACGAATCATAAATTGTGTGGAAGTGTTCGTTTAGCATACTACTATAAAGCAGCTATTTATTCTTAGTGCTCATCATATTGTATTCTGCGATAAAAGCACTCGAAAGACTTGAATCGTCAAGCACTGTACACTGTTGATTTGAAAACAAGGTAATGCTTTCTTGTTTCTGTTTTTGTTACAAGTATATATACATTCGTCTAACTTTATTTAGTGCTTTCTTTTTACTATCTTTTTAGTGGTACAAAAAAAGATGTTTTTTTGACATCACAAATAAACACTTTAATTTTTTTAATTTCTATACTATTAATATTAATAGCTATAGGTACTGTATATTATACATTAATCATTAAGATCATTATGTTACAATTTACAAGATATAAATCACTAACTGACACTTTCTTTGAAGTCTACATTTATTTTGAAGAAATATAATTGAAAGCCTAACAAGAAAGGGTTTAGTTAGAAGTAAGTAGATGATCTCGTAAAGCCTTTATTCTTTTAAAGAAATTGTGTTCCTCCAGAAATTTTAGCTTTTCGTTGGCAATAGAAGATCGAATAAGACTACTTTATGATATAAATTGAATTTGTCGTCACAACTGGAAATATTTCAAAATCGATTTTATATCGAATCACATATTATTATAAACATAAATATAGTTTAATTATTATTTATTTAAAATTTAAGACATACATATGAGTTTACTTATAAATCATACACCTATTATCATTAGAATGTAAAACATATTGCAGTTTCGCTATATATAATGGGTTTTAATACAATCCTGTGCATTTCTAGAGCACATTAAGCAGTTATAAAAAGTTAAGTACGTAGTAACAACAATAGAAAAAAGAACAAAACTTTGTTGCACGTGAAAACTTAAGATCTTTATAGATATATGTGATAATATAAGCTGTTCAAAGAGAAACTTGGCTACTTATTATGATATTAAAAAAAACTAAATTAAATTTAAAAATGTTTGTATTTTTCACTATTTCTACACAAAAAAAATTATATCGAAATATAAGTAATACTGTAGGTGCTCAAGGCACAGACTGAGATAACTGGTATCCTCCTGGGAAAATAGCCGCACTAACTAAAGCCACGTTATCCTACACTATTCTCGTAATCCAAGCTTTGTGTTGAACACAAATTAGTTTAATATGTTCGTTTTAGTTGCTCAAAACTGGAATTTATAAATATGTAAATAGATGTGGAATTTATAAATATGAACATGGGTGATAACGCGCTCGCTTCGATAACCGAGTGATGCGGGTTCTAATCCGGGTCTCGCACCTCTAATATTTTCATGTGCGAATCTTTTCTATCATAATTGCCACTTATCTTAAGGGGAAGAAAAAAATCGTGAGGGAACCTCCATATCTGAGAGATCCTAGCATATATTTGTAAGTCATGTAAAGTCCTCCAAACCGGCACTACGCCAGCGTGGTGGACTATGGCCTGATCCCCTCGTATTGAAGGGAGGCCCGTGTCCAGAAGTGGGACGTTAAATAGGGTTGAATATTACATTGATGTGGTCACTATTTGAACTGCTTTTATGAATATTTAACTTATCTATTCATATAAAAAATTCTAACTTCGTCGAAGCTATATATTAAAGGTTAAAGATACTTCTAGAGATACGCGAACACAAACGAACAAACTCTTCAGCTATATACTTGCACTTACGACTTCCTCGGATTTCTCCTTAGGCACTTTACTTTTAACGGTTAGTATCGTTCATAAATGAGATTATAAGGAATTCTAATATTCTATATCTTAACTCGAATAAACAGCTATCATCACACGAAATTTCATCAAAATCTGTCTTGTGGTTTTCTCGTGATGCGGTCACAGGCAAGCGGGCAAAAATTCTAAATATTCGGCATCTATATCGTACTAATGACAAAAACATATTCAATGTATAGATTAAAGTCAGAATTTTATTATATACTAGCAAGTTACCATCGCTTCGCTTTGATTCGCTAGTTTATATACTAAAAACTTCCTCGAGAACCACTTTATCCACTGGTGATAACAGTATGATAATCGGTGCAGCAGTTTTTGAGTTTATCGAAAACAGACAGACAGACGCGGCGGAGGACTTTGTTTATAATATGTAGTTATGTATTTTAAAATTATACAGTTAAAGTAATATATATACGAGTTTTAGTCATAAGTGCCTTCAGTATAGCTTTAGCACACACGTTTTGATTTATGATATCAGATGTCGGGTGATTAATAGCCGCTCGTCAATTCTGCTAAACTCCACTCACATTTTTTACTTCGCAGCTAGAATTCATAATGTTGCTTCGTGGAAACATCGCGTGCAAACGTTTAAAATCAATTGCAATATCAGCGGAAACTGAAATATAAATTCTTTTACTTACGTACGATGTACATTAATTTTAGTGTAGCTAAAGGTTACAGCTTAAGAAATAAATTTTGTTGTTTCATGAAGTTTCATAGTTAGTCACTACTACTAGTACTAAACAGATAAGGAAGGAATATTTATTTTTTAACTAGCGATTCACCCATGCTTCGCTCCAGTACTTTCCTAGGTACGATTTAACGGTTAGTATTTAAAAGAAAATATAAACTTCATTAATCAGTATCCCTTGGCTTGGCATTAATGGGGCTATAACCGAACTTACCTAAACATCCATAACCGTCCACATGCAGTACGTATCCGGGCCCGCAGCCGCACTCATAGGTGCCATCGTGGAGCTCCCTGCACAGCTGCTCGCAAGGACTGGCCTCACCGCACCTGCCTATAACAATGGAAAAGAGTTTTAATTATATAAAACATCTATACATATAATAATATTCTTAGTCGAATCTGTATATTGAATATTTTTTGGAAAATCAGAAGATTCGAACTTAAATTGACCTTCGCCGAGCTGGTAAGAGTAAAACTTATTTTATAATAAATTTAGTGTATTAGAAAATATGTTAAAAATGGCTTTGCTAAAAAACCTGGAATTACTTTTGAGAAATGTCTAACAGTCAAAAAGTATCAAACACGAACCCGAGCGGAGCAAGGTGAGTCATTAGTTTTAAATAAAACTTCTTTCTTCAAAATCTTTTTTGATATTTTTTTAATTTATTTTGATTTTCGGTGTCCAATTATGTTCTTGGGAGATGTAAGGTTTTAAACGCTTCAAATGATATTTTGTAATTTTATAATTAAAAATAGAAACAGTGAAAAAGACCAAAAAACTAGAGTAATTAAGTTTTTCTAAATAACGTCCTGACTAATGTTGAATTCTACAAAACTTCTAAAATTCGATACATGTGTGATAAATAGCTTGCCTAAAATGACTAAAACGAAATAAAAATGACTAAGGAAATTAACCTAACATTCGTAATAAGGGCGGTGTTCTTTCTAAAAACGTGACAAAAATATATACTTTTTCGTCAATTACGAAAAGAGTAACATTTACAAAAAATGTCGATAGTTGACCACCGAGCGCTGTACGTGCCAAAAAGCGTGTCGGAAAAAACGACATTACGAGATAAATGACTTTGGACTGCGTACAAAAAATAACCCACTGGTTTTTAAAATGATAAAAGCGAAGGTTAGTTTATAACCATCTATAATATATACAATAAAATACAGGAAAATATGAACGGACGACAATTTTTAAAGTTTAAATGGTATAGCAATTTGTGACGTAAGCTTTGCTTGAATTTGTATTGGCTGGCAACGACTGATTAAATATCTGGTTAGGTGTATAATACCCGTATGGGTATAATACGTACTAAATGAAAACTATCATACATGTAAGTTAACAATCAAGTTTATATATAATCCATTTATTTAGTGTTTCATTCGACGTTGGTTTTGATTTTGATTTTTATTTTTTTGGTGTGGACATATTAGTAACAAAGTATGAAGACAGTATTTTAAAAATTAATATGTTGTTTGGTATCTTAATTTATAAAAACTATTTTATAATATATTAAATTAATAAATTTAGATTATTATCAATTATAAATTTAGATTAAATGAATATAAATTTAATAGAATTAATTAATAAAAAGCTGATTGAAGAAAGTAAGACAACACTATTTTGATAGTAAGTGTAAGAATAGATTTACTTTATATTGCTGTATACTTAGGGTGGATCTTTATTTTTAAATTGAAATGTGACCAAACTATAAGCATACGTTCTGAAACAAAAACGAATTTCAATATCGTTTTATAAATTACTAAGTTTTTAGATTAGATAACATAAAAATAATCATCAACATAAATATAATCGGTTTAAAAATAAATTTTGAAAAAAAAAACCTATATATGTAATTATATTTAAAATGTGTGTAATGATCAACAGTAGTGTGCATTCACCTTAAACCTGTTGCAAATATAAATACCTAGACTTTCTTAGTTAATATTAAAGGTTCTTTGTAAAACTGACTTTAGTCCTTAATTAAGTAAATTACTTTGGAGCAAAGTGTTAACGACTCGAGTTGTAATTCTTTTCGAGAGAAATGGAAAAGCTCCTTGTGTATACTTTACTTTAAAATTTCTAGTATTTGAAATAAAAGTTTTACGACGTTAAATTGCACTTTGAAACCATCATAAGTTTTTGAACTCCTAGTACGAGTATTGCAAGTTTAAGTTTGAAATCGATAAATAGTACAGAAAGTTTTTCTGCTATAATATTAATAGAAAATGTTATTAATTTTTTATGGTCGTTGTAATATTTTGATGGTGATATACAATGTACAAGGCAGTAACGCGCTCGCTTGGATAATCGAGTGATGCGGATTCAAATTCGAGACTAGCACCTCTGATATTTTCATGAGCAAATTATTTATATCATGTTTACCACTTGTTTTACGGTGAAGGAAAACATCATGAGGAAACCTGCACGTCAGAGAAAAACCTAGCAAGTTTTCGAAAGATATACGAAATCCGCCATCACAAACTAGGCCAGCATGGTGGATTATGGCCTGATCCCCCTCGTACTGAGGGAGACCCGTGCCCAGCACTGGGACGTTAAAAAGACTGAAGAAGAAGATAAAAATATATCTTTAACAACAGAAATAGAAGGACCCAAAGTTTAAAACCTAGAAGGGAAAATAAAAGCTTTTATGGTATTTTAGTAATTTTTGTTTTAAAAATTAATGTTAAGCTTCATCCATATTGATTTTAAAACTTCGCATATTCAGATACTTGTATATAAACAACAGAATATGTAGGTATATTCGAGTATATAACCCACGTGTTGCTGATCCACTGAGCGGCTTGATTTCATTATATCGAATGCAAGTCAAGAGCGGTAGCAAGTTTCAAAATTATAATCTATACGTATTTTACGTACCTACATCAAATATATTTTGGAAAATCCTATTGAAATACTCAGGTTGTCTGTCTGTTAGTCCGTAAACGCATCATAAGAAACCCACACGATGGATTTTGATGAAATTTTATATGATGATAACTGGTGATCTGGGTCAACATATAGGATAATTTTTGATGTTGGGTCGAACCCGAGCGGAGCGACGGAGTCACTACGTTAAATATTTACACTCATTCAAAACATCTGCTTATAGTCCAAGGACTGATTGCAAGATATCGAAATTAGGAAAAAAAAAACGTTAAATATTTGACTTTAATATCACGTCAGTAAACATCTTAAATTCATATAATTAGATACATGTATACTTTTATAAATTCCATTCTTACGCTTTAATTAAGAGTAGGGAGCTTATTCAATTGTTTTTAGAGCTAATGAATGTAATATTAAAATAACAATATTACGTGATCTAATATATCATAATACTAAATACAAACCACTTAAGGTAAAGGCACCTAATTCCGCGGTATTTTCACCTAAACTAGAAAGAACTTTATATATTAAGCATTTACTATATCTTTCTGCAGAATTCGCTATTTTTATCAGAAGTATTATTTATCTAACTCTTGAAATACACTTACAGTTTAGCAATAGAAAATTTTATATTATCTTTAATTAATTAAAAATGTGAAGAAGTCGAGAGCACCTAATTGCGATGTAAAAATCCTAATTCCGATGTATTTGGTTCCTAATTCCGAGTGTTCAAAATACAAAGAAATGGAGGTGGGGAGAATAATACATGGTGTTCAAAAATCAAGTCTATTTATTTACTGTGGTCTTTAAATCAGTCTTCAGTCTTTTATGGTAAAATGACACCACAACATGTAATTTATTTAGATTAATAATATTATTCTAAGTAAAGATGTAAAAAACATAGGAGTAACTAGTAACTATATATAATTAATTCGTTAACAGTATTTTTTGTTTTCTTCATTGATTGCTGTAATAGCATTTCGGAGATCTTCTTCCGTGTGTTCTTTTGGCTTCATTATCCTACAACAAAAAAAAATAATAATATCAATATAAAATACAAAAAAATTATATATATAAAATTATATATTATATTATTTATTTAAAATACTATGAGCCCATACCTTATGAATTTCTATAAAAGCTGCGTAAGATAATGTAACAGGCAGTTTTTCAATGTGTCATGATAATTGATTTTTAATTTGTTAAATAGGCAGCGATTCGAGTACTAAGAACTATAATACAAACATTTGAGAGAGCAATAAATGACATTGTTAACTGTTAAATATTGTTTTCTGGAAACTCTTCTGAACTTTTTAATAATTAACACACTGTATTTTACTTGTCTCAATGCCACGAAATTAGGTGCTCATAGAACCTTATTCCGACTTACATACATCGGAATAGCGTTTTATAATACCATATCACATTTTTTAACTCCGATTATTAAAAACCAAGAGATTTTTCAATATTTTATAAATAAATGAATCTTTAATTGCAATATCTTCGAAAAAATACATAGAACACAAACAGAAATATATCAAATACGTTAATAATACAGTTTAATGTTATTAGTCTTTCCATATAATAAATTAATAAAGTACCTAAATAGATAATCTTTGATCATGTATAATTAGTGAGTTTGACGCCAAACCATACATCGAAAATAGATTTTTATATTTATTGGCCATTTAATTAATCAAAACCAAAACAGTAAATTTTGTAATTATAAAATTACCATCAAAATTTAAAGAAAAGAAAACGTCTATAAAATCGCAATTCCGTGGTATACATCGGCATTAGGAACCAACTAAAATATTTGGCACCTAATGCCGTGGTATTTTTAAACTTTATTTACTCTTAAATTGTTAAGACAAATACACAAATGTTACGTGTTTTAAATAAAAAATATAACTCTTCTACTATTTTAATCTAAACATGTACTCAAATAGCATTAAAATATCATCTAAAACACTATTTAGTAAAACATAGTACTTACGTGCGTAAGGTCCAAAATGTATGGAGAGTGCGTTCAAGTCAGCTGCTAGCGCAAATTTTACGCATTATTTTAAAATGTACACACATTAACACACTCTTTTACTCATATAAACACGAACAGATAAATTATGAATTCAATATGGTATCTTACACACAACAAGAACTTGTAAATTACTTGAAATCACTGTTTAATGAAATACCTCGGAATATGGTGCCATTTTTAGAACCCCTCGGAGTTAGGTGCCTTTACCTTAAATCAAATCTAATAAGTCTCTATTTATGATAATTCAGTCTCGTTACTGCAAATTTGATTCCAACGAAAAGTAAATTACGGGAATAAGATATGAAAAGGAATATCCGTGACTACATTTATATCGTTTAGAATTTTGTAAGGTTATATTTAGAAGTATAATGTTTCTCAGTAGATATTAAATAATAGGCTCTTTTTAAGAAGCATATTATACTTTAATGCATTTATACAAAAAAATATAAAAAAAACGCGTTCTAAAGACTGAAAACCAAATTCTTGGATTTCATAGCGTGTGATATTTTATAGCCGGTTTTTAACGATTAATTGAGGTTTCTCGGAAATGAAATATTTTCTAGCAATAAAAAGTATCCTATATCCTGATCCGGATAACCAGCTATCGTTATTAGAAATATCATCAAAATCTGTCACAAACAGACAGACGGAAAGACAGACAAAAATTCTAAAAACTTTTTTCGGTCGAATAGTTTTTAGAATTTCTGTCTGTATGTCCGTCTGTCTGTTTGTGACAGATTTTGATGATATTTTAATAATGATAGCTGGTTATCCGGATCAGAATATATCTAGGATATTTTTTATAGCATACAAATCGATCCAGCCGTTTATGCGAGAAGAATAAAAACGTCACGTTGCTTGAATTCTATTTAAAGACTATACTACTTAGATAGCAAACAGCTTATTACGCTAGGTAGTATAAAGACGTCTTATTAATTTTTAAGTGTAATAGCGAGCTTGTCAATTAGGTACACTTTAATATATTATATAATATATTTATAGTTCTACTGTCTTGATACTGCGTTTTGTAATAGGCTCTTAAGTGTAGAATGGATTTATATACATAATATTGTTTTTGATTTTTATTTTAAAAGTTCCTTTAAATAAAAACTTAAGTAAAAATTTTGATCTTGAGATAGATTAAGCTAGTCAAAAATGAAGGTATAAAGTAAAATATAGAAGAATAAATAAACGCAAAATAAAAATTTATTGAAAACATTTTAGATTATTTTAATTACTTAAATGAAGTTATTTTAAGTAAGGCAATATTCAAAGTTTGTTACAATAGGCTGAGCTTCGTTCAATCGTTGCCTAAAGCACTTTATGAAATTAGTGAAAAGGTCAACTTAACCTAAAATTGACTGAGTAAATTTGGTTTGTATTGTTAGGTTAGGTTTAGTTCAAATATTTATAGATTAAAATATCATTGCCATTTTTAAAGTATATTCAGTTTAAAATACATTGCAATTCTTGGAAACTCTTAATGAAATAGTCAATATTACTTTATCGACACAGGGTCCAAATCTATATTTTTTTTATTTCTATCTGTTTATCTGTGACCGCATCACGAGAAAACCACTCAATAAATTTTCATGAAACTTTGTTTAACAGCTCATATAGATAGTTCCACATACATATATGATATAGGATTTTTTACTGCGAGAAAATGTCTCATTTCTGAGAAGTCTTAACAAACCGTTACAACGTATCTAGGGACGACCCGAGCGTAAACGGTACAATAGACATTTAATAAAATAAAAATATGAATTGTGACTAATGTGAGACATCTCTAAGAAAACTGTATGTAGCAAGACTCAACTTCTTTGATCTTGAACATCCATAAAATATTTTATGTGATATCTCAGGGTAAAACTTATTATTACTGAAATAAGAATATAGCCTTTATACTTTTGGATGATTTAACCTTCCAACGACAAACAATTATTGGAATCTGGTCAGTAGTTTTTGAGTATATGAATTAAAATTAACAAATATTGGTTTTCGACATTATTTATAAAGATAAAAAACTAAATATATTGATTTTAAAGGAGTTAATTCAATATACTGTGTATAAAACGGATCAATCGAGCTAATTTTAAGGCTTGTGCCACACCCCGTCATCATGCATGATGCGCCCCTGATATTATACTATCTCTTTGATCCATCACACCTGCTCACTACCCGAGATAATGCCTAACGTGTTTATTGTATAGTGTATACCTCGCACTATGTACATTTTGCTTAAAATATATGCTAGTGAAAATCGTCTTACGCACATACACGAAGTACGCGTATAACTTGTTCGTTTTAGAAATATTCCAATAACCCATCTACTTGATGTACCTACTGGTACGGGTACTCTATATTTTTCGCACCTGCCTTTAAGACTTAAAGTCTCTTAGATATCTAAAATAATTGATATAATATGCTAAGTACTTACGCACTTATATAATTTGGCAAATAATAATAAGTGCCTCTGAACTATTTCAACCACGGCGGTCAATATCATTGAGATAGCTATTCTCAATCGATTTCATTTTCATGAACCAGATTGGAACTACAATTTGATAAATTGTGTACGACTCCATAGCAGACTTCATAGTACGAATTTCTTCTAAGAAAAACTGACGCAGAAATCGAACACAGATCTCCGAATTTACTGGCGTGTAGCTAACAAGCTAACAAGCTGTGACTTTTACATGTTTTTATTTGCTTTGTTTACATGATAAGGAACATTAAACTAAAAATTAAATGTAGTATGAATTGAAATTAAAAAAAAATAAAGCAAAAAATAATATAAACTCATACAATCCGCTCTTAAAACAACACTAAAACCAAACTGAAACAGATAAAATAAGAAAAATAACGCAAATGACTTAACATCCCGAAACATAAGTTGAAGTTAGCAGCAGATGTTTCAATTGCTTTGCCTGGAATATTGCCAATGGGAACAAACTTCGCTTCGGTTTGTTCTCACGGGATTTACTCCGGACAAAAGCGTGTTTTATTCAATTACTAGCTTTTGCCTGCCGTAGTGTCCACGCCTAGAAATGAAGGTAAAATATTTTATGCCTTGCAGTAGTCGTATTAAATATTTCATTTTATTTTATTTTCATAAGAGTGTCCAACAAAGAATACACACGTTACTTTAAAAAAATACAGAAAGGTATTATATACACAATATATTCTGTGCTCCTTCATTTATAGGAGACTACAGCTTGCTAATTTATCTATTGTGACTAAGGATAATTTTGTTAAAATGAATACAAAATTAAAATACAAACATATTTTAACTAATAATCGAAAAAAAACTAAGCAGACCTAATAAAACAATAAATCATTATAACTATGGTTGATCATTTACGAATTTAGTAACACTATTTTTAAATAGAATTGAACAGATACTGAAGATTTCTAGATGTTAGTTATCTTATATCTTATGCACTTTATTTTCTCAGTAGGTAAAAACCAAATTAAGTAAAAAAACAATGGAAAGTAGTAGAAATATTAAAAAATTGTCATAAGAATGAAGAAAAAAATTGAACACGCCAATATTATTCTATTTTTCTATAGAGAAGAAGAAAATAATTATTAAAATATAGAGAATATAGTATTATTTTTTAAATTCAATATTATACATGTTCTGTTCAAAAATAATAGTTAACACTAATATATTTTTTGGGTCAATTTTTTCGAAAATGATACTTTTAAAAAATCGTTTTTTTTAATAGATACTTTTATACATATATAGATATACCTACCTAGATAAATTTCAAAATCAAAACTTTAAGTACCTAAATAAAAATTTATTCCATATTGCCAGAGCTGTTTCCAATATACATGAAAAAATATTCTAAGTAATTAGATGTAAGTGCTACCCTAAATTAATAATTCAATAAACGCTGTAAGGAATTTTGAATAATAAATTTAATTATATAGCTTCTATTATTGAAATAGGAAATGGCTCGTCGAGGACCTCAGCTCACGAGACCGTCTCACTTCCTTGCCTTTTAATTACATACTTTGAAGCGTTATACTTACTTTCTTCAACGTAATTTGATACCTATCGTTTATACTATACTAGCTACTCACCCTCGCTCCGCTTCGGTTCTTCGGTAGATATGTTTTAACGGTTAATATATATTTCTCCGAGAAAAAGATATTTTTTTTTATGTTGGGACATTATTACACAGCGCTATCTAGTTCCGTGGTAAGCTACGAAACTTGTGTTCCGGATACCAGATAGTTGATACATTACATATATAACTTTAAATAAATACATAATATTAATATAAACACCCATGACTGGAGTACAAACATTCTTGCTCAACAAATGTATGCCCCCAGCGGAACTCGAACCCGCAACCGCTGACGCAGCAAGTACAACAAACTGAGCCATCGTGTCGTTTATATCGGGCATTCATTTGTAGAGTGAACATGAATGTTTGTACTTCAGTTACGTGTGTTTATATTAATGATATGTATGTATTTAAAGTTATATACCTATGTGTAGTATATCAACTATCTGGTATCCATAACACATTTAAATAATAGCAAGTGTATAACGAGAAAAATCACTACACCTTATCTATATAAAATTATTAGTTTAAGTAGTTACATTTTGCTAAACTGTCCTCGAGACATTGTCATGAAATGGGTAGGTTAGGTATTGTACGGATAGAACGTTTGTCTGACAGCGGACAGTAGCAATTGGCGCTTTTTCAAAGACTTTCTTTTGTGCTACGAAGTAACTTCCGCATTCTATAGTGGGAGTTATAAAGAGAGCTTATGTTCGAAGATTTTTATTTATGCTATACTGGTCACTTTCGTTTGCTTCGTTTGGGTGCATCCTTAGGTGTAGTGCACATAGCGTTACTAAGTACAACGTATATACGTACTATTAAGAAATTACACTAAAACTTAGGTTTAAATTAACGTCAAATGTCGACACCACTTTATGCAGATATTTGCTAGATTATTTTACACATCAATGATCTTATACCTCTAAAATTACGATTACGAGCCCCTTGAGTTCCGAGTAAATACGATATGTCATCTCGAAATGTCGTTTCAACGGAATTTGAGAGTTAAAATATTATAAGCACGAGTTTACGCACAGACTCACTCCCAATATAGAAGGATATAACAATATCACTATAATAAGGCCAAGCCAAATATACCAGTTTGCCATTTTAGGTAGTCACAAACTAGGTATATAATTAACTTTAGTAACAAAGAACAGCCTGGAAAATATTCAAAATGAATGTTTTACATACTTAAAGTTTAAAAGCTGGTTATTTAACATCAAAAGCGTTAGGTGCTTGGTATTGCACAAAACGAAAACTACTCGGACCTGACTCGTCGCTCATATTATAGTAGCTTTTTAATTACCTTGTAACTTTGCAAGCTGTAATACTAAGTAAGTACAATGAGGGCTCGAATAGTTCCTCTAACGGGTAATAATTTTTAAGCCATTTTTTATTATTAATTTTTATATAGGATTATTAATATCTTTGCTTTTCTAACAGATAGTGTTAGTAGTATAATAACATATATACTAATAACATATAATATAAAAATATATATTTCTGACAAATTACACATTTAGATATGAAGTTAAATTACTATGTAAAACACAAATCTATAGGTGTGATAGTTTTTGAGTAAAGTGTACGAAATGCTCAGGTTGCAGGATAATGTAAGGTAATATCAAAAACTTTGCTTATAAAAAAGCTAACGTTAGTAGTAGCCATATATTTTATTTATTGACGTTGTATTTCTCCATAGAAAAAATAGCAAAGTGTCCGAAATGTTTTCTTCACAAAACATCTGCCCATTTCCTTGATCCTGAGTTCTGAATAATTTATTCTTGAATGGCGGAAACAAAAGCGATATATCATTCAATTAACAATGGAATAAGGGATTACTAGAGAATTTGTTATTTACTTACATATAATTTGTGTTTTATATGGTCTGTTTAGTCCATTTAAGTACTTCAATGACTGTTTAACTGAGGGTCATAGGTTTGATTTTCATGTTATGACTAGATATTTATGTAAAGAAGTCTCTGAATAGTTTAGATTAAAAAAATGGTGAATAAAGGCTTCGATATCGACCAAGTTCGTTCAAGACAAGCCAACTGAGCAGGAGATAAGTATTGTAGTTTACGCGCAGAGACAAATACGCTGTCTTTTCTGGTCACTCTCATATTCCCGTGAAACAACACTCGTCACGACTATACTCTATTCACGGAGTGAACCATGCAAAGCTCTATCTCTGTCCCACAATTGCATACAAACTGATAAGGACAGAAAAATGTCTAGCTCCGCCAAATAACGCTTGCAACTGGTTTGAAATCATAGAGCTCGTTCATATTGCTAATGCATTAGTGACGTATTATTATTAATAAACACTACATAGTATAAAATAAAGTCGCCTCGCTTTCTGCCTGTCCTTATGAATTTTTAAAGCTACGCAATGGATTTTGATTCGGTTTTTTAATAGATAGGTTTTTTATTTCAAGAGGAATTTGTAATAAAATCAAATCTACATACAAATAAAATCAACATGAAAGTAAAATTAACTTTTTTTTTTATATTTATATATACATTTTTTTAACTTTCACATTAGATATATGTACTATGATCGCCATAGATCAGGTAACTATGCGAGAGATGTCCGAACGGTACGAAGTGCAACGAATTAATAATTATAGTATGTATTGTGAGCGCGGCCTACGAGGCTACGCGTCTTATCTGCAACCAATCATGCAAGGAAGCGCAAAATCTCAGTGCTTGGTTCATTCGGTGAATAGAGTATAGTAAGAGTTAAGGGGTGGGACGGCTTTACGTGCCATCCGATTTACGGGGTGAAACACTACCTTCATCTCCAGGTTGTTTCTGAGGCTTACTAAATAGAAATACTCAATAACTAAACCTGGCCTGACTCAGGACTCGAACCTGCATAAAGCACCGGTTTTGCAGTCGTACATCCTAGTTACTACACCATCGAGGCAGTTATATGAAAATAATATTATTTTATAATAATATCTATTTACCTTTTAAAGGTTTGTAGATCGAATATTAAATGAGATCAATGTCTGAAACGAATGCCGTAGAGTCCGCTTTGATGTAAACATTAAGAATAGAAACTTATTAAAAAACTAAATTAATATTTTATTAATTCAACTCATGTGTAAATTTCCATATAAAGCACCAACAAATAAGTACAATAACTTTTAACTTAATTATACTGAGAAGTAAGTTGCCTACAGACCACAGATGCAACTACAAAAAAATAGAATACTTCTTTATAAAAAAATACATAAAATGTTGAAAATGATGATGTTTAATTCAAGTTTGAAATAAATTCGACGAGACGTTTAGCTCAGTTTATAGTGCCTACTTACTGTGCCAGCGGTCGTCGGGGTTCGAGTCCCGCTGGGGGCATTCATTTGTTGAGGATGAAAGTTTGTACCCCAGTCATGGGTGCTCATATTCATAATATGTATGTATTTAAAAATTATATAAGTAGATGTAATGTATCAACGATCTGGTATTCGTAACACAAACCTCGTAGCTTACCACGGAACTAGATGGTGTTGTATGTAATAATGTCCTAATATAATTTATTAGGCACAAGTTTACAGTAAGTTTAAGTTTCACTTAGTATTGACTTCTTTAAAGGTTATTAGTTAACATCTAGAAAACTTACTTTTACTTGTATTAAAAAATGTTGTCGGCTATTGAAATATAGTTGTCGCATGACTTAATATGGCTTTTCTTTACCTAAAAAGATATATTTTTATATGGATTTTTGATTCAATTTTTTGGCCTACCTATACTAATATCATAAAGTGGAAAGATTTGTATTTTTGTATGTAACGAATAAGCTCAAAAACTATTGGACCGATTTCAAAAATTCTTTTGCCACTAGAATTACGCGCTAGAACTAGCGACGAACCTTAGCGAAGCGATGGTAAGTGAGCTACTTAGATATAATCGAAAAGCTCTTATCAACTTATTTCCCATGCTTGCTAATAACTTTAAGTTTTTATGGAGCATCATAAGTAAGGCCTCAGCCTTTTTTTGGCGAAAATTGTTGGCAAAAGAAAATCCAGTCAAAAGTGTCGTCTATTTCTTTTACCTCTCTTTTTAAGCATTGAGATTATACTTCGATACTGCCTTTAAGAAATAAGGTTCAGAGCTTACTGTCCTTTCAAGGTACAGAGGCACCGTCAACATTTCTACTCCGGACTACTCCTGAGTAGTTCAAGACAAAAACTCAGTAGCTATTTTGGTTCGACTCCGGATTTTAACCCAATATTAATATCTCGTGATCACATAATATATGATATTTGATAATAGAAAGTGAAAATTGAGAGCTTGGATAATATTCGATTTCTAATTAAGCTTTATGTTCCCGTCGGCGTTTAAACAATATACATTCTGAATGTTGAGCCACCCACACTCTGAACACCATAAGAACAGAATATTAATTTCCTTAAAGTAAACATAATATTAAAATTTAATTATGTACCTAAATAATCAGTCAAGTGCGATTCATAAGCGATCGTGAAGAGTTACGTACAAAATATTACTTTGTAGATATTAATCGACTTCTTTTTAATTAGCGTGGCATCTATTTTGAAATTAATTATCTTTGTTTTTTATTAATAATTGTTGTAGCGGTGTAAGAATAGACACTCGGTCAAAATTTTAATTCTCTACCTAATGGGCTCATGCTCAAAACAGACGGACGGACAGCGAAGGCTTAGTAATAGGGTGCCATTGGCCTTTCGGATACCGACTACTATGTTATTATTTATGACTAAAAATCATAAGTGCGAGTCACGTAAATTTTGTCAATCAATACTTCAGTTCGTGTATTGTATTCAGCCCAAGGTCCAAAAAAGCACGCTGTCCAAGTGCGAGTTTGCGGAGTTAGTACGTCATCCGAAAACTTGTTAAGTTCTCTCAAATATATAGGTTTACTCACGATGTTTCCCTTCACCTTAATTATAAAATTAAAGTTAAAAATGATTCGCATATAAAAATATAAGAGGTGCAACCCGGACTTAAACCCGCTTCACTTTGTTACCTAAGCGAGCGTTACCACTAGACTACAACTGCCTGTCAATAAACACAGGGTTGGAAGGATGGTGTGTATAGGGTGGTCTAAGTTGAAAATAACTTATATAGACCAATTTTAAAGGAAATTAATTAAGGCGAATTAATAAACTCATTGTTTTGTAGTCAGTCAATGTTTGTAGCTTTATATAGCTAGATTTTTAGAAATGCACTTTAAAAAAGCTTGTTAAAACTTGGCGTATACGGGTACGAGTACCTACTTCTCGCAATAAAAGACTTCATCAAAGTTCTTTGTATCACTTAGATTAAATATTAGACTGTTTAAAATATATAAAAATATTTATTATACTATTCTTAATAATATTTATTCTAGCTATAAAAGTGATGTAATTTCCATACAAACTTTCATCCCCTATTTCAACCCCTTATCGCCCTTTCTTCTCTTTGCCTTGAAAAGTATTCCCATGTCCTTGCGACAGGCAAGACTTTTGCCTTATCGATGAAAATTAGCATTTTAATAATAATTATTATGTATAAATATTATAACTCACTAGTTCTAATATTTATACATAATAACTGCTTGACCTTGTCCCATTTGAGTTTAGACGTTTTTCTATCATATTGCCAGAAATTTATTTTACAATTTAATCAAAATTCTTGACGGACTACGTTACGACGTACAAAAGCAGATAGAAGCTAGTATTAGCATAAAGCTTTGAAGCAGGATTAAACTTGAAACCAATGAATACACGGATAATTAGAGATGGTATCATCAAACCACTTAGCATAGCGTATTTGTATCTAGGAAAGGAATATTTAATTATTCATTCAATTTTGCAGGATAATAGGTCTATTGTTCAGAACAACAATACAATGCTACTTTTCCAGTTCATTTATCTCGTTGCGTGATTTATGAATTATGATTATATTATGAGGGAGACTTTATAATAATATTAAAAACCCCAAAATAGTATTTACATAATAATAATGAGTAAGTAGTAAATTTTGATACCTTAAAAATAAATTTCAAAGCTTTTTCTTTCTTCTTTATGTTTATACTCCTTTCTTTAGTTTTGTTAAGATATCAGTGAAAAATCAGCAGAATCAAAATATAAGAGGATTCTATAACTAAATAGTAACTTCATAAAGAGCTAGTAACTGAAAATAGGTACGTTATAATGATAAATACGTATTTCTTAGAGATGAGATATTTGCCAGTAGTTAAAGTCTATAATTATCAGGATAACTAGCTTTCCTAATAACAAATTTCATTAAAAATTGTCTAGTGGTTTTCTTATGATACCGTCACAGACAGACAGACTGACAGAAAATAATGAATATTTCAAAAAATGATTACATACAGATTCGAGTTAATTAGAATTTTATTAGGTTTATGTGATCTGTGACACAAACTATGTTATGGTAATAACAAAAGCTGCCAATATTTTTTTCTATGATTTCTATCCAAAAAAGTAGGATAAAAATAAAATATTCTACAAATTAAAAATCTTTCCTCAGAGAAGTGGTGAATTACGTTTTAAATATTCTTTTCTCGACACAGCTCTTGTAACGCCAGCAGACAAATTGCAGTGATATTTCACTATTCAAAAGTATTGTAATGAGACGTTCCCTGTCTGCGTTTCCATTAGTTTTCCGCTTCATTTCTTTGTTAAGATATTTCCCGTCATCTTTTACTTGGATTTTGAATAATCTTTATAAATCCTACTTTTAAGTTTTAATAATAATTTAGCGAGTTTTTATACGTGGTTTCTACTTTTTAGCAGGTTTGAAATATGACAGGTTCTGCCGTAAAGCAATAATATACATTAATATAACGAATTAAATTAGTATTGATTTCTCAGAGATGAGATATTTTCCCTCAAAAAAAAGTATTCTTCCACATCTTATTAAATTCTGTCCAGTTGTTTTCTAGTTTTGCGGTCACAGTAACACCAACAAAAAATCTAAAAGACTATTGAATTGGCCTCTGTATCTATAATAATGACTATTTCAATAATATTTTCTGAAATTTATTTAATTTAAAGAAAAGACTCAGAATTATATTTTATTTATAGATAGATGTAGTTTTTATAGCTATAAAACAATATAGTTAATAGTATCACTCAAACATGCACTCATTAAAATAAAAGTAATAATTATTTGTATTTCAAGGTTGCCTGAAAGAGATTGCTTTTAGCGATAAGGCCGCGTGATGTGCATTTTTCTTTGTTTTTTGTTTTAAGTTCTTTATTTCTATGTAAATAACATTTTTTTTATGAAATATTATATTTTTATTTTATATGCGAAATCGTTATTCAATTACTACTACCAATTTTACACTTATTAATCCGTATGGTCCTATAATTTTAGTTAATTTTTAAAGTATTTACCTACTTTCTATACATAATTATGTACATAATTACCGTTAAAACTCACCAGAAAAGCCAGGGCAACAAGCTAGTAATAAAAAAATTAATTAAATTGATTTTAAGAAAAATAATATCATAATTACTACGGTAATATTTATTTTTAATCAGGCAGAGCGAATCATCAAGGAGATTGCATATTTTACCGGATGGAATTAACTCAAAGTCAATAGGATATTGGTAAGGGTTGGTTCACTGTATTTAGTACGGTTGAAAGATAATTGTGGGATTTTTTGAGATTACGATGGGTTGTTATGGGTAAGATGAATCTGGCTTTTTCGGATTAAATACATTTATTTTAGTTATAGCAGAAGATATGTCAGCAATCTTGGCTAACGATATTTATTTACATTTGTTTGTGTACATTTCATTATCTAATAGATACAATTTTTTAAAGGACTAGGTAGGTATATTATAATCACTTAATGATTTAAAATTAATATAACTTTCAACGGAGCTTGAAAGTGCTGTGTTAATTTAAAAAACGTATGTGAATAAGTTTCCTGTCCATTTTATATAGGTACATATTCTGCTACATGTAATGATATTTTATAACTGAAACCCTATCGAGAAAAGCGTTAAAAGGTACCAATACCTTTTCATCTCTTGAAAATAAAATATCTTAACATTCATAGCAGAAGCTACAACTTCTTAACAAAAATAAAACTATCTCGTCTAACATTCAAAGGCGTTGAGCTCAAGAGGCGGGCGTGTCTTTGTAAACGATAACAATCGTCAGAACAGCTATGACGCTACTCCTCTATTTTCTTAGAATTCCAAAATAATTATAATGCTATTCTATAGAAATAATTTTATTTTAATAAAGTTTATTTGTCGCTGTCATTTCTATTTTGTTTCTAGCTTTCTTTACCTAAGGTTCCTTCGGGATAGTCAATAACTAATCCTTAAACTTGGATTTGGGTGACATCACCATATAAACCATAGACCATAGTCAAAAATTCACAGGAGGTTTTTAAATAGTTCATCCCATTATCTAGCTTCATGCTCAAGTATTGCTAGGCCTTGCCTGGCTCTCGTTGATACAATCAAGGCCAGAGCCTACAAATAAGGACAAGCAGACAGACAGACAGGTATTGTATGACACGTATATAAGTATTTCAAAAAACGGGAGACACATGGAGACGGGAATCTCTTTCGGGATGAAAAAAGTAAATTAAAATCCCAAAAAACCTAATAAAATACGTAAAACATAAATAAAACTTATTGTTATTGATTGGTCAGTTAACGGTTCAATGAGAATTCACAGCCGAGAAAGCAAGCTTTATCGAGACAAGGGTGAGAGCTTTTACGGTTGGGATCGTAAATCATGACGTTGGAGCGATTACTTTCATTGAGCAGATTGACCGATAGACCGACAATTTGTTGTTGAAACTATTTCTATTTATCTTTTAATGTAAATGAAAATTGTTTTTATGTAATAAAATACATAAATAAATAAAATTATTTAATTTATAAAATTTAATGCTAAAGTAACGTTCTTCGTAGTAAGTAAGTATTAACTTTCTTTACTTACTAAGAAAAGAATAAAAAAATCCTTGATCCCTTCTTTTTCATAAGTTAGTGTTTCTAAAGAATATTAAAAAGTGCAAAAAATTAGTGTGAATTTTCATATCTTTTTTAAAAAACGCTTTTACTTAAGTAAACTTTATACACTAATTTTACAAACTAATTTGTGCTTCTGGGAAGATGGGTTAATTTCGACAAGTAATTAATCTATAAAAATCTCGAGTCACAGTGCTTTGTTATCGAACTGAGTCTGAGAATAGGTCGTAGGCTATTTTTATTCTCCTAGGTGATAAGGGTGTTTATTTTTTATTTTTTTATGTACCTATATATATTTTCATACCTTCTACCCTATTTTTAATAGTGATTAGAGTGCAGGCGGAGCCGCCGGAGTTTCTTGTATAATAAGCGTGTTAGAAATTTAGAAATTATAGAAATAACAAAAGCTTCATACTACTCTCTAATACTTTAATATTAAGAGGAAATATTCTTATTGCTGCCTTATTACTTTATATATTATTAAGATAATTAAGAAATTTAGGAATAGGTAAATAAGACAAAGGGAATTCAGGCAATTACTTTTTTATTTACCACCAGTTCGGAAGAATTAGCCTCTGTCCTGAGAAGAACTGGCGAAAGAAACTCAGCGGGACGATATTATCTTTTGTCATAGTATTTTGTATCTTTTATCTTTTATATATCATAATTAATACAGTCACAATATAGTTTCAACATAATATATAACTAAGAAATATTTATATACCTAACATAAAAACATATCAACAAAAGTACTAACTAGATAATTGGAATCAAACAAATACAATATATGGCTTAACTAAAATACAATTATCACAAATGTAAAATAGTAACAATAACAAGGTTAGAGTACTTAACTTGCTCAGTGAAGTGCTCTGGGCCGTAGTCCGTATACGACTAACTGTTTCACAACTCAATAATCCCTTTTTATATCATCCTAATAAATCAAAGGAGATTCCAGTATAATGACATTAACTATAATTTATTAATTATATTTCTTAAATTCGTTATAATAAATAAATAGTGTTTTTAATATTATTCATTAATAATTTCGTAAAGTTATTTAACTTATAATGACTACCAACAATAATTTATTCAAAAGAATAAAATACAATCAACAATAGTCAACACAACTTCCTTTATAGAACATTTTACTTCTAAAATTGACATGATAATTATTACAAAATAAAGAAAGTATTTCATATTGATTTCCTATTAATAAATTACTATATATTTTACTATAATTCATTACATATTTACTACTTATTCTATCACGGCCATACTGACTTGTGCTTCGTCCTCGAAGTACATAACACAATAAAACAAAAAAAAATAAAAAAAATATAAAATAATGTAACTTAAAGCTAATACATGTTTCACTTATAAGCTAAAACACATAATACAAAATAAAACTAATAAAATAAAGTAACTTAAAGCTAATACATGTTTCACTTATAAGCTAACAATTTTAGCATTGTTAGATGACTCATCTTCTCATATTAAGAGGACATCCTAACAACGGTCAGTGCTTTGACGACAATATTTTCTAGCCCCACACCTGCTGCACATGAGACTGACTAGAACAAAGCAACAGACTTCAGCAGTTCAGCTCCTTCTGAGCTAATACAATATCACTTATAAACTAATAATACATCATTCATTGTTAGCGTCTCACTTCTCACATTAAGCGGACCACTCAACAACGGTCAGTTGCTTTGGCGACAATGTATCTACCCCACACCTGCTGCGCATGTGATATGAGACGGGCTAGATCAAAGCAAAAGACTTCAGCAGTTCAAATGCTCCTTCCGAGCCAATCATTTTCTTACATTTCATATGACACACAGGTCACAACACAATACATAAAAGTATCACACAATCATAGCATTTTTTATACAATATACTTTATATATACACATCATATGACTTTTTATATACATATCATATGACCTTTTATATACATATCATTACATATATTTTATGAATAATTAAAGAAGGTATATTTGTTATACTTGAATCAGAATATGAATTATTCTTATTTTGACATATATATATATACGTTTTACATATTATACATATATGTTTTACACATTATACATATATATACTGTATATTATATACGCAGCTACTTGCATAGACATGTCAGTCCCATTCAACCGCTGCTTACTACAGCGAACACTTGCCAACTACATAGACATACCAATCCCGTCCACCCGCTGCTTGTGGAACAATTGGTACCAAATAGGAGGCCGACCAGCGGAAGTGCCAATATATACATATTATATCCTCTATAAGAATATATTTCATTACAAACAATTTAAAAGAATTAATAACAGTACATCAACACAGAACAAGTAAAACTAATTACTTAATACGACATCTTTTCTTTTATTACACCACATTAAATATTTTCCGATACGATATATAACAAATATTTTCTTGTATCCATTTTATCCATATACTTGCAACAATTACATTTCTTAAATTACCTGAAGCTAACCGTTAGAGCACAGCGGTCGTTGGAAATAATCAAAAAGATCTATGATCTTGGTAAACGTGGTAAACACTATAAATTCTAAATCTTTCCTTTAACGTTATCAAAGTATAGTTTATATTTTTACTTAGAGCAGTTAAGACTTTAAAATGTTTGTATGACTTTATATTATGTATAATGTTTGTCTTATTAGTATTAATTATAGCTATATCTTCCATAATTCGTTCGGCCATTCTGGTAACTTATTTCAAATAGTAGATTAATTAATGTGGACACAACTGTTGCCTGACCATTACTATTTCTACGAGTAGGTGTGTTAGTAGTCATCATGTGTTTTTTTTGGTAATTATATATAGGTACTCTTTATAGTTTATTGTACACACACATAAAGAAAGAAAAATAAGTAAACTAAAGGTGTAACAAGAAATATCCGTGTTGAAATTGACAAACTGTAAGGGAAGGGTGAGAAAAACAAATCTAAAACATCAAAATTATAATGATTAGTTTTTTTAAAAAAAAAGAGGGGAAAAAGTAAATATAAATAAATAGAAATATAAGTACAAAAGGATTACTTAAAAAACTATAAATATTATATAGTTGTAGTTTTATGTTCAACCTTAAAATTGTATGGAGCAAAAATTTTGTCACATCAATAAAAACTGAAGAGGGTGTAGTGAATAGCGTATTTGTTTTTAAATTACATATCAACTCAAATGTATAATTACTATTTGCAAAATTAAGTTATACAAGCACTACGTAAAGCAAAATAAAGGTTAAATATATTGTTTAATTAATAATTTAAATTAATAATTAGGTACCATAAACTGTGACCATCTGCTGTCACAAATTTCTATTTTTATACCAATAATTAAAATCCTTAGGCAACCAATACATAGAATTTTAAATTATCCGGTTGTACATATCGTTCTTGGAGCCATTTCCCCAATGAGAATTTAATAAAGAGAATAATAATTCCAATAAGAATGAAATTAAAATGTGTCATCTGCATAATTATGCTAAGCAAAGTAATGAACATAGATATATAAGCGATTATTTATCTAGATTTTTTTTAAAGAAATTTAGAAGTCACTTTTTATTAAAACAAAATTAAGTTTCTCATCATTTAATTTTTTAATGTTCAATCTATTATGCTTTCTTTTGTTTCAATTAGTTATTTAATTTAATTTATTATTACTGATTATACACTGTTGGTAATCCTATTTAAATAAATAAAATCATAGAAACCCCATAATTGGTCGTTTGTTTAATATTGCATATTAAGCACAGGTAATTTAACTAAAGAAATAACTTTAGATTTACTATACGCCTAACGCCGCTGCGAAATACGAGTCTACGCAAATACTCAATATAATTAATCTTCAAAAAAGATACATTTCAAATGTTACAAATGAACTATATTTTCGGATTTTGTCACGGATTTATTTTAAATTTTGACGTTCGAATGCTTTACAGCAATCATGGTCACAGGAGAGACTAAGGTATTATTATATTCCTGTTACAAACAGTGCCTATCAACAATTTACAAGAAATCCAAAATGGCACCAAAGTACCCTACAAAATATACATCTTAATTCTCAACATCTTAAGTATTATAAATATTATTTAATATTATTATAAATATGGCAATATTATTAACTTATTTTAACCACTATAATTGTAATTATTACAATATGTCTGTAATATATTTTATTAAATATTATGTAGTGTTACTATTATTAAAATATGTATATTGTGTTATAATTAATAATTTATATTATAATTTATTTAGAAATATTGAGCAACACTACTGCAAACTAAAAATATAATATCAATCAGATCTTACTGTGCTCTATTCACAGAGACCCCTTCATGTTCTTTTGAATTATATTATAGTTATTTATAAATTGTACAATTGAATTAATATCAGTTTGTGTGCCAGTGGGTACGTCAGTCTAAAGTTATCACAGGTTCGGCAAGCAGTTATATAGGGATACAATTTACAAGATTATAGAATTTAAATTAATGTCAGTCTGAATCTATCACCGGATCGGAATGCAGTTCTTATTTTTTTTTTTAAAATACCTCTAAGTAATTCAAGACAGTACACTATTTTGACTTCACTTAGCATCAGGTACCTCTGAGCTATCTGTCGACCAACACTAACGGGTACACGCTACTTGATCCAATATTTATTTTGGTGGCTACTAAAAAAAATAAATTTGGTTTGGTTACTAAGAAAATAAATGGACGCTCTGTAGTCTAAATACAGTCTATAGACTATTACAAAGTTTTCTTTTTGTATAAGGAGGACAAGGCCAGCAAATCTTTTATCTAACAAACTTAGTACTATTTCTTAACCTTTTCTGGATCCTATAATGAATCAAGTTAAAACCAAATTTATTATTATTCCCAGTCTTAACAAATCCAATGCTAAAACTAAAAATTTTTTTCGAGTCGTGTGAAGTTTCTATAGAAAGATCTAAATCTAGTTTTTTTTTGTAAAGTCATCTTAAACTCAGAATTACCGACCTAGATCTATTTTATAGTTCAATACATAAATTCTTACATTAAGCTGGTGATGCTGGTGTTAGCAAAGTTTTTTTTTTACCGTCAATTATCAAGAAATACATAAACCGCATGGACTTAAATTGCTCACGACGCATTGCCGGGGGCTTTACATAATATAAATGAACAGTAATTTAGATTTATGATTTTTTTAATCACTGAGTAACGTTTTGTATGTAGATAATAGACTGCAAAGAATTAATTATTAAAATTCGTGTATGTTACCGTAACACGAAAAGTACTTGACCGATTTTAACCAAATGTGGTAGTGTTTACTTATCAATAAATAAAAGTATTTCATTCTGGTATCTCTCATAAAAAAAAGCTGCTAACGAAAAAAAAAGAAAAATCAATTTGAATTGAACTAGTATTATTATTATAAGTTTATCTATAGCAACGGTAAGATTAAGAAATTGCTAATAATCGCTAATGCTTTGCTCTAAAGTAGTTCCTTGATTTATCTTAAAAAAAGAAATAGATACAAGTAAATGATATTATTTTAACTCAATCGTTCTATATTTTATATAGATATTATTTTGTCACAACTAATTTGAGTTTTTTTTCTGATACTATATTTAAATTTTAGACGAGTTTTTATATTGTCAATATAATCTGGTAAAGTTACAAGCTAGTATTTCTATGACTAGATTCTTCCATGAACAGTCTTCTGCAGGATTCCAAAGTCTTCACCCGTAGTTACAGACACTTCAAAGGCCTTACCTTCTTCAGCAAATACCTCTGTGCTGCTCCAGCAAATTCCTTTTGGACCCGATGTTGCTGCATCGAGACACGGCACCCAGGTACAGGTTGTAACGACGTCAGCATCCCAACGAGCCCGGAAACAGCATTCTTGATCGCCTTAAGAAGTTCTTTCACAGGATGGAGCGGGAAATTGATCTGAAACTAAAACATGTATTAGAACAGTGGACACTATCCCACTTCTGATGTTAGAAATTTAGAAATTATAGAAATAACAAAAGCTTCATACTACTCTCTAATACTTTAATATTAAGAGGAAATATTCTTATTGCTGCCTTATTACTTTATATATTATTAAGATAATTAAGAAATTTAGGAATAGGTAAATAAGACAAAGGGAATTCAGGCAATTACTTTTTTATTTACCACCAGTTCGGAAGAATTAGCCTCTGTCCTGAGAAGAACTGGCGAAAGAAACTCAGCGGGACGATATTATCTTTTGTCATAGTATTTTGTATCTTTTATCTTTTATATATCATAATTAATACAGTCACAATATAGTTTCAACATAATATATAACTAAGAAATATTTATATACCTAACATAAAAACATATCAACAAAAGTACTAACTAGATAATTGGAATCAAACAAATACAATATATGGCTTAACTAAAATACAATTATCACAAATGTAAAATAGTAACAATAACAAGGTTAGAGTACTTAACTTGCTCAGTGAAGTGCTCTGGGCCGTAGTCCGTATACGACTAACTGTTTCACAACTCAATAATCCCTTTTTATATCATCCTAATAAATCAAAGGAGATTCCAGTATAATGACATTAACTATAATTTATTAATTATATTTCTTAAATTCGTTATAATAAATAAATAGTGTTTTTAATATTATTCATTAATAATTTCGTAAAGTTATTTAACTTATAATGACTACCAACAATAATTTATTCAAAAGAATAAAATACAATCAACAATAGTCAACACAACTTCCTTTATAGAACATTTTACTTCTAAAATTGACATGATAATTATTACAAAATAAAGAAAGTATTTCATATTGATTTCCTATTAATAAATTACTATATATTTTACTATAATTCATTACATATTTACTACTTATTCTATCAAGCGCATGTTTCTATTTACTTTGCTAGTCTATTTCTAAGCCAGTCTAAAGCCGTAAAGGCTTTTATACCGATTTAAATTTTGAATATCACAGCTGCATTCATAATATATGCATACTTCAAAAGCTTGCTTACATAATTTATCTTTAGAATGTATTTCGGGTTTTAATAAGAATATTTTCGGTATCTCTACAAACGGCTCGTTCTCTAATAAAAGTTAATTTAGTAATATTTAAAACATACATAATTACTCATAAATTATAATAATGCCACAGTTGTAAAATACAGTAGATTGGGCAGCATGTATAAAAGAATTTGAATTTTTTGAAGAGAATAGGCTGTCCTTTACAAGTTCATCACAACATTGTATTTAAGGTTTATTTTGAGAGGTTAGATGTTGCCTAAACTATTAAGATTTAAGACCCTTAAAAATTGTTTATAAACCGAGCATAACAATTTAGACTTAATAGTTTATGTTCCTTCAAACTGATATTAAACTCTACAGCTTATTATAGGATTATAGGATAGCAGCTTTCTTCTTTCTTTTTAGCAGCTTACATTTCAGGTTAAAGGGAAAGGACGTAAATTATTAAAAAACAGACTTTCAGCGCGAACATTCGTGATATATTCAATATCCATCCTAAATATCGCTATAAGTAAGTGTCGAGATAAAAAGTACCCTCCCCAGTATTGTCTACGTCCAAATTCAAAGTGTTCCCTGCGGCCTTGAGGAAGGTCGAACTAACAAATACATTGCTTTTATCTATACAGCCCTTTTTAAGTCCCACTCATGGGCACGACCCACCCTTTAATATGAGATGGATCAGGCCATAGTCCACTACTCTACGCTAGTCAGTTCCAGTTTTATGGAATTTCAAATTTTTTTTAAATGTGCAGTCAGTTAGTATTTTGCATCATTGTATCACATTTCCACTTGCCTTATTTGTAACCATGTTGACTATAACTAAATTTCCCTTTGCCTAAGATAACCATTATAATATTTTTATTGACCTAATAATACGTATACCATACTAATTTATTTGACATAATTCCAAATATCGCATCGATTATGGAAAAATTACCATAAAATAGCATAGTAGGTAATTGCATAACGATCAAAATGTTCATAAAATAACGCAAGCATAACTTCACAAGCTATCAAATAAAGCCCTCGTAAGAATAGAGGTAGATACTAAGTGTATTATACCCGCCCCTGATATCTTAGTTTATCGACCATATAATACGTTTTATTCCCCTCCCCAGAAAAATCGTCCGCTTTATACACTTCCAGATTTAGATGGTTCGTTCATTAGAATTAAAACAGTTTATGAAAGGAACTTATTTTTACCGAAATTCTATCATATTTTTATTTATTAATGGTATATTTATTTACGTTTTGTCCTGATATATTTTAAAAATATTCGCGATACTAAAAAATACTAACATTTTATATTTATATAAGCATATAATTGCGTGTAATGAAACGTTTATAAGCAAGGATTGTCAAACTAACAAAAATGCCTAAACAATTTGTTGACTGAAATAAAAAGATAATGAATTATTATTTGTGTTAATGTGTTATTTTGTGTACAATAAATTTTCTATAAAACTAAGTCTTACGTAAAATTTAAAATTAGTTTATTGAGTTAATATAAATTATTACTCCTACAGCTATTAAAAAAATATACATATAAATTATACTGCTATTAAAATTTCATCAACATTTTGTCTTTACGTGAGTAATTACTAAAGCACCAAATTGTATGTACTGGAGCGGCGGGACTTGATTAAAAATGTTCAATGTTTGCCTAAAAGTTTTTGTTTAATCGCTCGTTCCTGAGGGAGAGACATAATTAAATGTGGATAATTTAACCAACCCGCCACTTCGACGAATAGGACGAAAATTACTAATACCTACTAGGTACCTTGTTTACATATTTTTATTTTTAAAAATATATCCGTACAACCTAAGTAAATGTTAAAAATAAACTCTTACAAAATTAAACATTTGAACTTCAACTAAATATTAAACAATGTATATATGTAATAACAAAAATAAAACCTGAATTGAATTCATATGCATCTCTAAAGGAGACAAATAGGACCAAATTAATTCGAAATTTCCATCTTGAAGTAGAATTATCCAAGTAACCTAACCTAACCAAACTGAATATACATCCTTTGATTATCTACACATCCTTAATTATTGATAAATGAGGCACGAACCCACAACACACATACCTCACAATTAGCGTTATTCCCGTATGTAACAGTAATATAATATGAATAATATTCTACCTGTTGTCTGATTATAATTAATGCTCTACTTAATTAGGGCTATGAAAGGTAAAGGGATGATTTATGAAAATATTAAGTAGGTACTCAAAGAACTCATTAGTACTTAAATATTTTTGTGGATAGATTTTTGCACGAATATTATATTAGTTTAATTTTCCTTTAGAACTTTTAATCTTTTTTTTAATAAGAATTTTGTTATTATGAAAGATACGCAACCAGAATACGGTCAGTTAGTTTACTAATAACAGTATTCATAAAAATGTAAAATTTTACACAAAAGGTTTTCATCAGTTTTTTAAGTTATTGATCCCAGAACCAATTATTTCTATAAATACGAGTAGCTTACGGCGATTAGTTACATATAGAAATTTTGAATGCCATAAAATAAACTAAAGCACTCGCATTGATTAAATTTTATTGAAGGCTGTACAGTGATTTTCCAATAGTAGAGGAGCTAATACTTAAATGTTGGAAAATAGCCGTTGTTTTTACATTTTAAATTGAAAGTGGATGGATAAATAATAGGTAGATTTTCTTTACTCTGATCGTTCAATACGTATTGTAAAAGACCGCCTACGGGCACCATGAATGGATCCCATTACGAAATCGTAAACGACCTGAAGCATATTTTTTATTCAATAAGCATTCGTTTCGTTTCGTTCGTTACCCACGTCATACAGCTGTGTCTCTTTGTTCCTTAATAAGATTGCCGAAAATATGGAAAATTTTGTAAGTCTTTACAATATACAAACAAAAATCGAATGCTATTTGTGGATCTAAAAGAGAGAAAAATGAAGTATATAATTTGTCCTTTGGTAATCCTCTTAACCGAATTTAATAGGTATTTTGCTTTGTAAATGAAAATAATGAATATAATAATATGTGTTTTAAGATAATATATTAGATGGCATATTGTGATTTCAGAGGTAAAAAGGCACATTTTAAGAGTTTTAATGAAAATAAAACAATTAAAAGTAAGTTCAAGTGCGGATCCTAAGGTTTTAACTCAAGATGATATATTTTAACATACAGTAACTAGAATGTTTCAATTTCAAATAACTGTTCTTTAATAAATCAAAAGAATCATTTATTATATAATGGTTATTAATAATTAAGTTGTCAAAATTATTTTTATATAATAAATATTTAATACCTTGAAAAGCTGCTTCAAATAACGCAGGGTCCTTGGTAGGCGTGCGCGACGAGGCAGCCGCGAGCAGCGCGGCAAGCGCGAGCGCGACCCGCGCCATCTCACGCCATGCCATCGCCCATGCTCCGGGTCATATGATATACTCTGTAAAAAATATGTCTTTATTTCTACATCGAAATAGAGATATTCGAATATAGTAGGTATACTATAATAAGATATATAGTTTTTCAATACAACAATAACAGAAACATAAATTATAATATCACAATATTATAATTTATGTTTCTGTTATTGTTGTATTGAAAATAAAGTTATAGGTATCCATTTTCTTCTACTTTTATCGCGAAAATAATAATGGTAATCTTTCGTAAAAATATCATTTCAATTATGAGTTCAAACAAATATTTAAATAAAAACTTTTATCTTTTTCTTCAAACAGCTTTTAATAAAATATTCACAATAGAACAACTTCAGATAAAAAGAAAATCCTTAGCGGATACATTGACTATCGCAACATAACTTGCAAGAATTATTTCCTCGAGTATTTGGAGCTTTCCCGTTACAAATGAAACTCTGAAAGCTATAACGTACAGGCAGGGTTCGTCCGACCCTTTACTTAAATCGTCTGAATCGACTTCACTAACATTTTATTTTGTTCGACGATTGCTCGAGTATACGTGACGTCTTGCATTTGATGTAGCATTCGATCGTAATACTACTGAGACGAGAGGGTCTTTTTCAAAATAGAATATAAACTGATTTTTATAGGGAAAACCTGGTCTCGTCCAAAAGTTTTAAAAGAACTAACTTTAAGCAATAAATGTTGTAACTCGTAGGTTCCTAATGGTTACGTAAAACGAAACGGCTATTATACATTTCTTCGTCATTGATGTCAATTGTCAATGTCAAATTACAGTCAAAGTCAAACTTCAAATCAATATAATAGCAAGTAGCAACGTAATTTCGTAAACGTAAACAAAACAATAAAAGTAGCTTGAAAATTCAAAGTTTATAATACATAGATATTGAAGCATTTTTATTAATTTCAATTACTCAAGTTATTTATAAAATAATTTAAGTTACAAAATGACACAGGACAATTATTTCGTATTATTTACATATTATTATTTAATTTTATAGGGATGATTACATTCTTATTTGTAATATTTGTTGGATGTTCGTTATCAAGTGTACAGGCATTAAATAATGGATTGGCGCTTAAGCCTCCCATGGGATGGATGTCATGGGGCTACTATATGTGCGGTGTAAACTGTAAAGACGAAATTGAAAAATGTCTTGAGTACGTAAAAAATAATGTGTATTGTTATAGGTACTTAAACGGTCTGATTTTAATTAGTATTTTGTCTATAAATTTACTTTTCTTCACTTAAATAATTATATATACTTTTACAATAATTCAATTGTTAAAGTTTTCATAGGTATAAAATTGTTTTTATTAAATTAATGACTTTCATATATAATTTAATGTTACAGTGAAAAATTAATACTATCAATAGCAGACAAGTTCTACAGTGATGGTTACCAAGATGCTGGATTTGAGTATATTATAATAGATGATTGCTGGTCTGAAAAGAAGAGGGATAAAAATGGCTACCTTGTAGCTGATAGGGAAAGATTTCCACATGGCATGAAATATATTGCTGACTATGTATGTTTGTAATATACCATTGGTATTTTAATTTCATAAATTTCAAGCAAATTTAGTTCGAAGTTTGTGTAATGTATGAAGTATACATATTATATCTTACAATAGCTATCAAATTGTGTGAACTGAACTGAACTATAATAGTGATAAATATGGCTATTTTAACATTTAAAATTGTTTATACACTCATAACGCCAACATCTATGTATAAAACAGCTAAAATAAAAAATTCACCTTCATTAATTCACATCTTCATGACACATATTTAATAAATTTTCTTTATTGTAAAATAATAAAATCAACTATACTTTTAAATATTTTTTTAGATTCATAAATTAGGTTTGAAATTTGGTATGTATACTAATATAGCAGATGTAACATGTATGGGCTATCCTGGATCACGAGACTATTTTGATATAGACACAAAAACTTTTGCTGAGTGGGGTATAGATTATTTGAAAGTAGATGGTTGTTTTGTTGCAGAAGATTATCTTAATAACGGTAAGAATTATTTCACTTCAAAAATTATTTTGGCAGAAAAATAAAGTAGACATTGTTAAACAAAACATTTATCATTACATTAGGAAAATAAGTTATACAATAATGCTGAAGTTCATCAACACAACACAATTTGTGTCATATTTTTCACATTAGCCCAGCATTGGAATGTTGCATTTGTTTGTCATGGATGAACTAAAAATTTACTGAACTGATTTAGATGAAATTTAGCATGAATATATTTTAGGACCCTGGAAAGGACGAACAGTAAGTTTTATTGTGGACATCATCCTTGAAAATGGGATGAAAGTTTTACCAATAATTTCTTGAGGAATACTACTACAACTATTTTATCTACATAAGAACAACCTCGAGCAAAGCAAGGGTATTCTCTAGTTAATAATATTTTATTACCAAATATTTTCAGCTTACATAAAGCTAGAAGCACACTTAAATGCCACAAACAGGCCCATAGTATACTCTTGTAGCTGGCCTTATTACATAGAATTTATACACCATAAAAAGGTAAGTGACCATAAACTTTTATGATTTATTAAATCTACATTATGCCGAGAAAGGATATTAGAATTAAGACACATAAAAGCAAAAGCTTTCATAAAAAATGTTATATTAGAATAAGTTTATATAAAATAAGTATGAGTATGTATATTGTTTTAACTAAAAACCTACGGATTATTATATTATTTTTTAGCCAGACTATAGTATAATATCACAGCACTGTAACATGTGGCGCAATTACCACGACGTGGTCACATCGTGGCCCGCCATCAAAGCCATTATACGACATTACCAAGCCAGATACGATGAGTTTTACAGCCATCATGGTCCGGGGAAATGGAATGACCCCGATATGGTAAGTTGTTATAATCGATTTAATTGTTATGTAGTTGATTTTTTCGATTATTCTAGTAATTGGACTATTGAACGAGTTTTGTGTGTATAGGTACAGTTCTCGAGGCATAAGCTCAGCTTTGCATTTGTGTGAGTGCAGTGTACGGATAGGCACGACCGAAGGCGTAGCGCGTTGCGAGATTGGTTTAAACCTGTTTTAACTGGTTTTTGATGCGCGGCTATTGGCTATTAGCTATCACTCACACAAATGCAAAGCAGAGCTTATGCCTCAAGAACTGTATGTGCGCATGTGGAGTAATTCTATGTATTTTTGAAAAATAAAACGAATAATAATAACGATTTTTTTTTATTCCTGCCTAAATACTAGTAAGATAAAATATTTAAATTAAAATTACATCATTAGTAATTTGTTTTCTTTTTTCAGTTAATTTTCGGCACACAATCATTAACAGATAGCCAAAGTCGGGTTCACATAGCAGTGTACGCGATGTTATCTGCGCCATTATTATTATCCTGTGATATGAATAAAATAACGCTATATGAGAAACAACTTTTGCTCAACTTAGATCTAATATCAATCGCTCAAGATGCTCTGGGGATCATGGCCAGGCCATATGTAGTGTGTACATAGTAAAAATTATTTATTATTATTTATTATTTATTTATACAAAATCTTTATGTATGTCAAATTTATTCTTTTTAAATCTTGAGATATTTTACGGTAGTAAAAAGTAAATTTTATCAAAATCTATTCAGTGGTTTCCTCGTGACAGACAGACAAACAAAATTTCTAGAAACTATAGATGTAGCCCCTGTATCGATAATAGTAATTGTTTCAATAAAATTTTTCAAAAAATATTTAATGTACAGATTGGACTTCGTTACAATTTTATTAAGTATATGTATTGATTATACATATTACATACATATCAATACATATAAATAAAATTGAAGTGTCTGTTTTTAATTTCAAATTAACAGTTTTTGAAAGAAAAAATACACATGAAAGTTTATACGATACTAACACAAACAAATTTTTAAAATTTTATCTATCTGTTTGTTCCCGATATAATATAATCTCTGAAACAGTTGGACCGATTTTGACTGAAATTTCACTCGCAAATAGCTAATGTTATAAGGAGTAACTTAAACTATTTTTATTTTTGAAATTTTATTTATTTTAACAAGCGGCTTCGCTCGCGTTAAATCTAGGAACGAACCCGAGCGAAGCGAAGGTGAGTCGCTAGTTATCTATATAAATGAAATCACGCTTTAAAGAAATGTATAATATTATTAAAATGCTGTACAATATTCTTATATTTTAGTTACAAACCCATGTTACAGTATGGGTGAAACCACATTTACCCAGAAAAGGAGATAAATATCATTCTATCTCTTTCGCACTTGTGAATTTGGATAAAGAAGATCGTTCTATCTCTTTTACACCTGGACCATATGGATTGAATAGTACTGATTACACTATTATGGTAATTATATTATCTTTAACTAAATAAACTATTAATCACTGAATAAATAATATTTTATTTTTTGTTTCAGGATATATTTAGTCAAAAGCTTATAAAAAATATATCGTCTAGTAACAGCTTAACATTAAGAATACCAGCTGAAGGTATTTGTTTTATTCTCTTTTTTGCTGATTTTTTGCAGATGCATCTGCAGACGTGTCATTTAATTTATATCGTATCTTTGAAGAAAAACGTTTGAAATAAAACTTAGTCTTGACATTTTCGTAATTATTCTTATTTTTTAAAATTATATTTCAACCATGATTACAACATTTTATATTTTGAATCTCCACATTCTCGTCCCATAGATTATGAATAAAGAAAATAAATCAAAACATATTGTATTAAATAAGTATTTTCCATTATATGATAATAAAATATAAAATATATTTTTTGTTCCAGACGTGATATTATACACGCTGTTTCCACTGTAATGCATATTAGCCATTCTGGCTAACAGTATTAACGACCTATAATTTTGGAACGTACGAGTATAATGATGTAATCACTAATAATAAAGTTATTTAATTTATTTCGTATAGATGTATCATTTTCAGCCCTTTTAAACGTGTCGCACCTCTGATATGTTCATGTGCGGATATTTCCTATAATTTGCCTTAGAGTGAAGGAAAACATCGTGAGGAAATCTGCAATTCTGAAAGAAGGAACCTAGCAAGTTTTAGAAAGCCATGTGCAGTCCGCCAACTCGGACTTGGTCAGCGCGGTGGACTATAGCCTGATTCCTTTCGTACTGAAAGGAGGCCCACCCCCAGCAGTGGGACGTTAAAAATGTCTCAATACAGTGAATAAGAAGAAAATTTAGAAGGAAATTTACTTACTCGTATTTGACTTATAATGTATTCAGTTGTTCAGTTCTTGTTTATGAACTTAAATATGGATATTTTTACTCTAATTTCTCTAATAATTAAATGTTATTAAAGTAATGTCAAAATTCGAACTTATTAAATAATAATAATAGTAATTTCTACTTAAATTAAAGTCTTCAATTTTACCATAATATCCCCTAAAAGAAGAAAAATACAATATACAGCCGCGTGAAACTACAAAATGCACGTGCACACTCTCGCAGAATTTACAGCTTAATCTTTAACAGATAATTGAGAATTTAATGTAGCTTAAAGTTAACCATTACAGTATATCTTAAACACATTTCTCAGCTTCTTGCCAAGTCCTTGTAGTGGTGTGAGCCAAATGACTATCGTTAAAACACTTACTGCTTTTAAAAAGTAAAAAAATAAACTTTTAGGGTATATTTAGTCTGTGTTTTTAATTATCTCGTTAGACAATTGTTTTGTTTTAATAGGTATCCCAGAATTAAATGTGGAATTTACTTAAACTTTCATTCCTTTATCTCTCAAAGTCCTAAGTTCAACGGCTCAGTACCGAGCGAGGCTGTTACAGAGAAATTCTATCAGATAAGCTCGATTATCGAACCCAAGACGATAGACGAACGAAGCAGTTGACTATTATTGTCGACATCCTAAAAAAACTTTTACCTCTTCCTCCCTAAAATATCATAATTTTTCATTAAATTGAAAGTTAAGGGTGTAGGGAATAAAATCAAGAATAATAATTTACAGTTGATTTGCAACTGTAACTGTGTAACTACTAACTACAAACATCCTTATAAACATTAAACGTACAAAAAAGGGCTTTCTATATTCTATCTGTAGAAAATATATAATATCCTAATAAACTCGTCTGTCAACATAATAAATATACCAAAACTAAGCTCAAAGACGTGCTCAGCTTAAACTTGACGCAGAGATATTTCTAATACTTTATGAAATGTCAACATTTGGTGATAGAGAGAAATGTAATAAACGTAGATTTGATTGGTTTTTGAGAGGATATTTTGGATCTTATTTATTAACATGATTATTGATTATTTCGCTAGTTCAGTACTCCTACTCACTTAAACTGAAGATCGACGTTAAAATAAAGTTGGGTGGGTCCAATCAGTACATATAAATAAAATTGAAGTGTCTGTTTTTAATTTCAAATTAACAGCTTTTCACTCAATGCGTATGAAAGTATATACGGTACTTACATAAAAAAAACAATTTCTAAAATTTTTGGCCGTTTGTCTGTCTGTTCCGGCTAATCTTTGAAGGGGCTGGACTGAATTTAACGGAACTTTCACTCGTAGATAGCTAATGTTATAAGGAAGGTTAGACAAACAAAAGTTAGACAAATCTTATTGAAATAGTCATTGTATTAAGGAACCTATTGTGATGAATGTAGATTATAGGTAGCCCGTTTAATAATATTTAACACTATTCACAATAGTAGGATGATTGCAAATTGTACGACAAATAAACTGTCAACTAAGTACGTGCTTTTCCTTTGTTCTTATGATAGATTTATACTATACGGCTAATATAGTTCCCATAGCTAAATATTCTTCACCTAGAACATTTCAAAAACAAAATTGCACTGAACAACTGTTGAGAAGTACTTACTACTTGTTGTTCTGCATTCGAGACTGTTTTAAGTTTCGGTTACACTTAATGTAATATCTTTTGTCAGAAAGCCCCAACTATTAGATATTTTCATTGTTGTACGAGCATAGAACTTTCGATATTTTGTTCATTGGATAAAGTCAATATGTAAGGACTTGAATCAAAGAAAAATGAAAAATCTAAATTTAAACGGTTTTTCAGGACTTTAAATTATGAGAAATAATATTCAGTAGTTATGGTGCAACTTGCATGAAACAAAAAAGATTTAAGATTTATTTGAATATCTTCTTAACCTTACTACTTATTTCGTTCGTTCCAGTTATCCAATTAATGAAGTATAGGTACTAATTAGATTTTTTGTCTATCTGTCTGTCATCACGAGAAAACCCCTGTATTATAAAAAACTTTCAATAAATTTGGTATAATGATAGCTGGTAATTGGTATAATTGATACTATTTAATCTGGAAAAATATATCTTCTGTGAGAAATTTATTAATTTTAAACCTATACCTACTAACCATCAAAACGCACCTAGGGGGAGCGAACCTCAGCAGAGCGAGAGTGATTCGTAATTAATGCTATAAAGTTCTTAAGGAATGTTTAAAATCTAGATAAATACCTAATATTTATCATGGTAGAATGTAGAGTTTTGGAGAGTCTCTCAGATTATACGTCTGAACTTTCTTTTGTGCCAGATTGCCCAACTTCAACATGTGTCATATTCTCTTTTGTTCATTGTATTAGCAAAAAGGAAAAAGTAGAGTGTAGTTTGTGGGAGCCCTTAACCTCCTCTCGTTTTGTGCGTCTCCACTCTGTAGTCTGTCGCGAAATGCGGATGTTGTTACCTGTAGAATAGTTTCGGAGATTGCACTGTATGGCATTGAATCAACTATTATAAATGTCAAAATTGGTATGTTTGTGCTAGGTAGGTATTACTAAATGACACAGAAATGGCTGGCTTGATGAAATTTAATATAAGTTTAATTAAATTAAGATAAACTCTGATTTGGAGTAAACATAAAATTTACAAAAGTATGAGGCTGTAATAATATTATTAATATTATATATACATCGGAGTAAAGCAAGAGTAGGTCGATAGTCGGTTATAAAAATTAATGGCCGCTAAGATAAAATAGTTTTCATAAGAGAAAAAAGCAGGACTACTATCATGTTTACACTCACATAGTATATTGTATCTGTCATGTGGATAGGGATGGATGGATCGAGGAGTTTATATAGGTAATTACGAAATATGACATGCTTTGGAGTTTGGCGTCTTTACTTGCTCCAATGGTTTTGTGACCAAATTATTTTAGTTTATCAGTGCAAAATCTAACAACCCTATTACGACATTAATATTCGAGTTTGCGAACGATCCTGATTACGCTATTAGTACGTACGAAGCTGGAGAACCCGGATTACTTCCGCTCGTTCGTACATACATATTACCTTATGTATATTATTTATCTATTTAATGGTTTCTATTATTAGAAATCTGGCTATCATATTATTTTATTGTAGCGTCAAAATTAACGCAGAAAGCTTTTTTATTATTATCTTTATATGAATTAATCAGTAATAAGGACATCAGTCCTACATATAAATAAAATTGAAGTGTCTTTTTGTAATTTCAAATTAACCTTTTCACTAAATGCATATGAAAGTATATATTTACTTCAAAAGATCAATTTTATTTTTTTTGTCTCTCTGTCTGTGTGTGTCTCTGACTGGGCCAATTTTGACGAAACTTTCACTCGCAGATAGCTAATGTTATAAGAAGTAACTTAGGTTACTTTTATGTTAGTAAAAAATTATAAAAACTCTTTAATTTATTTTATCTTACGCCCCAAGCGAAGCATGCTGGGTTTGCTAGTCTAAAATGTGAGTAATAATTGTAACGTTGATATCAACTATAACTAGTATGCATTTAGCATGTAAGAATTAGTGGCTAATTCATTCATGGCATTTAGGTACAGGTTTATTTATCGATATTGAAGGGACAAGAAAATCGGCCTAAAAGGTTTTATAAATGAGAAAATTTCTACGTAGGTATGTGTGTTACTGATATGGGTAATAAGCAGATAGTCAAGTAGTCATTCATAAGCTATTATATCGGTAGACACCAAGACCTAGATCGGTGGACTTTCTAATTCTCTACATACCTATGTGCAAAGACGAATTTAGTATTTGCCTTAGCCTTTAGTTTTTTTTTTCCTTTTACAAAATTATTATCTAAAAAAAGAGTTGTTTTAATAAATCTACTTAATAAGTACATACAACAAAGACGTGACTTTTATCCGAAAATGAGAGCAGCAAGGGTATTCAAATAATTGCGCCTGGCCACTTTCCAGAAACCCATTTAAATGTCCTCATTTGTGTCTAACTTACGAGTCTATAAAGAACCCTAGATGTTCTCAATGAATAGGTCAAGACTTGGCCTAAAATCAATGATTAGAAGTGAATAGTTTGATATTTAAATGGTCTTTATTTTATATTTGGTTAAATGGTCTTTATTTTATATATGGTCTTTAATTTATTTTATATTATATTTTTAATATGTGTATTTAAAGTTATATATGTGTAGTGTATCAACTATCTGGTATGCGTTACACAAGCCTCGTAGATTACCACGGAACTAGATGGCGCTGAATGTAAGGATGACCCAATATATTTATTTATTATATTATTTATCACGAAGAAAATATTTGTACGCTAAATAAATATATTACGAATACCATTCAATAATATAAAAAAAAATACGAGTATATTCCCTTCGGCAACATAAATACTTAGAATTTTTAATATTACTAATTCTAATTTTTCAATCTCGTAGTTCCATCCCCTTTTTAAATATCCTTCCATAATGTTCATTTTTTAATGTTATAGAATTCTTTGCTGTTTTAGTTGTTGTTGGCGACTGAATCTTCAAGTAGGAATAAATGATTTTTCTGTAGTAATGCATCCTAAATATTCATCAAACTAAGAAGTTATTACCTTATAATACACTATACACATTTTAGTAAAAAAATAAAAAAATAGTATAAAAATAGTAAAATACGTATGAAGTCTTATATATAAGAGATTATGATATAAAATATTTCCAATAGAAAACAACTTTAATATCTGGTGGATGGACGTTGAAAAAGAAAAAGCAGTTAAGCCTCTTCGATCATACTTTAGGTCTCGTGCAAACCTGACGTTTTTAGAAAAAAGTTTTGAGCCTACGTTTTGTTAATCAATCAAAGTTACACAAGTAAATAAAATGTTATAAAGAAATTGAGAAATTGAGAGGAAAGTTATAATGAGATTGATTTTGATATCGCGTAAGATTTCTACCAAGAGAGGTTTATAAAATCTAAATAAATAAATATATATTCTAAAGTCTAAACAATACAGGAAAAAATAGTGCATTACATACAAAATTAAAAAATACATGTTGGAACAATCGAACGAGACATGTAAGAAAAGTATCTACCTTTTCAATATTGAGTTTGAGTCAAAAGAAAACCAATTGATCCAACCAAAAATGCAAAAAAAGAGCATGAGTGTTTGATTGTTATATTTCAGTTTACATGCTTATCTGAACCAATGACCGAACTAACTGAAAGCGTAAAAAATACATCGTCACTATTTGATCGAATTGAATGATTGGTTCTTTATTTTTTAGTAGGTACATATGTATTATGTAAGTACTTTTATTTTAAAATAGGAAAAAGTGTTTTTTTCTATTGGAACTTGATATCTCCATTGTTTAAGGTACTTTTATTGCATACTCCATCAAATTGTTAATAAATGATTTCGATTTTTTTGGATGATATCAAATATCTAAATAAATATTATTTAATTCATTTCACCAGAAAATATCAACTGGTTAGAATAAAAAAGTAACAAATTTTAAAACAATTACCTATCATTACATAAATATTTATACCAATTGTTAAAAACGTAAGTGTGTATTTGGCTTTATAGTAATGGAATGGATCGCCTTTCAAATTCCGCGTGGTACAGCAAGCAATATAAATTCTTTTTGTTTTCGTGTTAAATCGAGAAAGTTTGATTATAGCACATTATTCTCTGCTACTAGACTCGTGGCTGACTTTGTTGTTTTTGCAAGGCTTGGTCACTTGTTGAGTTTGCTAATAGCTTTCGCCTGTCACTACGTTTTACAATTAAATGACTAACCTATCTATACATGCTATAAAATATGCCTACTTATTATATACATATTATTTTTTGTAAAATATTTTTTGCTTCATTCTTTGCCTTTAAAGATGGATTCTTTTATTGTACCTGAATATTTACTTTTAAGTAGTACTTAGTATTACTTAATTGCGATAACTTTCTTAAGTTTTTTCTTTCTTAAATTTCACTCACTTCACACTTTAAAATGAAAGTATGTATATAGAATATGTTATTTAGTTATGATGGCAATAGTAGGTATATTTTGGTATCTTGGGCCTGGACTTACGATGAAGCGAGGAGGTGGATGGTGGAATTCTTCAGTAGTAAGCACGTTCAGCTTGGGCTTATATGATTCGTTTTTCATGGAGTTTGTATTAAGACTACAAAGAAATTTATATCTGGATATTACACTCTATCGACAGCCAACTTTAAATACAATCATTCAAACTACTTACCTAATAATAAAGTGTAATCTTTGTTAAAATCTATATCAAAATGACGATCCAACAATAACATTAACTGTGCCTCCTTTCGAAAGTCTCGTGACATCTTATTATATTTACACGGAATATAATAACTCGTTAAGTAAATTTAGGGCTCTAAAAGGCAGTATTTCAGTGAAAAAGTGATCGTTTGAGTGGCATTTTCTTTTATTACAGCTTTATTATTGTCGAAGTTAAATTTTTTTATTCAATATGTGAATTATTGTCACTTGTTACGACTCTTTTGACTTATCGCTACCTCACTCTGCTCGGATTCGTTCTTCCTCACTATGCAAATTTTAACGATTAAGGTACATACAAAATATTTTCCCGCAATAAAAAATATTGCAATAAAGTAAAAGGTGACTCAGATAAACATTAATCACCATACCAAATTTCATCAAATTGTCCATGTGATGCGTTGCCACTTTCCAGACAAAGAAAAGTTGTAAAAACTATAGATTTGGCCTCTGTATCAATAATAACCACTATTTTAATATATTTTTCCAAAAACTATTTAGATAAGGAATATGCAGATTTAACCTAGTCAGAATTTTATTATAATAATAATGCGTATATTAGAAAACATAACTCCTATTAGTACAGTGTAATTATTATTAGAAACGAATGGAAGTGAGAGGCGAGGCGCTTTAGAGTATAGTATTAAAATAGTTATTTCAAAAGTAAGTAATCTACACATATTATTAAAAAAAATGGATCTGTGAACCTAGTAGCTACTAAATGATTTTTTAACTATTTTGAGTTTTTTATACAGCTTCGCATCATATTTTTCCAGGAAATTTTGACTTAAGTGGACCCAAAGAGTTTTTACTGAAGGGGTTGACCCTTTTAGTAAAAACTCTATGGGCTAAACTCTGAGGACTTCATTACAAGAGTTTTAAACCCCGAGCAAAGCGAGAGTCGTTTACTAGAAAACAAATATTCCGTAATAAACAAACACATTGACAATTAGGATCGAAGTTCAACGCTTTTTCTTTCTCTTCTGTTCAAGATGAAAACTTAGGTGATTCACAATTTTATTTAGAATTTTTGAGTTTACGTAGCTAATACGAAATATAGAAATCTATATAAATAAAAAATGAATGTTACTAAGCCCAAAACTCGAAAATGGCTCGACCAATTCGGCTTACTTTTTTGTGTGTGCCTTAAGGCATACGGAAGGTTCCAATATTAAAAAAAAATTCAAAGTTTGTAAAAAACTTATACTAAAGAGGGTAGGGTAGTTATTATATAATTTCGTCATGTTATGCAAATATTTATTAGAGAGACGAACCGCTAAAATTTTTGTAGTCAAATCACGTAATATAAAAATAAGGGTGGATCTCCATATGTGGGGGTATGTACTGGGGATGAAAAACGTGTAGTAAGCGTATGGGGTGTCATTTCATAGGTCTTGGAAATTACAAAATAGTATTTTTAAAGTTATAAATAATATTTTACCATGGTTTCATCTTAGATGCTTAAAATTAAATATTGACATATTATAAAGTCCCCTTGACGCTTCTGTCTGTTTGTCTGAACGCGCTAAACTCAAAACTACTAAATTTAACTTACTAAGTGATTCATTAGGAATGTGTAGGTTATACACCTAATTTAATAGTTTTGTCAAAATTGTTTGAATTATGACGATGGTTGTTGAAGATGCGAGCGAGGCGAGGGTAAGTCAGTAGTTCACATATAAAAAACGGTGGAAAAAGTTAATGTACCAAAGGCTTATTCGCACGATGCCAGTCTATTGCTTGCAATAATGTTATAAGATGGTAAAAACCATTATAATTTAACTTTAAACGATTGTTACTCGATGTTTTACAAGTAGCTGTAATAGCTTTAGCTTGTCAAGACTTGTATAGTCGCATTCGACTTGTTTAGCATTTTCTCTCTGGAATAACATTATTTATCTCTGGAATAATAATATTATTAAGACTAAGATATGACATTATGTAAATTTACTCTAATCATATATTTTATACAATTAATATTATGTGCTTAATACATTACATTGTCTGGAGAGATTCCAACGTGTTTTTTTGTATTAACAAAGCTTTTACTCTTTCTAGTAGTAGCATATATTCTAAGTCTAGGGCCTATACTTTTTTAGTACTTAACTAAGTACTAAATGTCAACACAACATTAAACATACTTACAAAGTACAAACGCTTATATTTTTAATAATTGTGTGATTTTATTTACATCAGCGATATTTCAAAGTTCAGTAAGTTAGTTCGAGTATCGATTCTAAATTAAAATACCTCTAAGCTTTATTTACTCAGAAGTATTTAACTTCCATGTTTTTAAATTAAATAACGCCACAACTTCAGCGTCCGTCTCCACGTAATCGGTAAACAATAGCGCAGACGAGCCCACACAAGTGTGCGAGGGCAATGTACGACGCAATGTCAGGAATTAGATCAATATGCTGTGTTGTCCTATTTAGCTGTAGACTCAACATTTATGCGTGTATTTGAATAAAATATAACAAAAAGAACAAATATTTTAACTAATAAACTATATATCTTTGGCTAATTCTTTTATTAAACACTAGCGACTTGTCATCGCGCCGCTCGGGTACGTCCCTAGATTTAGCGCGAGCGAATCCGCGGGTTCCGCTAGTAAATTTATACTAAAACTTGACAAATTATATACTATAACCTTCCTCGAGAACAACTCTATCCATTGGTGAAAACAAAATGAAAATCAGTGCAGTAGTTTTTGAGTTTATCGCGAACAGACAGAGAGACGCGGCGGTGGACTTTTTTTTTATACTAGTATGGTGACACACCTTCGCTTCGCTTGGGTCCATCTCTCGGTACGCTTTAACGGTTAGTACGGTATAATAGAAACTATATATATCAATAAATAGGTATTTTAAGAGAGAAGAGAAATATTCATCCTTAAAGGATGATTTCCATGATAAAAACTATCTTACGTATTTTCCAAGATCTCAAATTGGTAGTGGCCCTACTTTCTTGCGCCAGAGGTCGTGGGTTCAAGTCCCGCTGGGGGCATTCATTTGTTAAACTCGGATGTTTGCACTGCAGTCTTGGATGTTTATATTTATAATATGTATATATTTAAACTTATATATTATGTAGTATATCTGTCATAGTCAAAGGTCGATATGCAGTCTCTTCCCGGAATGACTGGTTTATCCTAGGTTTGACAAAAGCCTTCGGGCAAACCCCGAAGTATATTCTAATTTCGACCTTTGCCTAAGTCAAACCTAGAAATTCCTAACTTTTCAGTCAAACGTCGAAACTACAATAATCTGTTTCGGGCTTTGCCTAGTAGTAGAAAATAAAAAAAAATAAAGAAAAGGCAATTTAAGGTGTTGTAGCTCAGGCTAATGTTATGAAAAAATATCTGAACAAAAATTTCCGCCAATCGTGATTGGAAAAACTGTAACCATACCTATTCCTAGCTTCGACAGAGCTAAAGGAGACGCTCGAAATGTTTTAGGTATCATAAAAGACAAAACAGTTGATGGTTTGTACAGGGTAGGGACGAAACACGGAACGATAAACACACTTTTTCGAGGAATCTAATAAAAGAATGCAAAGAGAATTTTCTTAATTTCAATGATGTGCCCGACGTTAAGCTATCTCTAAGAGAAATAAGTGCAAAAGATTCTAAATTTGGGGGCAAATTAAAATGTCATTGCAGAAAAAAATGCTCTTCAAAATTATGTAAATGTAAGAGATCTACGTATTGTGCAATTCTAAATGTCATAATGCCTCACCATGTATGAATAAAAACTAATCGTTAAATAAAAATCATTTTATTACACCTAATCTAACAAACTAAGACATTCTAATGCTTAATTCAAGTTTAACTAGTCAAACCCCGATTTCATTAAATTAAGTTTCGACGTTTGCCTAACTAAATTAGTTTCTCCTAGGTTTGACGAACATTCTTTGGTCAGAGACCGAATGGTTTGGGCTTTGACTAAGACTTCAATTCAAATCTGAGGATTGACTAGTCAAACCTAGGAGCGACGGAGCTTCCAGGTTTGACTATAACATATCAACTATCTGGTATCCGTAACACAAGCTTCCTTCGTAGCTTACCACGGAACTAGATGGCGATGTGTGTAATAATTTCCTAACATATTAAATCAGTTCAGAAGATTTTTAGTTGATCCATACCAACAAACATACAATAGTATTTTTTTAATGTAATTAATAATAATATTTTATTTAAATAAATATTAATAAATAAAAACAGTTGATGGATTGAAAAAATGGCAAAATTATATAATTATGTTAAAATCTAACAATAAGCTATATCCATTTCAAAGGAAAAAAAGTAATGCCTCAATACATAAATATTTTCTTCCCAAACAACGTAAATTGACGACAAATACCTTTATAACATTTTCCTTATTTTTTGAAGAAAATAAACGATCTGGCCAAGGAAGATTATATTTTTTAGCTTTTTTTTTTTGCGGTAACCGCTTACACTACCTTAATTCAGTTTCTAATAAACAGTCTGTTCATTAATGACTTAATCCAAAATCTTCATTTTACTGTGAGGGAAAACATCGTGAGGAAACCTGCAAGTCTGAGAGATCCTAGCAAGTTTTCGAAAGACATGTGAAGTCCGCCATCCCGCACCTAGCAATCTTAGTGGATTATGACCACAACCCCCTCGTATTGAAGGGAGGCACACCCCCATTGGACATTAATAAGGGCTAATATACTATATTTTACGAATAATCAGGTATGTTATATACCTAAAAAAATATAAAAAGAATAGAGTAAACTACATAATTTCTTTAAATTAATACTTAATTTCAACATAGCCTAGTCCCTGAAATAGAACATTCGTTCCGCCCTACTTGATTTGAATCCTCAGATTCCCCTTTCGACATTCCCTTCCCCTCTATTTACTTAATTTGTACAACATGGAATCACGTCGTAGTATTCGTACTTTATAGTCTATGAAACTCGGCGTGACATATGTGTTTTATCTATTCTCGGGACTTACATAAGGTATATTACAAACGTAGAATAGAAATTGTAAAAATTGTTTTGATTTTAATATTTTTTAATATTTCTATTCTTCAACGATTGTAGTATGACATCTTGTCTAAGCTCTTTTTAGTAGTAAGAAATAATATCATATTTACGAGTAAGTAGTCACTTTCGAGCATCTTTTACATTTTCAAGAAATTTTCCATATTTTGTTTGTCAAAAACATTTTTAACAATTAAGAACTCGGTTTTTTGTTTATATTCTCAGTACGGAATGATCAAGCCATTCAATTGTTTTCAATCGTTTATGTAACTAAAGGATCCATGGTAGTAGCTAATCGCTTTCGTTTTCAGACCCTAATTTAGCTTGAGATTTCCTTACAATTTTCACAAATTTCACTATAATGCAAAATTCACGTAGATGGGCATAAAAAATTTACGGTTGTAAAAGTACTAGTATCATGTTAAATATTGAAAACCGACCAAGTGCGAGTTGGACTTGATGTATAAAACGGCAAAGAAACATGTCTGCTGTATGGGAGCCCCCTTAAATATTTATTTTAATCTGTTTTTTAATATTTTTAATACATAAAATACATCATCTATGAAAATGTCAACAGTCTTACTATCGCAGTTCATGAGAAACAGACCGTTTAACCCTTTGGGTACGGAACCCTAAAAAAGTAATTCATTCTTGGTCAATTCAAACATACATTAACGGCAATTTCACCGCACGAATTTTTTTCGCGATTAATTTTCCGTGATCGGAATTACATTTATTACGCACAGCGAATAAAATTTCGTACGATTTCTCTCAGTTCAATGCAGGTCGCAACTGAGACGATCGTCTAAAACGAATAACAGAATAATGAATAGCACCGGTGCACGATTGAGCAAAACGCGCGATTTTTTTTTCGCAGTGCGGCCATAGCCTTACACTACTTCATACTGTACAAAATATTCGCGCGGAAATATACCGCACCGCATCGCGTCCAATTTGCATCAAATCACAGCTTTTTTTCCGCGCGAATTTTTAACCGCCAGTGCGGATACTTCTATAAGATTTCATGTGTTACAGAATTGCGGAAAAAAACTCGCGCGGTGAAATTTCGCAGTGCGGACAGGCCGTAACAGAGAGGAGGACATTTAATAAAGTTATAAAGGTAACTTCTATAGCTACAAAGTTAAAGTATTTTACATTATTAGATCGTATTTGTTCCGCTTGAATTTCAAATCGCTCGTGTGCACTCTTCCGATCGGTGAAGAATAGTTCCTAAGCGCCGGCAACTATACCTAAACTATTTTCACTTCTAAACCACTTTAGAATTTTATCAGATAAAGTGGACTTGGATGGAACGTCCATTTATTCTAAAGCTGTAAATCGATTTGAAGACGATTTAAACTGGTGATTTTTTTAGGGTTATATGCAACTTTAAGAATTCAGATTTTGATATTGCTTACTTCCTTTTTTTTATAATAATTTATACTCAATATTGTTGAAGAAACAACGCATTTTATTCTACCTGGTTGACTGAGCTTTGCTCAGTTTATTAAGAAAAGATTTTTCTGCTAAATTATTTAATCTTATCTAAATATAAAATTTGATCACAATTGTTGGAGACGTTTCCAAAACACACAAATAAATTTTCTTATAATTTCAAGTTTTAAAAAATTCACCTTTAATATTATACGATGATAGAAAACTAGACGCAGTTACTTCTGTATTATCTATTACTTTAATTCATAATATGGCATTATAAGAATTATTATTAAAAACTGTCATCTTCAGTCGAGTTAGAGAGATGCGTAATTTAAAAGAAAATTGTATATATAATATACGTATTTACTAACTTCTAACAAATTACAAATTTAAAGAAAAAGACACAAATTTAATGTTTGTAATAAATAAACGTAAATCTGCCGAACCGATAAAGATGAAATTTAAAATAAAGATAGCTTATGACCCTGGGAAGGACATGTAGGTATATAGGTAAGTGCATATTATGGCAAAGGTGGAAGAAAGTTTCTAAAGGAAATCAATCATTTGTCACGTACGATGTGCCACATCGTACCTTTGTATTTATCTTTTATATCTACTGGGTAATGTATGTAACGTTTATCTATTTCAAATTGACTATGAACTCGAGCGAAGCTAGGTTAAGTTGCTAGTCTGTAATAATAATAGAAATTGTAATATATTTTGATACAATTACTTCCCGCTAACCTCAAGGGATAATCCGCTGGCAACACGCAGGTTTGTAATACAAAGTTGTATTATGGTTATACTAATTTATTATTTTTAATTTATTTAAGGCAGTGGTAGCCCAGCGGTAACGCGCTCGCTTGTATAACCGAGTGATGCGGGTTCAAATCCGGGTATAGCACCTCTGATATGCGAATCATTTGTCTTACGGTGAAAGAAAACATCGTGAGGAAACCTGCACGTCTGAGAGAAATTTAGCATGTTTTCGAAAGACATGTGAAGTCCGTCAACACGCACTAGGTCAGCGCGGTGGACTATGGCCTGAGGGAGGCCCGTGCCCAGCAGTGATACGTTAAAAAAGGCAAAGTAATTTATTATTTTGATAGTTTTTTTCACTTCTTAGAAAAGCTTTAAAAAATAATTTGACCTCATTTTTTAATAATGTTATCAGTAAAAGTAGTCCAAATAAACGAAATGTAAAATTTGAATTTTTTTACTCATTTACTAAACATAAATAATATACTCGTATAAGTATTTTAGTGGTTATATTACATTTAAATCTATTACCCGACCACGTCCTCACTTAGGCCCATGAAAATGAGCTTTCAATTGCGTCCTGTGCGGAGCATACATGAAGTAATACTACAGGTAATACTATTACCTGTCCTAAATCAATACCAATATATTGTGGAATGTATGTACGTATGGTTTTAACGTCCCACAACTGGGCACGGGCCCATGAGATGGGATAAGGTGTCTTTGAAACATTTACTAAGCCCTCTTAAAGATACAAGTTATCAAGGTGTTTTCTCAAAGCATAAGTCAAGTGGTAATCACGCTAGAAATGAATAACACATGAAAATATTGGAGGCGCGAGACACGGGATTCGAAATCCCAAGCTGATTTCGAATCCCGTGTCTGAGCTACTACTGATTTATGACATATTATGTAAGTATACCGAAACTTACTTTTAATACTGCAACTTACACTTGCTTTTCTTTGTCTCGGGGTGCTAGCATGTCTATGTGTTACTTTAGGTCATAAAGCTTTGTGTACGAAACTTCTATAATTCAACTATTTCATCATTAAGAATTAACTACACACCGTACACACATTCACACGCATACACAAACACTCACAAACGCTTAGAAAGATAAAATCGAACTAGTCATCCTTACGGAATCAAAGCCGCAATAAAAGAAATAGAGAATACAGAAACCTTACTGACATATGTTGTACAATCCTTTTTAATGATATATTATATACATACGATATATTGTATCGTAAACTGATTTGGTGCCTCGTCCAACCTTAGAGTAGTTTCTAAGTAGCAACATCTGCTAACGTCTAACTATTTGCCACTCGAGGATTGTGAAGTGGACTGAGATGTAACATTTGTAAAGCTTGAACATTTATTTGTAGAACAAGAATTTATCCATGTATTTCAATCAAGGAGTTGTTTTAGAATAAAAAAAATAATCGGTTGAGTACTAGTGCATGTCGAGACTGTTGAAATGTTGAAAAATTTCATTACGCTATTTCTAAAAAATGTTGGCACATACCTTTAAGAAAGCAAGTTTATATGGGTCTTATTGTCTGAAAAGCCAGTACTACCCAATTTGTCTTGATGGGGAGTCGCAGGTTCGCCTATACACTCAACCATGATGCCTCTACGACAGATCTGTCGAAGCAGACCACATAGCCAAGAAGATGCTCCACAGTCCACTCTGTTATCAGAGAAGTATCAGGAACCACCCGCCCACCAAAGTAAACCACCTCAATGTTACACACATCTTGGCTTTAGCTTTAATCTTTGTTAGGTAACAATTAAAATAGGAACTTAAAAGCTGTTTAAATAATATAAAGGGGAAAAAATTAACTACAGAATACAATATTATATAGTAACAAGTTAAATCAAATGTAATAACATTAAGAGTGTCTGAGCACCGAGTGTAGAACACTTAGCCTAATTGGCAGGGCACACTGGCAAGGTACTCGAGGTGGTAATTTCAATAGCTACTTCTAAAACATCTTTTCAATATTTTTTTTTACTTGTGAGAAGTATTTTTCTGAATTATTTTGAAATATTAGTATCTCAAATAGTGTTTTTTGAATGACAGATATCTAAGGTTAGAATTCTTTTAAACATAGCTTAAGACGACTAAGTTAAGGATAAAGTAAAATATTACTTTTTTCGCTATCTAAATATATAAAAGCGAAAGGTCAAGCACTTACTAACTTACTAACAACTTACTCACTCATCACGAAATATCGAAAACACCTTGACGTTTAAAGATAAAATTAGGCAGGGAAATAGTTTATAGTTAGAAGATATCCGCTCAGAACGGATTTTGCGACAGGACCGGATTAAGGAGGTCTAGGGGCTCTCGCAAGTTGGTACGGAAATACTGCATTTTTTATTCTACTAACTTCAAAGTTAGCAGGTATTTAAAGACGAACCCGAGCGAAGCGATTTTGAGCCGCTACTTTCTTATAAAAAAACAATAAAAATAATTTCATTTTACCATAATAACTCGTTCGAAACTTCTGAAGTAAAAGTTTATAATTGTTTCTGTGCGAAGAATCTCTTACATTATCTCACTGAATCCAATAAATAGGTACAATGCAACTTCGGAACCAAGTTTGTATAATATGAGGCTCCGAATTTTACATTTAAGAAAATATTTTGGTGTAAACATACGAATATTCAAAACCATTTTCACAATAAGTTACAAATCGATTGAGACTTGAGCGCACTTTATAGCTAAGGAATAGTAGAAAGTATCTACCAAACGCCGACAACATCTGTTGTAGGTATCATATTCTATTTTCACACTTAGATTCTTATTTTCATTATACCTAGAAACCTTTTCTGAGAAGATGCTTTTAAAATATAGTTAGGTATAAGTATGTGTTTTTGCAAAAATAATCTGGCAACTTACGACTTTCCACAAAATTATTCTATCTAAAATAAATTATAAGCCCAAGTCTACACCTACATAATATGCTTTCTTTATTTAATTTAATAATCTGCTTTCTTTATTTAATTTAATAATTTTGTATTTAAAATTAAAAAAAATTTTTTTTTAAATACAAAATTTAAACTGGGAACAAAAATCCTGTGTCACTTTTAATACCCCCTACCTGTTAAGTTACTAAAAAATGATTCACTTCCACATATTTATGTAATTTAAACAACTTAAGAACCTACTTCTTACCCGCGAAAATACTCGCGCTGTAACTAGGTCTGAGATAAAATTCTACGTTTTTTATTGTTGGAAAATGCCATACCCACCCATTACCCATACCATGCTTAAAAAGAGCCAGTAAAACCAACAGACCTCACACATAAATGGGGCGTCGCTTACGCATTGTACCACGACGAAGCAGACCGACACCAATTGCTTCACATACCTGTTCATCCTTACTTTCTAGGATGACCTAGCAAAATTCCATCGATTTTTTTAAACTTAAATTCACACTTATAATTTTATGTAAGGATTGAAGAAACACTTCATTATGTCGTTTAAATTAGAAAGTAATCAACAAAACCAAATAAACACCTTTAAAATAAACACGTAATATAATTATTCCATACACGTAAGCCTTTACACAATTATTTTGGAGTACTCAAAGGATTAAAGGTATTTATATAATAGGAGTAATTACGCTATTAGCGTTGTCATTTCATAATAATTAGGTTGGAAGTTGTGGTACAAACTTATCATGTTTCTTTCGTATTTCAAAGCAATTCTGTGGTAAACAAGTCGCGGAATAGAAAATTAGTTATTTAAATTAAATTTCTTGAAGTCGTTTAATAACGAGATAAGGACCTGTGGGCGTTTTCTTCATAATTATGCTGATTTCCATTTTCATAAGCAAGTCTATCTATAACTATGCCTTAAAGTATTCAGACCGATTTTATCGTCCCACTGCTGGGGTACAGGCTTGATTCAATACGAAGGGGATTAGGCCCCACGCTGGCTAAGCGAGTTGGCGCATGTCTTTCGAAGACATAGTAGGCTCTCTCAGACATACAGGTTTTTTCACGTTATTTTCCTTCAACGTCACACAATCACGTTATAAATGATTCGCGCATGGAAATATAAGTGGTGCGAGACCCGGGATTTGAACCCGTTTAACTCGGTTTCCCAAAAGAGCGCATTACCACTAGACTACCACTGCCTTGTACGTGTTATATCATCATCATCATCCGAGCGTTTGTCCCGGTTGCTGCCGTGGCTTTCACCATCAGAGCCCGGGGTTCGCTTTATTAGTCATCCGCCTCCACTTCGGCCGATCTTGCGCATCCATGTGGGTTAGTCCATTGGCACGCATGTCAGCCATTACGACGTCAAGCCAGCACTTCTTGGGCCTGCCCCTCTTTCGAGGTCCCGGCGGGGGTGCCATGGCTAGACATCTGTTACCCAGGTAGCTTGCCGGTCTACGCGTCACGTGGCAGTACCAACGTAAGCGACATTCCTGCAATTTGTCTGTTATGTCACGGACATGAAGGCTACCACGGATGCGGGAATTACGCACGCGGTCTTTCCGCGTGACCCCACACATCCATCGCAGCATCTTCATCTCTGTGACACGCAGTTCTTGCTTGTGTCGCTCAAGCACGGGCCACGCTTTGCAGCCATATAAAATTGTTATATATAGGAACATAATGTAGAACCAAGCATATGTTTAGTTTAGATCAAATATTCTCTAGAATTGTTTCAGTTTTAGACACAACAACTTTGTCTTACAATGGTCGTTATTATATTAATTGTATATATAATACTAGCATTTCTAGCAAATGAGATATTTTCCCGCAAATTTAATTCAAAACTGGTGTCCGGTGGTTTTCTGGTGATGCGGCCACAGACAGACAGACTGACAGACTGACAGAGAGACAGACAAGAATTCTTAAAACAATAGATTTGCCCTCTATATCGATAATAATGTCTATTTCCATTAAATGTTCCGATAAATATTTAATGTACAGATTTGACTCGGTTATAATTTCATTATATACGTATAGATTATTGTATACTTCGATTGACTTCTAAAAGGTCCTCAATTTTGGTTAAACCAACATTAAAATAGAGAAGGTTCTTCTTGTCCTATTTTAGAGAACGACTTAACCGATTTTCCAATCTATTATGTTATTCGAGCTAAACCCATGTATCATCACTACATAGTATAAAACAAAGTCGCTTTCCACTGTCTGTCTGTTCTTTAAAACTACGCAACGGATTTCGATGCGGTTTTGTTATAGATAGAGTGATTCAAGAGGAAGGTTTTAGTATATATTTGTTTTTAATAATTATTGTTCATTATTGTATTAATATGTATGTTGTTTGTGTACTTTTATAAATAAACAAGTAAATAAATATATAATTTGTCAAGTTTACGTATATATTTACTAGCAGAAGCCGAGGCTTGGCTCGCACTAAACCTAGGGACTACCCCAAGCGAAGCGAGGGCGAGTCGCTAGTTTATTATTATTTTATTTTTTCAAGTAGGTACCTATTAAACAAATAGAGAGTTACCTACGTTTTTTTTCGTATATAATACACATTATTTTAAGCTGATTTGAGAATCGATTCTAAAGTAAGAAAGAAATAAAAAGAAGAAGAATACTATTTCGTATGTTTGTTCGAATGTTGCAATATCTGAAACTAAAAATTCGATTTCAAGATTTTTTTTATTGATTAATTCTATAACCCATTTATTAAACAGATTGTAAACTATTTAACACACACTTCATCATTTAAGCGTAGATTAGGCACTATGTCTTAATTTATTCCTTTTTCAGATTCAAGACCCAGTCGGAACTCTACGTATAACTAATATATCACACTAACGTTGTTTTTCCTTACTCACTTGTTAGTTTTGTGCTTCAGGTAGTTTTAATTAATACAAAATGCTTCTAAGAAATTACTAGCGACCAAAATTAACCTCCCAACTTTGCTATCACGTTAAATGTTCTATTTTTTCTGTTTGGATAAGGCTTACGGTACCCTATTGTAGCTTAATTTCTATAATGTGATGGGTGTGCCGACATGTAAGGGTGTGACGCCCTCTACCTCAGTCACAATTCCATAGCAATCAACGGGGATATTTATGTACTGTACAATGTTTGTTAGTGGCACTAATTTTACTAACTATATTTCTAGAATACATGCTATTCTAAAAAAATATTATGACGTAGATTATAAAATAGACTTTGAGGCCTTTAGTGACCATCGGATTACAGCAAGGGCATTTATTTAAATGATTTCGTATTTTGTATGTTAGAGTTAATGATACAAGTTAGCCCAAAGTGAAATTTAATTTTCAATCTATTCAATAATTCAAAACTCGAATTTTTCCAGTTAATAATAGCGTATTCAATATGTATCAAGGTTACAAAATTATGTTAGTTATCGTTTTCGTCATTTTCATTGTATATGATTTTTGACGTAATTATTTCTGTCACATACATAAATTATTGCTTGGTTGATTAATTTCTATAGTTATAACCCTCTTAACTGTGCAAGTGGTCGTGGGTTCTAGTTCCACTGAAGTCATTCATTTGTGAGCAGAAAAGTTTGTACTCTATTCATGGGTGTTATATTTATAAGACATATGTATTTAAATTTGTATATGTGTAGTGTATTAACTATCTAAGTAGTATCCAAAAAAGAACCGTAGCTTACCATGGAATGCTGTGTGACTAAATGAATCAAAATAGTATCAAAAACAACCGGTACAAGATCGAACTGCTGCTGAGTATTTTCAAACGGCTCTCTTTTCAACAATAAGCAACTTTAAGTCTTTCGGGTAAATGCTACAATCGTTGGTTGGTTTGACGGATATTAACTGTCAGGTCGCTGGCGTCATATCCGGCGTTGAGACTACTTCCTGTTCCGTTCGATGTTGATTTATGCGATTTTTGAGCTTTTTTAAATATGATTAATTTAGGCTGGATTTTAAATATTAAATGAGAGTGATATTTTGACTTTAAATTAAACTACTGTCTAAATATTGGTATATTGGTATGGTATTTAAACAACAAATTATGGTTAGAATATATTTTGATGGCTTACTATGTACCTACTATGTAGATGGTGCTGTGTCTCAACATATTTGTTAATTTAGAAAAGTTTCAAAGGTCATGGTAGACATTATTCCTCATTTATAATATAATTAAAAAGCGTGGTATAGAGCGTCTCAAAAAAGAATTATCTATCGAGCAAAGAGGGACAAGGGTTAAACCCTCTCATGAGAAGCCTTTGCCCTCGCATTATGCAGATGCCTTAATAAGCTCCTTAATATGTCCTTTGTTGTGGTATCTTTGTAAACTTGTAAGGTTTACACAGCATCTGGTTGATTTAAATTTTAAAACTTATCTCCACTTTCCCTTGTGAAAAAGTGTTATTATAATATTGAAAATATTAAATAAATGATATATAAGGTAGTAGAAGCTCAGTAGTAACGCGGTCGCTTATAAAACCGAGTGACGAGTGAATTGGGTTCAAATCCCAGGTCTCGCACCTCTGATATTTTCATGGATGAATCATTTTCAGCTAACCACTACCACTACTACCTATTAACCTAACAAGTTTGATAGAACCTAGCTACCTAAAAGTTTTCGGAAAGCATGTAAAGTTTGCCAACCCGCGCTTGAGTAGCGTGGTTGATTATGGCCTAGCTCTTCGAATTGAAAGGACCATAAGCAATGGGACCATGAGCAGTAGGGCGTTAAAATGAGCTGAATACATATATACATATAGATCGAGTCAAATCTGTACATTAAATATTTTTTGGAAGATGCAGTTGAAATAGACATTATTATCGATCTAGAGGCCAAATCGATTGTTTTTAGAATTTTTGTATGTCTGTCTGTCTGTGACCGCATCACAAGAAAACCACTGGACGGATTTGAATGAAATTTGGTACGATGATAGCTGGTTACTCGGGTTAATACATAGGATATTTTTTACTGCGGGAAAATATCTAATTTCTGAGAAATCTCACTTAACCCTTACAAACCGGCTATAAAATATAACACGGTGTGTGAAATCTATGTTGTTCTTTGGAACGCTGGTGGAGCCACGGGAAATGCTAGTATAACAAAAGATAAAGACAAACTTTGAGCTACAATGGACCAACACTGGTCGACGTAGCTAAGGCCGACCTCGGCACCAATTGCAAAATATAATAATAAGACAAACTTTATTTATAAACAAATAAAAAACAACAAACGCATAAACAAATAAAAGTTTAAATCACAACAAATATTATATTAACTATTGTTTATTATAATATATATTATTAATTATTAATTATTTGTATTGTTTTTAATTTTAATTACAATACGTACGTACGTACGTACAATACGTACAATACGTACTACAATACAGGTATAAAAATTGCTAAATACGAAGATTTTGTATATCTATATACTATGTACTCGTATACTAAGCATATATATACGACACACGGATATGACATACGGACGGACAGATAACTTAGGCTCAGCAATAAGGCCTAACCCAAAAATTTCAGTACCAACGCAACCGTAAAAAGGTGTAATAATTCAGGTGCGTGGGAGGGAAAAAGATATAACGACATTTCCCTTTTTACTTTGTAACTCTAAAAATAACGTGAATTCCATTAAAAAGGACTTTTCGTATTTTTAATTAAAAAGAATTGTTTTAGCCATTTCAAAATTTCCTTCTGATACGAGGGTCAGTCATATCATGGCATAGTGAGCAGGCCAAGTACGTATTGGCGCTCTACACGTGTCAATGTCTTACAAAAACTTATCTTAAAGCAAATCACGTTGTAAAGGTTCTTACATGAGGATATTCCCCAACCAACACATTACTACTAGGCACTGTCTCAAAAAGGACGTTGAAATTGTATTATTCAAAAATATGCATTGTTTCTTTCTAAACAATCTGAAAAGTAAAACACTTAGCGCCGTCCCAACTTTTTCGCCGTATTTTTATTCGTAATTAGCATATTTATTAAGAAAGCCTTTTCGGCGAACGTTTCTGATTTAATAATGAGGTGTTGTTTTAAAATATTTACAAAATAATTTACGAAAACATTTGTTGAGCTGGATTTTTACCGTAATAATATTGTTTCAGGTCCTTTATTTTAGGTTCTTCTTAAATTTTATTTATATAATATGAGTAAAATTATTTTATCGTAGCTTTAATCTTTGCAACAGTCAAAGTTGCTTTATTGTAAAATTGTAGATAAAAGTGAGTAAAATTAAAGAAAATTCAATCAGCTAAAATGATATCTAATTGGAAAAAGCTATTGGTAGAGGCGTTTTATAGGTTATTTAAAATTTCAAATATAAGCTTAAATTAAAAAGTTTTGATATGCTATTCCCATAGGTTTTCTTAAAGATAAGCTCATGCCTACTGGAAACATACTGGTACCGTATTGTATATTTGCATTTTCCGTACTCATTGAAAAGGTAATAGCGTAAGGACCTTAAACTGTACAAGAGAAAAAAATTCAAAACATAACAAAAAATATTTCATCAAATTATCTGAGTGCCGCAATGATAGGTACTATAGATTACGAGTATAGTATTTGCATTACATAATTTGAGCATTATTTAAAAATCTATATTATAGTAATAAACGTGTTGGGACACTATTATATAAACGCCATCTAGTTTCGTGTACACAGCTGCGAGGCTTGTGTTACGGATACCATATAATTGATATACTACACATATAAATTTTAAATACATACATATTATAAATAAAAACAACCATGAGTGGAGCACAAACATTCGTGCTCAACAAATGTATGCCCCTCCGGACTCGAAACCGCGACCGCTGGCGCAAGGGTCACTACAAATTGCGCCAAACGTGTCGTCAAGTATATTGTATTTAAATATTGAAAATAGAAACAAAATTTTCTATAAACAGCATACTTTCAAACTCGAGCGAGCTCTACATTAAAATAAATATTTTTAGACCAACGAAATCCTATCAAAAGCTTACCCCAAAACCTATCAACTCTCAACAAATCTACAACGAATTTTAAAAATCACCTTCATTTTCGGAAACGCACTTAAACGGGATAGAAAAATGAATTGGCAGATTTTAGCTCGCATTCTTAATGGTACTCTTGGTTCTTAGTGCTCACTGCTTAATGATCTGTCGAGGCACTGCTTTTACCGGTCCACGTTTTTTCATTCTGATCATTCTTAAGATTTTTTTCAACAAACTAGAAACTTGCCCACACTTTTCTCGTGTCCATCCCTACTGAAGAAAACCAATCTCGTGGAAACCGTTCATTTACCAGGATTATCAGTCCATATTTTGCAAATATTTAAATAATTGAAAAGAAAAGTATTGTGAATTCACATTGAAATTATTTAAAAATAAAAATTATTTACTTTGAAGGTAGTATAAAGTCCATATTCAATACAGCTATACTGCATTAAAAGATTATTTCGCGAAGCTTACATTCATTCATGGTAAGCCTCGATACATATAAATATACTTTATATAAGTAAATAACTTCATTAAACACGTTAAATTTCACATAGTTTGTTATAAAAATCAATCAATAATCATATTTCTTAGATCTTGTTACATTTACTGTCGCTACATTTGCAGAGTTTTATGGGGAAATCAGTCAATAATCCATATAAATAAAATTGATGTGTCTGTTTTTAATTTCAAATTAACAGGTTTTCACTTAATGCATATGAAAGAATGTACGGTACTAACATCAAAAATTCAATTTTTGTCTCCCGTTTTGTCTGTTTGTTTGTTCGTCTAATTTCTGGAACGGCTGGACTGACTTTTACTAGCAGGTAGCTAACTATGAGGAGTAACTTAAGCTACTTTTATTTTATGAGTAATAACAACTTTATTACTCAAAAGGTTACACATACCTATTAAATAAGGCAAAGGAAAATAGCGTGTTATATGCTAAACTTCCATACAATTGTGCATAATGCTAAGTAAATTGTAGTTTTGGAACCAATAGCATACGAGAAAACGCAGTTATATAAGGAACATTGCAGTAATATTCATGGCGTAAATCAATGCTTATTCCCATTGGAACGCACATTTCCAGTGTTAATGTGGACTCGAATTTATTACTTAAGCTTTGATAACAGGACTTTAAAGGCAGTGCGTTGAGAGCAACGTAAAATATGATATAATCTGCCTCAACGCGAAAGTGGAATAAATTGGACTATTAATACTGTTTTAATTAACCCCCGACGCAAAAAGAATATGACCAGTCTCTCCCGTGACTGTGTTTATGGCATTCGAAGCGTCGTGTACCAAAATAAAGATAAATTCGCAAAAGAAGCCAAAAAGAGAAAAGTTTTGTTTTGTCGAATATTCGTGTAAATCTAAAAAAAAGTATTATCCTCGAGAAGTAGAGCAGGTTTATTTAGCATCCATACTTTTTTATCAATACAAATGTGTTTACCTCGGAAGATTATCTTGTTCCCACTGAAAAATACGTTCTAACATTATACACACACACACTCACACACACACACACATAGTCATATATCCATAATACCTCCCATAAGTTTTTGATTTTCAAAGTATCAGTTTTCACTAAATGCATAATATGAAAGTATAATACACGGTACTTCCATCATAAAAACAAATGTTTAAATTTTCATCTTTTTGTTCCACCTAATCTCTAAAACGACTGAACGGATTTTGACAGGACCTATACTCGATATGATAGCTAGTTTTATAAAGAGTAACTTAGGCTAATTTTATTTTTTTTTAAAATATTTTTTTCCTGTAGCCTATGATACATATTATGATATGATATGATCTAAACTAACCAATAAAACGTAGGTATATAGGAACCACTCCGAGAAAAGTCGTCTATAATATCATTGGTAATACTAGTTTTCCATTTCCCATTTCCCTTTCTAGGTCATTTCAACACACCTTAGAACAATAGTGTATTGGGAGCAAATCTAATAGTTTAAACATAAATATTCAAGCATATGGGACGGTCCTGTCACCGGCACACTTCTAATTATTCACAAATATTCAAGTCAATCCGTCGTTCTGCATTTTCTTTATTTTTTAGTTAGTTAGCGGTTATATAACCACTTGTTAATATTGTGGATATAAATTCTGCAAAAAGTCTTAGGTTCGACTTCAGGTTAATAGTTTCAGGGAGATTAACCAATGATAAATACACAAAGTAAAACCAAAGTGAGTATTCCTTTATTTTATGCAGAAACAACGAAACGAAACGATGTAATTTTTGTATATCTATAATAATTTAAGGACCGAAGAATAAAACTGCTACAGACATTCCTATTAATATAAGCAGTACCAGGGTCCAAATCCTGGATATTCCATCTGTAGTATTTTGATGTACGAATAATCTCGTATTTGTTTTTCTTAAATAAAAGTCCAGCGAAACTCCCGTCAAAATAGGTCCGTTTCGGACATTAGCCAGAACAGACAGACAGACCGAAAAAACGTTTTTATATTATGTTATACATTCATGCACATTTAGTAAAATGCTGCGGATCTTTTCCATAATAGTTACCTAAACCCTAACAAAGTATACACAAAAAATAAACACATGTTGTAGGAAACAGTTCTCCACATGTGATATCTATTACAGTATTAAATTGCATTGCGTGATTCACTTTGGAATATAGAGCAAGCACAATGCGGCCACGAATCCTTACGAATACAACAATTGTTGTTTTTTATATACCACATACCGTGGTATCGTGGTATGTGAAAAGGCTTTGCAGTACATTTGACTTTATAAGTACAATTAAATAATCTTAAACTCTAAATTACTCGAATCTGTACCTTAAATTGCATTTTGGAAAATGCTATCGAAATAATCATTGTTATCGATACAGACGCCTATAAAATATGTTTTGGTATGTTTTTTATTTATTATATTACTAGCGACTCACCCTCGCTTCGCTCGGGTTCGTCCGCCCGTAGATTTAGCGCGAGCGAATCCGCGGGTTGCGCTAGTATTAAATATAGCCTATGTTCATCAGGGATAATGTAGGATTCTAATGGTAAAAGTTTTTTTAAATCGGTCCAGTATTTCCGGAGCCTATTCAATTCAAACAAGCAAACAAACAATCAAATCTTTCCTCTTTATAATATTAGTGTAGATGACAGCTGGTTATTACTTATCTGGATCAATATATAGGATACTATTTACTCCGGTAAAGTAACTCATGAAAAACAATACAACAAACCCGAGCGGCGCGTGGGTGAGTCGCTAGTCATATGATGTTTAGGAAACGCCATCTTTTAGCAAATTTATTACTAACAATAGTCTATGTGCACCTCCTGCCTCCTGGTCTTAATCTATCTGAATACTATATTCTATCCAACTTGTTCCAGTCTTTCCAGCATACATGTCAGCGAACAAGCGTACATACATATAAACATATAATTGTCGTAAAGAAATGGTTTATTATCAGCACTTAAGTACTTCACATTTACTCTCCTCGATATTCAGGCAATTTGTAATAATAAATAGGGCCATTAATACCACGTTTCTATACAAAATTTACCGCCTCGAGGCACTGCGTCTTCCCTCTATCTTTTTACCCTGTATTGCATCATTACTGATGTTTTATTTAAAAACAAGATGTTATCATAAACATTGTTTGTTCAGGTCGTATTAAAATCAGTCCGTCCGTCTGTCAATGTAATAGGGCTCGCTAGCCTAGTTCGCGTGGATGGACTTTAATGACAACAAAAACTCAAAAATCAATATCTATCACTAAGCTAACAAGATTGGTACTAGATTTAAAACGCATATACACACATACATACGACAATTCAAATGATTTTTCGAAAAAATATGTGTAAATAGATAAATAGAGACGACACTCAGTAAACTAAGCAGAATACGTGACAAAGAGCCAATAGGGCGTCCCAATCAAAGCGTACTGTTTAAATTTATATCTAATCAAAGCCACGGTCCAGCAAATTGTGGGCTTCATTTAGTTAGGGGGAGTGTGACAAGGAAAACTAATTAAGCAAACAACTAAAAGCTAGCAAAAACTAATTTACTTTTAGGTTTATTAGGGTTGCTCATTTTTAAGGAAAGAAAAGTCAAATGTGCTTTTTGGTTATATAAATATAAATATAACTTCATTTTATTTCTTTTGACTGCATCAGTCTAGTAAGTACGTATGAACTGGGGTCCGGGTTTGTGTCTCGGGTCAGCACAAGTATAGTTAATGGATTTTTTTCTGAAGAATTTCTTAGTTAAATAGCACGGAATTTGGAACTAGTGCTATGTATTTATTAGAATTATTTGAAAGAATTATCTTAGCCTCAAAAACTAGGTATTAGTTCGTCCTTCCCGTCCCCGTTAAAGCGCCACTGCGAGAAAGTTTGAGAGCAAAATAAATAAAAACTCTACTATTATATTTGTGTACCTCAATATTGCTTAGCTTTTCACAGTGAGATCGGCCGCAGTGTCTGAAATTACTCAGGACATCATTATGATTAAATAAATTTCATTTGTCTGCCTGTCGGATCATTTAACGGCTGCATCATTTTACCGCAGTAGGAAGTAGATCAAATTTCACAAAGTATAATAAAATTTTGTTATTAAGATATTCTGATAAATAAAAAACTGTCTAGAATGACATAGCGTATTGAAAAACACAAGAAAAGCAAAACTTTTTGCTCTTGGAGAATTATTGTAAGTCGGATTAGTATTAGTAATTTCAATCACTAATCAATGCTAGGGCTTTAATGAGTAAACTATACATATTTTATAATATTGTAGTGTCTTATCTACGTCAGCTCTTATACCGGTATATTACTAATTCTGTTAGGACTTCATAAATACATATACACTTAAGTACGATATACGATTGATGTTTACATATATTTGAAAAGTTGTCAATGTATACATGTCATTGCTTACGACTGTACTATAATATTTAACACTAGCAATTCCGCGTTCGCGGACATATAGTAGCCAGACAAAATTACTTCTAAATAATGATTACTTCAAGAGTAAAAGTTTTCCAAAAATATTTGATGTACAGATTTAACTCAGTTAAAATTTTATTATAGGTAAATTTGTAAATATAATTAACGTCACGTATACGGTAGGTAATATACGTTTCCGTTTTTCAATTCGCTTATAATATAAATGTATAATTCGTTTTTATTATTCAGGCTAGCCAATTAAATTTACCTTTTATAAGATTATTTAATAAATAATGAATGAGAATATAACATATGCCAATAAAATGAACAACTATAATTACTGAATCAATCGGAAGCGTGAATAAATTAAAATTCAGAATAACGGATATTATAAAATTGTACAGACAGATATAAAAAAAAATGTTAGGTATGTAATTTAACTTTGATGTCACATTGTCTTCAATGCCATAGGAGGAGGAAGAAGGAGGTGGGATGCTTAAAAGGGCTCAATACTTTTCAAATTATTTATTTATAGAAAAGTGGAAAACAAAAAGATGAGAATTCTCAAACACACGACTTTTATCGAATTCATATGAATTTTTAATTCAACAAATCTATATTATTATTATTAAACGTATATTTTAAAGTTACACGTACTCGTAAAAGTTTGTTCAGGAACAGATTTGATTGCAGAAAGCTAAAGATCGACGTGAATTTTTATGCTTAGAGAGTTAACTGACCAAGTTAACAACTTTATGTTTTGATTATTTCTAGGCAATAACTGTAATCGAATTTAGTTTAGAAACCTCAGTTTTATCTAAAACACATAAAAAAGATAAAATAGTCAATAAAAATGCAGATATTTTATCTAAACTGCGTAACCAAGCGCTCGCCGATTGATTTATACGGTTTTCCAGCGATTTTGTGTTCTATAACAATATAACAAAAAATATTTTCAACGTCCATTCAGCGACGATAAATGACCGCCAGTAAGTGAAATATTATTCAATTTTTTAGCACATATGCATCAGCGGTTTTTGTTTACACGCGTGTTGAAATTTGGATGTGCGATTCGTATAAAATTAGTTTTTAATTAAATTTTTATCTTTTTTATTTGGCGAGAAAATAAAAATATATTACCTATATATTAGTATCGTACGAGTTTGTCCCTAGGTAGGTTTAGTGACTTCGTAGACCATCATACAAAATTAACTGAACTTTTCAAATTCCTAACTGTTTTTTATAGTTTTGCCTATTTTTAATAATTATCCACACCTGAAAACTAAAGAAACATCATAAACACCTAATAGACAAACGGACAGACGCTCTTATCCACCGCAGTATATAAAACGTAATTTATATTGACTATTATTATATGATATTGTTCCGAAAATATGATGTATAAAAACTAGATTTCTTGTTAATTTAAAGTTAAATTCGGGAAGAGAACAATATTTTACGGCAGCAAGTCAAAGTTGTACTATAAATACACATTAGTTGCATTCCCACAAGTTTCGCGACGTGAGCGGGATCAGGGTCGCCACAAAGAAAATATGTTAGAATTATATTTATACATATTTTTGTTACTTTAAGAATCATAATGTAGGAAAAGTTTTAGAATTATAAAATAGAATAAATTAAAACTGTATTTTAAATTGAACTACAAAGCAAATGTAAAAAGCTTTCAGCAAGTAGTTATTTAAAAAATGGATAAGCGTAATACAACGAAGTAATAGATAGGTATATGTAGTTAAATATTATGCTTTATTTACTTTGTGTGGCTTCAGTGGCGTTTTAATCAGATTAAATTCAAAATCACTTACATTATAAGTAGCTAGTTTGTTTTTTTTCATTAAGGAGTAAAATTTTTAAATATTTATGAAAAATAAACTGTGTTGTAGAAAATACGCTATGTATTTAAAAAAAATATCATATTACCTTACTCATTTACTTTTTATAGATATATTTTGTTGTATAATAATAGTTATTAACACCATAAAAACTTAACCAATGTTAAAAGTAAATTCCAACTATACATTTCATTGCTTAAATTCCCATAGGAGTTAGTCACCTCGCTACGTGTACGAATTTTGGGGTTCAAAGAAAATGGAATCTCACGAATTACTTTGGTTGCGATTCACTTCGTACAATCTAACACATTTTAAATAACAGTAGTATAATCGATGGTATGCAAATTTTTCTCTTTATACAGACATCAAATTTACAAAATTTTATTCGAAATTTTATATTTTTCATAGCTGTGCCAACCCTACTGTATGTAGAGGGTGCAATTTATTTTCGATGTTCAATTTTAACGCGCTCACCGCGGAATAGCACCAAAATTGATGAGAACCAACTTGATTTGCGAATGTAAACAAAAATGATAGGATATTATATACCTATAGAGATATTTTATAATCTCTCAACTATTTCGCTCTCGTAATGTTGCTAATTTTATATTGTTTTTTTAATAATAATAATGAAAATTTTATTTAGAGACGCTACTTACATGTTGTTTAAGAAAGTATTATTAAAAGAGAACATTTTTCGGCGACACAGACACAGACTAGTATTACTTTTACTTCCTCAAAATCTTAGAAGTTTCTATCAAAGAATTGAAGTTCCTGTTTTTAACATTAAATAAAACAGATTTTACTAAATAAACAACATTTTTTAACATAATCGTCTATCTGTCTGTGTGTTCCGGTTAATCTAAAAAGGTGGACATATTACGAAGAAATTTTTACTAGCATCATAGTCGATGTTAAAAGGAGTGATTTAGGCTACTTTTATTTTAGAAAAAGAATCAAGGTCTTGTTCAAACAATTTAAAACCCAGGGAAGAACCTAAGCAAAGCGAGGGTGATTCGTAACAAAGTCGATATGTATTGTAATATTCATACATGTAATATTCATCAAAATTGTTATGTACTATGGATAGTTCTGACCTATCACTGTAGATGACTTAATAAAACCAATTACGTTGAAGCAAAGGCGTATTTGAAGTCTAATGCCGCACGCTGAAGTCATCTGTGAACATCCTATCACTTTATTGGAGGAAAATCCAATCAAATTGCTTTATGGGACCTTGAGCCAATGTAGTTTGAATTATGCGGTATATTAAATTAATAATATGTAACATTTACTTATGTATAAGATATAATAATAATTAATTGTATGAATATAAGTTTTACTACGTTATATCTAAGTATACACGGTACAAAATGAAGTCTGTCTAAGTCTGTCTGTTTGTCCGCCTACTTCTAAAACACACAACAGATTTTGAAACAATTAGACTTACTACCTGAATGTTATAGTTAAAACGTTAAAAAACTGTGAAAACATCCTAACATAAGAATATTTTGACTGAATATATAGGTAATATTGATATTATTAATAATAAATAATGTTAAAGTACTCTAATACACGATTTACTTTTGCAAAAGAATATCTTCTTCTTCTATTTCTTTTCTTTCTATCTTGACTCACCTTAATACTTTTACAGTTTTTAATCACTTTATGTTATTTCATCATATTTTTGAATGGAATTTGTACATGAAATAGCTCTCGTATCTCACACAAAATCAGTTAGTATACATTTAATAACGTTCGTGATTGATAATCGCAATTTCCACAAAAAAGGTACAAGTGACCTAAATTCAACCACAGACGATGTTAAGGTGGAAATTATTGGATTATGTAATATTAGTCCACACGACACTAATTATATTTTCGTATTTGAATACCTGAGTATTTCCCTCGTCAGCACGTCGAATCCATAACCTTCATAATGTAATTAACATAGATAAAAAGAAGCCAATAAAATACAGTTTACGTTAATAAGTGGTTTGTGTACCAAATTTCTCAAGCAATAATTAGATTTAAAATGGTTACAAGACAAACAGATGAAATTTCTAAACAGATCGACGTTTGTAGTGACTTGCTGAGCCACCGGTCGCGGATTCGACACCCACTGGGCATTCGTTTGTTGAGCACTATCTGGTATCCGTAACACAAGCCTCGTAGCTTACCCAATATATTTATATTTAGGTTAGTTTTGCTTTCCTTATATTGTTTGTAAAAATTCAATTCTTAGTAATATAGTGATACTCTCTAAATCGAATTTTGGTCATAGATACTCTTACTGAGTAGCTCTGGGGATATTATTGTACATTCTATATTCCTAGTCCCATCGGATTGTCGTAGTGTGAAAATAACATAAAGATATGTAGTTGGACCGACAGACCTACTCTCCGAGACATGTTGTAGTTCAAAGTATAGATTTTGCTAACATTAATATCTCATTAAAGGACGAAAATATATGTATAATTCGTGATTAACTTTGTAAAATATTAGTGCTTGAAAAAAAAATACTTTTAAAAAAGAGACTGATGCTATAAAATATTAACCTTTAAGTAAATAAAATCTTTGCGAAAATAGATTTTCGAGCCATCTCATCTAAGATTCATTAAATTTAGTTGATGCATTTCGATGCAATTTAATACATCACTTGTCAATGTAAGTGCGTCCTGCGTATTGGATGGACATTCATTGATGAGAGCTGTCAGCGATCGTCAGAAGCGTTAATTGGCCGGTTGGCAAATCTACGTGAATTATTTCGTATGGACAATAATTTAATAATATTTGATCATATTCATCATAATTGACGAGACGTTTGACTCAGTTTGTGATGACCCTACTTTCTGCGCCAGCCGTCGCGGGTTCGAGTCCCGCTGGGGTATTTATTTGTTAAGCACGAATGCTTGTACTCCAGTCATGGCTGTTTATATTTATAATAAGTATGTATTTACAAGTTATGTGTAATTCAAGTCTCGTAGTTTACCACGGAACTAGATGGGGCTGTGTGTAAAAATGAATCAACATATTTATTTGTTTAAAAAAATTAATGTGTGTTTTATTTTAGAGTAGGTACTGTAAGATATTTTGCGAGCATTTGTTTTTAATTGAGTTTGTAACCATGAAAAATTACCTAAGTTTTGTATAGAAAGGCGGAGAATTGGAAGCTCTAACATTTGTTTAGATTTACTCAGCCGCGACATAAAATATAGCTTTGTTTAAATTAGTCAGGATAATATTACAGAATAATTTAAATTTCATTCACAGATACAAAATTAAAGTGTGCCAGGTTCACAATCCACGACATAACTTACGATATAACTTATCTCACAAACTTTACCAGTATAGTAAAGTTATTAGGGTGAGCGAAGCGAGCCCTAACACTATCCCAAAACCGGAGCATTTTGTGGTACACTTTACTGAAAGACTATCACGGCTGTAGATATGTGCTTTATTATAGGAATTTAACTAAATATCTAGATGTATTATCTGTCAAAAAATATATAATTTTATTACCATTAAAAAAAATGAACATTAACAACTCTCTTAATAATTATAACCCATATAAGTTAGAAAAACTACGCCAGCCCTCACAAAGCTCAGCTTTTTGCTAGTATACATTAATTTTAAACGATTTAGTTTAAAAAGAAACTAACCAATTAATTTCAATACATGATTTTTCTATCTAAATAATGCACACGTCAGAAATATGACGCATACATAATACCTTTACATTGGATGGACGTTCATTGATGAAAACTGTCAGCGACCGCTAGACATGTTAAAAATTTATATTTCGGACGCAAAAGTACAGTGCGGCGGACAGGCCGCCAGCTAAAACGTACAATGTTTGAAATTTGCTCTGATTTATTTGCATTTTTCGTGTCAAAATGTCAATCACAGTGGAAAAGTTATATAAATAAATCTTTATCATTATTTTATAAAGATAGGATTATCCTAGTGATAACACGCTAGCCTCACGCCTCACATTATTTTATAAATAGTTTTAAAAGTAAATTTTCCAAAAAAATCCATTCCAGTGATGAGTGAACCTAACCAGAAGTTCCAGAGATTATTATATACCAACAACAAATTATATAATACCTTCTTATAATATTAGTGATAATGGATGGAACGACACTAAAAATCCATACAATCAAATAGCAAACATTTTTACAAATATGCAATCTTTTGCTGTAAGTTTCTAAACTATGTACGAGTTTCATATTTTATGCAGATCGTAAAACAATTCTTACGCGAGAACACATTTTCCAAAGCTCTTTATAACAAAGTTGTTATTGAAGACAATGTGAGCACGAATATACTTTATTATTTGATAGCGAAAAAATTTAAAACACTACTAGTATTTTAATACTTAGATACTAGTAAAAATATAATATACGAATAAGTATATATATCATATTTATAACATGTTTATTTACTTTTAAATGGGACACAACTATTTTTATAAAAAAAAGCAGTACGCCACTTCAATGGATTTGGATGATTTTGTTTCAGAAGTACTACATTATTATACCTTTTTCTCAATCGCGTTGAAAAGCATAATAAAATACTTAGTCGAATCAACACTTCAAACATATTTTGAAAACATCTCGTTATTATCAATAAACGAAGCCGATTCTGCGGATTTTAAAAATTTTTTCTGTCTGTATGTCTGTACGTTTGCACCGAATTACGAGAAAACCACTTAATAGATCTTGATGAGGATAGCTGGTTCATCATATAGAATAATTTTTACTAGCGGGAAAATTAACCATGAAAAATGATGAATGCTTTCTGAGAAATTTGTAGTAACTGTTAAATTAATGTATCGCAAGTTTATATATACGGATGAATATAGTATGTTGATATATTCATTGTTAAACTACCATGTTATATTACATAGCAAACTAAACTCTATCAGATGCAGCCACTCGTAGGCTCTCGCTGAGGGCTATATACTAATTTATAACCAAGAACAAATATGTTTTCAGCTCTACGTAACACCTGAATCTGACATGTTTATTTTCAAATAGAGTTTGAAATATGTATTTGTTTTGTCTATTAAAATGTATATAAAATCGATGTGTAATTTTTTTCTTTTCGACTTATTTATAGACTCCAAAATGGCTGGAGCGATTTTGATGAAACTTTTAGGCAGCTTAGCTTAGCTTCAGATCAGTTGAGTTTCCTATAGAAGCGATGGGATCAACAAAAGTTTAGTCTCGACCAGAACCGCGGGCAATGCTAATGAGTAATTAACACAAAGAACATTTCCACGTAATTATTAACAATTAACTTTTAATTCACGTTATCTTGTTTACACCAACGAGTAAAGTGTTTTCAGATTTCAGAACGCAAAATATTTTTACTTTCTGAATTAACAGCGCTAATAATAGCGACTCAAACGAAGCTCGTGTTTTAAAATTTTCCGAGTACTGGCAATTAAGTGAGATTTACTTAAACGCTGTTTTATTTTTAATTTAGTCTTTTTTTGTTTTACAAAATTTTTCTTTACAATAATTGTTGGATATTTCTGATGAACTTGGCTAAAGTTTTTTTAATTATTGAGGTTACGATAAAGAAACCGTTCTTTAGTACTGAAATAAATTTATAAAGTATTAAAAAAATCACTTATATTTTAGTAAGTTTAAAAAGTTGTTGCAAAAGATATTCAGGGGATAAAGCTGTTTTAGTTTGTTGATTTTTCGATGTTATCTCAGTCGATTTTTCAATCCTAGAAGAATTCATAATTAACTGAAAGTGATATCGAAGATTTAAGTTCAAAAAGCAATGAATGCATCGAATACGAAGCAAATCCAAATAATCAACGGAAGCATTATGTCTGCTGAGAAGGAATAATATAACTATAACTAACTTGAAGATGCCGGAAGTCCAATTTCCAATTATCAGAAATTGTTAGAACCAATCCTGTCATATAAAAGAACATATTTTCTCACTAGGAATGTGGCTTCACATTAATAAAGGCCTTTTATGTGTATATCTCACCATAATTAAATGTGTATATCTCAACATAATTCTCTATGCATCGTAAGCCCATCTGTAATAAAAAAACGTGTGAAAACGTTTTTTTTGTTTCTTAGACAATCTTAAAGCATTCTAACACATGTGTTGTAAGATTCTACTTACAGTCATTTATTCCATATTTACAGGTTTTTCAGATACACCAAAACAAACACATCTTAGACAGACAACTTTTACGAAGAAAGTGGACACCGGTAATATAGTGAAAAACAGTAAAAAAAAACGTGTGAAAACGTTTTTTTTTGTTTCTTAGACAATCTTAAAGCATTTTAACACATGTGTTGTAAGATTCTACTTACAGTCATTTATTCCATATTTACAGGTTTTTCAGATACATCAAAACAAACACATCTTAGACAGACAACTTTTACGAAGAAAGTGGACACCGGTGATATAGTGAAAAACAGTAGGAATAATGTTAAAAAACAAGATTTGTAAAAAAAATCTTAGATTTAAAACCAAAATAATAATACGACAGCATAGGATAGGATATAAAAATCCAATTCAAATGGATCAAGAATAAGATTGATAGACTGGAGTAATTAGACAAAGTTCAATGACGATACGTCTTGCACAAATGCAACAATTGCAGGAAGCTTATATCAGGAACGTCGTCTGAAACTCGAAGTTTTAATTGCCCCAATTCACTTTTTCTCTGTATTCTGGAAAAATGTTTTTTTTTATTTTATTGAAGAAATTAACTACTCGTCAACTAAATCAGAATTTAAAAAAAATGTAGTGTAATACAGTCCAAGTGTAATACGATAATCTATATAAACTATATTAAAAAAAAAATAATTTGTCTCGCACATCGACGCGGTATGAGTACCTACAATTTATAAAGGTTCTCAATCAATAAGGGTATTAAACATTATTTTTAACCGACTTCAAAAAAGGAGGAGGTTATATGTTCCATTGGGGGTCCCATTGTCACCAAGTCAGGATCTGATGATGGGATCCCAGGGAAATCGAGGGCAACTCTCAAATTTTATAGGCACCTATTATGTTTTTGATATATTTTCTAAAAATGTTCAAGCATTTGTGTCTGAAAATCATCATCTCATGTGGATGAGCTGATGATGGAAATTCCTTTAACGGTTCTTTTTATGTTTGTTCATTAATTTCTGCGTAAAATGTTGGCCGTTTACGTAGTAGCTTAGTCAGCCTACCAATATTATATTTAAGCAAAATATCTAATTTCCACAAAAAAAAATTAAAAATAAATAATTTTTAACAAAAATGATAACATTGATAACCGACTTCAAAACGTTACAAATCGAAATTAAAAAGAAAAAAAATAATTTTGATTACTTAGTTATTGTTGGAGTCGGTGCCAGCCAAAGTAAAATAATCTTAATACAATTTAATTAATGTATCAATTTGTAAATATAATCAAAATATCTTTTTAAAAGTTCATTTCAAAAGCAGGATAAAACTGTCCTTCTTGGCTGGTCCTTTTTTCCTTTTTAGTTTCGATTTGTAACGTTATATCCATCAGACTGCATTCATAAGTTCCATATTTCACAGAAAATGATGTTATAACATTTTTTTTATTTGAACTTCTACTTAGTAACTACTTCCTATCATAAAGGAGCCCACCACGCAGAGAACGATAGCCATTTTATTATTTAGATCCCCCATCCTTATATAGTAACTATTCGTACACTAGGGATGCCAACGACGATTAAGGGGTTTTTAGTGACCACATTGTTTACTTTTCTACAGTATTCTGTTTCATATTTTCTTAGATTTATGCGACTATTTGACAAGAAAACTATCAGTTTTAAACATGTTTTCCGACGTTTTGAATGCTTTACATAATCTGGTCACGGGATAAACTCAAATATGTTGCTTCTTAATTTTTTTTGAATATTATTGATAAATTGCTTGTTAAAGATGATAATAAAAAGGGAAGAAATAGAGTATGGAAGATAGCATACATTTTAAGCTGTGGTAACCAGTGACGTGGTCTCTAGCGGCTGATTGCAATATGCTAAGGTTTACCAAACTCATTACATGTCTGAATAAAAATAATTATAAAGCGTGACTTTCGCAAAAATATTACTTCGATAGATCGCTGCTGTTTAAAAAGTTCACTTATCAATACCCTTAAAATCCTAAAGACTAACCCTGGGTTTAGAATATTGTACAATTATAATGTTACATTTTATGTACATACAGCACCACGTTGTGACCAAATTTAATATTTTTTACTTATATATATATACGTATATTGTGAAAATAAATAGCATGATAGGAGTGTGATTAATATAGAAAAGGTAGAAAAATCAATAAGTACCAACCCTAGCACACACCTTCGAGTTTTCCTCAAGTTTTCAAACCCTTATGCACCCTTTTCAATCACCTCAGAATACTTATACCTCATTTGTTAGATTTTAGACTCTATTCTTAATAGCATAGAATCTATTTTACTTTATTGTTAATAACTAAAATTTAACGCCCGTCATTTCCCTGCCTCTTGTGAAACAATAGTAGTTATTACTGTATGCACGTCTGTGAGGCAGATCTCCATTACTTGAAAGTTTCCAGACGTCGAATAAAGAGTAAAGACACTATGTGAATGTAAATGAATGGTTACATGCCAATATAATATAGATCTAGCTTCTCCTACGGAAGAGAAAGAAAAAAAAATCTATTTTAATAAAACTAGGTATGCTCTACCCAAATAATGATAACTTTATTTATAGGAGGTACAAATAATGCATCCAAAATACACAGATACAAGTACCTATGTTAAAACTTAATAAATAATTATTTCGCCAACGAGTCCTAACAACAAATCAAAATTTACTTTACTGAAATAAAGTATTACGTGGCGTTTTGAACCGCCACTTATCATTTTCAATAATTTTTGTTATAGATCAGTAAGAACATGAAGAATCTACCACCGGCTCGGAAGGTAGTTTTGCTGAGACGATACCAAAACACACTCAATAGTTGTTTTAAAATAAGCCACAGATATCAACAAAAATAATTAATTGGACTTGTTATAGACTTATAAATGTTTGTTTGGATATCTGGATAAATTATAAAATAGTAATGGGGCAGTTGATTATAAAATAACCAGCTACCCTAAAGAAGAAAACATGCTTTTTTTTAAATTATGAATAAAAATCAATTGCTACAAAAAACTTTTTAAAATTGTATTATACTCTGTTGTATTTAGTTAGGTTAAGCAAAAATAAAAAAATAAAACAAATTAAAACAAAAAGTCAGGATGAGGATATTAGACAAGATGATGATTTTTATAGAGTAGCTTTACTAGGGCGCGTTTCTAGGTGCTTAAAAGTATCCTATGCGCTACGCCAAGACGTTGCCCATCTAGGTACAAAGCTTTATCCAAATCCGTCCAGCTGTTTCACAGTACTCGCATTTTAGTAGTCAAATTGGATATTTGTAAGAGGCTTTACAAATATCTAAGACGTTATAGCCAAAAAAATCATAAAACGTGTCTAACAACGTCCCTATCTCCAGAAGCCTTTTTAAACTGTGGAGTGGCTACCCCTAATATCAAAGATGCCAATATAAAATGGTCTACTGAATTATATCACCATCATGGAAAACGCTATCGATTAAGCTAGTATTCTTCTATCCGGCTTCCTTACTGCAATATTCGATTATATTTACTTTACTAGATTAGGCTAGATTAAGCTAGACCAGACTTAGCTAGGATGTAATCAGCCCTTTTTTAACGTCCCACTGCTGGGGATGCGCCTCCCTTCAATACGAGGAAGAGGTGCGAGACCCTGATTTGAACCCGCATCACTCGAATATCCAAGCGAGCCCGTTACCACTGGGTAACTACTGTCTCTTAGACTAAGCTAGAAGGAAAATCTAGAATATTCAGGCGTTCTATAAAACCGTAACACAATATTGCTGAAGTCGATATCTCTGTTTATAACAGGCAGGCACGTGCACAAACAGAGCTTCCAATTTGGCGTATTCCCAAACCGCGGACTGTATTTGTGGGGTAATACAATATATCAAGAAAATCTAATCTATACACTATACAATGACAATAAATATAAATATAGTACGTTTTATACCATATGGTGAATATATAAATGATAAAAATTTTAAAGCGTTCCAGTAATAAATTCTTTAACTAAACCCAATAAGTATATATATACTTGTCAAATAATTATAAACCTAAACTTTTCATGTACCTGTTTGTTTTCAAAACATACAGCCGCTAAAACATACTCCGTCTTTCTATCTATTTTAAGAGCGTGTCACAAGAAAACCATTAGACAAATTTGGATAGGATTAATGATATCAAGTTATTCAGGGCAACATATTGGATACTTTTCAAAAAGCGTAAATATTTCATCTCTAACAAATCTAACTAAACGCTAAAACTTGAAAAATAGCTTTCGTCTGCGATCATTATGTATCATTTGCGTGACAACGTCACTTTCACCTTAATCCTGTTAATAATGCCAATCCTGCAAAAGTAGGTTAAGCACATCTTCTAATATTGAAATAGACCCTTTTTTTCTTTCTCATAGAAAAAGTAAGAATAATCCTCTAGGTTAATTAGATATTACTTAGTAAAGAAGTCGTTCAGATGGAATAATTTATGAAGATGGGAATCGTATAGTTTTTCTTTCTTCTCAACAATAATCTCAAATGATTTCTGACTCTTTTAATTTATGTAGGTATATATATTGATTAAGCCTTAAAAAACGACTGGGGTAGCCCATTGGTAACGCGCTCTCTTGGATAACCGAATGATGCGGGTTTAAATCCGGGTCTCGCACCTCTGATATTTTCATGTACGAATCTTTTACACGAATCTATAATGATTACCACTTGTCTTACGATTTAGGAAAATATTGTGTGGAAATCTGCATGTCTGAGAGAACCTACTACGTCCTAAGTCCTACTACCTACTAAGTCTTCGAAAGAAATCTGAAGTCCGCCAAACCTGATCCCCCTCGTATTGAAGGGAGGTTCGTTCCCAGCAGTTGCGGACGTTGAAAAGGGCTGAATTTCAACCCTTAAAAATACCTAAGCACTTTTGTTTAACCAATTTCAATATAGTTTTCAATAAAAGATACCAATTGGAACATGTATTCAAATATTTTTCCAAGTAATTGGAACTAGACTAACTTAAACAAAACAATAAATAAAATGTATTGTATTTCAAATTTTGATTATTTTGATAGAAGACTATGAATATATTTTCAAATATCGTCTTTTGTATACCAGTATCAATAGATTTGTAACAGTTTTGTGTTCGCTAATTATTAAGTTTGAATTTTTACATTCCATGAGGGATTCCCATGAGAGATTCCCATGAGGGGATATCAGGCCACATTTCAGGGCTACAGAAGTCAGATAATTACATGTTTCGATAAATAGTTAAGTTACTACAATGTTTAAGATGATTTCGTATACAAAACTGCCTGTTTGTTACCAATGAAACACTATCTCTCATACCACCTGTAGAAAACAGGTGGTTATGAGAGACTCTCTGGCCTAAAGCCAGTACTACCCACTAAAACACAACTGCCCTCACTAGTCTTAATAGGGCGGCGCAGGATAGGCTGCACATGCAACAATGACGCCCAAGCGCCCCGGCTGGTCTGGCGAAGCAGACCACACAGCCAAGAGGGTTGCTCTACAGTCCACTCTACTATCCAGAGAAGTACCAGCCCACCGAAGTAGACCGCTCCTGCGCGTTTCTTAGCTTCGCGCCGGCCGGTTGCCAGACGCTACTAAGCAATCCCACCACTACAAGGTGATCCCACCCTGGGGGAGACTTTTATATAGCTAGACTAACACATTAGCTAATTAAATAGTACATAAACATAATTTTTATGATAAAATTAGCTACTCGTACTTTTTGTAACATATTATATTGCTTAGCCTATACCGTGACACAGTATATTCCAACATTTTCTAGAAATCATGCGATCAGGTTAAAGTTGCTTCGGTCAAGGCTTTTGATAACACGCGATTGTATAATTTTTAAAACAAAAAGCACTTTTATACTGAATTTTTATACACTTTGGAATTTATTTGATGTAATTAATTTTTATACTGTGATAACAAACATTTGGGCAGGTTTTATTGTAAGATTTCATTTAATGTTAACTCTAATCCGTTAATCATGTTTTTGAATTAGTTTAAGTAACCAGTACTTTTAATGCTTAAAGCAGTACTTATTGAAAACTAGCGCAAATACATAAATAAATAAACAGAGTGCGAGCGAAGACGCGAGTTCCACTACTTATACATATAAACCTTAAATTACTCTATCTATCAAAAAAACCGTTGCGTAAATCCGTTGCGCAGTTTTAAAGATCTAAGCATACATAGGGACAGGCAGACAGCGGGAAGTGACTTTGTTTTATTAATACTAGGTAGTAGGTAGTGTAGTGATAAGTTAACGATAAATAAATTATGAATTATAAAAGCTTAAGTCTGTCAAAAGCTTTCAACCCAAAACTTTCAATGTTATTAGGTTCTTAAGGTTAGTAAGTTCAAAGTATGTAGGCCATGATCTCTGAATATTAAGATTAATCTTCTATAATGTACACCTATCGTAAAAACACTGAATTCTTAATAACATTTGCTTTCGACCCATTCTCCAATGTTCGAAAGGAACTTTTCAACTTCACTAATATTATAAAATCGCTGCGTCTGTCTGTCTGCTCGTGTCTCGTATTGAACGGATTTTGATACAATTTTCACCAAAAGATTCATAACGAAGGTTTAGGTGTATGGTATGGCGTAGGAAAAATCATGCTGATATTAAGATTTATTGGCGTGTGCCGTATTACAGTATAATTATATTAAAATTATATGTATAAAAAAACAACTGCGTAAAGAAGATGAGAACAAGTTGACAAAACAATTTGACGTATGAAAGCTATTTAGTGATTTCGAAGGTTCAGGTAACCCAGAATCGAATGTAGATAATACTCTACATAGAATCATAAATACAGATCAAACACAAAATTCCTTTGAAAAATGTTCTAGATTTGGCCTATATAATATATATCAACCTATATTATAGGTTAATACCTTCCAAATGATGGTGTATATTGCATAAACATCATTAATCATTAAACATAATAATAATATTATGTTTCAGAAATGTTGGATTTTATTCAATTTTTTTCGTCCGTTTTTGATTGAATTTTAGATTAAGACGAGCGTGACATACCATTAATGAAATGTATTTCGGACAAAAGATATTCAAATTGACTTTTAATATACATTTTTTAACTTACTCCTTATATTTATTTAGTCATATTTCTCATAAATTCTGAAATATTCACCATGTAAAATTTTAAATTTTTAAAATATAATAATCACTAGTGACTCACCCTTACTTCGCTCGGACTCATCCCTAGATTTAGCGCAAACGAAGTCGCGGGTTTCGCTAGTAAATGTATACATAAACTTGACAATTTTTATCCTAAAACCTTTCTCTTGAACCACTATATCTAAATCGCATCAAAATTGGTTGCGTAGTTTTAAACATCTAAGCATACATAGGGACAGACAGACAGCGGGAAGTGATTTTGTTTTATACTATGTAGTGATTAAAGGTACACCATGAAGTTATAATTAATCTGTAATATTTAATTATGTCGATATTATAACTTTCTACTAACACGTGTACGTAAATTAAAATCGATCGTAGCACGACTTAACTAAACTTACACAATAGTATCAAGTGCTCAGTTGTTCATTTTCCGTAAAACAGTCTTTATTAGATAGATTTAAATGCCATAATGCCGCATCCAGGATTTGTCTCGACTCAAGTACCCTACAAGGGGTTCTGAAGTCCTTAAGATTGTTCATAGAGAATTACGAACGAACGTGACAAGCGCGGAAATGCTTGAGTCGTTACAGACTATTCAAATAAGACTTTGTATGTAGGAGAAACTTGCTATAAGCCTTTGGTTTTGTTTCTATTTTTTTTATTTCGAAGATACTTCTATATGAACTAAGTTCTCAGAGAAGACCAAAAGTCTAGATCTTCATGTACGTAACATATGCCTTGATCGATCTAAAAAGGAAAAATATAACAGGATTGTATTCAAAAACCGTAGTAGTTAACTGAGCTAGTTGTATAATTCCGACATTCAGTACCCGGCTATGGCGATATTCAAAATATTGTACATCCATTCGTTTATGTTTGTCCGGTTCATCCATGTACCATCCATACTCCGTGCACGATTTCTTTTCTAGATCTATCAATCGGGTCGTAAAAAGATCATAACTTTCTTCACAATTTACTGACGTTATTTAAAAAAGATTCCTATAATATAAGTATGTACGATTAATTCCAATATGATGAATTGCTATATTACCTTTACAAAGGACGTAAAAAGTTCTAAGTATTTAAAAAATGTATATTAGTTTTAGAGTTAGTTCAGAATAAAAATGTATACAGAAAGTTTATGAAAGACACATCTACATACATTAAAGCGAGCACGTAAGAGGGCATGAGAAAATCTCGTGTCTAACATGTTGCATACAAAGTAGTACTAATAAAGAAGATATTTATTTATTTAAAAAATTTAAATGTGAAAAAATTGTGGGCAGAATTTTTCTTGAAAGTAACTTCTGTAAAAATAAAAATGTTTCTTTTTAAAACTTACAGCCATTTGATTACTACCTTTTAAATATAAAACCAAAGTCAAAAGAAGTAGTAGCCCAGTGGTAGCGCGCTCCCTTAGAAACCAAGTGGGTTTACATCTTGAGTCCCGCATCTCTGATAAGATTTTCGTGTACGAATTATTTCTAACATGATTATTACCTGTCTAACCCTCAGACCAATAAAATACTTTTTTTATTGGTCTGAGGTCTAACGGTTAAGAGTTTCAAAAGACATGTGCAGTCAAACTAACCTGCATTTGGCCAGCGTGGTGTATTAAGATCTGATCTCTCGCGTGTTTTATATAATTGGTAACTTTTTTCATATTTATTTTATACTTATTTTATCAATAAATATTTTACAGTCACATTAAAACTTGGGATATTTTTGTTTCCCCAATGTGGTCCACATCGATGCTACTAAAGAAAATTGAAAAACTTTTCAGGTAAATTCTACCTCAGATGCTTAAGTTCTGACAAAGTTTATGTACATCTCTTATAATAATAATCTTTTGTTAACTTTTTATACCAATATAAATCGAGCACAATGTTTTTATACAAACCGGCAAAGACTAAAGAGTTTTCAGAGGCGGAAAAGATTTTCCGATTTTCTTTTGTTTTTTGTTAAGTAGTAGAATTTTTTTTCCTTTCAGTTTTGATGGGAAATATCCAAGTTCAAGACGAAGTTTAGTTTCTACACTTGCTTCTTTACCATAAATATATTTCCATTTTCTATAAACGCAAATGAGATTATCAGATTTCTATTCTATTATACTTGTATACGTTAGCGATTTTAGAACATCTATGTTATTTAGCTTCTGCTAATGCCATCGTCACTGAGTAAGGTTTTCATCATAAATTTAAATTCGTACGTACTTATACATATATACCTAAACCTGAAAGCAAGCTATTACACAAAAATATATAATTGTGGAGAGAATGTCTGGAAAACAAACAAAATACAAACTGTTATAGCGGACGATGTTTGCTCATGAATTGTACAAAGTATAAGAATGAGGTAATCCCGCGAGGTAATCTTTTCATTCCCGCCGTCAAATTAATTCTCTGACTCAAGGAGGTACGCTATTTTTAACCTCATTTCTAGTAAAACATAGAGTTTTGTAGCGGATGGTTTATAAATATTTCTGAAAATTGTTGTACGATTGAGAGTGTAGAACTTCTGCATAAACTCCTATAGGATGAGTTAAAAGAACCCAAGAAAGTTGGTAACTTATGACTATCAACGACAAGGATAGTTAATGGTAAATTGCTGTGAGTGGGAAAGACAAGAATAAGATACTTAAAATATTTTATTTTTTATAACGAGCGACCTTTGTCATATTAAAGTAAATATTTAATTGACAATTTCAAAGATAAATACTGAAATTGTGTCTTAATCTTTCTACCTGGTGAAACTATGGAATTTCTAAAATATTATAATTTAGTATGTAAATTAAATGCGAGTAACTCTATTTTTTCTCCTTAAAATTTTATCAGACTTTACTTACAGTTTTATTTTCATAAAATGAGATATTACACCTAAGGATGACGCGATCTGTTAAAATTTTTACAATGTTCATAAATCTGAACTCAAAGACATTTCGACTTAGAACTTTAGCAGTTTAACTTAACAGTCCCATTGGGCTTTTTAAATCAGTTCTTTTAGGCACTATTAGTACAATTTAACTTTCTAAATGTTAAGAATATGCATAAAATATTTTTAATTATAAATATTTACTAATTTGTCTATTATAATAAATAATAAATATGTTGGGACATTATTACAACAGCGCCATCTAGTTCCATGGTAAGATTCGAGGCTTGTGTCACGGATACCAAATAGTTGGTATACTACATCCATATTAATTTTTAAATGCATACATATTATAAATAAAAACACCCATGACTGGAGTACAAACATTCGTGTATAACAAATGAATGGACCCCCAGCGGGACTCGAACCCGCGACCGCTGGCGCAAAAGGCAGGGTCACTACAAACTGAGCCAAACGTGTCTTCGTATTATTTCCATTACTTTTTTTAAACTATAATGAGGCGGGAAAAGAAAATTGGCCCTGAAAGTTTTTCAAAGTACCTAGCACGCGGTAAAAACTGCTCCTTAATAATATGATAGTGTAAAATTAGCTTTGTTAGAGTGTTATTATTCGCCCTTTCCACGGACCAACAGATTGAAGAGATTTTTTGAAACGATATTATTGGAGCGAAAATAACACAGCGGGTAACTCATGCTAAAACCTGTTATGAAATTTCTGCGTCGATTTTTCGTTTTGAATAATTTTGAAGTATTTTTTTAGATTCTTCTGTAAAAAAATGCATTATTTAATTTTTAGGAAAAATATATAGATAAAAAAAACTTAAGATAACTCTACTGCTCTGTCAGCGATTGCGGGTTCGAGTCCCGCTAGGTAAATTTGTGTGACGAGCACGAATGTTTTACTCAATTTATCATTGTTCATATTTATAATTTGTATCTATTTATAAAGTTATACCTACTTAATACAAAACTCAAACCATGTAACCCAATGTAACCTTACCATAGAACTATATTATAGTCCCAACATTGCCAATGCCATTGCAAATGCCAGAATCTCATAAAAATAATATGATTAGACATTCCAATTTTTTTTCTTACTAGCATTTAAATAAGTTTTTAAATGCAAAAAAGATCTAAGAAATAATACCTATACAACTAAAATTCGCAGCACCGTATTTAAGATTCCATACTTAAGGATATGTAAAGGACAGGCGACCTAGTTCTAAGACAGACTCATGTGAGAAAAATATATTCTTATAATATTTTTAACCGACTTCCGCAAGGAGGAGGAGGTTATCATAATATACCTATTCCAAGAAAATATTACTAACAACATATTTGAATGTATAAAGTTTAAATATTTGTGATGATTTTGATTTATGTCAAATCTTTTTAAACAAAAATAAAGCTATAATGGTACATTATACATTTTTTGGAAAACCTTATCGAAATAACCATTATTATCGAAATGAGACCGACTGTTTTAGAACTTTTGTCAGTCTGTTGGTCTGTCTGCCTGGATACGCATCATCGTAAGGTAAAAGGTTATTTATTATTAAGCACAATAAATATCTTAAAACTATGCTAATTTTATAAAGCTAAAGAAATCTTTCAGTATACTTTATTGAACTAAAGTTAAAATTATTCTTCAATTGTATTGAAGGTTGTATTGCCTGTGTCGAGCATCGAATCTCAAATCTTCCCAAATTTATTTTGTTAACAAATAACAAAGACATTAGCTTAGACAAAATATATTAGTATAGCTGATGTTTACATTAGGGTATACGAACTTGGGCTATAAAGGTACCTAACTTCGAACACAAGAAGTGGAATAATGAGGCCATTTGAAACTTAGGCCGCCAATTTGTCTAACCTTCTCTTTTGTTGTAGCGTACAATAAAACACTGCCTTAGCTAGATCCAAATATTATTTGTTTATCGAACGTAATATAAATTAAATTTTTTGTGATTTTAAGCGGTATATTTAATTATAACAATTAGTACCTATATGTTATCATTTTCAACTCGATACTTATTTTATTTTTTTAATGACAATTGTAGTGCGGTCGTGGATTCGAGTCTCACTGGAGGCATTAATTTACGTGAGCACGAATGAGTGTACTTCCAGTTATGGGTTATGTTTATAATATGTATATTGTAGAATATACATATTTAAAGATATACACAACCCTCGCAGCTTATGAGGCAACTAGATGATGCTATATGATAAAGGACCAACACTTTTTTTAATAATAATAAGAGTTGATATCCCACAGTTTCACTTAAGTCGTAAAATTTTTCTTAAAAATGTCACGTTCAAAAGAAAATTAAACTCGCTGCAGACGAATTACGATGTTCAGCAGTTAATAGCATTTTTATAGCTTGTTTTATATCGTCAATAAATATTGAATAAGATTGACAAATACGAGATCAAAACTTAAATTAATGTGTTTCGTCGACTTTTTATAGTTAATTGTACATTAATTTGACGAAATAAGATTCCAAATTCTTATTTATTAAAATGTTATATAAAAAATTTGTATGTTCGTTAATTCTTGATGAAATTGCCGAACATGTTTAGATGGAATTTTCATAGGAGTGTAAATTATAACTTGGAGGAACGTAAAATAAATAACTAACAAAGAAAAACAAAATATTTATCTAACTAACTAAGTCCTACTTTAGTTATACATTTTTTTCAGATCCTCAGAGCCATTTTATGATAAACATAGACCAAGCGAGGGTAATTGCTAGTCTATATTTTAAATGCGCGAGTGTCTGTTGCATATCTTAAATCGGCATGTATAAAAGGCAAGACATATATAAAGCAAGTATAGACCAATTTCAGTAAGACAGCAATTAATTAACTATCAAATGTACTTTGATCAACATAGTAAGCGTTATTGAGTACAAATAAAGCTGGTATAAATGTTTTCAACTTGTATTGTTATTACAATATTTTTTTTGTTTCATTTGATATTAATTTAAATGTACGTAGATTTTTAATTAGCATTATGTATAACATTTAGAGCATAATAATTTAGCAAAGTTGGGTATTCGAGGTTTTATTGGCTATTTGAATACCACCCTATTGCAGATATATGTTTGATGAAAGCGGATTTAAAGCTGGCATTCCATTGCTATATTGCGCTATTAGATTAGTAGGGTTAGCATTTAACCCGAGATTACTAAATATACTGTTTTAAATTATTATTTTAAATTATACCAACCCAAACTCAATACTTACATTTTACATGTTTTTCCGTTAACTTGAAAATATCGAGTGCACAAAAATATATGAATCAAATAAAATGTAGAGAACAAACACTACTTTTAATATAAATTCCTCGAAATATGGAAATTGGTCGAGATATTATAAAAAAACTAATGTCCCCTAAAATCAAGATGATCAACATCCTGGAGCATATATATAACATATAATGTAACGTATAACACATTTAGTCGTATAGCTTGCATAAATTATCACAAAACTATTAAAGGCTTTACAAAAGTATTTAGTGGATAATGGCCTTAAGAAGGGCGTTTTTCATATCTGCAAAGAAAAGGGATATTTCATTTGAAACTCTTGATGAAACATCGCTTTATAGGGGAATAAAGAAATGTCAGCGAAGGGATCTTTTAAACCAAGTTTCATGCACGCTTCTATTGGCTGCAGGGGTTGCGTCTACTGTAGTAGTTTTGTAAACATCTGTTTATCAACTATCTTTTTAAAAATATATTTATAAAGTAATATTTTCTTAGAATTATAACAAAATATAAAAAGTATTATTGTATATAAATTAAATATGGACAACAAACACATTATAACTACAAACTTATTACCTCTTTGGCTTATGTGTATCTTCAGATCATAATTTATCAATGATCACAATCTCATCCAATTTTGTCTAGCCAAAAAGGAGCCAAAAAAATCGCACATGAAACACCTATCCATAAAAATCTGCACAGAAGGTTTTAAGGAAATGAAATAATATTTTTTTACTTTACTTTAGCACCAGGTACCTCTTAATTGGCCCAAACTAGCTAAGCACATACTTAAACTACATACATTTAGTTCATGAGAAAATAAGTAAAGTCTGGCGGCCCAGGGACTTGGTCGAATAGTTCTTAAAAAAATATGACATTCACTGACCAAACACGATGTTACTCCAAATGTTTTGGGGTTTCCGTAATCAAATAATTACCCAAAAAGCTAAAAGAATTCTAAAGGCTAACATTTACAAGTCTTCACAAATTACTTAGACAACGAAAATAAATCTCTTGTATGCCTTTGAATAATGTATAGCTTCTAGTGAGTAATGTGACCACTAAAGTGCTTGATAGAAAGCCCTCGTATACATTCCTTTTTAAACGTCCCACTGCTGGGCACGGGTGTCCCTTCAATATGAGGGTGATCAGGCCATAGTCCATAATGCTGGCCAAGTGCGGGTTGGCAGCTGGGGTCTTAGCTTAGCTAGACATGATTATTTCCTTACGATATTTTTCTTCACCGTAGAAAGTGGTAATGATGTTAAAAATGATTCGCACATAAATATCGGGGGCCCGAGACCCAGATTAGGACCCGCTTCACTCGGTTATCCAAGCGAGAGTGTAACCACTTGACTAAGTCTGCCTATAAAATCTCTATTAGTTTTGATTTCAGATTAGTAAATGTTATAAATTATCTGTGTCATCAAAACTAAATGCCATATAGATGTCTTTTAAACGTAAATGCTACATATTGGGTTACTTTTTGTTTTAGATCCTCAAAACGTTAAACGATTTTTAACAAGATCAACCCAGAATAAAGATAATGTTTATTGTATATATAATCGTATTACTTACATGTGAAAAATCAACGTAACATGTTTTGTTTTAAAGGCTATGAATAAAAAATAAAACGTCAAGAGAGTGCCAAATTAAAACAAAAGCAGCTGGTCCGAGGTTACGGCTCAATAAGAAATCAGTACTTACATTTTTATAAAATTGAAGTCTCTGTTTTTATTTTCAATTTAGCAGCTTTTCACTTAATGCATATGAAAGTACATACATCAAAAAAACAATTTTTAATTTTTTTGTTTGTCTTTCTATCTGTTTATTCCGGCTAATCTCCAAAACGGTTGGATCTATTTTGACGGAACTTTCACTCTCAGATAGCTAAGTCGTGATTTTACGTATAAGGAGTAAGTTAGGCTATTTTAATTTAATTACAAAATTTTAGAAACCATTTAATTTATTTTAACCTACGCCCAGCGAAGCCGGCTGGCCTAGTATATAATAAAAATTATATAATCGCTTGTTTAAAAATCAGTATACCTACCTACCTACATACTTATTTAACTAAAAGCAGGCGAATTGAAAACACGTGTTGTTCAGCACTCTACTACTACATTGACTCAGAAAGGTAACCTTTTGTATATCTTTGAATCTTAAGGCTGCTCTCTCGAAAAAATCAACATTTTCGAGATCTTTGAGATCACACTGCCTTTCAAATATAAATGCTAGAACTCTTATACTTTTTTAGGTAGTTTTTCATTTCAGTCTGAACAAACATACCAAAGCAGAAACATGATTAGTTAAGTTTTGTAACACGAAAAAAATAATATAAAACACCATTATTTTGTCTTATTTTTGCTTTCTTGTTTGGCTGAATATAACTTATTAACTTGAAACTTACATTGAAAAATATTTCAAAGTCAGTGCTAAAATTTCGCCAAAGTATAAATAAATATTATTTGAATCTTTCTCTCTAAATTTAAAGAAATAGTTTTGGCGCTTACGGCTTTTACTTCCAAGCCACTGAGTCGCCCTGCGCGGGGCGAGGGACGCGTGGATGCCGTCACCGCCCATCAAACTCAGTGCCGCTCACGCATTACTGGACGACGGACCTACGTTCCTATTCCTACGCGTGAACTTGTTCCCGACTTGCATATCATATTTTGTGAATCAACAGAAAACCTACCTACCAGTGTTACAGTATTACATCATGCCAAGAAAAAAACGAAATGATTTGCGTGAACTTGCTGCCAAAATGAGAGAGGAGAAGGTAAGTGATGTTTATAACTCTAATTATTGTAATAGTCATATACCTATTACCTACCTGTTTTAATTTGAATTGAAATGAAATTATGTAAGGAGGTACCTATGTGAATGTTGGATGCTATTGCTTATTATTGCTTGATAAACGTTCCTTCAAACCACATATACTATAAAAAATTACGACTCGAATACAAAAAAACTAATTGAAAATATTCAAAAATGAAGCCACAGGAAATTATTTTAGTTTTAAAACCATCATATGTTCGCGCAAGCGAAGTTCGCTAAGGTCATGCACCCCTAGAAAGTGACGCGAAACTCAATAGTCATGTAATTTTGTGTAATTTTGATCATAGTAATAATATTATCATTCTCAATTACTATAGTACGATAAAATGCTTAGGTTTATCAGAAAAGTATCTGTATAATTTATTTACAAAAAAAACTAATAAATTATATTTAATTTGTCTTTCAGAGAGAATTAAAAAAAGATTTTTAGCGACTACTTTACTTCTAATTATTATAAACATGACATCATTAAATTATTTTAAAAACCCCATCACTATCAACATACGAATAATTATCTACATACTTTACGAGAGACAGGAAAATATGCGTGTAAGAAAGAAGTTCATTAGTTCTATTAGTGGTATTAACATTATGATACTTTTTCACCCACTTGCAGGTACAACTCCATTAGGTTACTCTTACTACCTAGCATTGCAGCGTAAGATGACCTACACATAGAATAGTTTGATGTGGCCTTCCTGTATGGTGAGTTATCTGAGGAGATATACATGGAGCTGCCAGAGGGAGTGGAAGCCGGACCTACAAAAGTATGTAAGTTAGTTAAATCCATATATGGACTCAATCTTCTAGATGTTGAAATAAGAAATTTTGTTCATTTTTATCTACTTATGGGTTCAAATCATCAGTTGGATCTCTTAATGATGTCAAAGTTTTTTAATTCTTTATGTTTATATGGATTATTATTAAGTAAAAGTAAAATTATTTTGTCTATGATATGAAGTGGTCTCAAACAAAATTTTAATATAAAGTTATTAAATTTTAACTCATTTATAGGTATGGAAATAAATAAAACTATGGAATATAATAATAAGTATAAATAAAAACATTATATTAAGTCAATAATAAATAAATTTTGTCAGATGCTAGAAGTAGCAGTACTCCTGCTGACATAAAGTACATTTATGTAAGAATACAAGTAATGTGTCTGTTAATTTTCCATATAGAGAAGCAGTGGGAGCATTATTGTTTTTGACTTCTGTGTCAATTTTAATGTTGTAAGTAGGTATATAAATGATCCAGGTCCTTCACATGTAACTGCATTTAAAAGAATCCTTCGTTACTGAATAAATACAAAAGAAAAGTCTATTGTGTATAAAGGTAGTATAGATTTAGTCGGCTACTCTGATTCTGACTATGCTGGTGACTTAGATAGTAGGAATTCTAACACAGGCTATTTATTTTTAAGGAATGGGGGTCTAGTCACTTGGTCAAGCCGTAAACAAAACACTGTGGTGTGGCTTTATTCACTACTGAAGCCGAGTACATGGCTGCCAGTGAAGCCATAAAAGAAATATTAATATAGTAAATAATTTTTAATTAATATTGGGGAGCCCCAGGAATTTTTTAAAAACAAGATGCATATTGTAATACTTTATAATATTTATAGAAAATAAAAGGTTTTATTATTATAAATTTAAGGTGTCTTCGTAAACTAATTTAGTGAGTCTTCATAAATACTGTATTAATACTTCGTAAAAAATGTATTCTTGTGTCAGCTACTGTAATCTGTATAATATACTAGTGTGTTTAATAAAAACTTAAATTATCAAGAGTTCTTATTTTTAACCTTTCTGAAATACTACTGCGATTCAATAACTTGTGTGAATAAAAAACTTGCTTATAAAGTCAAAAAACAGTTTCATTTTAATTAATTGGGTGAGTGTTCCGTTCCCTTTTTGCCTATTACCTTCAAAAACTACCTAGGTATTTTTAACCGACTTCCAAATAGGCGGAGGTGAACGGAATCTTCTTATTTATGTATGTTCACGAAGACGCCTGAACCGATTTGGATTTTTTTGGTTGCGAAGGGTTTACTACCCAGGTCCCATTTAAATTTTATCGAAATCCGTCGAGCGATTTTTTAAAAATTATCAATAAAAATTATAATTGACATATTGTTTGAGGACTGAAATAAAATGAATTTTTGCAAAATTAAAAACAAAAAGCCAACGTCAGGTCACGTCACGGTGTTCCCAGGCGGTCACCCATCCAAGTATTGACCGCGCCCGACGTTGCTTAACTTCGGTGATCGGACCGGTGTGTTCAACTATTGATTGAAAGATAATTTACTGTGATAATATAAGTGATAAAAATTGTTTCTACATAATATTACTTTGAGTAGTACGTTTGTAGAATTTGAGGTTAGTTGCCGGTATGTATTATTTATTTACATCATAAAATAAGATAAATTTTTACATTATTATTTAATATGTAACAAATGTTCAAATAAATTAATAATAGATACAAATAATAATTATTTTATTTATGTAAAAATATTTTTTATGATATTTAAATAAACTTTATGTAACTAGATAATGCTTTATAATAAAACTTTCAATGTATTAAATACTCTTTTTTCTATTATTATTCGTGTCGTTTTTTATAATTGCATAAGTTGATGAAAAATGCTATGCAATAGCTTTACCGCGGCAGTCCCTGATTGCCACACATTTTTTTTAAATAAATTGCTCGAATATGTTATTAAAAACATTTTTCTACAAATTACCTGCTTATTATGTCTACACTAATAATGGGAAAATATAAATTTAAAAAAAAGAAATCCGACTTTCGGTAGGTAAGCCACTCGCCGGCGGCCGACGTACCTTGTGGTCTAGCGGCCTGACATAAAATGCGCGCGTAAAAATGTAGCGGAGGGAAAGCGAGTGGCGCGGGGAATATGACAGGCTCCGCCCAGATCCTCAAGGCCGTTGGCTAGTACCGCAGCCTTAATGGGTTTTATAAAGGGAGTTTCCGCCGGGTTAGTGTCAAACTCGACCCAAATATTATGATTTATTGAGGCGCAACTGGCCTTTATCGATTCTATAGAAATATCGACGTAGCTTGCATCTAATAATAAGTTATGATCAAAAATAACCTTATTTACCTATGCTCATATAAGGATCATCTTAGTTTTGTTTTATTAAAGTGAAATATTTCTGTATGTAAGAGTTTTTTACCTTTTCAGGCTTAATAGCTGGACACGTTTTTATTATATTTTGTATATCTATGAATTATGTCACACATAGGCTATTTTCCCTTGGGCCTAGAAGTGCAGTCGTTTGAAACGAATGTATGTTGCTAAAACAAATTATTTAGTTCATTTAAATACTATGGGATATCATTTTTTAAATAAAAGTTTCAAAATTTTAAAAGGTGCAATTATTGAAAATTATATTCTATATTAAGAAACAGTACATACATATAAATAAAACTGAAGTATCTATTTTTAATTTCAAATTAACAGCTTTTCACTAAATGCATATTATGAAAGTATATAGGGAACTGACGTAAAAAAATATTTTTTAAATTTTTGACTGACTGTCTGTCTGTTTATTCCGGATAATCTCTGAAACGACTGGACCGATATTCGCAGATAGCTAATGTTATAAGGAGTAAATTAGGCAACTTTTATTTTAATAGAACATTATAAAAACCTTTTAATTTATTATAATTTACACCCAGCAAAGCGGGCCGGGTTCGCTAGTTATAATTATTGTATATTGAAACCTGAAACATCAACAGCTTTTAAGGTTAACAAAACGATCAATCATCCCAAGACATTACAACCCACTAGCAGTAAATTCAAATTCCCTCCTCTATCCATCTTCCAGACATATCCCTCAGATCTATTAAACTAGCCAGATCTTGAACACGATGACTTTAGATTCAGATTTTAAAATTTAAATTATGACCTTATTGTATAAGAAAGAAGTAATTAGGAAAAAAGTTTCGTAGGGCTTTTCAAACTTAAACTACAATATATACATACCTATTTAAGAATCTAAATTACAATGGGTGTAGAAAATTACTTTTTTTTTACTTTTTCAATTGTTTTTTATTGTTGGGAAATTAACATTACTAATAACAAATTAAAGACAAATATAAGATAATATTCGGGTTTATGTTAAAAAGAGGGGAAAGAAACAAAGTATTTAAGTCAAAAACGTTTTTAAAAAAGTTATTCTTTGCTAAACGTTTCAAACCATTTAAAAAAACTCCATTATTTTACATTGCAATAAGATACGAAATAGGCATGTAAAGGATAATACTGGTATTCAACAGAAAATAACATTGAGTAAGAAATGGATCCCAGGCATGCGATGGGCGAAATAAAAGGACGTTCCACCGCCGCCGTCTAACCACGCAATTGTAGTCATTTGCAATGTTAGAATAAATAAGTGTTGTCATATGAAATGTTTAAAATATTAAATATTATTGTTACTTTTTAAATAAATGAGTATTTATTAACAGCTATCTTTATAGCAAACGTCGTGATACGGTCACAGACAGACAGATGGACAGGCAGACAGAAAAAAAGTCTAAAAACGACAGATTCTGACTCTGTATAATAATAACTACAGATTCAACTTAGTAAGAAATTAATTATATTATGTATAGTACATTAAAAAACTTTACAAATAAAATTCTACCTACAAAAAAGGAATAATATCGTTTTACCTTCTTACTTACACAAGTCACAAATTCCCAAGGTACTTACAATTTAAATAGTAATTTAAAATAACAAATTGTTACAAAAACCTTACAACTATCTGCCTCAGTCCAAATCTCTGGGGAGTTCAGAATTTAATTTAATCCTCTTTAATTTATCTTTAATTTATATTTGAGTTAAATTGAACAAGATAACTGTGTCACGGTGTTTTTGACAGACTATTTCCCCTGGATCTGAGGCCATAGACTTGATTCTTAATGGAAAAAATGATTTTTATATTCCCGACAAATATAAAGAAATAAGTGTTTTAATACATCTAAGTTTTATTGTATTTTGTTGATCCATACATTATCAAAAAAGATTATCAAAAGCTTGCCTTTTAAGCTGGGATTTGAACCTGCTTCATTTTTCCAACCAAGTCTGCCACTGCCTTCAATTACTAAAGATAGGCAAATCTAAATACCAGATTAACAATATTACTGACTGCTAAACATCAAAGTGAGTGATTTTTTCTTTTTTTATTTTTTTCTGGTCTTCAAAGTCAAAGAATTGGTATTAGTCCAACCGGCACTCCTGGAAGCCATTAAAGGAAATAATTGAACTGAATTGAATTGGTAGTACACTGAAAAGAGTGAGACGGCACCATATAAATACACCCTCTTAGTCTATTCCGCAGGGGAAATAGCCCGAAGATAAAAAGGGGACATTATAAACTACACAAGATTCAACACGAGCAAACCACTTCACTAAGAATATTTAAAACTATTTTTCTTGTGCGGCAGACGTTTAAATTAAAGATATCTTTCAGACATCTAGACGCTTCAGGCGTATGCTAGGTAACCTTAACAGTTGGTCGGCGCTTAATATGTACTGTTATAAAAGCTTTATTTTTAACTATAAGGATTAATATTATGTTTTATATTTATAACTAGCATTACAAGCAGCTCCGCCCGCGTTCTTAGACCAGGAACCGAGTACTTATATTTTACACATATCCTATGAAATTATAAATAAATAAATATTTTTAGACATTTTTACAACAGCGCCATCTAGTACCGTGGTAAGCTGTGAGGCTTGCGTTACGGATACCATATAATTGATATACTACATAAATTTTAAATACATACATAATATAAATATTAACACCCATGACTGGAGAACAAAGTACATTCGTGCTTAACAAATGAATGCCCCCAGCGGGACTCGAACCCGCGACCGCTGGCGCAGCAAGTAGGGTCACTACCAACTGAGCCAAACGTGTCGCCATGTATATCCGTTTTGTAGTTATTGCAATTAGATCGTTTAGACAAAAAGTTTTTTCAAAAGCTTAAAATTTTCTTGTTTTGAAACAGATCAAAATGCCTTTCAATTCAAAAACAATATTCAGAAAATCCTACTCCTTTAAAACTTTTGCTGTATTGCATTTTAAATTAATGAAATATATCAGAATTTACATTTAATTTGCGAGTTCGACGACAGCAGGATGTAGGCATCTAGGAATTCATTTTCATATTATATTTCCTATTTTTGTAAAAACTTAAACTCGTAATTACACTATTCTATATTAATAATAATTTGGCAATTGGCATTCTTTAAGTAGGCCAAAAATGTTCATTTTATTTTGACAAATTATACGTTATAATATTATAGTTTAATTGATTAGTCGTATTCGATGGTATTCTTTTGTATTGGTTTTGGTTCTCTTTATCAAGAAATATGCGAAATTTTATCGAGATTGTATTCTAATCGAAATATGACATATAAAAAAATCTTATTGATTTAGAGAAGTCAGCCATGTAATAGAAACTTATTTTGCAGTCATAAATAACGGCGAACTCTACAGAACGTAGTGCTACAAATTTAGTACTAGACACTTCAACCCTAGAGAGATAAGTTGAAGACATTTTTATTTTTGATTCGAACATTGAAATACGTGGTAAAACTTAATACAATAATTGTACTTGAATTATGAAACAAGTGTTTTGAAGCATTATTATTATTTATTTTTTAGAACGGTCAAATGAAGTTTGCAATCATGGCGCCATCAACGGGTAGAGAGGTAGTCATACACTAAAACTATCAAGTTAAAACGTTGACCATGACACGTTATGCTCAGTTGTGTACCTTACTTGCTGCGCCAGCGGTCACGGGTTTGAGTCCCGCTGTGGGCATACATTTGATGAGTTCGAATGTTACAAACATTCTCCAGTCATTGGTGTAAGGTTTTTATTTATAACATCTATTTATTTAAAGTTATTTATGTAGTTTACCAACTATCTGGTATCCGTAACACAAGCTTAACACGGAACTAGATAGCGCTGTATGTAATAATGTCCCAACATATATTTATCTATCGTAATATTATTATAAAGCTGAAGTGTTTGTTTGTTTGTTTCTTTGTTTGTGTGTGTTTTTTTGTTTGTTTGTTTGAACGCGCTAAACTCAGGAACTATTGGTACTTATTGAAATAGAATTGAAAAATAATAAGGAAGGCTATATTTCATCACGCTACGACCAATAGGAGCGGAGCATCAATAATAAATGGCACAATGACATAACTGTATTTTTAAATGACGAAGAAAAAGGAGTGAAGATAATATACATTACCAATTATCAAATTGAGAAAAAACAGCTGGCTACTTTATTCTTGTTAAATGCATAAAATCCGTTCGTTACCACAAAAATATCTAAAATTCATAATGTTAGAAACATATTTAACTCATTAATTTGAAAAAATCATACAGCATAATTACCAAACAAAATAGCGAGCGAGGTGTGATGTAATGACTAATGTGTGTTTCAGTTACATACATTTTAGATTTTAATTGGCAACTTTTGGGTTAGTTTATAGTTCCGTGATTAATCTCTACTTGGAACTTAAACAAACAATAGCGGATTACGCTTATAAATAAATCTGTAATCCCATTTCTATTATGTCTATTTTTACATATGAACAAATATCGAATATTTTACATTAATTTGTTCCGTTTTATGGTGTGTTATAAGAGCAAAAATATTGTTTTGTAATTAATAATTAGTAGTAGTTGCTATTTTGACGACACATTTGGCTCAGTTTGTAGTGATTGCCAACGGTTGCGGGCGCGAGTCCTGCTGGGGATATTAATTTGTGTGATGCGCACGGTTGTACTCAAGTCATCGGTGTTTAAATTTATAAAATGTATTTAGTAGAGTTATACATACATGCAGTGTATCAACTTATCATGGTACTAGATGGCACTGTGTGTTAATGTCTCAACCAATTTTTTTTTTTAAATATAAGAATAGGAAGTTCCATTAAAAACTTTATTATCATTAGCATTTATATGAACTTTTGTCAATTTTATCGAATTTCATTCGAACAATTTTGCAAAAAATTTTCAAACATGATATACAAGTAGGCAGCAAAATATATAACACGAAACATTTCCCAATACATTTACAAAGTTTCCGAATGCTTAATTCTCACAAAAGTTCCCCAGTTAGATATAAAGAGATGTTGGAATCAAACAAGTTAAGGAAACAAAGTTTTAAAGTCCATTTGCAAGCTTCTGTATCGATTCGAGTTTGGCAAACCTTAGAACACATTTAGGGTGGAGAAACCTTTAAAGTAAAAACGTAACGTTCTTAACATAGGCTTGCTAAGTACTCGAAGCTACGTAGTAAAAATATTATTTCATTATATTAAAGATTAATTATCGTGGGTTTCATTCCGACAGTGGGCGAGTATAGACTATAAAATCATGTTTTGTCTAGCCTGTAGCTTGGCGATAATAAATATTGATTTGAAAGTTAAGAATGTCTGGAGCGGTTTAAGACAATTTTAATTTTGATCTATTATTATTTATCATTTCATTTTATTTTTATTTTATTTTTATATTATTTATCAATTCGAGTATGAAGAAGAAAATATGCGAAAATCTGGTAAATTTTATTGGATTCGCGAGCAATATAATAAAACAATTTTTATAAGAATAATGAGATTACGTACTAAAAAATAGCTGAGCTTAAAAGAAGTACCTTTTTCACGATAAAGCACGAGTGAGAGATACGGGATTCGTGCGCAGATTTTCTGTTGAACAACGAGTATTCAGATATGATTGATTTGCCGCTTGAGACACAATACGTGTCGTGATTAACTTTTTAACGACACACCCTTTGTATTTAAGGTTATTTGCGGATAAATTGTTAATTTGCTTTAAAAACACCTATATTTTATTTATATATTAGTGTTATATTTACCTATTAGAATATAAGAGTTTATATTCCAATAGGTAAATATAAAACTACAGCCATCTAAAACATTCCGCGAAAACTGAACTGGGAAACTCGGACGAAGCTTTCGATGCTTTTATGCTTTTCAAACCCGGTGGTAGTTTTTTCGTGGATTGTTTACATTGGTTGTTTTGAGTGAAATGTAAGAATAGAAAGTGCTCGTAGAGACTAGTATTCCTGCTACAAATGTGACTGCTGTAAGTCTACGTATGTCACTCTTTCATATTGAAATAGCTTGGCAGATTTAGATGAAGTTTAGCAGACATATTATAGAATATAACTTAGAGTAACACATAAGTTATTAGTGTAAGAGTTTTTGGAACGCAACTGATGATATATGGTAAGTTCCTGGTAATATTTTTTAACGATTGCTTTTTAAATATGACGACGCCATGACTTTTATTTTTCAATAATCGCAAAAATAATTAGTAAAAAACGTATTGTATTTCAACAGCCCTTCAATATATTCACCGTATAAAGGCATAGTCACTCTTTATTTACGTTTTTATCCGTTCCTTTCGAACATTGTTTAGTGAATAGCGTCCTCGTTTCACAGCTGTTTCAAAAAGAAACTCCACTTTGAAAGAGGTTACACAGCATTTTGCGTTTACGAATGAAAAGTTGAATTTTAGCAATTCAAATATATAAGAGTAAATTTATTTTTCTGAAATACATTGAAATATTGTATCATCCATATCGATGAGTCGAGATTATAGTTTATAGTATTAATAAAGTACATACTAAGCTAAGCTAAGTATACTGTACTGAGCATCATTTTAAAATCTTTTATTACACGCTTTTTATTAGCTTCACCTGTATGTTTGTATGTTTGTTTGTAACCGACTTCTTTGGGCGTGATTTTGACCCACTTTAAACGGCCAGATTTCGTTCAAACTTTGTAGATTTATTGAGGACCGATGACAATACACTAATTTGATAAAATTATTCCATTTTTCAATTTGCAAAATATGATTTTTGTTAGAAAAAGTAGAAAATAAATAATAGTTTAAAAAAACTAAAAAACACGCTTTTTATAGAAAACCGAACTAAAAAATAGAAAATAAAATTTTATTTTTATTTTTGCTTTTTAAGATATTATCGAAATGATAATGACACCATGCACCCCACGCTTTTTTTAAAATAAAATTTTATTTTCTATTTTTTAGTTCGGTTTTCTATAAAAAGCGTGTTTTTTAGTTTTTTTAAACTATTATTTATTTTTAAATAGATATATATTGAAAAAAAAGAAATCTATCCTACGTGAACCATATTTTTTTGGAATAAAGTAATAAATAATCAGTAAACGAAAGTCTTATTTATAAATAAATTACTTATTACATTGGCCTTCGCAGTTAGAAAGCCCATTTTACCTACTTAAAATCCAACGGAACCTCCCTTTAGCAAGATTACTTATACACATACAACGGCAGGCCTGCCGTGGCAGACCACAACAACCAAGGGATTGCTCCCAGAGTCCACTCTGCCATATATTATTCTTAAATATTAATTTAAACCTGGAGTAAGTTTCATTTTTACACTGTGCTTGCTACAAAAGATTCATTTACATTCAAAGATTAAAACTATTATAAATGTTTATATATACTTTTTTGACTATCATATTATTTTAAATTGATTACTTAACTCAGTTTTTATTACTATTTTATTGAACACTAGCTTTACCCGCGGCTTCGAACGCGTTCATTTTGTAATTGCTAATCAACCTCATTGGGTTGATCTGTAGGATGCCTGAAAGTTTCTTCAAAATTACTCTAGCTATTTCAGAACCCATTGTTAATACAAACAATTTTTTAATTTTTCGTAAAAAATATTTTTTTTAATAAAAAGTATCTTATGTTACTTCTAATACCTCCACGAATATGTGTATGAAGTTTCATAATAGTTATAGTTATCGCGTGAAAGCGTAACAAACAAACTTACATTCACATTTATTATATTGTAGGGATGCATATACTAAGAATGCGAATGCGCAAAATCTGATTCTATTTCAGATGTAACTTTTAGTATAAACCTAACTACTAAAGTACACTACATTTTGAATGCAAACTATTATAATTCTTTACAGCTTTTTCAATTATTAAAGTTGAAAATGTGAAGAAATCCTCTCTATTAAAAACAGAAAAAGAAAATTAAGTTAATATGCAAAGCAAGATGATATCGGCAGTCTTATTAACACTTTATCAAGATATAAACGTCTCGTATAAAAGATATCACGGGATACAGTATATAATGTTAACGGGATTAATATTCGCTCCCCTTCGAAGTCGTTCCAAATTTTAATAAAAATCATAAGAAAGATTGCCCCTGAAATTGGAATTTTTCAGGAGTGTGGAAATTTTAGGCTGAAATTACATCAACATAGTTAAGAGTCTTTTTTATTTATTTTACTTTTAAAATCATTAGAATGCTACATGATTATTACTTCGTTGCATTTAAAAAGAAAGATAATTGATACAATTAATATTCAATACATAAATATTATTAATTAGGGCAGAGCAGCCCAGTTGTAAAGCACTCGCATGAGATCCGAGTGAAACCCGTGCTTAGAAGGCGTAGGTTACGAAATGCATAAATAATATAAAAATTGATTTTTCATCTAGTAGCTAGTAGCACCTCTAAAAATTAACTTGCCTATAGCACAACGCAATATTAAATGTAAATCCTCTACACACATTAAACTAGTGATGTACCCTTGTTTCGCTCATGTAGATACGTCTTTAAGTACTTAAGATGCCTATATAGCTGTTTTATCACAAATGTCTTGAGACCTATTAAACTTATGTTAACATGCTCACAGCAAGGTTGCAAATTTTTATTGCTATGGTCATGCCCGATTTTGTAGAATACATAACTCCCTAACTGTAACAAGCTTAATGAGTCTGTACAGATTGTGCAACGACAACTCAGGTTCAGTTAGTTTGGCTCAGTTTGTAGTGACCCTACTTGCTGCGCGGTTGCGGGTTCGAGTCCCGCTGGGGGCATTCATTGGTTGAGCACGAATGTTTGTCGAATGTTTGTACTCCAGTCATGTGTGTTTATATGTATAATATGTATGTATTTAAAGTCATATGTCTGTAGTGTATCAACTATCTGGTATCCGTAACACAAGCCTCGTAGCTTACTACGAAACTAGATGGTGCTGTATGTAATAATGTCCCTACATATTATAATTTAATTTTTAAAGTTTCATTGTCCATATTCATTTACGAAGGCACTGTACCTTATGGGGCATTTAAAGATAAAGTTATCGATCTGAAAATAATTATAAACAGTATGTTAAAAATGTTCTTCAGACTTCAAACATAATATATTTAAAATCACAAAACCAAACACACAGAGCAAAGTTAAAAAATTAATGTTAATAAAAATATAAATCAAGATTATATCGTCAGTCTTTGATCAAGATATGTCTCGCTACAACTCAGTGGTTAAAAGAAGCGAAGCGTTTTGGAATTTAGTGTACAAAAGTTTTAACACGATAAAAAAACACTAGCACAGAAATACGGGCAACGCATTTCTGTCTGTATATTTTAATAATTTATTTTTTCTCCCTTTCGCTTGATAGCCTTCTGATGTGAGATATGATATAAAAATAGAATTCTAAATTGGATTCGTTCTCATAGTTTCAGTGATAAGCACGTTCAAACATACAAAGATAAACGCTTTAGTTTTGTTTATTACTGTAGTGAAAAAGTAAAAATTACATATTCTCAAAAGACGATTTACTTTAACTTCAAACAAGTTTGTTACAAGAATCACCTACCAGTAAATTTATTTAAAGAATTCACTACTCGACCTTGATATATATATATATACGTACAGTTCTAATCTGTAAAACAGTTAATTTTAGATTAAATCCGTATTTAAAGTCTGTTTAAAATAGCTAGGATATTAAGTTTTCAGAAGCAAACTGCAGGACGTTGGCCGAACCAATGAATAAATTTGCGGTGGCCCTCGGAAAATAGCCTTAGAGCCCGTTTCAGTTTCAACGGGAATCTAGGATAACAGGAAGTTAAAAGAGAACCTGTATTTTGCTCCGAAGTCAGGAAATATTATTAGAAAAAACTTTAGCACCTAGTTTAAGGATATCTATGTAATAAATGCATTTGAATTATAAAATATAAATACTGAGCTTATTTAGTGTTATTTTATTGTAAGCTATTCATTTTTACGTATAAGAATTTTACAACTTTGCCCTGTGCCTTTATACAATAGTAGATAGTCTGTGGACTGTGACTAGGCTTGATTGTTTGTTTGTTTAAAGCTTTGTTATTCCCAACAATCATCTGAGATTGCTTGAAGACGTTTAGCTTTACGTATCACTGGTAGACACATCAGGAGTGGGATTAGGCCATAGTCTACCAAATGGATAAGTTCGGATTGAGAGAATTCACATCTCTTTCGAAAACTTGCTAGGTTCTCTCAGATATGTAGGTTTCACGAGAGTATTTTTTCACTATAAGACAGGTGACAATCATTTGAAATGAGTCGCACATGAAATATCAGAGGTGCTAGAATTGGAATCTGAACCCACTTCACCCAGTTTTCCAATCGAGCGCATTACCACTGGACTACCGCTGCCTCAAAATGTCTTAACTAATAACAGTTAAGCATATTAATTAAAAATATAACATGTATGACCAAAATACATTACTAATGCCTGAACTTTATAATTATACAAAACGATTAGAAGGCTCCGTAATTCTCTATTTGCATACTGTGGATACACTATTATACCTAAATTAAACTGAATATTCCGGCAGGCATACCCGAGTAAATTACTCTTATATGATTGATTTAACATTCCTAGACTGACCTAACCCATCTAATAGCTCTTTGAATGTTCGTTCACTAACCATACGTTCCTGCAAACAAGTTAACGGGATTGTATGCCTATAGTATCCAAGGATACAGATACTTTGAGCTTACTTATTACTGAATAAAATAGCCCTAAAACTATAATATTTTGGAGCTATTTTGTTAAGTAATAAGGGTTCGATAACTTTTACAAAAGAAAAGTTAACGGAAAAGGGAGAGGTAAATTACTACCCGTTATCCATTTTGCTCGTGATATATACGGGTTTGTTCTTCAAAGATCTTTCTAATAGTAATATTGTACGGTCTTCTGCGAAACAATGAAACTAAGTTAAAATAAATGATGAGCAGGCGTTATATAGAATTGAAGTGTAAAATTTATAAAACTTAAAATTAGATGTATTTATATTTTGGGTTAAAAAGAAATTAAGTTCGGTGAAGAAAAATATGCTTATATAACAATTTGATCGCTTTAAATGTAAATAATTTTGGTTTCCCAGGCCTAATATATAAAACGATACATAATATATTTGAATTGTTTATAAATCATGAATCTCTTTATCGATATGTTTGATGAATAAGTAAAGCGTTAAAACGTTTGCGTTTGGAAACAATGTTAAAATCTATTCAGCCCTTTAATACGTCCCACTGCTACCTCCCCTCATACCCCTATGGCTTGATTCCTCACTCGTACTCACGAGGGGGATCAAGCCATAGTCCACATAGTCTTTCGAAAATTCGCAGTATTCTATCAGACATGCAGACTTTATGTTTTCCTTCACGTAGATGCTAGAAATCATGTTAGAAATGATTCATGAAACAAAAATATCAGAAATGTAAGACCGGGGTGTTGAACCCACATCACTCAGTTTTCCAAGCACCGCGATAACACTAGACTACCACTGCCTTCAAAATATTATACATGGATTTAAAAAAATAATTGGCAGTAATAAAATTACGACTCTCCTTGGAAAATTTCAAGCATTGGTAATATTCGTCATTACTGAAATTTGGGTGCTTAACCCAAATACTTATGAAACGCTTGGCGTGGAACCGTTAATTGATGGTGGTGGCATCTACCGCATGAAATATTTTAATTATATAATGATTAACTAAAGCTTCTCTAATGATATATTTTTGCATATAAATACCGAGCTTTCATACCGTATGTTAGAGCTTTAAGTACGTTCGCTCACATGTTGTATTTATGTTATAAGAGTAATAAAATATTTAAATACCCAGTTAAGCTCTCAGTCGAATAAAGAAAGTGGATACAAATGAAATATTATCTTACATGTAATCCTTTTATGTATTAAACATTAAAAATAGACATATAAATATATAAGACATAAATATTAGTTACACGATGTTAATTTTTAAATTTCAAAATCATATTTAGTGTGATGAAATTATAAAAAAAATAGAAATTTACATAAAAGTTAAAGTTACGAAAGTTATTTTGCGTAACTAATTTTGTAATAAAATTCAGGTTTTGAATCAGCATTAATTATATCTATCCTAACACTAATATAATAGTAAAATCTCGAGAAGATACTTTACACAAGATAAAAAAGTGAAAGTTACAAAATACTAATATTCAATCTCTGCTATTCAAAATGTTCAACTAATGTATGTTTTATACTTATAGTATATGTATGTACATAATATGTATAGTAAAACATGAAGGGATGTATGGCTTCCGAAATCCTTCTATTTTTTTGGGGATCAAAGCAACCCTTACGGAATTACCTCGCAGGTGAAATGTTTTGTAATAAATCCTGCTACCGACTTTGTCCAATTTTACGCCTAAACAAAATAAAATAAACTTCTTGAGAGTACTTTCATTATGATAATTTTCTGCACCTTACGAGTATCGATAGTAGTAAATGCAAATGTATTTTTAATAACAAGCCGTTATATTCTTTCTATAGTAATTTTAAATTAATTAAGTGAGTACTTTAACCTATATTACATACAATTATAATATACAAGTTTTTATTTAAAGACTATTAGATAATTCAATTCGCCATGTTTCAATTCGCCATGTTCCAATAAAATACCTTAGCTCTCATATAACAGTAAAATGTTAAAGAAAAACAATATATAAATTATGAATAAGGATTTCCCCTTAAGGAAAATGCCGCCCTAAGCTTTGGAGAGAGACGATAGCTTTAAAACTTTCCAAAATCAATATATCGTCTCCAAATTGCATTAACGATTGCTTCGCTGACCATACTTAAATATAATCTTAATTCTAACGCCTTAATATATAGTAAATAGCAAGTTTTCATACAAAAAATATCGTGCAAAAATAGTACGCGCGTGTAATACGCGCGTCTCAGTCGAACAATTAGTTTTGGACTACTTACGTTATTTCTGCTCGGAACCGGCTGGAACTGGTTAAAACTGGTTATTAGGTATGTCGTAAATTAACTTGGCTCTAATATTCAACCGTGACAGTCACAAAGACTCAAAGAAATCGTATTTTAAACGTAATATTAATGAATTAGCTTAGGAGGGCTTAGAGGAAAATGCGCGCGACTGCCGGAGTCAATACACCGACTGAATCGCCATGACAGTTTGTCCAGGGTCCTGTACGCATGCGCCCCAACAACTTAAGGTCATTCCCCATTGTTCATCCACGATTAGGGCAGAAAATTGATCAAATTGGAAGTGAAACCTTTTAAGCAAAAATCCATTTTCAAAATGACTGATTCGAAATGGCGGGAAGTCTTTTATGATTCTTATGATACGGTCTTAAAATCGCTTCAGTCGATTTTTGGCAGTCGCTTTAATTAAACTCGGAGTCACTATGGATCAAACAGTGATGTTAAAGTTTAACACGGAAGTTTAAATACGATTTTATATTTTTAAACCTATACTGCAATAGTTAATAACAAATAATATCCAAAATAGAAGTGCATTAATTTAACAACATATAAAATACGTGCTCTTATACCAGATTCTTAAAAAAATAAATAACTTTTGCGTTTTTCTTTACTTTTTACGATTTGTTCATTTTGCAAAGTTAGAAAAAAAATTAAAAGTGAAGTGCCGATATTCATTTGTATATTGTAGATATTCGTCTAATGTGTCCAAGTCCTTATCTCTACGTGCAATATGCTGGACAGATCAAATTGTGCCCTCTATAGAATCCGGATGACAATAGTTAGTGCTATAATTGAGTTGAGTGTTACAAGTCAACTAAAATAATTAATAACATATGTATAGGTTTTACTTTCGTTATTCTATAAGATATTAGCTTGGGTATTGCCTTTAAACTGGATTTTTTACTCTTGTTCGGTCAAATACCTATTACTACGGAACCGATTTGATTCCTGCTTGAGACAAATATTAACATGCCTATTCGTTTAACTTTTGAGTTATAAATAAAATATGTTATTAATATTTATTAATATTACGTAAAAAACCAAATCAATTTTGTTAATATATTTAATTATAATTACTCGCTTTGCTTAAAGCTTAAAGCTCAATTTCCATATACCATAAATTCACAATTTATAATTACAAATGCTGTAACTTTTTATTGAAATATAAATATTTAAGAACATAACAGTAATAATAGTAATAATTATTCAAAATGTTGGCGAAGTCAGATAACAAGATCTTAGATTGCTTGATATTATCCTTGTGATCAAATTTCCTGTACTGTGCTAACTTAGTGCTGCCGTTACATGGATCATTAAACGTTGTATCTGTAAATCTATACCTATATCTTTACTAAACCGGCGGCCTCTTGCACTTTTTATTTGAATATATATTATTGGTAACGTGCTCGATTGGATAACCGAGTGATGCGGGTTCGAATCCTGGTCTTCACTTCTGAAAATTTCATATGGGAATCATTTCTAACACGATTACCACTTATAGTGAAGTAAAACATCCTGGGAAACCTGCATATCTGAGAGAACCTAATAAGTTTTCGAAAGACATTTCAAGTCCGCCAACCCGCACTAGGCCAGCGTGGTAGACTATGATATGATCCTCCCCAGGAGTAGAACCTTAAAAAGGGTAGAATTACATTACATACATACAAAAACTAAAACATTTTTTTTAATAATAGGTATTGGATGAAAGAAAGAAACGAAAAAAAAATTGGTTAACAAGCAGAGGTACTGAGCTAATTTGCCTAATTTCATTTATATATTATATTATTATAATGACTTATAATTTCACGAATACAAAGCTCAAGAATCAGGAAGGAATATCAATAGCAAATTGAATTATCATTATGCCTCATTATGTATCCACAAATACACGTAATTTCAATTATATTTAAGGTACCCAGTTATATGGATCATGCTCACTCAATCATGGTTTCTAAGTAACCGATGTTATATTGATCTAAGAATAAAATAAGGTGAATTTACTGTAAGAGTGTGATTGGAAATACATCGCACACAGATGTTCGCAACATGTCGGTTTTATAACTAGTAATTCCTTTGTTTTCTGTTTATTGCCCAAATGTTGAAAAAAATCCTAGGGCGATTGGTTTTGGTATTATTTAACTCTATATGTTTTTTTTCTTATCCCTAGCCTATATTTTGTTCGTCCCTGATCTAGGGACCACAGATATACAGTAACTTACCTACATAAAGTGTCCCCTCGATCCCTTTGAGGTTGAAGAGGTCTGGATTTTTTAAATGCAGCTGTTTAGTCGCAAAAATGTAACAAACAAACGGACAGATCTCTCTTCCAAATGGAAATATAGTATGAATATAAGCAAATTAAAGTAAATATTCTTAACAAATCATAATTAATAATTCTACTTTTTGGTCGACTTTTTCTAGAAGTAAAAGATATTACTATGCTAGTATACTTAAATGATTTATATTATATTGGAATATTTTTACGAAAAGAAATTAATTTTATCACCATTCTAAAGTTATATTTTCTGAGGTTATATTTTAGTCACAGTAAGCCCACGCACAATAAATAGCAACCCCAACATATAAAATAATGTTGGGGTTTGTATACTTTCATTAGAAAGATTTTACTCAATGATATAGAATGCATACACTGAATAATTATGATTTATGAGTGTACTCTTGTAAATATAGTAACATATTTTGCCCACACCAGGCCTCGCCCAATTTGCTAACAAACTTTATTCACCTGGATCCAGTGGCGTAGCTACCTAGGGGCTAGGCGGGGCAGTGCCCCGGGGCCCTCAAGCTCAAGGGGCCCTCGACTCCGCACCAGAAAATGTCGATCGAACTGAACGTTCGAAAATTACTCCCATTTTCAAAATAAAATACATTAAAACATAAAATCTCAGATCACAAACTTACGCACTTTGTCACTTTAACATTGATTTAAAAAATGTGTTCGGCAAGGTTATGATGGAGCCATTGTGATGAGTGGTGTGTATAATGGTATAAAAAACATATTTGGGGTTAAAGAACATTTATTTACTCATTTAAGAACATAGTTCACTTGCAATATAAAAGAAAAATATTTAAGATTTCTAGCCTAACACGGAGTACGTACATTGTGCCACTCATATGAATTTGGTGATAAATGATGCCGTTAGCAGTTGAGTGGAAATACAAATATTTTAGCAAGTTGCAAGATTTGTATAACTTTTTATTTTTGACAATAGATCCCAACGTTTGATGTTGATCAAACGTTAGGATCTACTGTCAAAATTCACTGGCAATCGGACACCACTCTAAAAAAACTAAATCCACTTAGATGGACTAGTGGGTCAATACGATATTTGCAATAAAACTTCGTTTTCTGATATTTTAAAATCATTATCAGAAATAGTTCTAAAGAGTTCGTGTTTCTTTTGAATTCATGTTCATTTGTATTTCATTCATCATTCACTTACCCATTTTCAAGAAAAAAGGCAAAGAAAAGAAAAAAAAAACATTTTGATAAATTAGCTTGTGGACTGGACAAACCTACGAGACGTTTTATTGCCAAATACCTACATCAATTAATTGTAATTTATGCTGTTACTGTTTGATATTTTTATTACCTGTCCTGCGGTGCACAAAATGCAGCTGATGATAAAGTAGCTTAGCATTTTTAAAGTATTTGTACCTATACTACTCGTAATATTATAAAGAGGAAAGGTTTGTAAGTAAGTATGTTTGTAACGAATTGGCTCAAAAAGTACTGGCTCAATTTTAAAAATTCTTTCACCATTTGAATGCACCATTATCGCTGATTAATATACTATTTTAATTGCAAGAAAAAAAGTAAGATCCCTACTAAAACTCCAATAACAGGAGAGGAGGAGGAGTGCTCGCCGCACATAATATATGAAATAGGTAGCCGCGCGGCTCAGGAGTCAGGAGTATATTAAAACTGGAGTAATTTTAGAGAATTTTCAACCCAGCGAGTGATCGAATTAAGTTTAGTAGCGATTAAAAAAATTAACGAATTAAAAAGGAATGCGTATTGCCAGTATTTAATATTTTTACTTAATAAACCCTAACCAGTTTAGATATTAGTGGGGCCCCATTTTTTGATTTGCCCCAGGGCCCTTGGTTAGCTAGCTACGCCACTGCCTGGATCAATGGCTACTTCTATACAGTTTATATTCTACCTATGACTTGTTATGATGGAACATGAAATCAAAATAAATCTAATTATAATGTACTATACTAGCCTTTTCCGCGGTTCCGCTCGCGTTCTAAAGGTTGAAAATCAAAAGAAATATTTTTCTCCCGTTTTTTCAACATTTTTCATTGAAGTTTCGCTCCCTTGGTCGTAGCGTGATGTAATATAGCCTATAGCCTTCCTCGATGAACTGACTATCCAACACAAAAATATTTTTTCAATTCGGAACAGTAGTTCCTGAGTTTAGCGCGTTCAACCAAACAAACAAACAAACTAACTCTTCAGCTCTATAATATTAGTACAGATAATATAAATATAAAGACTCTTTTATATCCATTTCGCTGTTCTTGATGGGACTTATTAATCTGCTCTACAAATATTTTAATAATTATATCTCCTTTTTACTTTTAAAAATCTATTTTTTACTGTGTTTAAAAATTTTGTTTGATAACGTACTGGCTTCACACTTCCGTGTCCCCAAAAGATAATAAGAAGTTGTCACCGAGGAAGCAAACACCTCGACAACTGTTGAGTCAGCAGATATAATAAGTTTCACGTTACCGCAAGGGTAAAAACGTTAATAGAATGTGTGCGTATATTTCAAAGTATCGGATCGGGTTAATGTGTCATTTTAAGATAGATTTCGTATCAATTACGAAAACAACGATATAACGTATCAATACTTCTATTATTTAAGTTAAAACAATTTTTTGATCCAACATGATACTTGATTATTATACGTAAATCTAATAATATTTGCAAAGTTCAATATTCTTTTCAAATTTAAGTGATGTATAAAGAACGTTTCAAAAGTGCCTGTAAAAGCATATTTGAATAAAGTATATTAATATGATTTAATCCCTTTTAAGAAACGCCTTTGCCCGAATAAATAAACATAGAAGTCCTAAAAAATATAAAAGACCAAGTTTATATATTTTAACAAGCTTATGAAAATGTTCCTTTTTAAAAACTTCACCATAGACATCAATACATATATAAATAAAATTTAAGTGTCTGTTTTTAAATTAAAACTTACATCTTTTCACTTAATACATATGAAAGTATGAACCTATATACAAAATTTTTGTCTGTCTGTTTGTTCCGGCTAACCTCTGAAACAACTAGACCGATTTTGACGGGACTTTAACTGACATATAGCTAATGTTATAGTAAAGTAACTTAGCCTACTTTTATTTTATTAGAAAATTATAAAAACCGTTTAATTTGTTTCAATTTACGCCCAGCAAAGCGGGCTTGGTTTGGGAAGTATTAAATATACTATGATAAAGCACATATAAATGCGAGTAGAATACCGTTCAGGCTCATTAAAACCTCATTACACAATATGTATTACATTTCCGTAACATTTCTCCAACAAATGTGACTTTACATCAACTTCATGAACTATAATTTAACTATGTAATGTGAATTATTTATAGATTTTAATCTTACACTAATAAAAAGTGTTTAAAAAAATTGACTTTAAGGGAAACACCTTTTTCAAATGACTGCGCTTTGAGCGATACTATTTTATGCCTGAAATACCAGATTTTTTACTGCTTATGGCGTTTGCGTGTTAAGAATAGTACCTCAAGATAAAAGTTTTTAAACAACATTGAATATATAAATTTTAAAACAGTTTAGTTTACAAAAGAAATCTTTGTCGTTTTAGAAGATAAAAAATATTAAATAATTGAGTAAAGTAGTAAATTGTAGTCTGTAAAAATTTTACGTTGTATGAGTAATTATTATTAGTATTATAAATTTAAATTAGAAGTAACTATTAGGGCTAATAAGAACATAATATGAAGATGGGAAATTTAAAAAAAAGTATTGAATAGTAAAAATCGTATTTTCATTGAAATATTTATGTACCTAATTCCCATACATATTTTTAGATTTCAGTACTTTAATTATTTATGTATTACTTTCTACAAGTAGACCAGCGGTAACGCGTCGCTCGGATAACCGAGTGATGCCGGTTCAAATCCGGGTCTTGCACCTCTGATATTTTCATGTGCGAATCATTTCTATCATGATTACCACTTGTCTTACGGCGAAGGAAAACATCGTGACGAAACCTGCATGTCTGAGAGAACCTAGCAAGTTTTCGAAAGATGTGTGAAGTCCGCCAACACGCACTAGGCCAGCGCTGGACTGGACGTGGAATATGGCCTGATCCCCTTCTTATGAGGGAGGCCCGTCCCCAGCAGTGGGACGTTAAAAAAAAAGGCTGATGATGATACTTTCTACACCCCAATTACTCGAATAAACATAACAAATATTAAATATACTAAAACATATGGTACCATAAAAAACTGGATAAATCAAAATCGCGGTCAATTGCTAGTAAATTTACCTCAAACACAAAGCTAAGATGTGAAATAGGGCTACAAATCAAATCGTCACGAGTCATTACAATGATGCAGGCAATAACGTAAATTACACCATAATGAGAGTGAGGGGAATTTGCCATATCACAAACGAGAAATATATACGCTTTCTTCGGAGTCACTTCAAATATTATAAAGGTCCCTAAAATTACTAACCTTTAGTAGGTTACGTAAGTACTTTATTCCAATACCGCCTTTTCAGCTTAAAGAAGCTCCATTACAAACTAAATTTTTAAAATATATTATAAATTGAAATCTGAGTCAAATCTGTACGTTGAATAGTTTTTGTAAAATCTTATTGAAATAGTCATTATTATCGATACAGAAAGAGAAGAAGAAAATAAATGTTTTTAACCCTTACAGAGGCCGAATCATTAGCTTTATCATCTGTCTGTCTGACTGTCTCGAAAACCTTTGGTATATGTATGTTTTTCAAATGATTTTCTTTTTTTTTGCTTAAGCTGTTGCAGAGCTTTAGCTTTTTGGAATCAGTTACTTTTCATAAGATAAGACAAGCAAAACAATTCAATTTCATAATTTTATAAATTTTCTAATGATCGAATATTAACCACTGAGTGAACTATTTATAAGTAGATATTAATTATCTTTTAAAGTATTGATTGGATTCTGCACTCATAAATGATGAAATGTTAAGAAAAAGAATAAGTACCTATGTTTTTAGTATATCCTAGAAAAATTGCTTAAAATTATATAATTTTATTAGTGAGCTTATGTAAAATAAATTACCAATTAAAATGAACATTTTGTGATCTCACTAAATGAGGCTTTACCATACAAATATTGTTAACTTATACGAAGACAATATTTTTAGATAATGATGGCCTAGTCTCTGATAACACAATTTATGTAACAGCTGTTGTAGCTGAATGAGAACTAATTCGTATCTTTGATTGCCTGGAGCATCGCCAAAATACTAAGTATATAGAACAATTAGAGTGTCTTGGAAGAATAATATCTCTAACTAAGTCCAAGCATGGTAATATTTGTTCTTGTTGCCAAGTATCCTGTTACTTGACTTAGACGAATATAATGTGGTATGTATAGACAATAGATCATAAATGAAATACTTTTGTGACTTTTCCAACTTATTTGTGCATATTAAAGCGCTGTGTGACACAATTATGTGTATACAGACTGCTTGTAGAAGATATTAAAAACCTTAAATATAAAATGATGTATTCAGCCCTTAAACGTCCCACTGCTGGGCACGGGCCACCCTTCAATACGAACGGGATCAGGCCATAGTCCACTACACAGGGCTAATGCGGGTTGGCGGACTGCACATGTCTTTCGAAAACTTGCTAGGTTCTCTCAGACATGCAGGTTTCCTCACGATGTTTTCCTTCACCGTAGGTAAGACAAGTGGTAATCACGATGGAAAAGATTCGCACTTGAAAAAATGAGAATTACCCCTGAATTGGAGGACATAATAGCTTACATTTGAAAGCAGTGGTATCCCAGTGGTATAAATGGTTCCAATAGTAATATTTGAAATTAAATATATTTTTTTAAAAGCTAAGTACATTCATATGTTCTAGTTTATTTCTGTTTTAATGGTAAATGATCTGATATTAAAAACTCAAATATAATAGATATTCTAGAATAGAAAATATCATAAAAAATATTTGAAGAATAACATGAAATACTTTTGTGACGTGTGTGTATAAGTTATAACATGAAGAAAAAGAGCTTTAAAAAATTTAGGCCAAATCTAAGATTATTTTACATATCCTATAAAATGAAAATTATATTCAGAAAACTCGTATCCGTTATCACGGGGAAATTAGGCGAGTGGAAAATGTAACGACGTAATCGAGTACATGCATAATGTAACGCAAGGGCTTACGAACACCCTAGCAAGTAATTATGGGGGAATGTCAGAGACGAAAGTGATTTGCGAAGTTCATATATTAAATTTTTCTTTATAATAATCTTGTATGAACCAGTAAGTAATTAATGTAGGTAATGAATGAATGAATAAGCTAATTCTAAAATAGCCAAATTATGGAAGTTGAACTACAGATTAAAAATTAAAAAGCTGCATTCAGTGTTTAAAATGTGTGTACATTACAAGCCAAGTTTAAAAGACTTTACAATTATTTTTTTGTAAACAACAGTACAAAGAGATCTCCCATATTACAAATTGATTGGTTAAAGGGGTTGTGTGCTTCCATCAGGGGAGATTTCTTAAAATTGATTATTCTAGACATTTAGAAGTGTTATGTTTTAAATATTTTGCTACAGTCATTCAGTTCGTTCTTTTAGAAAAATCTATATTACAATGAAATAGTATTTACGCATGCTACCTGTATATTATGTAGATATCGTTATAAAAGACTAAACGGCTACCAAGTTAAACTTAACTGAATCTTTCCTGTCTCAATGAGCTGATGCAGAAACATTACTCTTACTCTTACCTACTCAATCAGGAAGCCCCGACGGTTATCTAATAATCCACCACAACCATGGAGTTGTTGCGATCTGCCAAGTTCTCCCACGAACCACTGCTACCAAAGAAGTACCAGAAACGCTTGCACATGTATTTAAAAAAAATACTTTTCTTAAAATTAATCATTTTGTATTTAACTCTCTAATCTATATACATAAGCATATAAATAAAATTGAAGTCTCTGTTTTTAATTTCAAATAAACAGCTTTTCACTAAATGCATATGAAAATATATATGGTACTAACATAAATAAATCATCATCATCATCAGCCTTTTTTAACGTCCCACTGCTGGGCACGAGTATTCAGTACGAAGGGGATCATAAATCAACTTTTAAATTTTTTTGTCTGTCTGTCTGTTTGTTCCTTTGTTTGTTCTTGTTCATGATAATATCTGAAACGGCTGGACCGAATTTGACGGGACTTTCACTCACAGATAGCAAATTTTATTTTAGAAACCTTATTTATTTTAACTAGCGGAACACGCGACTCCGCTCGCGCTAAATCCAGAGATGATTCGCTACTATACAATAAATTTAAAATTTGCCCTACTTATTTTGAAACAGGGCTTAAGTGAAATACCTCTAAAAATAGTAAAAGCATACGTTATTACAATTCCTGACAGCTTTGAGCGTTTTCCATTTCCATTACTCAGGTTTTAAACTTATTTTTTTAGATCTTGTATCATGAAATACAATGGATTTCAGCCCTTTGATGTTATTATATATTATACCTAAAATTGTGCACCATCATCTGATACTAATTTTGAGACCTTCAAATATCTATTTATGAAAGCTAGTTCGAAAGTTAAGTAAAACTGTGAATTTTATTTATACTATTATATTTCTATTTAGGTAACAATTTATAAAAATACCGATAGATTTATATAGATAGCTTAAATAAATAACTTTTAAATAAAATTGTACTACAAGAAATAGAGAGTTAATAAAACTAATGACCTACCTAAAGTAGCCACTCTACACCCCCGCTATTTGACCAATGCTTACTTATTACATAGATTAAAGATACATAAAATAAAATTTAAAATGTCTGTGTGATTATTAAAGAAAATAAGAATGGCTGCTGGTTTAATTATAAAGACTTTTTAAGCTGAAATCCTCAACAAAATTATTTCTTTAAATAGGTATCTTGAACTTTATAATTAGATGGACAATAATGCTTTAAACTTTTACAAGAAGAAGATATTTATTTTTAATTAATTTACGTATCTTTCAATGGGATGAATGAAAATTGAATAGGTAAGTAAAAACAATAATTACTTTACCAACTCGATTCTGATCTTTAATAATTGTTAAACTTTTTGGTAATAAAAGTTATTTGTGTACCTACTCGTAACATATATACTAATCAAGTAAACCCATGGGAAGTAAGTTGTAAGCCATAAATCGCTCTGTGCACTTTCTTTAATGGGGTTGTATGGGGTCGTTAACCTCGCGTGCCCATCGTCTAGCCATATTGTTATGGGCTTCGAAATATCCCCAAGATATGATTACAATCTACTACACTAAAGCTATTCAATTCAGGACTAATGGCTAGCTTTTTAATATACAATTGAGCAGAGGAATTCTGAAGTTGGTAACATTACATTACATTTGAATTGAAAATATATATTATAAAAATATTATATTAAAACTTAAATAAAATCTAAGATGCTGCAATGATTATTATTACATCTACGTCTAAGTTCTGTTTTGTTTATTTGTATGATTTCTTTATTTAGCTATTATACTTATTTTAGCTTGTAAAAAATACAGAAAATATTAAAAGATTGGTGACTCACCCAACGACAGACAGACAGACAAAATTATAAAAACTATAGATTCAGCCTCTGTATCGTTATTAATGACTTTCAATGTAAATTTCCAAAAAATATTTAATGGAAGTACTAGGTAGTATATCAAAATATTTAAAATTTTATTATATGTATAGATTTGCCGAAATCCGTTTCACGATCTAATAGTATTTGGTATTGATTTCATAAAAGACAATGGTTATTCCAACGCGATTTAGACACTGCGCTCATATAATCTTTTAGACACCATTTACATAACGATAGCAACTATTTGGAATAAATTATATTTTTATATTAAACTTAATAGTTTACCTACAATGCATTATTTTAATTATAAAGTAAGTTCACTTGAAAGATATAAAAAAAGTTAAACATGGAGCTCGATTATCTTTGTTTTAATTAGTTATAATTGTTTTGTACTTTGAAGTTAACTTTGCCTTCTCAGAGGCTTGAACTGAAATGTATTTATAAAACTGATCTAACTTTAAGTATACCATCTATTTTAGTTTTACGAAATAAATCGTCTTATCTCGGCACCGTTGCCTTATAATCGATTTCTCATCTTGTCTTTAATCACTTTGGAAGTAAGACGTAAATTTTACGTAGCTATAGGTAAGAATACCTTTTACCCATGAGCGCTGAGAGGAGAGTGCACTAGACCACCCTGCTATGAAGGAGAATATTAAAATAAAACATTAAAAAAATTATGAAGAATATTCCTAGGTACCCATCTAAAAGATGTCATCAAAGAAAAGACGATAAATAAGATAGGAATAAAAATTATTAATTTAATTGTTTAAAGATTAGTTTGTAGTTTAATTATATAAAGAAGCAGATGTACCGCCCTGGAAATAATTCTGCCACCACCGATGTTCAACACGACTGTAACAAAAGTCAAAGCTTACCAGAGAACAAAGAGATGTTGAACTCTTTTAGCGAAATTGTAAAGGTTTTTAGTGTTTTGTAGCCAAAAATGGAACTCTATCTAGGCATATTAACTCGTTGATAGGCTTGTCTGTCTGTACGTCAAAACCAATTACTTAAGGACGCGAGTAATGGAGTAGTGATGTCTCAATTGAGTTTTCAAATTACGAAAAATATAAGAAAGCACTTGTTTTTAGGAGTGAATAGTTTTAATGTACTGTTGGGTTTCTTCAAAAGATGTTCCCACGTTAAAATTGATATCCGCCGGTTAACATATCTGTGCTAATAAAAAGTAAAGTATCCGTGTCAAGATATCCAGGACAATAAACCCGTATTAACATATCCGCTACATTATCCGCGTCAATAATTATAATAATCAAATAATCGTCAAATAATATATGGGAAAACATTTTAAAATATGTAGATTTTTTATATTATAAAATAATTGAGAACACAACGTCAAACAGACGACCAGTTACTACAACCAACGACCGTACAAAGTCTACGGTCACTAGTTATTACCTAAATGAATGTTTTAAAGCATTAGTTACAGTGTAACCCTAGTAACAGTTAAATCGATACATCGAATTTTAGTATCAAGTCGTTCGTCGAAATTCGTATCGAAGTTTAGTAATTCTACTTTTTTAACTTGGCTTTTGAAGCATAATATTAAAAATATTATTTTCATAATGGTTAAAGTTAATAAAATGAACTTGAAATCTAAATCTGTGTATTTCGGACATCCACAGCATTTTTGGAAGGTTGGTATTTTATCTATAGGTAGGTAAGTACCTATATACTTATAATATATTATATATGTTTGTAAATTAATTAATTTATTTTCATTTTATTTATATTGATCAATTAGAATATATATTAAATTAGTTTTAACTGCTTTAGTTTCTTCTATAGACTAAAGTTATTTATTTATCTAATTTCAAATAACGGTATGTTTACGTGTATCTTTAAAACCTTCCATTATCATACTTACCTTCCATTACATAACCAATGTACATATTTAATTAAATACGAACTTTATCGTTTGAAATAAAAACGAATTTTGATCTAATTAGTTGAACTCGTAAAGTAACTTTGTCATCTATTCGCTCTGTGCGAAGCCGGTGGTGGGGAGAAACTGATTTACCGTCAGCGCTACCCGTGGCTATATCCGATACTACGGGGGGCTGTTTTTATGTTTCGAGTTAGCTAAATATACAAGTGAATTGTTATTTAAAATTTATTTAAATAAAATAACATAAAATGAGTCACAAAAGTTGTTGTGTTGTAAGTTGTAAGAATACAGGTAGAAAAAGTGCTTGTCATTTTTATAAATTTCCAACAGCAAGTTGGAAAATAAATCAGAGGAAAAAATGGATAGCCGCTGTTAGGAGACAAAAGTAAGTAGAATCATAACCTTACTATCCGTAATAATAAAAATCTTGAAAGGAGTAAAACTTAAAAAAATAGTAAGTTTAGAAAATGCTAGGAAATATTATTATTAATTAAAAAAAAATTTTTTTTAAACATTTTTAAATTTAGCATAATTATATATTAAAAAATAAGATTGAATTTTTTTATTATAAACTTTTCATTAATTATTTAAGATTCATTTACTCTTTGCCACTTATAATATTAAACAAAAAGATTATCCATACCAATGATCATAAATTTTAAATATTAAATATTAAAATCTAAAAATAAAAATGATAAATTTAATCGATTAACAATTTTTCCCAGCTTTATTATTGAATTGTAATATGTTAATTTTAGTTAGCAAACATAATCTATTTTTTTTGTACTCAAAAACAATCAGCACTTTTAATTTGTAGAATTTTGAAACATAAAATATTTTGGTAATTTCGTTTAATCTAAATTTGCTATTAAAAAAAAATAATTGAATGTTTATTCAAGTTTTCTTATAATTTTAATTTTAAAAAAAACTTTTTCTATTTTCTTTTTATTTGATTTCAGTCTGATTTCAGTTAACCTACCTTTATGTGTGCTAACTTCTATGCTACTTTTTCGGTATTAACTATACTTACATTTTATTTTTTAATGCACAAGAACACTTTACATTAACAAATATTTATTATAAATATTCCCTTTAATTAAAAAAGCATTTTTTTATTTATCATTCGATATTATTATTACTGACAGCCATTCAATACTTAGTAAAATATATTACAATAGCCCCCTGTAGTTCAAACGTACCATGGCGCTGAAGTCGCGCACAGAGCGAATACCAACATATAACAAAAATTGAAGTCTCTGTTAGTAATATCAACATAACAGCTTTTTACTTAATGCATAGTTTGCAATTAGTTAACACATTTTTTTACTTTTTCGTCTGTCTGTCTGCTTGTTTGTACCTGCTAATCTCTAAAACAGCTGTACAGATTTTGACGGGATTTTCACTGTCAGCTAATGTTATAAGGAGTAACTACTACTTTTATTTTAAAAAATTATTAGGGTTCGATCATAAAATCAAAGTAAAGTAGGAACCCGAGCAAAGCGAGAGCGAGCTTTTGAATATAATTTAAATATGCTTAATACTAAACAAATACGCTCTATTGTAATAAAAAATATAATAAATTAGTAGACAGTAATATTTTAATGTATGTTTCGTACGCAAATACGTATAAGTAATGATTTATTTAAACGAATATTTTACGGCACGCATATGTGACCCGAGTTAATTTTAATATTAGGCCATATAGGCATCGAAATTTATTATTGACATTAAAGTAGCTATATGCTTTAAACTTTTGCTATACACGCAATATACTTACTTGACTCCTCTATAATATAACTAGAGCTTGTCAGCAATTTTTTCGTTATTTATTTCTATCTCGTTGTTTATTTAAGTGTAATAGCCATTAGCCACAATCTGTAAATGAACATGAAATTAAAAAGACTTCTAATCGGCCAAGCGATTTCCAAGCTAAGCGCGTCAAAAAATACAGATATATTATGTAGATCAAGGATGTCAAAAATAACAAGTAGTAGTTCAATGTAAAATGTACATATCGACGACATTTGTTTGGCTCAGTTTGCAGAGACCAGTGCAGCAATCGCGAGTTCGCGTCCCGTTTGGGGGCATTCATTTCTGTGACTAACACGAATGCTTGTACTGCATTCATGATGTTTATATTTATAATAATATGTATGTATTTGAAATTATATATGTCGTGTAGTGCAACAACTATATGGTATCCATAACACAAGCGTCGTAGCTTACCATGGAACTAGATGATGTTGTGTGTTAATGTCTTAACTAAAATATGTACAGTTCGCGTCACGTAAAAAGAACGCTGGAAGAAAGTGGTGGGGGGTGTGTTTGCGCATCGGTACATTCGCATACGAAATTCTTAAGCCTATTCTTTTATTTTTGAAATAGCCTTTTGCTCACGATGTATATTGAGTATTGGTAGGTACATTGAAAAATATATTAGATAGAATGTCATTAAATAGAATTCTATTAATTAATAAAATATGTTTGATTCATCGTAGAATATTTAATCTACTTACAAAAAATTAAATTAATTCGTTTAATATATTTTTTAAATTATTAACAGCATTATTATCAGTCTCTCTTTGTACGATTTTTTTTTTTTTTTTTTTTTTTATTTTTTTTTTTTTTTATTTTGACAGCACAATTTGACACAACACAATTTATCACAAACGATACAAACGACACATAGACCTTTACCACAACGAAAACCCTACAAAACTTTCAACAACCGTACGAGCTCAACCTACAGAACTGACAACTTTAACAATTAAACCTACAGAACTGACAACCCTAACCTGGTCGAATCGACATTCGATCTTATATATTCCCAACAGAACGTAACGCTTGCGCGATTTAAAATACTACTAGCGTCATCTATTGAGAAATAGAACTAACCTAAACAACACTCCGATTCCCAACAGAACGTAACGCTTGCGTGATCTAAAAGACTACTAGCGTCATCTATTGAGAAATAGTAGAACTAACCTAAACAACACTCCGCCCCCTAGGACAACATGTCCTAGCAACATTCTGGCAATCGGCATAATCTAGATACCGGGCGCTGTACCAATCCCGACTTGGTACGAACATCGTACATTCTGGCATAACCGTCTGTGCCGGGATATCCCTTTACTATCCTTCCTAACCTCCACATGGCCGGTGGCAGATTCAACTCCTTTAAAAGAACTAGCTCTCCTACCGAAAATTCTCTCTGAGCTGATTTCCATTTTGTTCTTTCTTGCAATCTCGATAAATATTCCGATTTCCATTTCTTCCAAAAACTCTGCACCATTTGTTGCATAGTTTGCCATCTCCTTAAAGGAGTCAATTCCGATACGTCAATATTGCGTTCTGGTACTGCAATTAAAGATTCACCGATAAGGAAGTGTGCTGGAGACAGATAGTCCAAATCCTCTCCTAGTGGTGTTAGTGGACGAGAATTAAGGCACGCTTCTATCTGAGTCAATAAGGTGTATAGTTCTTCAAATGTAAGCGTAGATTGTCCAATTATTCTTTTTAAATGATATTTGGTTGATTTTACACCTGCCTCCCATAATCCTCCGAAATTAGGAGCTCCAGGTGGTATATAAACCCAACGGGTGCCCTTATTCTCTAATTCTTGTGCTAATTCTTCAGGTAACTCATTTCGACCTTCTCTCCACATCTCTAATAATTCTTTATTCGCCGCTATAAATGTTGTTCCGTGATCACTCCATATCTCTTTGCAATGTCCTCTACGCGCTACAAATCGTTTAAAGGCTGCAATAAAACTTTGGGAACTCATGTCACTAACTAGCTCAAGATGAATTGCCTTGGTACTCATACATATAAATAAGCAAATATACGCCTTGTAGCCTTTAGCGCCACGACCTTTGCTCATCCTGCACATAAGTGGACCAGCAAAATCTACACCACTTACCCAAAAGGGCCTGGACGGATTCACTCTCACGTCAGGTAAGTTACCCATAATCTGATTTGCAGGTGTTGCATTATATCTTGCACATTTGAAACATTTTTTATAAAATCTTTTTATGATTTGTCCTCCCTTTATAATCCAATATCGATTCCTCAGGTAAGCTGTCATCAATTGTGGTCCTCCGTGTAAAGTTTTCTTATGGGCTTCATCTAATAGTAATGGTAAGAGTGTATTATTTTTAGTAATTATTATGGGATGTTTTTTAATAAATTCCATATCTGCATGTTTTAACCTTCCACCAACACGTAACACATCATTTGCATCTAAAAATGGATTTAATGGTAACAGCGAACTACATTTTTTAATATTTTTCTTATTTTTCAGAGCTTCGATCTCTTCGGTAAATTCTACGGCTTGCGATAACTTCAAACACAAGGTAAGTGCATCTTCTTTTTCTTCCCATGTTATATGTAAATATTTAATGTTTTTTTCTTTTTTCAGGATCTTCAACCATCTCTTACAGTAAGCTACTATACGTAATAATTTATCAAGTGAAGAACATCTACTTATTAAGGTAAGTACCTCATTATTTATATTATTGTCTACAGAGCTAATTGCACATATTATTTCTTTTTTCATTTCTAAATTCGTTTCCGGAATATTAGGGTGCTGGACAACAAATTCTAAGGAATTTAAGTAATTAGGACCGTTCCACCATAGACGAAGGTTTTTCAGCTGTGCTGGAAAGACACCTCTAGAAGCGGGATCGGCAGGATTATCTATCGATTTAACATAATACCACTGTAAGTTGCAATTTTGAATTTCTATTACTCTATTTTTTACGAATGGCGTCCATCGGTTTGGATCTCCTTGTATCCAAGCTAGGACTATTTTTGAATCTGTCCAAGCAAAAACCTCAGCATTTGTAAGATTCAAAACATCTTGAATATGTTTTATAAGTTTACTCAGTAATAACGCAGCGCAAAGTTCCAGTCGAGGTAAAGAAATTTGTTTCAGTGGGGCAACCTTAGTTTTAGCCATTAAAATAGACGTTCTCACTAATTTCCTCTTATGGTCTATACTTCTAGCATACACTACGGCTGCATAAGCTCTTTCAGATGCATCTGAAAATCCGTGAAGCTCTAAAGTATTTTCTGCCGAATAACCGCACCATCGCTCTATGGTTGCGTCAGATAGAATGGGTAAGTTTTCACAAAACTTCCGCCACTCCTCCTTCATCTCATCAGGTATTTCGTCATCCCAATCTGTTTTTAATAACCATAATTTTTGCATAAACATTTTAGATAAGACAATACTAGGTGCCAACCAACCCATAGGGTCAAATAATGAGGCTATTTGACTCAAAACAACTCTTTTAGTTAACACATGCGTCTTAAATTTCATAAATTTTTTCTGTGATATATTTAAAGTATCTTCTTTGACCTTCCATTGAATACCAAGAGCATCTACACAACTTCTCTCGTATAAATTTATTTCACTAAAATTAGTTCTCTTATCCGGATCTATCGTAAGCATAAATTTTTCACTATTAGAACACCATTTCTGCAACTCAAAACCACCTAAATTTAGTAAATCTGTAAGTTGTTTTTGCATCTCAATAGCAGTTTCTTCGTCGTCACATCCAGTTAAAACATCATCCATATAAAAGTCGTTTAAGACTACGTCCTTAGCTAGAGCAAACTTCCCATCCTTCGCTTCATCCAATGCAACCTGTTTTAAGGTTTTCATAGCCAGATATGGTGCACAGGCTGTTCCAAATGTAACTGTAAGTAATCTATAAGTGGCAATATCTTCAGTTTCATTAAATCTATATAAAATTCGTTGGAAATCTGTGTCTTCCTTTCTAACTCTAATCTGACGGTACATTTTTACTATATCCGCTATAAAACATATCTGGTGGAGTCTCCATTTCAACACAATGTCTCTCAGATCCTTTTGCAACGAAGGTCCTACAAGAAGTTCATCATTGAGGGATTTATGGTTGCTCCCCTTACAAGAAGCATCGAACACCACACGAACCTTTGTTGTATCCTTATCCTCTCGAACTACTGCATGATGCGGTAAGTATACAACATTATCATTATCCTTCTCATCTGTCACTAATTCCATATGTTGGAGTTCAAGATATTCTCTTAAGACATTATTGTACTCTTGTTGCAACTCTTTATTTTTATGCAACCTCCTTTCTAGACCTTGAAATCTTAACGTAGCAATTTCCTTGGAGTTTTTCGGTAACTCCGGAATGTCTGTGCAAAATGGCAAGGCTACCGTGTATCTCCCTTCTTCATCTCTAGACACTGTACTACTATAAAGCTTCTCTGCTCTCATTTCTAGTGGAGTTAACGAATTCTTTGTTTCCTCCATGGACTCTATTTCCCAAAATCTTTTTAATGTACGATCTAAATTTAAATTTACCTGTCCTGTAACAAATGTCCTGATTTCCTTTTCTGATCTATCTGATATTCCTCCAGAAACAATCCACCCCAGATGTGTTTGCTGAGCAATTGGGCTATTCAATTCACCTCTTATTATACCCGTCATTATAATTTCCGAGTAAATATTCACTCCTAAGAGAACATCAATATTACTAGGGGCATAATAGGCTGGATCAGCAAGTTGTAAATTATTTAAATGTGTCCATTTTTGTTTATCAACATTAATTGATCTTGCCGGTATAATATCTGTGATATGCTTAATCACAAAAGCAGTGACTGTTTTACAAAATGTGTTGTCAAGTCTCGAGGATATTTCGATTTTTGCAGCATTTTTTATTGGAGTAGCCATTTTCCCTACTCCAGTTACTTGTCCGTTTACTGAGATACATTTTAACTGTAGTCTTCGAATAGCCGCTTCACTTATGAACGATTCTTGAGAACAAGGATCAATCAAAGCCCGTATTAACTGTAGTCCTTTCCCAGTACGAACATTAATTAAGGCTGTGGGCAGTAATGTCACTTGAGCCTGAGTGGACACATGAGTAAGTATATTGTGCTCCGCGCCTGGGCTTAAACTATCGGAACTCTCAATGTTGGTAAGTAAATGATTAGCAGTATTATTAGCCTCATTCGTTACATGAAGTAACGTATGATGTTTTCTTTGACAACGGTGACATTCAGTTTTATGACGACATTCTCTTACCCCGTGTCCTGGCCACAAGCAATTAAAACATAGACGTTGATTCTTAACAAAAACAGACCTATCCTCGGCATTCAATTCTATAAAATCCTTACATTTATAAATATAATGATTTCCTTTACAATAGGAACAGACAACATCACTGGACTCTGACGAGACGTGAAAGCTCTTTGTGCTAACTTGACGAGAGGTAGTGGGGTGATTAATCTGCATCATTTCTAAAACTCGAAATCTTTTCTCTAAGAATTGCAAAAAATTAGTTAATGTGGGCAAATCTTCTATCGGTAAATCATTTAGTTCTTCTTCCCAATATTTATGTGAATTTACATCTAACTTTTGGACTATCAAATGTATCACTAAAGGATCCCAATTTTCCACATTAATACTCAAATTTTTTAAGCTATTTATACATTCACTTGTAGTATCTAATAACTCCTTTATGCCCTTTGCATTTTCATTAAAAAGCTTCTTTTGACCAAAAAATCTATTTAAGATAGTATTTACTATAATTCTTTTATTGTTGTATCTATTTCTAAGAGTACTCCAAGCTAAATCATAGTTTTTCTCCGTAATTTGAATATGCTTCAATAATTGTTCAGCTTCACCTGTAACACTTCCCTTTAAATAATGTAGCTTTTGAACATTGCTCAACGAAGTATTCGTATGGATAAGAGACGTATAAAGATCATGAAATGTCGTCCAGTCATTATAATTGCCATTAAATAAGGGTATATTAATTTTAGGCAACCTTACTTCCTTGGACGATGCTGCAACTTGTTTAGATAGATCATTTTTAGTTTCAAAAGAATTCAATACATCCAACATTTCACACTTTGCAAATGTATACACATCTTCACATTTTGAAAATAAATCTTCAATAAAATATTCATCTTTATTCTTCTGTTCCTTTTTGGCTGTTTTTAATATCTCTAAATGGGCATTGCTAAAGGAATCCCAGTACTGATCAAGTGTTTGTATTTTAATCTCACAATAGGACTTCGATAATCTAGACTTAGGCGTCTTTTTGAAATTTACTGCAAGCTTAGATATTGCTTCCAGTATGTTTTCTTGTAGTAAGTATTTATTTTCCATAACGACTTTATTGAACTCCTTACAACGAAAATATATACGGATTGGACAGAAATACCACGAGTATTATTTGTACAACTATAACTTTCTGGACTCGAGCACACAATTTTCTGGTGCGACTAACTTCACTCGCCCCAGTGGACTACTTGCTCGAGGTATCCGACTCGATTAGGACCAATTTTGTACGTTTTTTTTTTTTTTTTTTTTTTTTATTTTTTTTTTTTTTTATTTTGACAGCACAATTTGACACAACACAATTTATCACAAACGATACAAACGACACATAGACCTTTACCACAACGAAAACCCTACAAAACTTTCAACAACCGTACGAGCTCAACCTACAGAACTGACAACTTTAACAATTAAACCTACAGAACTGACAACCCTAACCTGGTCGAATCGACATTCGATCTTATATATTCCCAACAGAACGTAACGCTTGCGCGATTTAAAATACTACTAGCGTCATCTATTGAGAAATAGAACTAACCTAAACAACACTCCGATTCCCAACAGAACGTAACGCTTGCGTGATCTAAAAGACTACTAGCGTCATCTATTGAGAAATAGTAGAACTAACCTAAACACTCTTTTTATAAAACAATATACTTCAAAAATATTTTTTCAATATTTTTTATATAAAATCATTTCGTAATTAATAACTTTTGTGTGCGCGATGGTATTTTAAACTGACAAACCAATAGCGAGCCGAAAAGCGTGTGACGCGTGCCCCGCCGTCCCGCGCCCCGCGTCTTACCACCAAATTGGCCGATAAATCGCCTCTGCGCAACTTGACAGCCAGCGTTCTTTTTACATGACGCGAATTATAAGTATAATATACCTACCTATATGTTATTTACAGCTACGACAGCACTGCGACAACGAGACGCATATTAATGTGGAAGATATGAAAAAAACTATAGACATTGTTGATTATGATTCGGTTCATTTACAAAAGTAAGAAAAACTTGCATGCATTTTTAATAACTCCCTATTTAGGTACTTAGTTAAATTTGTCCAAACGGAAATCGAACCAATGTATTCACCCCTTTTTTAACGTCCCACTGCTGGGCACGGGCCTGCCTTCAATGCGAGGGGTATCAGGCCAAATTCCACGGTGGCCTATATGTGCGGGTTGGCTGACTAATCGACCCAATATTTCATGTAAATATACCTGCTATAATATTGTGAAATGTAAATGGAATCATCAGAAGATAATCAAATTCATAAAGAATTAAGAGTTTATCTGTAGGCAAATTTTAATTGTGGTCATCCTCAAATTTATATGTAATTAATTTGGCCTGCAACAAAGGATTGAATTAACTGATAAGGAGATTAAAAACGTATTTGTGCATATAATACATTTATGGACTGCAATACTGCAGTTTTATATCGATCAAATTTTGAAATAATCCAATATAATTCTATGCTATAAATGCAGATTATGCTAGTTGGTTTAAGAATTATTCTTTTAATTTAAGGGCTATTGTGAATAGGACTGAAGAAAAAGTCAGAAGATTGTTGGAAGATGAAGATGAGAAACTTTGACAAAGAAGAGAAAAGCTTAATCTTCTTCTTTATAAAGAACAATGTGAGTGGGCTCAAGAAATATTTATGAAACAAAAAACGCAAGAATGTGGATATTGCAAGAAAAAGGAGATGAAGCTACAAAAGTATGAAGAAGAAACAGAAATGGAAAAGTCTCGTGCATGTCAAAAAGCTTTCGAAAGAGAAAAGATGTAAGTCGCCTTGCCTATCCCTCGATATACAGAAGAAAGAAAATATTGTTACGTACTACGGGTTCGGGATAGGAAATTAAAGGCGTTTTCGCACTAAATATTTTATTTACACTTTATATACACCCGCAGTTTGTACAGAGCACTAGTTCAATTGAGTCTCTGAGGTCAATAATTCACCACTTTTAATAATTCACTATACTCTTTTTCACTTTTCCACTATTTCGTATCTCTTCGCTATCTTCTCTTAACTTCGAACATCAACTGATCTCTCGACACACTGCCGGAATTTTTATAGATATGTGTAAATTTAGAACATTCTAGTATTGAAAATCCAAAATGTTTCTAGTAACTTCCAAATCTTTCCTGAAAATGCTTTGTCTCTCTTTCTGACACATTAAAATTTGCAATAAACTGTTCTTGTTATCTAATTGTCAAAAGTTAGAAATTGACATTCGCTGTTGTAAAGCATGGTACAAGCGTGCTATTATGACGGGTTGGCACTCTATTCCGCGACAATATGTATAGAATATGGCAGAAAATTACCATAAATATTGAAGTTATCATGTTTTGATCAACGAAAAAAATCTATTAATTTTTCTAATTATATTTTCCCATGACATTTGTTTCATTCTGTATAATAGAGTCGCATGGAAATGAAAATAACTATGAAAATAACTATGTATATTATAGAAATAATGTGCATTGATGAAGTAAATTTTCAATTCATAGAACGAATGGCATGCGATGTACTAAATTAGATGAGATAAAACTACGCGAAACACAAAAAATGCAGATGCGCGAAAAAAAGTGTATAGAACAACAAGAAGCTGCTATTGATAATCTCTGGTACAAAGTGTTAATAGACAACGTTAAAACAAAGGTTTGTTTCAAGAATCTATATTTTAAATGTTTTTTTATCTCCGTTTAAAGCATAGAGAAAAGTAATTGTGGTGACCTGAACCTCTTTCTCTACTTATATAGTGAACCTCTTTAGACACTTTTCAATGTTTGTCATTGTCATAACAAATACAGCCCGCGCCAAACTTTGTGACCGCCTTGAGTATAGTCGCGAGTCCGAACTTGCGCATGGTACAGTCGAGTGGGCAATACGTAATCAACCAAACAATTTTCGTTTTCTAACATTTTTAATACTTATTATATTATGTCAATTTATTTTTATTTGTTGATTATAAAGTTCGTGTTTATTTCATAGGTTATTTTATTTAATTTAATATACAATGTATGTGTTATTTGTAAAACATATAGGTTAGGTAATGTGGATACATCTTTTGATGACACCTTGGTCAAAATTGTCGATTCCGGTTACCTTTTTTACCCCTTGCCTCTTCTTTCCGGGTGTACGAAAAACTGCTAATAAATTGGAACTTGGTTCATTAGCTACCGATATAATACGTCGTACAGTTCTTTCTGATACTCCTGTAGCGGCTGCAGTCCGTTTATGTACTGCCTTCAAATCGTATTTAAGGCCTTCTTCAGCTTCTTTCTTCATAAATTTATAAACATCGTAGACCATTTTACGAGCCTGGCGTCGTAAAACATTACAACGTCCGGTAGGCATGTTTATAAACAAATAACAACGAGTAACAATAACAACAAGTAACAATAACTAAAAACTATAATAACAAATTAACGAAACGATCGAACGAATTTTGAACGCTACAGTACTCTCAGAGCTCACAAGTGCGTGATTCGTGTACGGACGTAGCACTCACACTAAGGCGTGGGTGCCAGCGCGCGTCGCGGGTGAGCGGTGCGGGCGCGCGGGGTGTGGCCCTGCCCCCAAGCTCTTGTGCGTCCCGCTAATACCTGATTTTGTGTTCTGCGCAATGCAATGAGCCTAGTTCGGGACGGCCACAAAGTTTGGCGCGAGCTATACCTATGTCACGTTTTGCTAATTAAAACCTACTGTATAGGTTTTGGCTATTATTTCAGTAATATTATACTTTTAATAAAGAGCTTAGTCGCTACATATGCAACTATGACGCTATGTAATATTCAAATGATAGTATCATTATTTGTAAGCTAAAATCTCTAGTTTCTTTTTCTTCTTCTCCGTAAATTAAGTTTTGGATTGAAAAATTGCTTATAAAGATCAAGTAAGAAGATGTTTACTTTAAGTATCACAAATATTTACTATTAAACCTGCAGTGCTATTGCACTTGATTCCTCGGTAGAATCCACTTGTAAACATTTTTACCCATATTTAGTAACTATACACAAAGATAAATACACTTTATAACGTAATTTCATATAACTATATGCGCAGGAGCAACAAGAAAAAGTTGAAAAGGATAGACGTAAACAAGAAATGATGGAACGACGCCTGGCATATGATGAGCAAATAGCTAGTGCGAACAAACTGCAGCGGGATTTGCTGCAAAAGGAAAGAGAAATAGAAAACAGAAGGCTAGAGAAGATGACAAAGAAAATGGAACAAGATTATTATGATGGTACCTAATAAATTCTAATCTGTTTCTCAAACTGCCTTGATTAAACCTTATCTTATATTTTAGTTTATTTCTGTAAGAGAGTAAATACATAGAAAATAATAATCGATTCATTTTTCTTATATTATAGTGTAACTTGCAAATTTATTTGCACTGTGTTTTTCAAACATAGCTAGCCACTTACCCTTGCTTTGCCCGGGTTAAACTCTAGATTTAGTGCGAGCGAAGCTGCGGGTTCTGCTAGTAAATATATACAAAAACTTGACAAATTATATACTTAAACCTTCCTCTTAAATCACTATATCTATTAGTGAAAACAGCATTAAAATCGGTGCAGTAGATTTTGAGTTTATCGCGAACAGACAGACAAACGGATGCGGCGGGGACTTAGTTTAATACTATGTATTGATATGAATAACATCAATTTATATAAACATTATTTTTAGCAATCAAAAAGAAAAAAGAGCAACAATTAACAAACAAAAAGAATTTCATAGAAGGACATCAAACGAAATTATCTAAAATAAGAAGCGAAAAGATACAAGAAAAAAATATGGACATTAACACTATTAATATAGCTATGAAAGAATTGAGGAAAGAGCGACAAAAAAAATTACAACAAATTGTGAGAATTCATAATAGGTTGCAAACTTTTATTATAAAGGCTATATTTATTTAATTAACGATAAAAATTTGCAGCAATCACTGAACATACAGAAACAAATATTTGTGGAAAATTATAAGCGTGAAAGAAAAATGGCCGACCAATTAGAAATAGAAGCAGAGAGAATAGGAAATGAGTGGAAGGAACAAGGAGAAAAGAAGAGCGATGAGTTTTATAGAAATATGGAAATGGAGAAACTTAAAAATCAAATGGTAAGCTAATGAAAATTATATATAAATACTACTACTATTTATATCGCTACTAATATTTATTCGATCACTTGCAATCGCTTGATCTATAGATTGCCTGAAAATTCTCCAAAATTACTCCAGCTATTTCAGAACCCATGCACGCCCCACTCCTGCTCTTGGCACCCCCTCCTTCTCCCCATTGCGCTTTATTTTCTTATTAGTATTTTCTACGATCGATACACAAACAAAACCAAAAAAATGGCCGATACTGTATAATTATTGAGACAGAAGCCCTGCTTCATTCTTATCCCTACTCTGTGATGTTTGCTAAATGAGAGGTGACAAACGTAGACACCTGGCGGGGATAACTTATCGACTAATAACTGATCAGTTATCGACCGGCGAGGGATGAAGATCAATTTAAATTGAGAAAAAAATATAATTAAAGGAAATTGTAATTATAAAATCTGAACGAAAATTAATCGTACTTCAATTCAATTCAATTATTATCAATTGCCATCTTGCAACCCTATTACGGATCTGTGGATATAATAATAAATAGAATAAAATAGAGGTTGATCGTAGAAGGGTGAAAAATTGAGAGTAATACGATTTTTTTATTCTAAGTCATGACAAAATAAAAATAAAAATCTTGCAAAAAAATTAGTTTATAATTAATAAATAAAAAATAGGGGTTGATTGTAAAAGGGTTAAAATTTAGCGTTGCATGTACTTTTGAATGCTGTATCATCAAAACATAAAAAATAAATAATTTATCGAAAAATAAAATAAAAAATTTAGGGGTGGACTACCCTTAACATTAAGGGGGATGAAAAATAGATTTTCGATTCTCAGACCTACCCAATATGCACACAAAATTTCATGAGAATCGGTCGAGCTGTTTCGGAGGAGTTTAACTACAAACACCGCGACACGAGAATTTTATTAAATACCGGTAAGTGTGAAAATCTACGCGATTTATATGTAAAATAAATAAAACCCAACATATACAATATGAATAGGTATTCTATAACTGTTATCAAGTCTATACACCCTCACTTCAAATTTCAACTGTATACCAATTAAAATTTATTCGCAGAATAGGTACTAAACTTGCTTAGTGCTTAATCAATATGTGCTAATTTGCTGCTATAAATATATTATATTCTAGCAAACCTGGCCTGCTTCGCTGGGCGTAAGTTAAAATAAATTAAACGGTTTTAAGTATATACATTTTAATAAAATAAAAATACTACTCTTTACTACATTTTGGCCACGCGAAATCTATAATCTACAAATAGAAATACGGCGCTATCTACCGGATATCTGTGCAACTTAGATGCCAAACCGCCATCTATTAGGATTTTATAGAACTAACCGATAAATACACATGAAAGTCGTATAATAAACATTTAATTTGAAATAAAATAATATTGCGACTATAATATATTAAAATGTAAGCTATCCTATCTTTCAAATTGGATCAAACTGCACACGATGTGCAAATTTGATTAAAATCGTTTAAGTAGTTTAGGAGTCTATCGCCAACAAACAACTTGACACGTAATTTATATAATATATTAGATATAAGCTATCCTACCTTTCAAGTTCTATCAAACTGCACATTGAGTGCAAATTTGATTAAAATCGGTTAAGTAGTTTAGGAGTCCATCGCGAACAAACAACGTGACACGTAATTTATATAAGATGTAAACTATCCTATCTTTCAAGTTGGATCAAACTGCACACGGTGTGCAAATTTGATTAAAATCGGTTAAGTAGTTTAGGAGTCTATCGCGAACAAACAACGTGACACGTGATGTATATATATAAGAATATACATTCGAATGTTCGAACTTATTTAAATAATTATCTAAGGGCCAGTTTCACCAGTTTCTGATAAAGTTTCAGTTAGTAATCTGCCACTTAACACTAACTAACAGATAACGGTTGCTGATATATTTTTTCTGTTTCACCATTAAACTACCTGATAAACTAACCAGCAGATACATTACAAGCCACTTGCTATTTTACAGAACGGCATCGTCGCTTTTTTGCGTTTCATTACACAGATGCATATGATCGCTATTTAAAATCTAGTTTGAAAACTAAAATATTTTAATTATTTTTTTATTTAAAATAAGATTTAAAATATGAATTTAAAATAAGACATTTTACTTTTTAATGTTCTTGAATATAATTTTGTTATAATTTGATGAAAAGTAATTAAATCGATGGTAAATGTTATTATGATTACAAGTCTGCGTTCCAAATGTAATTAGCGTAAAATGAACCCACGGATGTCATAATTATTTCGACTTTCGCGCTTTTTTGTTGTATGTTATATTTAATAGACGCTTGATTAGAACAAAAAGTTGAAACTGAGCTATTAATTTCACTTGTAGAAAATAAAAAAAATATTATTGAAAATAAAATCGATCAATCGATGACTCCAACGACCCTAGGAAATCTTGCAATTTCATAAAAACCTAGTGATATGTCCTCTGCATTTGTGGGGAATTTCACATACAAAGGTCTCAATTTGGCGATTGCTTCAGAAACCTTGGGTATGATTCTGCAAGCTGACACTTTGCTTACTCCACCGAAATCACCACATACAATCAAAAACGTTCCCGTTGCAAAATAGCGTAGAGTTATAAGCAATCGTTGCATTATTGAAATTATCAAAAGTCTATTAAATAAGTAAATCATGAAGATCATTGAAAAATATTACCTACTATCTACTTACCAGTCGGTTGTAGTCTTTATATCAATTTCTATTAACGTATATTCAAACAAATCTATCTTGTGGCTGCAGACTACTATAACCAGTATGATATTATTTATTACCAAAAATAAATGACAGATATTTTTATTCGCGCCCTCCATTCGAATCATTTTAGTTATCTACCAGATACCACCTTTAACGGCCACTTGATTCGGCTGATAAATTACCGGCCACTTTAACTGCTAGATACCACTATTCAAGACTTGTGAAACCGAAATTTGTAGTTCATCCGTCAGATAAGTTCCGGATACGCTGTCAGGGACTTTATCAGAAACTGGTGAAACTGGCATTTAATCTTTTAATTTATACTGTTGATACTTATGAATATAAAAATACCTAATAGAAAAATATTCGTAAATCTTATGAAAATTCTATGATCGCCATATTTCACTTTAATCGACAAAATTATAATAATCAAAAAAAAATACTGATATTTATACAAACATTGTATGTTTCAATATTTTGTAGAATGCCTCCCAAGAATACAGAAGACACATAGAAGATAGAAATCAACAACTAGAACAGAAGAAAAAAGAAAGAAAGCAGACGATGGAAAGAGTAAAAAGAACGGCTTATAGTGAATTAAGAAGAAACTTTGATTGTGCTAACGAAGAGATGAGACGTCAGATTGAATACCAACACGCATTGACCAGTCAAATACGAGATAATGACAAAATTATAGTAAGTTCCTAATATTGCAATTTGTAATTGGAAAGCTGCTAAGCTATATAAAGATATAAAAAAAAAAATTTATATTTCCCTACATAGATTTTTATGACGCAAGTTAAATATCTTCAAAACAGGTAAGTAATGTTATAAGTAACATTCCTAAATCTTTTGTAAATAATAATATTTAGGTTAAATCGTACGATATACTACGATAACCTTATGAATTAAAAACATCTATCGTTTTTGTTATTTCAATAAAAAATACTAACATTGAATTTTAGGAAATGGAATTAAACGAAATTGAAGAAAAACAGCGCGCGTTCACGAAAGAGTCGATTATGTTTAAAGACGCGATGAAAGATAAAATGAAGCAACCGTCTTGGTAAATATACATTTGATAGCCTAGTATAAATATATAAAAATATTCAGGTACAAAATATAGATTTGTTTTTGGGTCAATAAATACTCCATTTAGGACACATTAACAAAATGTTGGTATCCTAGATTCTTCGAGGGACTGTAATTTGTAACAACTAACACCTTCATTCCTTCGCAATATTGACGCGACTTTTATAGGTAGTAGGTACTATAACAACGCAGCCAAGCTCTAGCTGCATATAGGCAATAGGGCCTCAGATCTAGAGATAATGGATTCAAGTTCCGTGTGAAATTTGCGCAGTTAGCTAGTATTATTTTAAGAACTGTGGCCAACACTGTAGCTAAAATAATATTTATTATTATACAATATTTTCATAAATATTTTCATTTTCACAAACATTTTCATAGTTTTATTTAATTTTTTCTTTATTGACCGTCTTCAAAAAGGAGGAGGTTATATGTTTCGTTGTATATATTTTTTTTATGTATGTTCGCCGATTTCTCCGCCGTCTGTGGGCCAATTTCAAAAAAAAATTATTTGTTTGGTAGGGTATAGCTCCGAGGGGGTCCCATTGTCACAAAGTCAGGATCTTATCATGGAATCCCAGAGAAATCGAAGGCAACTCTCGAAATTTACAGGCACCTATTATGTTTTTGATATATTTTCTAAAACCGATAAAGCTTTTACGTATGAAAATCATCATCTCATGTGGATGAGCTGATGATGGAAGGTAAAATTCCTCAACAGTTGTTTTTTATGTGTTTTCATCGATTTCTCCGTGAATTGTGGGCCGATTATAAAAATGTCTTTTTTGTTCGGTAGGGTACCTATACATTCAAGATGTTCTCATTGTCACCAAGACAGCATCTGATCCTAGAGAAATCGAGAGCAACCCTTAAATTTTATCAGCACTGGTTATATTTTTCATATATTTTCTAAAGCTGTCCAAGAATTTGTGATTATGTAAGGTATATCTCCACAACGGTTAAGAGTTGAAAGAAAATTCTTTTAATATTATACGTACCTATGAACTGATAGTCGTATTCCTTCAGAATTTTAGGTTGATTGATAATAGAAGGTAAATCTTATTAACGTCTACGAGTTACGTGGAAAAATAGACGTGGACAAATCTCGATTAACTATTGTCGTTCACTTCAAAATTTCGCTGACTTATTGGAGCAGTAGTTTAGTTAGCCTACCAATATTATATTTAAACATAATATCTAATTTCCACAAAAAAATTAAAAATAAATTATATTTTAACAAAAATGAAAACCAATTTCAAAACGTTACAAATCGAAACTAAAAAGAAAAAAAATAATTTTAATTACTACTTAGTTATTGTTGGAGTCGGTGCCAGCGAAAGCAAAATAATCTTAATACAATTTAATTAATGTATCAATTTGTAAATATAATCAAAATATCCGTTCGAAAGTTCATTTTGCAAAGGCAGGATAAAACTGTCCTTCTTGGCTGGCACCGCTTTTCATTTTTGTTCATTTAAAGAATATACTTAAATATTTAATAATAGCTTACTACCACACGTAAATATACATGTTTATTGACGAAGTTGATTAATATTAGTACTATTATAACATTATTATGACTTAAAAATTTTTTCCAGCGAAAACCCCGTTCATCCTTTTAAAAAAAAAATGCAGGCGCAAGAAACAAGTTCTACACTATCACTGCCACTCATAAATAAATATGGATAATAAATTATGATTAGAATTAATAATTCATAAAAATTGCTAATCTATTTAATAAATGTGTTAATATTCAAAAACCTTTTCGCATATTATTTTACCATGCCATTTTTTTATAAGCCAAATAGCCTTTCCCGCGGCTTCGCTCGCGTTCTAAAGGTTGGAAACCACAGATTAAGTATTAGTTACTACGTAATCAAAGAGAATGTAAAACCTATACGTAATTGGAAACCAAATGACAATGAGAATGACTCGCAGAGCTACCGGCGCCCCTCCCCATCACGACCACCCATCTTGTACACGGTAATCATTATTTTGTTGCGGAGTTATGTTAAAACTACGATATCTCGTAAGATATTCGTTAACATCAAATGATGCCAGGTGCAATTTTGTTCATAATTAAATACATGTGATGAGTAACTTATTTATTTAAGTAAGGATTAAGGTTATTGTTTTATTTAATTATACTTTGTAATTCGCACAAAAAGTTCACATTACAGTAGTGACATCTCTTTACCTTTTTCGTTAATGGAACGTCATGATCATCACCTCTCAGAGTGGCCCCTCCGCCACCGAAAGGAAAAGTGAACTGGGAACTCTTCTCCACAATAATGTCAGAAGCTGCTCCTTCGAGAGGCGAATCGCTCGAGGACCCAGCTAACATCGACAGTCTGGCAACCCACCTCGCAGAAGCCATCACCCGAGCCATTTCGGAAGCCACAATCCCGGCCAACACCGGTCGTAGACTTCCTCCTCCCACGCCATCCCTTCGCCGTCTACTGGAGGACAAGCGGCGAACACGCAGGTTATGGCAGGTTACGAGAGACCCCAGAATCAGAAGTCGCTTGAACGGCCTCATCGAGGACATAAAACGAGAACTGGACGACTCCGCCGCCGACAGCTGGCAACAAAGACTCGACGAAGCCCATGACGACCAGTCGTCCTTATATCGCCTGTGTCGTCAAATCACAAAGAAACCGCCGCCCACAAGACCTCTATTACACACCGACGGGACTCGGCGCTACGAAGCCTCGGAGAGAGCTGAGATCTTTGCCGACTACCTGGAAAAGCAGTTCTCTCCTAACGACGGCAACGACACGGCCTTTTATCTGTCAACAGAGACGGCCGTGGGGGAGTTCTTGCAATCGCCTCCGCCAACCCACGAAACGCCAGTCTTCACCACACCTTCTCAAGTGAAGAAAGAAATAGCCCGATTGAAGCCACGTAAAGCACCGGGGCCCGACGGTGTAACCAACAGCGCTCTTCGCCACTTACCTCGCCAGGCCGTCGCTATTTTAGTAAGGCTATTCAACGCCGCCCTCAGGACCGGCCATTTCCCGTCTCCGTGGAAAGAAGGCTCTGTAATAATGCTTCTGAAACAGGGGAAAAGCATTCAGCTCCCTCAAAGTTATCGCCCCATCACTCTCCTTTCTGCAATATCCAAGCTGTTCGAGAGGCTTCTCCTTCCACATCTGCAAGCGCACATTCAGCCTCGCTCCGAACAGTTTGGGTTCCGCAGCGGGCACTCCACGACCCTCCAGATCGCTCGAGTGCTTCACCACGCAGCCGCAGCCCTCAACAAAAAGGAAAAGGTAATTGCCACATTCCTGGACATCGAAAAGGCATTCGACAGGGTGTGGCACGACGGCCTCATCGCTAAACTTATGGACACCACAACACCTAGGCGCATCCTACCACTAGTGGCATCATTTCTGCGAGGGCGGAAATTCCGAGTCCGCGTGGAAAAATGTTACTCGTCCATGAAGAACATCAAAGCAGGAGTACCGCAGGGCAGCGTACTCTCGCCCTGCCTCTACGCATTATACACAGACGACATCCCAGTTGCTGCCGGCGCAACCCTCGCGCTCTTTGCGGACGACGTGGCTTTTCTAACCTCTTCCCTCTCGGCCACGCACGCAGCAGTGAAAATGCAGAGAGCTTTGGACGCCCTCCCAGCTTGGCTGGACCGCTGGAGACTGTCGGTCAACGTCTCGAAGACACAGGCAGTCTCCATGGGCCACTCTATTCGCCTCCCGCCTCAGCTGACACTCTATTCCTCGCAGATCCCGTGGACGCCTTGCGCGAAGTACCTCGGCGTTCTAATCGACCGTGCGCTCTACCTGAAGAATCATGTCTCGGCGGCCACGAACAGCGCGAAAGCGGCGATGGCGCAGCTACGCCCGCTCCTCCAATCAACCCTGCCCCTGCGTACGAAAATAGGGCTATATAAAACGTACGTTAGACCCCGGCTGACATACGCTGGCCCGGCGTGGTACGCGCTCACATCTGCAACACAGAGGAGAAGACTACAGGTTGTGCAGAACACGGCCCTAAGAAGAATCGTCAATGCTCCTCGGTACGTGAGGAACGCCACTATTCAGCGTGACTTACGTATCGAAAGCATTGACGACCACATCCGCAGTCTAGCAAGAGGGACACTAGAAAAGGCGGACAGATCTACCTACCACCACATCAGGGACATAGCTCCCTGGCACACACGCCCACCAGACAGATTCGCGCTCCCCAGGGACCTCCTGGACCCCGAGGACGCCGGAGTCGCCGCAACAGCCGGTCGCTGATCGTCTAGCTGGGCCTCCCTCAGGGTAACTGAGGGTCTCACCTGGCTGGGCTGATCGCCCGTGCGGCAACTCCTCTACTCCGACGCCTAAAGGGTCCCGGCAGGACCCCCCAGGGACGCGCCCATATTAGTGGGCGGCGGAAGAACCCACGGCCAGAGGGCTATGCCCTGAAGCCGTCACCCCACTCCCCTTGCGGGGTTTGTGAGAAGACCACGGGTCGTTAGAGTATATAATATGTTCTGTGGTCATGATATAAAAATGAATGAGGTGTTTCGAATTTCGATCACGGTCTAGAAAAAAGGTCTAACATCAAGAGTAGTAGGTACGTCGGTTTATCGTGACAATAGTTTCCATTTACGGCCGTAGCGTGACAACAGAATGGGGTGCTATGCAAGATAGAATATTCTTCTGTCTCTTTTTTATCCCACGTTTATTAGTTTTTCATAAATACGGAAATACCATTTGATTGCCACTTAAACGGCGTGCCACAGCCCCACAGATTAAGGAGACTACGCGGCGTGCGCACTGCGCAGTGCTCACTGCGCAGGTCCAATGGATAGCAATGCTGTACAGCGGTGTTGACGCGAAGCTTGGATGTTGTCAGACAAATCGTACAAATCTCTTACTACTGAAATTGAACTTGTTGCTAGACCTAGTTTGGATATTTCGTATTCAAATCCTATCTTTAATTCAAAATAAAATACATTTAATTTAATTTATTTTAATTAAATGCAAATCTGAATTAAATTTATTATTATTATTATTATTATTAATAAAGTGTTCAAAATAGTTATAATTTATATAATATTTATTATTCATTATCTATACTAATATTATAAAGAAGTAAAGTTTGTTTATTTGTTAAATTGTAAGGGGTAATCTCGGGATCTACTGAACCGATTTTAAAAATTCTTTCACCAATAGAAAGCCACATTATTGCTGAGTGTCATAGGTTATATAAAAAACCGAAAAATAACAAGGCTTTTACGTGGTAGTCCGCTTTGCAAAGTGAATCGGAGAAAAAACGGTCGAATGAAAGCGTTTCTTAAGAACGCTGCCTTAACTATGAAAGATATATTTTTGAGTTCTAGAGAAAAGATGTGGAGCTTAAAAATGCCTACAAAAAGTCATTAACGACAGCATATGTCTAACTTTTATATTTAAGTGACGAAAAGTAGTTTTTTTAATATTAGTATAGATAATTTAATTTTAAATTTTTCATATTAATAAAATAATTTAAATTATTTAAACACTCTGTACTAAAAAAGGATTAAAAACATTATGCCCAACGAAGTGGGCACGGGTCAGCTAGTCTTAAATATTTATAGTAAACATTTTGAAAACATCTGACTGAAGCATAAACAAGACGCACTTGCTCTAAAGACAAGTAGGCAATTAGACAATAGACATCTATGGTACCTACCTACCTAATACCATAGTAAAAAGAATGACAAAGTAGGGTAAGTTCGGCCCAATCCGCGATATAATTACCTGTCATAGTTACCATAGTTGCCTGTCACAGGGTTGTCACTGTAGCTAAATTTTAATTCAGTGCTCAGAAATTGGCATTGGGCCGGGAAGTGTGTTATTAAAAAATATTTATTATTTATATATATTTAAGAATGTAAAACATTTTATTTCTACATGTTTATGATTATTTTTATTAGGCCTGTAGTTACTTGTTAAACTGATATATCAGTAGAAAATAGTATTAAAAATATTTGGTTGTTAGAAAATAAATCCTTTAATTTCTTGCGTTTACAAAAACATAAATATGCTATTAGTAACAATTAAAAAAAATGAAAAGCATAATATGTATATTAATAAAATCATATCACATCCTATTAAAATAATAAACTAATACAACAAAAATAAAAGTGCCTACATAAGTATTTCATCATCAAGTATAAATTATATGCTAGAATAAGTGATTTGATTACCTTTCCTGTTCAGTACGTAATCTGAACAAAGACAACTCTGGAATCGATGAAGAATTTAGACACCCAGCACACAGCAATAAGTTGTTCTACGAATATCACACATTTTTCATATAGTGAAAAGCCGTGACGCGCGAAACTTGTGCGGCGTCAGCCTTGACTGGCACACTGATAAACGGTTCGAGATATTGTTTGAGTGTGCGTGCGACAACGTAAAGATACTATGACGCACACATACAAGCCGCGCGCAGTGCGTTTGTATGAAGTTGCCCTACTTTGTCATTCTTTTTACTATGCTAATACCTATTTTGAATTTGAACTAGGTATTTCAACTTTCAAACAATTGAATGAAATAACTTTTTAATTACTTGAAAGTTATATTATGAGCTTTAAGAAGTGTTTAATTAATAAATTTTTTATATAATATTCTAAGAATATTTTTTACCGGTGACTTATATTTATGAGGGTATTTAATAAAATTGGGATAACTTTTGTTTTAAAATGTGATCAAGTTGAAGTTTACAATTGGTAGGTGTACGTAATCGGTTTACACGTGCTTTTATTTTTAGAACAATGGAAGATGAAAATTTATCTTTACGACGCTTACAAAATAGTAATTACAGATCTTTACAACAATTAGCCAAATCTTTAAAGTTACCTTCTAACTTTAAGGTAAGTTTTAATAAAAGTAATACAATATGCTTTATAATGTAAGAGAAATAATAGCCTAATATTTCTAGTAGTTTTAAATGTTTTTAATTTATTTTTCATATGAAGTTTATTTATGTAATGTAATATCAACAAACATTTCTCTATTTAATTATCGGCACGAAAATTTCTATTGCAGAGAACCTATTTAATAGATCTTATTCAGGCTAAAAAGTTTAAATCTAAAACCGAAGTAAACAGTATAATACGTAAAGTAAAACTAGAACGACTACAAACATCGAAAACTAAAAGGGAATCTCGAAGAAGTAGATTGCAGGTATATGTTGCACTTACCATTTAAATACCTATTGTATTCATAATAATATATAATTACTACAAAATATAGTACTCACTTTATTGTGATCATTGAACTTTTTTGTTAAATATGTACTTTCGCAAAAAATTTACATTTACCTACATTACTTTATTACAAAAAGAAATGTGCATGCAATGATTTTAAGTAAATTTGTAAAAAAATGTGAAATAAATTAAAAAAACCCTTTAGAGATAGTCCAAACAATCCAATTAAAAAAAGAGTAAGTCATTCTTAGAAGTATTTAACCAACGATCTAATAATTTATTACAGCTTTATTACATTTTTAATGTATAATGAATAACATATTTCAGTATACTGAACCTTCAACTAGTAGAAGCTTGTCTCCACCAATAAGTCACACCCCTAAGCGTCAAGGCCATGTGCGTATATCCTACACTGAACCCTATCCTAAGAGAAATTTAATGAAAAATATAAATCAAAATCTGCTACCTAGTGACAGGGTGTTAAGAAGTTTTAATATGAAAACTGTCAAACCAAATTATGCCCTATTGAGTGGCCAAGAAATTAAACCGCAGGCAAATTCTAGAGAAACAATAGTTACAAATACAGATTTTCCACAGATTAATAAAGAAATAAAGACGGCAAAATGTGTTGTTAAAAAACATAAGCCTAAAACATTGCATTATACCTTGAAGAGGTCTCTTATGTTGACACAAAGCACAGTAAGTATTATGATTTTTATAAATATTAAAGAAGTTATTTTGGATTTCACTTTTTTATTAAGTGGCACTAAAATTTGTTGCATTGTAATATATAAAATTTACTGTGATTCTATTTCTTATAGTTTTTATACTGACAGTCATCTATTCTATGAACAAATAACTTAGGTACCACCATAGGTGCATAGGGTTGGCATGAATAAATCGTTTTTATTTAAGTTATGATTTATATCAAATGAAATTTTCAATAATCAATGATTCAATCAAAAATGTTTAATTTCACTTTCTTTCACAGAAATCAACATAAAAAAACATTTAAAAATTACAATTAATCATAGTCATTTTAATCTGAGAAATCAATATCATTATTAAAATATTTCATTAAAATAAACTAGTTTTCCATTTGGTTCCAATCCTTTTCAATTCCCAATTGGTTTGTTAATTTGCTCTGATTTCAAATCTGAAACTTGTAGGGGTCTATGTGAATAGAGCGTAGTTAGATTTGATTAATATTAAAAAAATTTAGTGTGCTTTGTTGCTTAATATTTAACTTTAAATAAATACTCATTCAATTTATATTTTTAACATTTTAATTTTCTTAAAACATATATTTTATATTGATCAAATTAATATTTAATTAAATTGTACCATATAAAAGTTTAATATCACTTAAACAAGTTATATTTTAAATTCTTTATTATAACACAATATACATATTTTTATAATAGCAACATACATACATAATATTATTTAACAGATATTATTAAAAAATGTAATAATTATAATAATATTAGTTAAAAATAAGTTATATATAAATTATAGAAACCTTAAATTAAACCTTATATTTCCATATTTATAATATAATTTTTAAATGAAAATGTGTAGAATTAAAATATGCATATAATTTTACTTTAATGCCATTGTTTTTTTTTGTTGTAAATTGTGGGTAGGCACTGTTTGTAAAAAGTATACATATAAATTATAAACCTCTGAGACGTCAAATACTTTAGTATCTCCTGTGACCGTGTGCTCTGTAAAGAATTCGAAGCGTTGGGATCCAAAAATCTAAATTAATTCGCGACACAATCCGAAAAGATAGTTTCATTCATAATGTCAAATATTCGTGTAAACGCATTTTCATCCTCTCAAACAGACCTTGAATTTATTTTTTACACTTGATGCATATAGCCCAGTTTTGGTTGTGCTTTTTTCTGTGAAATGTTCCCAAGTCCGATCTCTTTGGTGAGGCATTATATTTATAACTAGCCTTTCCCGCGGCTTCAGTCGCGTTCTAAAGGCTAGAAACCAAATTTTTTCGGCGTTCGTAGCTACCGGCGTTCCTCATCATTATTTTGTTGCGGAGTTATGTTATAACTATGGTATCTCGTAAGATACTTATTGAAATCAAATGATGCCAAAAGCAATTTTGTTCAAAATTAAATACTTGTGATGAGTAACTTATTTATTTAGTGTAAGGATTAATACCATATTTTATAAAACACCTTCGCAAATAATGCATTAACTTAAAACAAATTTAATTAACTCGCTATAACCTTTATGGTTATAGCGAGTCAACCTTAAAAGATAAACATATAATGGTATCGCGGACTTTATTTTTGAACTTTTGAAGGGGAACATTTCTTTTTCTTCTTATACATGATTTTTGCATAACTTTAACCGTTTTCGCAGCGTATGCGACGAAATCTCTCAAAAGAAATATATTTCTCCCGTTTTTGCAACCTTTTTTATTGATGCTCTGCTCCTATTGGTCGTATCATGATGTAATATAGCATATAACCTTTCTCGATAAACGGACTATCCAACACATACACACACAAAACATGTCATACAAAAGGGATATCCCCGCGCTGAGTCCGCGCAATCCCTTAGAGTGCGTTCCATTTTACGCAAAAATATAGTAGAATTAAATAATTAAATGAAAAAATAAAAAAAATCGTGATTAATTAGGTTTTTTTTAAAAACGTACTTTATTAAAAAAAATTAAATCATGATTTTTCCAACCCTGGCTGGTATATGCATAAGTTGTTATAATCTTAATACATGTCTAAAAAATTACAAGCTTTTCATCTCATATAGTACAATAAGTAAATAAAAAATTGAAATGTGTATGTAATACGCATTCAAAAATGAGCCAGCATACTGTATTGTTAAAGAAGTAAGCCGATAATTTGCTTACATATTCATTTAAAAGCAATTGTGTAACCTTATAGCATCTCATACCATTTTTTCTTCACTTACACGGTTGACAAACTATGACACCACAAGAAGTTGCTGCCAAGGCAAATCTTACAGCCAAGGGGTTATACCTTCGATTCACTCTGCTATAAAACAATTGCCAGGATCAAGCAACCACAATAATCAATTTACATTTCAGGACTTGCTAAATAACCCAACTAAGCGTCAGAGAACACTAAGTGGTATACACCCAATAACACCAGAAACAATTACTAGAGACCTTCATAGCACAGATAGCGTGTGTTTACGAAAAATGGACGGTAGTATAACAAAAATTAGTGCTATAGTTCAAAAAAGAAACAATATCGTGCCACGACCGAAGAACAACTATAGAAATGCCGAAACACAAATACCAAATGTTGTAAATACTATAGACGATACATTCACTAATCTTCTACCTGTCAGCAGTGTTAATAATAATTATATACTAAATGAATACCCGAATATGTCGAGTGTTGATAATATGACCAATGAAAATCCTCAAATGTCAATTGAGAATAGTTTAAATAATAATTTGGATATATACACCGATTATTATCATAAGAAAATACGATCAGAACAAGTAAGAAGTCAGAAGTTAATGGAAATGCAGGAGAATGATAGATTGCCGAGAATCAATGATGTATTTACTAAATTCAATAATGTAAATAAAGTTGATTTGACTCAGCCGTCGTATGTGCATGCTAGTACTGAATCAGAAAGAAGTAAGTGTTCGTTATAACCGACTTTAACAAAGTAGATTAAAAAAGTCTGAGAATATCTCTTCAGTGTCTGGTTATAAATGTTCATTGTATTCAGCCCTTTTAATGTTCCACTGCTGGGGGTTGGCCTCCTTTCAATAAGAGGGGTATCAGGCCATAATCCCACACGCTGGCTTAGTGCAGGCGAACTTCACACTGGGTTACAACTGTTTTATAAAGTTCATTAAAAAAATTATAAACATATTTTATTTTTTGATCGAGTTAAACTTCGATCAACTTCGCGAGTAGTGTAGTACTTGTACGAAATAGTAATATTTAGTAACTAACTGCCTCGGTGGTGTGGTTCTGGGTTCGAGTCCCAGGTCGGACGTAATATATATTCCTTTAATGAAATTCCAGGTCAAAATCATCCCGTATACACACACAGAGAGCAGTACAACACGATAATGCTAGAAACAGTGTACAACTTCAAAAGCCAAATGTTGATACATGCACCGCTACTCCAAGTAACGCGCGTATACAACTCTAGGATATACAACTCTTGTATATACTCTGTTGGATGTAGTAGCACATTCGAGACTAGAGTTGTTAACGCGACTCCTACAGTTATTACGCCGTAAGTATTTGTAATTTATTGGACTTTTCTACTAATATTAAAATGCGAATGTATGATTGTTTTTCTCACAACCGATTTTGATGAAACTTCTAGGCTTGCACTTCAGAGTAAAAATAGATTGACTGCTTGTAGGAAAATGATAGTTAAGATATAGATAAGATAATGATAACTAGTCGACATTTGTTTGTATGTTTGTGTTATATTTATTACTGCTTCACTTTGAAATGGCTGGACAAATTTTTTATTGAAATTTAGTATACTATGAGTGTTTTATCATCTATATATTTTCGGTAATCTTAATTCGTAAGTTGGATAACTTCGTCTTAATTTTTTTAATCCTCCTAAAACAAAAAAAAGGTTTTCTTTGAAATGTAATGTTTTCCAATTTCATAGTATTATTGAAATAATAACGTTTTTAGTGTCCCCTGAAAAGTGTACTTAAACGGAGTTAGCATATTTGTAAATAAGGTATCAATATATGAGCGGATTTAATGTTTGCTTCACTCGAGTGTGCCTAAATATGTTTTATATTTAATGACATCATGTTATATTTCTTTAAATTAGACATACTTTTAGGAAAAAAATATTTCATACATATAATGAAAGTCCTTACAATCTATTGATCATAATTATTAATTATTATCATTATTACATTATAAATATTCAGAACATCATTTGCTATTGCTTTATTTACTTCAATAATGGGTAATAATAAATGTAAGATTTAAAAAAATGTGTGCTTCCTTAAAAACTGGACTAAGCTTTTTCATATCTTGCCATTTACTCTTAAAATCTGGTTTGCGTGTGTTCATAATTCTTATCTTTATTCTTCCTTCTCGTCTTCTCTTCTTATCCCTTTGGAACGGCTTGAACGATTTTAATGTATTTTTTTGTGTTCTCAAGGGAGCACTTTATCATATCTCAGCTAAAATAGGACCCGGTAGTTGGCGCTGTTACCAATATCCAAATTTCTTCTAATTGCCAACCAATAACGTCCCTACCGGGTACTTATTTAATATATTTGCTTCACATCACTTTGCACTCGCTTGTTTGCTTGCATGTTTGTTGCCTGCAGAAATGCACAGCCTTCCACTGTTGTACCCATCGAATATTTACCACGTAAGTGCTTTTTTAACTAATTTGCTAACCATTTTTTGTTTTTATTTGTTTGTATTAACGTTTGTAATTTAATTGAAGATGCATTCATTATATATTTGAAGTATATCTTATATCTTATAAGAAAAAAATAAAATAATATGTTAAATTAAGTGATTTAAAATGGCTGCTTTTTAGAATAAAAATAAAGTTTTTTTTGCATAATATGATTAGTGCGTCGTTACTTCATTGCCTCGATTCATATGCTAATATTACAAAGATGAAGAAGAAGAAGAAGAAGAAGAGTTTGTTTGTTTGGTTGAATGCGCTTATGTTAGGAACTAGTGGTTTGATTTGAAAAATTCTTAGTGTTGAAGAACCAGTTTATCGATTTATAGGCTATATAACTTCACACAATATACTGTCTTTAAAACGCGGATGGAGCCACGGGAAATTATGGTTAATAATGTAAATGATGCAAATATAAAAATATCTTTATAAAAGGTATGGAAAATATATATTATGCAAAGTATGATGTACCAAAATTCCTGAAACAAAATAATACCTAAATTGTTCATATTTTTTAAGGACCCCATTTTGATATTAACCCTCCCTGCGTGTTCCTTGGTTTCACGCCCGGCTGTATTGCCGGCTACTGAGCCCAAACCACGACGACTACCTAGTATCCGTATCATAAGCATCGTAGCTTACCACGAAACTAGATGGCGTGGTGTGTAATAATGTCCCAAAATATTTATTTATTAAAAGTCAACTCGGAGTGAAACCCTGTGACTTGGACCACCATTTGGAACCACGGTTCTATTTTATCTCTAAAACGAATTAAAGTCGATTTTAATTAATATTTTTAGCCTTCGAAGTGGATAATAACCGATATCCAGATTTCGACCCACGTTCGAATGAATGTCTACAATTTCCCGAACAAAACCAAAGAAGAAACTATTTTAATAATGAAGGTAAGAAGAATGAACTAACACTATTATATTAAAAAAAAATATAAAAAAAATGTTAAACCTCATAATGGGAGCTATATTCTATAACCATATGTAACTTTTTGTAGCATTTTATATTTTGGCTCAAGTCTCATATTATAATCTCACTAGGGACTCACCCTCGCTACAATACATTATTTTGATCTATCTTCTAGGGTTCAGCCAGCGTTAGCAATGTAAGCGAAAAAAATGACATTACATTAGAAACCTCTAAAATGATCAGTTTCTCTATTATATTATCCATGTATTATACATATAAACCTCTTGAATCACTCTATCTATCTACTCGCTAGTGTATTTGAATTTCTCTTAAAAATGCAGGTTTCTTCATGATGTTTTCCTTCTCCGTAAAGCAAGTGTTCAATAATGATAGAAATGAATTGCACGTGAAAATATCAAAGATGCGAGACTCTGGATGTGTCTAAAAGCTGTAGGAAATAAAATTCTTTTAATAGTTCTTTAATATTTCGATTTCTTTAAAAGTTTGTTTTCTTATGAATAATTTTATTTTCATAACTTATATTACAGATTTGAATACATCAGTGTCGTCTTTACACACGTCTCAAGGCCCCAGCACTGCGACTATTCCGGAGATGGTAGACGATGCTTTAGAACTTATAATTCAAGATGGAGTAAGTAATGTATGATTTGTATGATTTTTGCAATTATTATTTGGTGTAAATACGTTTTTATTATTACCATTTTGTTTTTTTAAGTATGGCGCATGATGAAATTAGTATGCATAGAAAATTTAAACAAACTACTAATTATAGTGCCTAAATATGTCACGTTTTTACATTATCTATCTATATAAATAAAATGATAGAGGTCTACAGTTGTGCGCGCATCACGGAAAACTACTGGATAGATTTCAATGAAACTTTCTAAGTTTTATTTCTTAGACACTTGGCCCTTATCAAAAAAAGTGATTGCGATATCTTCATTTAGTAAAAAGTAATTAAAGTTTCAAGAAACAACGATTTGTATATGCACTGCGTGTTCAGTGATGTATGTTTCCTTCTCGCGGAGTAGTGGGGCAAGCGGCGTAGCGCGCATGCGGAAAACTTTGTTAATATTTCAAGCAACGCGGACGAAGTCGCGGGTATCAGCTAGTTTATAATAATTGCCGATTTTGGAGTTCCATAGCCAACAAGGAACCTTTATAGTTTTGTCATGTCCACCCGTTAAGCTGTAATTTGGAATGTATATTAATCGCACCATTATTATCTATTTATAATACTTTTTTTTAGGATTATATGGAATCAATTGACATGGATTTACGAGTTCAATGTATTATGTGCTCTTGGACGGGACCCAAAACGTTACTAGAATATCATGTTAGAAAGGCATGTATTTTTTTATATTCATTTTAACAATATTTAATTTTTTCTCTTTTTCTTGTCACATTATAAAGTTTCGTACGGATGGTTTTTAATAGGTAACAGAAAAGCCAGTACTACTTAAACCCAACACACCTCCGTTATTTAGAAATACAAAACAAAATATTTTTCATGTTTACTTATAAGCCATGAGCATATTATTTATAGAAATCCTATTGATTATATGCTTTGAATCATATTTTATTTGATAAAATATAATCTTTGTCCGGTGATCAGATAAGCGAAGGGCGCTCTTACTTGGGATCTTAGACTATAATAAAGGTTGTCGTCCACAGGAGCACGAGTGCGCGGAGCTGCGACCGGCTGGGTTGCCAGACTTCACTGAGCTTTAATCCACTATAAGGTAAATGCGTTGGTCAGAGTATCACTATCAGTACCCATATTCTGATATCCATCATAATATAGCTAGCTATAGATTAAAATATATCACTACACATTATAAAACAAAGTCCTTAGCCTGTCTGTTCACAATAAACTCAAGAACTACTGCACAGATTTTCATGCTGTTTTCTCCAATAGATAGAGTGGTTCTCGAGAAAGGTTTTATTATATACTAGCGGACCCGACAGACGTTGTCCTGTACATAATATAGAAAATTTTTATAAACTTTTGCTTGAAATGTTTCAGTATGCATGCGCAAAACAACGTTGCCTAGCAACGACTTATTTATAATTGAATATGTCATTTATTGTGCAACTGTAAAAAAACTGATTCATTTAAAAAATACATTTTGAAGTGGACTGAATTGTGAATCTAAACCATTCTCGAAACGCACAAAACATTTCATCAAAATCGGTCCAGCCGTTTAGAAGGAGTTCAGTGACATACACACTCACAGAAGAATTATATATATAAAGATATCGCTGAACCCGCTTCGGCTTCGTTCGAACTAAATCTAGGGACGAGCCAGAGCGAAGCAGCCAGTTGCTAGTACTATATTCCTCAGATATATAGATAAGATATAAGGTTAAGGGTGTGTGCGGTATAAATAAGTAAGCAAACTCACGTTCTAAAAGTTATATTGTCCACAAGTCCACAATAAACCAAGTTCAGAAGGCACAATAGGAAAGTCTTCACAAACATATTAAGCACAGTATATAGTTACCCTGCAATAAAAGTAATAAATAAAAATAAGGCAGTGATAGCCCAGTGATGACGCACTCGCTTGGTTAACCGACTGATGTAGGTTCAAATCCATTCTAAATCTCTGGTATTTTCATGTGTGAATCATTTCTAACATGATTACCACTTGTCTTACGGTGAAGACGACGACGGGCTAAAATATCCTGATTACTGACAAGACCGGTAAAGGTACGTCCGCTTATATGTCTCATCCAGGGGTTTATTCGTTCATGGCAATAGCTTTGCGGCAGTCCCCGAGTGCCACACATTTTTTTTTATGATTTGGCATCAAAAATACATGTTGTCATCCTTCTGCAACCAATCCCTATTTTTGCCAATTGTCGAATTAACTAAACATTATTATTTTCAGTGTCTACCAACAAATGAAGAAACAAAACTCGGTTCCATAATTATACACTTATCAGGCGAATGTTGGGGCTTGCCATTTTATATATTTACGCTTTACTTAAAAACTAATATATACAATATACTCATATTTTGATTATATATGACAAAATACTCATATTTTGTCAGTAATCATTTCTTTAATATATTTTGCATGTTGTTTTTTTTATTATACTTCGTTTACTAAAGTTAAGGTGCTTCTAAACTACTACTACCCAGCAATATTATAGTACTCTCCCGGCCATATCGGCAATCATGTTTGGTATGGCCGTGTATGGCCGATATTGCCGGACGATCGCTGAGCGATCGATATTTCCCGGCCAATCCTATTGCTGTTTCAGTCGCTCTATACCGTTATGGCATAGTGTGTCCTTTTCTACGCGACTAAAGTTAGCAGTGAGTGACGCCGTAATTAATTGCTATATTCTGTGTTATTGTTGTTTTGTCAGTTGTTATGTTGCCTTGACAATAATATAATTGCAACATATTGCTCGCCCATTGTTATTATTATTAGATTATACAATATTACAGCCACATATTGCAGAAAAATATTGCCTGTTTAAGAACACCTTGTGAAATAACTTCCTTATATGTTATTTAAATTTTTTTATTTATTTTTTCCTGGGGTACCCTTAATACGTATTATTTACTACGTTTTATTAACTAATTATTACTTTATACGTAAGGGTTAAGATTTCTCAGAAATGAGATATTTTCCTACAGTAAAAAGTATTCTATATGTTGACCCGAATAATCAGTTATCACTATAACAAATATCATCAAAATCAGTTCAGTGGTTTTCTACTGATACAGTCACAGACATATAGACAATTTTTTTACAAATAATTCAAAAATTCAATTGATAATGGTTATTTTTCTTACTTAAACCTTAAATCTTTTCTACCTTAATCTTAAACCTTAAACCTTAATCTTTTTTACTTAAAGATTTTTTGGATGGTTGTGTTATATAGTTGACTTAAAATAAAAATATGTTACTTATTATGTTGTTTTTTTTAAACTAATAATGAAAATATTAACACGTTTATTTTAATTAAACAAAGTACCTTTTTCTGATTTTTAATTTGACCGATAAATTTTAGTCAAACACTTCACTTAAATAACCAAATTTACATTACGAAACGAATAGTAAATTATAGGCTAAGCTAACCAACGATTTGGATTTATATTCTAACCTCCAGACATTTAATACGTAAAATCTCAGAAAGAATCAATGCTAAATTAAAAAAAGCGAAATTTAAAACTTAGTAATAATAAAGGAAAAAGATGCAAATATTTCACGAATATAATTTTGATGTTTTCTTAACACTACTTGCTTTTGGTCAAAATAAAACTTCGAAAAAACCAATTGCTTTGTTTTCTTTTTTTAATGTCTAAGGCTACTTCTCCAAACGATAAAAAAAAGTGCGTCTGCCTGGAGAAACACTTCTTCTAAAGATATTTTTGTTCTTTAAAAATTATTTTACATTGTAGTTTGCCATTCCATACCTTGGATATTTACAAAATGATGCCTAACTTTATTTTAAGTACATTAAAAAAAATCGTAAACTGTCAAAAACTGATCGCTCTGGTGTGTCCTGACTCCAGATTTGTTAGAATTATGTTTCATAACTTTTCTTCTATTACCGAATTTTGACTGGAAAAAAGTTTATTAATTAACTAAATAATGTTTTTATTGAATCAAATTAATTTTATATAATTACACTTATTAGTTTTGCTTCAATACAAAAAGAAAGAAGTGTCCGACGTGTTTTGTTGATAGCTCTGGAACAACATGAAATCATTTGCCAATCCCAAATTATGCACTCCACTACTCCGCTCTCCACCCAGCTAGGTGTTCTAAGTCGTGTTCCTAAAGCTACAAAGGTTCGTTGTGCTCTACACTTCCGCAATTTCGATGTACGAAGGTAAGTCGTTGATAACTCTGGCTTTGGTTTTCAAAATTATTGATGGCTATGGCACATTTTTTTAAATTATTAATAAGTTGATATATAAATTGATTAGCCTAAAGTGTGTGTAGTGAGAATGTTAAAATGATGTAAAAATAAGGAATTTCTAATGTTAAAACTTTTGTCAGAATTTATAAAAATGTTACTTTTATTGACTGCTATGGCATTGATCGCTCTAGACAAAGTGGCCATAGCGATAAATATTGTAAGAAAATTTGTATCTGAGTATTAATTTCTTGTTCAAATTATATTTGTTGCATGTGTGTAGATTTATTACAAATCACTAAAATTTATATATATACATATGTAACTCCAAAACGTTTTTTTAATATTGCTCACAACTTTTAACTGGTTGCAAAAACAGATAGAATATTTATTTGAAATCAACACAATATCTTTATAGTATGAAATTGGTAAATATCCTCGCTACACGCACCACTTCCACGCGCATGCATCGCTACGATTCCTAAAAGTCTTAAACATACATTACAAGTAATAAATAGAAAAGTGTTTTTTCAGATCATAAAAATGCCTCGAAAAACTCTATCCATCGAAGAAAAGCGAGAGAAGAAGAAGTTGGCCAAGCGTCGTCGTATGGAAAAAATTAGAAGAGATCCTGATCTTTACGCTCAATGGCTAATTAAATCAAGAGATAGCTATCATAAGAAAAAAAGAACGAGGCAAAGTAGTACCAATTAGTGCCTTTACTTCAAAACAACAGAAATTAATGAGGAAAAAAGTAGGGAAAGCTCTAATAAATATAGTGAAAAAAAAGATTAGCAAAATTAGCTCAAATTCAAGAGCAACCAATCGTTTGTGATAATCGGGATGCAGAAGGGAACACAGAATGTGATCCCTTGGAAGCTTTATCAGACCATTCGCCGCTCGACATCCATAATGATAACTTAACAAAACCAATAACCAGATCTAGGGGATTATTACGCAATGTTACAAACTTATTGCAAAGTTATGAAATTCAGGGTGCAAGTGGTTCAAATATAAATGATATATCTACAGTTTGTGGAAAGTGGAAAGAAATATTTTTTTTTAATGAAGAGAAGTCTATTCCCAAAGCGAATATATTACGCGACAACAGTCTTCTTTAGATTGATTTAATATTTTAAGTTTAAATTTAGTGTATTTAATTTTGATTAAAGAGATTAAAACTAGAAATATAGTATTGGTACCATATAACAAAGAAATTGTGATAATTTTTAGTGAATAAATATATAAATGATTCTATTAGTTAAGATTTTCTATTAAAAATGATCCTATTTTCTTGAGTTTTTTTCATTTCTTGTATATTTAACAGGCTTCGACTGACATGTGATTGCTTTAACAGATTCCATTATATTTTAGTCAGTGGATGGATATGAATTTTAATATTTATATAACAGTTTTTCTATGATTCAAAATATTCTTTGATTGCTCTGGCATCAATATTGATCGCTCTGGCTACGCAAAATTTCAAACATGAATTTCTCATAAACCGCTGGTAGAAAAGGAGAGACAATAAGAAAATTAGTTTTTTATAGGCCTCCTTATTTGTAAAAAACACATTAAACTCTTTTATTATTAATAATTAAAAATCACCAGAGCGATCAACTAAATAACAGTATTTTGGAGAAGTAGCCCTAACAGCATAGAGAAAAATAATATTATACTTTTCTAACAGGCACAAATCGCAATATATGTATAAATCCTAAAAAATATTTTAATGTTTTTTTTGGAAAGGCTGGAAATTCTCCCTGACGTTTAAACGTCGAAATATTGTCATTTTTTAACTGAAATATTAGTATTGAATTAAATTAATGTTATAATAATTGACTTAATATTATATTATTATTTATAAACAATGGAAGTGCCTCGTCAAAAGATACCTAAAGACGGGCCCGGGCCGAGGGGCGTCCCGGATTGCTATTATGTAAGTATATAATAAAGTATATATGTACTTTGTTAGATTTTAGCGAATAATTCGTATTTTCGATAGTGCTACTGCTATTTTTTTTTCAAATCAAATACATGGTTACAATAATTAAAGGTTGTTTTTTCTGAAAATATGGATTTAATATGAAAGAGGTTGTTTATTATTCTTTAAAGGTATGTTTTAATTTTTGTAATGATTGTTAGGTATAAAATGTATGGAAATCCATTCGTATCCGACAACTATTTTATGTAAGTATTTGGACTTATTTTTAGACATCTCGCGTTCTAAACTCGACGTTTCGTTACGAAACATTTGTTAGAAAATTGCGAGCCGAAGAAGAGGAGCAAAGGAAAGGCGCCGAAAATAAACTCAAAGAATTGAAGGATAAACAGAATAGTGACTTCTTTATACGGTGTGATAGACGGTAGATATACTTAAATGTTTCACTAAACCTAGCAACTTTACAAATATATTTATTACTAGCATTTCCCGCGGTTCTCCCCGCGTTTAAAATATAGGAAACCTAATTAGTAGATTTTACATGTTATACTGGAGAATACGTTTCAATTGTTAGAATAAATCTCTCAGAAATTAGATATTTTCCTGCCGTAAAATATATCCTACATGTTACCTGGATAACCAGCTATCATCATACAAAATTTCATCAAAAACTGTATAGTGATTTTCTCGTAATGCTGTCACAGACAGACAGAAAATTCTAGTTACTATTTCCATTAGATTTTTCAAATGATACTTAATGTACAGATTCGAATACATTAGAATTTCATTAGTAAGCTATGTATATGTGAAATATCAGAAGTCCAAGACGGGATTCATTATTTTTATGCCTTTTCCATTTAAAAGATCACTTATAAACAACGTCGCGCGTCGTGTCGACTTATGTATGGCGTCTTACCAAGAAGATCTGAAAGCAAAACGAAAAAGGTAAAATGTTTTCTTTGTATTTTCTTATTAAGAAAATGTAGTAATGTAAACTCCACTTGTTGTCTTGTCTGGTGTGTCGGGGTTCGAGTCCCGCATTCATTTGCTGAGTACGAGTTTTTATATTTATATCTAACCCGGCCTGGTTCGCTAGGGGCGTAAGTAACCATAAATTAAACGGTTTTTATAATTTTCGAATATAATAAAAGTAGCCTAAATTATAATACTCGGTAAAAATGAGACTTGACGAGCGTCAGTAGCAGGGGGTTTTTGCAGGTAATGTCGTGTTAGTAAAAGTTATGTATATTTCAATATCTATTTAGATATTGAAATTAATTAGTAGGTACTAAATGGAGCAGAACTGGGCCTCAAGTCTGCTATAGAAATGGTGTCACATTTGTCTATCAATGACATCGAAATAACTAGTTTTTGCAATTTTGGTAGTCTACTAATTCAAGTATATCAAATAGTGTGTCACTGACACTCCAATGACACATTTGCAAATAATTGGTAGTCCCGTACATAATGATCGAGTGTAATGCGTAGTCTGTTAATATTTTGACAGTTCTAAACCTATCAATGATGTCATTGATGTGCCATTTTGCAGACGTTGCTTAAAAGCCGTGTTTGTTTGGTGTGATTTGTGAAAATTGTGAAGTTTCAAAATGTTTGGATTGAAATCGAACACATAAAGAAAAGCAATATTATAGATCGAACATTTTGAAGTTGGCCGACGCGGTTGACGCCAAGAACGCCAGCGTTCGGAGCGAAGAAACCGCCGTCGAGCCCGCCGCTTGATGAGGAGTACCATTGACCCCTTTCAGGATATTTCCGAGGTAGAATTTGTGAAAACATTTCGCCTCGGGAAGGAGACTGTTAGAGGGCTAGTGGAGGAGCTAACTCCATTTATTCCAAAACCACATCGGAATGATGGAATATCGGTGGAGACGAAGGTTAGAAAACAACTTCAATTTCATTGCTTATCACTAAAGGCATAGCTATAGTCTAAGAATACATAATAAATAAATAAATATGTTGGGACATTTTACAGAAGAATACATAATACATCATTGATATTAATGTAATATATACCTACATATTTCTGTGGCAGATTCTGGTGGCCTTAATTATGTATAAGTATTAATAATTATTATTATTCATTAACAACAATATATACTACTTTGTTACAGATATTAAAATTAAAATCAACAAGTTCTACAACAACCCTGATTTCAAGAATTTGATTTTGAGAAAGAGCGGGCTATCATGATATAAAACTATCAACAACTAGTGTAACACTTTGAGGTGTTCCAGGAGGTCCTAAGGGTACAAATTTCTTGATTAATTATCATGAATTATCATGAAAATCATGACCCTTAGCTTGTTGGTATTTCTCTCAATCGTTATTCATACTAATACTTCAGTTAAATTAATCAAAATGGTGTCTCAATAGAAAGGAATGTCACTGTAATATAAAATATATTCATCTTATCCGGTAAGATTTACATTTGGTTGTTCAGTATAAATTGTTCAAATAAATAAAAAATAAATAAAATAAAAATACTTTTATTGACTCAAAGATTACAACACAAACTTGTCAAAAGGGCCCCTGTACTAGGTGGTAACCTGTATTACTGGGGGCGCTGCTCATCCACCAAGGCTATAAAGTCAACAAAGGTTCAAATGGTTGTTTCATGCCTTAATATAATATTAGTTATTTACGGTATTGTGAACCTTTTATTTTATAAATAATCATCGTAAGACTGTATTATCTCTCAGTGAAGTAATTGCAAGTATTGATTTAACATATATATTCTTTATATTGTAAGATTCCTACTCTAAACTATGTACATCTAAGACTATATTATCTTCTAGCAATTTAACTAGAATTTTTTAAATCATTTTTAAACATATCAATTATAGTGACTTTATTTTGGAATTTCTAATATTAATAAATGTATATTGTATGTAATAAATGATGTAAATGTAATAAATGTATATTAGGTTAAATTTTAAGTAATTATGTATTCTACTCTAGAATTGTTTTTATTAATTAATTATGTTCAAAATAGTATATTATTTTTATGTCATTGTCATGGTTAATTTTTTTAACATGTAAAAATCTGTTAAATGTATAAATGTTAAAATATATAAATTTTGTTATTATTTGTTCTCAATAATTGTTAATTTAATTTTAGATTTACTAACTTAACATTACACTGCTTGCTTGCATGTATGTAAAATTTAATTTGTGGAAACTTGATTGGTCGATGTATAATTATTATTTTGCTCTGTGTTTGTATGTATTATATTGAACTGTTTGTTTCCCTAATAAATAAAATAAATAAATAAAAAAATAAATAAATAAAAAAATAAAAGACATGGTTATATTTATAGCTTGTATCAACATAATGTTATACATTTTCATTTTGTAAATCTATAATAAACTCATACAACTTGTCATTTATGGTTATTGAAATTGTTTATTTGTGTTTTATTCTAAATATGTACATCAGATTGTTTCAACTTTAGTTCAGTTCAAAAGTCAAAAGTTAGGACCACCAGACATGGTTATATTTATAAACTATGTACATCTAAGACTTCATTAACTTCTAGCAATTTAACTGCACAATAAGAATTTAAGACCACCAGACATGGTTATATTTATAAACTAGCTTGTATCAACATAATGTTATACATTTTCATTTTGTAAATCTATAATAAACTCATACAACTTGTCATTTATAATAAAATATATGGTTATTGAAATTGTTTATTTGTGTTTTATTCTAAATACATCAGATTGTTTCAACTTTAGTTCAGTTCAAAAGTCTTCGGTTTCTTCCGATTCGGACGACATATGCCGCCTGCGACGTTTCTTAAAATAATTATTCAATATATAGGATAAGATTAAATAGCATTCAGTTGGTGATTTATTGGGGCAGTCTACCGCAACAGAATTTAAAATTTGGGCGCACTCCACCCAACGCCGCTTTGCTAGACTGCGCCCTTCAATACTTCTGCTACAGTGGCCGAGCGCTAGCTCGGGCTGGCTCTCCAAAAAGTCCAGCATATAGAGAAAAGTAATATTATACGTCCAGCAATGCCGAAATTGCTTCAATATAACCATATTTAAATATTTAAAAGAACACCGATATTTTAACGACCACAAACAAATAGACCTATCAAAGAGTAATATAAGACATTGACAAAATATGTCAATTGTCAATTCGGCAGTTACAGATAAAACTTCGATAGTTACAGATAAAACTTATTTATTTTTGACGTTTTATTTTTTATATTGCATTTAAAATTTATCTTTTTGGCTTTTTATGATCATTTTAAATAATGCTTAGTCTTTAAAACATAAATTAATAAAATATATAATTAAACTTAAAAACCGTAAACCTCAATAAACGATTTTATGAACTTTTTTTGAGCTAATGGCAATACCGATGCCCTATCTACTACAATTTCAATACGATTCTTATGAACTACCATTTTAAATATAGTAGACTACGAAATTTTGGACAAATGGTAATTGAATTAAAATGCTCTCTTTCCATATTGACAAATCGTGTAAAATAGCAGACTTGAGGCCCAGTTCAATATATTTATTTTCCTTGTAGTGGTAGTACCTGAAAGTAGATTATTTTTAATTTTTATAGGGAATGACTTTATTTTTATACAATTATTTGGCAAAAGCAACCAATAATAAAACCTGAATTTAATTATTATGTCACAAAAAGACGTCGATACCAATCCACTACTTATCTATTTAACCATTTTTTTAAAATTAATACGTATATTCGTCTTTATTTTTAAGTAGGCAGGTAGATACGTTTAAAGTAAGACACATCGGTACAAGAGACTGGCAAATGGCAATAATACCAAATGAAAGCGATCTAAATCATATTGTACGTTTGTAAGAGTGCTACGTATTTCGGTTTTAATTAAATCTTTATAATACATACCCTTACCCACGAAACCAGACTAATAGACCTATACGCTCATGAAGAAGAGGTGAATATACGTAAGCTCGTAGAGCAAGCCCAAGCCGGCGCGGATGCTGTGTGGCGCGACAAGATGGACCGCCTCCAGTATCTGCTGGATAAGAGGAAGAAAGAGCACGAGGAGAAGTATAAGGATACACCTCTGTGAGTTTTTTATTGTAAAGCAATTTAAGTTTTATGTGCGTTTTCTATAAGTAAATTTTAGGTTATCAGTAGCCTATACTTGTCCAGATTATAGTCTATCAATATACTTTTCATCTAAATCAGTTCAGACGTTTTAGTTTGTGGACAAACATACTCACAAACATATTTAGTACTATAATAAAGTATGTGTATCCTGCAGCGCCTGCTTTTATATTGATGCCGATTAGGCCAAAAAATCTTAAGAGTTGTTATTAATACGTCAAATAATTTCTGAAGGCGCTAGCATATTGCAAAATAGCTCGTTTATCGAGACTCAAATCTTTTGATTTTTTCTAAATTATTACTATTAGTCGATGTTAAAAGTAAAAAATGTTGAAATAAAGTCTTGAACTTTATAAGTGTGTGAATAAAAATTAAAAAGCATGTGTGCAATTCACAATAGAAGTCAAACCTTCAAAAATGTTGGCTTCAAGATAATGAGACGAATGTGAAATTTGGGGAAAGAGGATAATTGTAGGTTTTAGTAGATAGGTAATGATCTTCCTATTTCATTTTCTCCCACCTTAAATCTTTTAAATTTATGCGTCTCTCTTTTTACTGTCGCTTCATCGACTTCCAAATCACAACAATGCTGAAGAAGTTTTCACTTCAAAAAATTGTTCGTTCAAAGTAATAAACATATTGGTATTGCTTTATAAACTATAACAGATCGAAATGCGTCCACATACTTCCATGTATATACAAGTTAAGAGCTAAAGAAGCCGCCGAGATACAACTCTACCAAATAAAAGAGAAAGAAGCGAGGAAGATGGCGGAAATAGAGTTCGATAAGATGTGGCATGAAGTGGCCATGAAAGAGTCTGATGCCTTAGTAAGAATATATTGTATTAGTGACTTACCCTAACTTCGATCGAGTGTTAATATTTAAAAAAAACAAATTACAATTTTTCGTTATTTGAAGTGTTTTATTATTTTAATTTTCGCGTTGAAATTCGCAAATATGTAGCGATACAAACTTCTCTACCTTTAATGGAAAATCATTACAATCGGTTAAGCCATTTTAAATATAAGATCACTCTCACTATTGAATCCCGTCTTATCGTATCGAAATCGAATTTTCACCATCATGATCTCGAGTGTAACGTAAAGGATAATAAAAACAGTACCTACTTTGATTTAATACTCAGTGACAAAAATTAAAATAGTATTTAATTTAATAGCTATCGAAAAATTATTATTACTATACTATACTATAGTTTCTACGAGAGTGACATTTTAAGTATTTTCATATATAAAAATAATGAGACCTAAACTTAATTTTATTATTTCCTCAAATTCCAGGCAACACGTATGGAACAAGATGCGATTGAACGTCTACGGAGAGACCTAGATTGTAAACATTATTCAGACTACCAGTTAGAGCAGAGAAGAATACAGCGGGAGAGGGAGAGGGAGATGTTGAAAGAAGAAGCCAGAAGATTCAAAGCGTTGTGGGATGCTGATATACAGAAGGAAGAAGAAGGTAGTCATCTTCTATTACATTATATTATTATTTATTACTATCGTCATATTTTTATTTCTTTAATTAATATTTTTTGTATATTGTATTTAAAAAACGTTTCAGCGGAACGCCAACGCAAAGAAAAGCGTAAAGAGACAGCCCTAGAAAGAAAGCAAATGATAGAGCAAAGACAGGAAGTACTGGCCAAACAAAAGCAGGAGGCCAAGTTGATATCGGACACGTGGGATTCACTCGCTGGACAAGGCTTGGCTGATGACTTGGCGAAAGAGCAGATGAGGAGACGGAAAGAGGTAAATAGTAATTTGTGTCTGTCGCGAGGTCCCTCGTGTTTGAGGATTGTGGTCTGTATTATGGTTGCATTTGGAACAGATATTCTGTTTAAATCGTTTTCAGCTTTTTTGGAAAAAAAATGGAGAACGAAGAGTTTTTCAATTCACATGTCAATCTTAAAAACGTTTCCCGACTTGCATATAAAAGTAAGTATGAGAATCGGGAGAGTCTCGACGTATCCGCAAGCAATATGCTTTCGTTAGGTGACTGTATAAATTAGTACACTGTGGTAACACTATTATTAGCATCTATTTACTAAATTAAATGAAAATACATAAGGTGCTTACAAAGTTTTAATTTTTTTGTCCCTGTGTTTGTTTTGTTGTGTGTTTGTTTCTCAGAAATAGTTGGACTGATTTCTACGGGATTTTCACTGGCTGTAACAACTTAGGCTACTTTCATATCAAAAGAATTAGGGTTCCGTTTAAAAATACACAATGTTTATCAATATTACTTTCTTCGGTTTACGCGAATTCGGAACTGTCTTTTCGAATTTTGTCGCGGAATTACTTTGATTGTTGGTTTCCGACGTTTCGAATGCTTTACATCATCGTGTTCACAATAAAAAAAATCATTTATAATATTTATCAATTCCATTACAGAAAGAACTAGACGAATGTAACAAACATTTGATCGAATTAAAGAAGCAATATGCAGAGTTTGAGATAACGGTCGAGGCTCCGCTAGCAGAAGAAGCCCGCAAGAGACAGGAGTATATAGATAATAGAAGATGCGAATATTTGGCTTGGGCGCAGAAAACTAATAAGGTAAGTGTTAAATGGTGTATCTCTTTCTGTCACTCTGTTTTTCTTCTTTTCTGTTTCTTTTTTTGACTCCTTACAAAAGATTTTCCTTATAGTTTATATAAATCTTTTATATTTTTTAGAGTTTTTTTTATATTAGCAACTAAATGTACAGCGTTAAGGTTCGTTTACTGTCGACTGGTGACTGCTTTTTTAATCTATACGTATAGTAAAATTCTAAGTCGAATCTGTAAATTAAATATTTTTTGGGAAAATCTTATCAAAATAGTCATTATTATAGATACAGAGGTCATATCAATAGTTTTTAGATTTTTTGTCTGTCTTTCTGTTTGTCTGTGTTTGACCGCATAACAAAAAAAATACTTATACGATGGGACTGACATGTCCTAGAAGGACAAAAGTCCCTTAAAAAATTAGAAATAAAAAAAATCTTCATCTTTTTAAAAATTAGTATAGATTGTTATGTTATGACTATACAAGTTTAAGTATATCGCGTTCCGACAGACAGTCGTGTTGTTTTATATATATTATTATATACTATATAGGTATGTATTGATTATTAGGAATGATAAATGATAATTTAATTCACAAGCCCCGGAAAGATGAATCGAACAATGGATGAAATATGCGACGAGGATAACAATTAGTGATATGAACTAGTTTAGCCTTTCCTTTTAATATTTACTTCCTCATGACTCAATACGCGGTTGAGTTAAACTGACTGTTATAACGAAGGTCGTGTGTTCGTTTATTTTGTATGGGAAAAATAAGTTTTTTTCCATAGTTTATATATTATTAAGAGAATGACAGAAAATCTATACCACTTAATTATTATTGGATATCATTCTTCAAACTGAAACAAGTTGATGTATTGAGATGAAATTTAGCGCACATATTGTGTAATAAATTTAATTCTTAGCAATAATAGCTAAAAGATGGCTCTACCTATATAGGTTTACTAGTGACTCAGCCTTTGTTTGTTCCGGTTCGTCCCTAGGTGCTCCCTGCCAAAATTAAAACTTTGTAGCACAAAAAATTAAACTTGCGAGAGTCCTCAGGCCTCCCTAATCCGGCCCTGTTGTAAATTTCGTTCGGGACGGACGTCAAAATAATTATAAACTACCTCTCTGACAAATTTCATTTTTATACGTGAGTGAGTTAGTTAGGGAATGAGTGACCTTTCCCTTGTACATATTTAGATATATAAATATTTTGAATACAAAATACCACCATCAGTCGCTAACTATATCTTGATCTTGTATGCCGAACAATTGAGAAATAATATGTTATTAAAAATGTTTTGCTACTATCTAATTTGCTTATTATCAAAATATCAGGAAGTTCGTCAAGCGATGGTAGACCAAATCAAAGAAAAACAGCACTCCAAAGAGGTGCTCAAACAAAAAATTGCCGAACAAGACGAATATCATAGACAACTGTTCGGTCAACTGCAGCGACTTGTTGACCATAAACAATTAACAGATGCACAGATAAGAAAAGATCATCAGAATGATTTGATCCAGCAAATAGAATATAATAAGTTGTTGAAGGTAATCTAAATAGATTAAATTGAAGTCTCTGTTTGTAATGCTAAAATTAATTTATCAACATATTTATGTAAGATCGAAAACAAACAATATTAACTGGTTTTTTTAATCCTACCACGTATGGTACTAATTTAAACTTTCACTGCTACATTATACATATTTATTGTTATGTAGAAGTTGCTTAGTCTATTGTTAATTTGGAAAAAGAATTAGACAAAAAACAGTGTAATTGTGAACAAATATTCATTCTATCAATTTTTTAACGTCCCATTGCTGGGCACGGGCCCCTCTTAGTAGGAGGGGGATCAGGCCATAGTCCACCGCACTGACTTAGTGCGTGTTGGCGGACTCCACATACCTTTAGAAAACTGGCTAGGTTTTCTCAGACATGTCGGTTTCCTCACGATGTTTTCCTTCACCGTAAGACAAGTGGTAATCCTGGTAGAAATGATTCGCACATGAAAATCTCAGAGTTGCGAGACCCGGATTCGAACCCGCATCACTCGGTTATCCAAGTGAGCGCGCTATCGCTGGGCTACCACTGCCTTGCCTACCACACAGATCTTACCGAATAGTAAGTCAAAAAGTAACTAAAGTAATAGAAATGTTTAGGAGCGCGCGCGTCAAGAAGAATTAGAACAAATAAAGAAGTGTCAGCTCGCTACAGAAGAATACCAGAAAGAGATAGATAGAATGCTTTGCAGGTACTTTAATAACAGCATTTCTAAGTATGTTGTAGACCTTTTATTAGATTTTTTAGTTTACCGCTATCCATAGAACCCTATGAGTTTCTTTCTGATATATCACTTATGTGATAAGGCCGCCTTTACACTATACGTTCGTTATTATACATATCCCTCACAATCTTTATATATTCTTTAATTGAAATATTAAAAAAATTTTTGAATATTTGCAGTTTGATTTAAAATATTATAGGTATTGGAAATTGGAGTAAGCTTCGAGTATATGTTTATTGGGAGCATCGAACTGTCGACCTTTCTTTACATACTGTACCTATTCTATTACATATTGATTTATATAAACAATGTTCGTCATTGTTATTGTTATAAACATAAGTAGCAAATTAGTATTCTAAGCATACATGTAATGTACATCGAGTGACGCCTTTACAGTGCTCGTTGCATTAAAACTAAAGTTACATAAAAACTTTTAAAAAAATATATAAAACTAATCTTCAAATATAATAAATTATTGAAAAACCAGATTGCAATAAGGCGATTCAAAAGTGATGCACTAATAATGAAACCCTTTTTTGGATAGCCCACTCGATAGGCTTTAAAAAAAATTAAAGCATAATATGTCACAAAAATCGGTAATTTTAATTTTTATAATTTTGATATAGAAATATATATAATACATACACTCGATTAAGCCATAACCATCCTTCTAGCTCTGTCGCGTATAAAAAAAAACAAAAATATAAAATAACTATAGTCTATACTTAATCTTAATAGTTTTAAAATGGTTGCCAGCTAACATTTATTATGTAAGCTTTGCTTTTATTCGTATCGGTTTTTACCAACTTTGAAATGGGTAGGTATATATAGTAAGAATATAAAATCTACTAATCAGTCTTACTCATAGATGGGTATTTAAAAAAAATTATAAAGGAAAAGTTTATGATTAGGATTCTGCAAAAAATCTTGCATCTGTTGTGGTAATGTGCTCACTTGGGTAACAGAGTAAAGCGGGTTCAAATCCGAGTCTCGCACCTCTAATATTTCATGTGCTAATCTTTTCTAACATGATTACCACTTCTCTCACGGCAAAGAAAAACAAAGTAATTAGTGATGATGAAACCTGCATATCTGAGAGAACCTAGCAAGTTACAAAAGACATGTGAAGTACGCCTGCACTAGGTCAGCGCGGTGGACTATAATAACCTGGTCCCCCGAGTATTGAAGGGAGGTCCGTGCCCAGCAGTGGGATGTTAGAAAAGGCTAAATAGTATAAATAATAAGTTACTAGTATAAATAATAAAATTGTTTTGTTCGTCAATAAGTGACGCGTGACATGAAAAAAATAAGTAGTACTTTATGACATGTCACGTGACCACGAACAAGGAACTCTAGGTTCGAGAGGATATTTCCGCTTCAAAAGAAACAACTATGTTCAAAACGTGAATAAAATTTTAATTTTGTTTTCGTGTTCTTTATCACGTCCATCAAACGCGTCATTTGTTGGATAATAATTAATAACCAAAATTTTAATTTCATTAAAACGGATAAATTATATCTAAGTAGGTATAATCTATTATTAAGATAAAAACTAAGATTGCTAATTTGTAAAAACACTGTTATAAAATATGTTTCATTATACCTGGTTTGTAAGATTAATTTTAATCGACAACTAGTGTCTTCGCTTCGGTGTATCCCAGAGAGCTTATTCATACATTAAAAAACTTATATCTAAATTATTTCTTATTCTTTATTTTTATTTTTATTTTTTTATTTTTTAATAAGAGTCTCCAACAAAGAATACACACGTTACTTTAAAAAAATACTAAGTTATTATAAAACACAATAATTATGTGTGCTCCTTCAATTATAGGAGACTACAGCTTGCTTATTTTTATATTGTGACTAAGTAAACAAAGATTAAAATGAAAACAAAAATAAACTAAATTAAACTAAGTAATAAACAAAAGAAAAAAAAAAGGCAGAACAAATGAATAATTATACTAAAGTAGACAATTTATAAATATAATAATTTTTTTTTTCTTCCCTAGATTCGATGGTTAGTATAGATTTCTCAGAAGAGAGTTATTTTCCCGCATTAAAAGTATCCTATGTGTTGACTGAGATCACTATCTGTCATACCAAATTTAATCAATATATTCTGTATAACGGTTTTCTTGCGATGCGATACATAGAGACAGACAAACATTCTAAAATTAATATATGATACATAAAATAAATTATAAAGCACAGCTAGTAGTAATTATACAATTTTTCTAATTTTACAGGCCCTTCTTTAGTGATGAAGTTCATCCATTCATGAAACAAATGGCGAAAGGATTGTCGAAAAAAGAAAAATGTCCGTGTTCTCGTCCTGATTACTGCAAATAAAATTTAATACAAAATGAATTTGATATTGTTTATTAATGTTTCGTGTTGATCAATACATTTCTTAATTATAAATTTTCTTTTTTGACTTCACCTACTTATAGTATATACGTAGGTACTACTTGCAAATACAGTTTAGTTAAATGTGACTCGACACTAGAACCCCACAAAATCTTATTTTTTTAACCTTGGAAAATGCATTTACCCGTGTAGAAAACAGGTTTTTATGTAGGGCTTACCGACAAACCAGTACTACCCACCAAAACCTAAGCATCCATCACCCACCCGTATTAATGCTGAGTCACAGGATCGCTAACACATTTAACCACAACGCTCTGACGGCAGGTCTGCTTTAGCACAAATACCGTATGGGACAATGCTCATAGAAGTGGGCAACCTCCTTGTGCGTTCTCTTGCCTTCACGCCTGGCCGGATTTCGGGACGCTACTAAGTCCCCCCTCTACACCACGATAAGATAAACAAAACATTGGGGGGATAATGCACCTCCAAAGCTTTAAATCAATGAGATTTATTTCAAAGAAGCATAAACTAATAGAGGCTTTACAATTGTCGAGCAAACCCACAATACTTGAGGTAGTTAATAAAAAAATGTAATAATAATAACGTAATCCACAAATCTAGTTACCCTTGACATTGTTATCTATCTTTCGGCGTATCTCTCGGAACTAGGCGTGCTTACGTACTCGTATATACTTGCCCTCTAATATGTATGCGTTCCGCGACGTGAATAAGATGAACATGTCGATAAATGAGCATCATGATTAACTTTGTACACTTAAAAACATTATACAACGGAAGCTAAAATGTTAGGAAATATAATATCTACTTTGAAGTAATTTCTAGGACAAGTAGCAGAACCTCATAGTATAGGACATTTAAATGTAGATAAAAATAGTACAAAGTTTATTAATTTCTTATTTTATTTTTTGCAAAAACACTACAATTACTACTTATTTTTAGAATAAAAAATAAATTCATTTTGTTTTTTGATAAGCAAATGAATTATTGAATGAATGCTTTATCAAAAAATATAGGCACATTATCACATACCTACTAAAAATATCCAGAAAAGAAAAAATATTTTTTCTTTTTATTATAATACAAAATTTACAATCATTGAAATGTGTATGTTGGTACATATAGTGCTCCTACATACACGTTCTCCTCAACCAAAAATTAGAATGTTTCAATATGTAATGAGTCAAATAATTAATAAAAAATAGCTCCTAAAAGGCAATCTAATAATTAACTATTCTAACATTTATGACAAACTAGCGACTCGCCCTCGCTTCGCTCGGGCTCTTCCCTAGATTTAGCACAGGCAAAGCCGCGGGATCGCCTAGTTATGCATATAAACCTTCCTCTTGAATCACTCTATCTATTGGAAAAAACCGCATCAAAATCCGTTGCGTAGTTTTAAAGATTTAAGCGCACATAGGGATATAGGGATATAGGGACAGAAAAGGCGACTTTGTTTTATACTATGTAGTGATGATAAAGATATATTGGATCTATACATTAATTAATAATAATCATAAATTACTAGTTTTCACATCAATTTCATTATAAAAAGTTCTCACTGTCCATTGTTTAACATACAGGAAGCTTTAAATCCTAAAGATTGTTTCTTAATGCATTTTTTATACAAATAAATAATTACGATTGTTTCGAAATAATAAGCCACGAGAACCGTAGGCGAATAACAATGCCTTCCTTTTAGTCTGTCAATGACTGTACATTCGGTCGAACATTTTCCTCTAGGAAGAACTTAATTTATTCCAATAAAAATATAACTCACTTATTACAAAGGCAACCTGTAACGCCGTGATTTCATTCTAGATTTTTCCTTAAACAATTCAAACTATATAAGGATTCTATTTCCGTCGTCTTAGCACAGTCACATCGTGGCATCCGAACATGAATACAAAACTAGTTGTCTTTTGTACTCTAGTGTGTACAATCGCTGGCAGCGATGTATCGATCGGAAAGAGTACGGGAAGAAAGATCTTTGATGAGATCAGACAAGCCAGCCCTGCGATTTGGAGGCAAATAGAAAATGTCACAATCATAGCGCCCAGTGATGAAGTCATTAGCGGGGTGGTCGTCACAAATATGCGGCCTGAAAAGGATGGGGATGCACAGATTGTGGATGGCGGTGAAGGAAAAGACAGGGTTACTATAGAACTTAAGAGCCCTACTGTTTTGCGTGGCTACGAGTTTCGTCTGGAAGTGTATACCGAATCGAATACTAAATATACGGATGCTGAAGAAAACTTGCCGGCCCCAAACGATACTTTAAACAAAGGTTTACCTGAAATGAACGAAACGACAACTGTGAGTGAAGGTAGCGGTAGTGATGATGTGAGTGTAAATATGCCTGAAGAAAACGTGTCGACTGAATTTCCTCAAAATTCTGAGAAAGACGCGCCTAGTTTAGTGGGCAAAGATACAGATGGAAATTACAGGCCTGCCCGTGAAACAAATAATGAAAAAAATTCCCAAACATCAAAACCCGTTGATGCAGAAAATGTACCTGTAAGTACTACAGATATGCCTACAGAAGACTTAATACCCGAAGTTTCTGAAAACGGCGATAAAGATGCTCCTGCATTAGTAGGTCAAGATTTAAACAAAAGCGTTAGACCAGCGGGTGAAACAAACCAAGAAAGTACCCCTGGATCAACTGAAACAGCAAACACAGGTAGTGTAACAAAAATGTCCGATACAACAACTGAGCTACCAGAAAATTCTGACAATGATGCTCCAACTTCGATTGGAAAAAATGAGAACATAAGACCTGCGCGCAGAACAGATGATGAAGATATTTCTCAAACATCCGACTCCGCTGACACAGCTAACGTTCCTTTCATTATTGCAAGCGAAGCAAGTACCACTGAAGATCCGAAAATCGATCAAGACCAAACCACAACTGATGTGAATGAGATGATAACAACTGAAGAAGAAGTCACCCCTACGCCTTTAATGTTTGACAATGCCAAAAACATTCCTGATTATCCATCCTTAGATATTTTAGGTCTAATAAAAGAAAAGGAAGGCTCTCGACGCATTCGTCACACTGAAGAAAACGAGGTAACCACAGAAAATAAAAATATTGAGCAAAGTACTACAGAATCGAATGAAAACAGTGATAGTTACGACGTATCTTCAGAGCCTAGTGAAAAAACTAATGACGATGATATTGTGGACTTAATGCCACCTGAAATAGGCACACCGTATAATACTGAGTTTTCAGATGCTTCTTCTAATACTAGACCTGATAGTGGCGATGATTGTACAACAACAGAAGCTACTCAGGTCGATGATGAAGAAAAGAAAACTGAATTTAGTGCTACAGAGGCTTTAATGACGGAGCAACCGAGGAATATTAGAAATGCTGCCGTAGAAAATACAGATGTTGATTCTAATAATGTAGAACCTAAAGAAACCCAAGAGCAGCTATCATTTGGATCTGGGCTTAGTAAAAGCAACGTGATAGTGTTAAATAGAGAGTTATTATCGTCAGACAGTTCACACACACGATACGAAATACCTATCGTCCTAATCTTAGCCAATGGTGCCAACTTACCCACAATTAAAATAATTTTTGAAGATACAAATATGGAACAAGAAAAACCAGATGTTAACATACAACCAGAAGGTCAGACAGATGTAAATCTTGAAAATAATGAAGAAATTCCGAAAAATGATCAGACGGAGTTCATGCAATCTAATGATGAATATGTACCGATCCCTGCTATGATCGTTGAAAAATAATTTTACTAATCTATTGTTTATTTGGTAACTTATTTTACGTTAATAGTAAGTAATGAAACAAATTACATTTATGGTATACCTTTAATAACATACAAAATAACTAATGTACCTGTGCATTGTTGTTCTTAATAAAAAAATAAAGAAAATCTATTTATTTATGCAAAGGTTTTTTAAATGAGCATTAACTAATTCCATCATTTTTACAAGAACATTTTTACTCTACTTCATTATAGTAATTAAAAATTATGAATTTGGTCCTTTTATAGAGTATAATCTATACATAATCACTTAAAATTAATGCTAACTATCAATATCATTATGAAAAAATATAGCAATAAAGAAATAGATTCCAAAAAAAATTGAAGCAAGAACTTATGTTCTAATCATTCTAATTCATCTACATTTTAATAAAGTACACAAAATAACCCTTTTTAAAATTGTATCATAATTATTTTTATAATTTTAAATTTCTTTGTCATTTCCTTTACGCTAAAGCTTTTTTATTAAAATTATTAATATATAATATGTTTTAATCCGATATTTTTAGACTAATATTTCAGCAAGTTGGTATTTCTTTAAATAAATCTTAGTAATTACATTGAAACAATTTACTTTGCAACAAATAGAAGATTAGAAGTACTGTTCAATGTCACTTCTTATTTATGCAAATACATTTGCAATTTCAAGTGCGTCTAATCAATATCTGACATCATCAACATTATCATCTTATTATCTAGGGTTGTTAAATGTTAAGAAATAGCAATATTTCTTTGAAAATTGATAATGGAATGATTGAAATGTTAACAAAAAATCGCACTATTGAAAATCTAGGCTAGGCTTTAAACATCTCATGAGAAACTAAGAAATTAAAAATATATGAAGTAAAAAATATATTATACATTAAGAAGCTAAATATTGACAGTCTTAGTTTTTTGTTTCAACCTATAGGGTATTCCCTTATATAGTTCAATTTTCAGTGTATAATAACTATTACTAAAAAAATAACTTAAAATTCAGTAAAACAATGTTTGATGACACGATTGGCTCTATTAACAGTTTGAAATGACCCTACTTTCTGCGCCAGCGGTCGCGGGTTCGAGTCCGGCTGGGGACATTTGTTGAGCACGTATGTTTGTACTCCAGTCATAAATGTTTATATTTATAATATGTATGTATTTAAGTTATATGTGTAGTTTATCAACTATGTGGTATTCGTGCCACAAGCTTACCACGGAACTAGATGGCGCTGTCGTAAAAATGTCCCAACATTTTTAATTTTACTCAACAATTTTACATTTTTGAGAAAAAAACATACTAGGAAATAGGAATATAGTAACACTGAACATAAAAACAAACTTGTAAGTTGTAACCATGTTTAATATGAATAATGTAGTCACTAAAACATCAACATTGGTATCACAATAAATGCACTCAGAATTAATAATCGATTGGGATTTTTAATTCATTAAAACTAATTTGTATGAATCTTTCGTATTTAAGAATCGATGTCAGTAATATTAATAAGAGACTAGCGAATAGCGAATTAATGTTTATTTTAATTCATCATCAAGCAGAGAAAATGTATTTGTCAACTGTACAATGCAAATAATAGGTAGTCAATACAACTTTCAAACTTTATAAGTATAATAACTATTTTTTTTATTATATTTCTTGGCCGAGATACAAATTTATGGCAACTCTGTGTTAATTAAACAACCAAAAAAACAATTCATTATTTTTTTTACTAAAAAAAACTGATACGAATAGAATCTGACTTCGTAGGGCATAATTTTATTAATATTTTTTAGTACATAGTGTTTTTAAGTTAGACATATGCTGTCGTTGACTTTTTTGTAGGCATTTTCAAGCTCCACATCTTTTCTCTAGAACTCAAAAATATATCTTTCATAGTTAAGGCAGCGTTTGTAGAAACGCTGTCATTCGACCGTTTTTTCTCCGATTCACTTTGCAAAACGGACGTAAAAGCCTTTTTATTTTTCGGTGTTTTATATAACCTATGACAATCAGCAATAATGTGGCTTTCTATTGGTGAAAGAATTTTTAAAATCGGTTCAGTAGATCCCGAGATTACCCCTTACAACTTAACAAATAAACAAACTTTACTTCTTTATAATATTATATAGTATATAGTAAATAGTAATATAGTAATAGTATATAGTATAATAGTATATTATAGTATAATAGTATAGAAGTATAGATTATCACATATTAATAATAGACATTCTCAGGAATTATATATATATATATATATATATATATATATATATATATATATATATATTGTATTTTAATTTGTTTTAATTGAACTTCTAATTTTCATAAATTACAATATTAGTTACATTATAAAAAAAGGCTGCAAAAGGATTAAAAGAAACTCTTTGGAGTTCAAATTTTTTTATGGGCATTACCCAACCATAAGCATTTTTTTTGTAAAAAAATATAAACAAGAATATCAGCAATATAATATTGTAAAACTGCCACATCATCATCTTTTGATTTTTCTTTATTTGTAGTTTATACTAATGTTAGAGTTGCTATTATTTAATTGTGACATATATACATAATACATGTAAACATGTTATTAGATTATTTTCTATTGGAGACATGAACGCAGGTGATGTCCCAAAATTAAGTGCTCATATTATAATATGGAAAACAAGTTGTAAGTTTTTTGACACCTACTTCTTCGAAATTGGAACATATTATTTCATTCATGTCTTCAATTATTATTAATTAATATTAGTCTAAGATCCGAACCAAAATCGACGAGAAAAATTTAATATCAACATAAGCGCTGTTTTGTTGCAAACACGTTGATATAGGGTTGTCTGCAAAAAAATAGGTCCTAATAGAGGTTTGCGAATTTTAAAGATTTAAGTTTCAACGCGTGTGGAAATTAGTGACAGAGAGATCTTAAGTGTAATAAAAAAGGACCCAACATATATTTTCTAATATACTAAAATTATAAAATAAGTTTTATTTTATTATCAGCTTAGTGAAGGTTTGTATTTTGTATGTATTTCTATGTTTCTTTTGTGGTGTACAATAAAGTATAATATTATTATTATTATTATTATATAGTTCACATATTAGTAGTTTATATCTTCAAATATCTCAGAATTATGAGATTAATAATCACTATAATACTAATATTCTTTATTTTTTTAAATACCAAAATTAAAAAATTAATATTACACATGTAAATACATCAAAAATCCGCTATTAAAGGCTAGTTGCCTTTCACTGCTATTCTAAAATATTTGTAAAAATACATAATACATTATTATAATGTTAAATGCCATAGGATTATTATATACATAAAATAAATGTATATTATTACATATACATTTATATTAGGGAAGACTCAGTTATTTGATACCTATGTTTCTTTTAAACATGTATAATTCGCGTCATGTAAAAAGAACGCTAGCTGTCAAGTTGCGCAGAGGCGATTTATCGGACAATTTGGTGGTAAGACGCGGGGCGCGGGACGTCGAGGCACCCGCCGCATGCTTTCCGGCTCGCTATTGGTTTGTCAGTTCAAAATACTATCGCGCACACAAAAGTTATTAATTACGAAATGGCTTTATATAAAAAAAGAGAAAAAATATTTTCTTAAAAAAATTTCTTAAAAAATTTTTATTAAAAAACAAACATATTTTTTTAATTAATATAATTCTATTAATGATATTCTATCTAATTATATTTTTCAACGTACCTGCCAATAAGCAATATATGTTGCGAGCGAAAGGCTAGTTCAAAAATAAAAGGATATACTTAGTAATTTCGTATGCGAATGTACCCATGCGCAAACACACCTCCCACCACTTTCTTCCAGCGTTCTTTTTACGTGACGCGAACTGTATAATAATTAAGTTCAACAAAGATGTCATTTATAATATAGAGTTTTACAATTTGTCAATTTAAATCAAAAAATATATTTATAACTGTAATGCTTAAGTTGTGCTATTTTAAAATAAATGAAAAAAAAACAAAATTTTAACAAAAAAGTCAAAACCATTAATATTTTAACAAGGAATGTAAAACAACCCCTTCTGGAATCTTCTTTTTACCATTCAAACCTTCTAACTCTATAACAACAAGGCAACCAATGACATTTGCTTGACAATTTTGAAGTAATTTAGTGGCTGCCGCAATTGATCCTCCTGTTGCTATTAAATCATCAACAATTAAGCATTTCAAATTTGGTTTCACAACACTTTTCTGGATCTCTAATACATCCTGAAAAAAGAAAATGTTCAAAATAAGTTCTACTAATACTTTCTTAGTTAGGTATGCAAATATTTATTTTAAAATAAATATTAAATATATTTTCAGATATTTTTTCAGACTTATTTTGATTTTTATAATTTCATTAAGTTTTATACTTTTAAAATTAAATTTAAGAAATATTGTAAGGAACTTTGGTGCCCTTTTTGTATTTTTTAAATTCAATTTCCCAACATATTTATTATAAAAAAAAACTAAAAATAAATGTATGAAAAAAATTGGAAAATATAAATTTATTGTAGTTCTACTAGTATAAATAATGTCTTTTTCACACAATTTTACTTTTCAATATATACATAACAAGAAAAAAAAATTCTACTGAACCCTATCGCATATTTTGTAGATTTTATGATAATTATAATAACATTTATTTATGTATTAAAATTAAATAAATATAAAATCTATACTCACAGATCCATATTCTAAATCATAATTGTATGACATAACTTCTCCAGGTAATTTGCCTTTTTTCCTTAGCACTAGACATCCAACACCTAATTCAGCTGCAAGTGAAAATGCAAAGAGAAATCCTCTTGATTCTAATCCAACTATTGCTTCAACATCAGGATATTTGGTTTTAATAATTTTTACTAGTATTTCCTGTAGTAATTTACATGTGGCACCATCTGCCAAAGCTGAGAAAATGTCCCTAGAAATAGAAAATAAGTAAATAATTAACTTTTAAATATTTTTCTTGTCTCTAAATAAAATGTACATTTGTGTAATATATTCTACAAAATGAAGTTATAGAAAATCCCTTTCCAAAAAAAATTATTCCTATTTTATAATAATTTAAGGTTTTTTGTATAAAATCTAAGTTGTTGAAAGAAATACGATATAAATGAAACTATCTTTTCGGACTTTGTTGCGGATTTATTTTGATTTTTGGTTTCCGACGTTTCGAATACTTTACAGCAATCACGGTCACGGTAAACCTAAGAAAGTAACGATATAATTTATAAAACAAATTTTACCAGAACAAGATTCCTTCCTTCGGAAAATTTGGAAAACTTTTAATTTTAGATTTAAGTTGAGCAAGTTTATTTTCCATATCTGGGTCCATGATGCAATTTAGAAATGCTAATATTAAAACGCACTACAATGAACACCGTTAATTAGAAACCAAATTATTTAACTAATGCTCTTATCATTATTATTATCATAAATATTCACTTCAAAAAAGTTTTATCACGAAAATTATTGTTGGTTGGTTATGTTTTCATAAAATGTTTTTTTATGATTACCAAAGCGAATGTAAACCCTACGGATTACGGAAACAGATAACTTTGTAGGTACTAGACATAGAGAATATTGTTATAGTCTAAGCCACAACATTCGCATTAAACGAAAAAAACAATTGTCACATCCTCAGAATAAGGATACTCATAGAAGCCGGGCTAATTTCTTTTATCCGAGTTTATCCTTTTTTTCTTACGATGGTAATAGTGCGTAGGAAAGAGACATATAGTGCCGTTCTTTTTCGTTGTCATGCAGGTTGTCGATGAGTTTATTATCGACATTGGCTGCGTTCCACTAAGCGCCCACAACGACCAAAATGCTCCTTTAGTCGTTCCACATAACGACCGGGGTCGTTGTGGTCGCGGCGAAAACGTCACTTATGACGTCATGACTTACGCTCACGCGAAGCTCGCGACGACCCATCACCCATCTAAGAAGGTGGGTCGTCGTGATCGTTGAGAAAATTAGCGGCGTTTTCAAAAATCAAAAATGGCGACCGTGCTTACGTTATTTCATGCGGAAAGAAATATTTTATTAGAAGTGAGTGTTTCTGCAGCGGATGCTAAATACACCACTAATATTGAATATAAAAAACTAAATTATATTTTTTTTCAATATAAATCGATTTAAACAATAATTAATTACGTTTATTTTCAAGGCTTACAGATTATAACCTAACCTCTTAAATCTTTTGCATTCTTTTTTTAACTCGCCGTTTGTATTATTTACCTCCACGCTCAAAACGCTCTATAATCCATTCCACTTGAGTTTGCGACAGTAACGCTCACAAGCAAGTGGAACGGGAAAAACTACGGTCGTGAGCGTGATCGTTGTGAACGACATATATTTAATTTTATTTAAAATTAAAAATACCTGGCTGTACATCATATGAGTTGCATTATGTCGTAGGAACATTGATTAACCATTTTTTTGCAAAAAAAACTAAGAATTTCTGAAAGACACGGAGTTAGCTAGTGGCTATGATATTATTTAATTAATTATATTGAAAAAAGTTAGCTTAGATTAGGTTTTTTTTTATCATAAAACTCCAAGTATTTTTTGCGAAATATTTATTTGTGAAATCTTTCTATGACATCTATAATAATCTATAATCTATATGTAACAGTTAACAGAACCTATTGATACACTGAATCCATTTAATTTTCATTTCATCATCGTTAGAAAATTGCAACAGTATTGAAATTATTATCGTCAATCATTTTTACATCACTAGACATGTATCAACAAAACATAATACAGAAAAATTAAGTTGATAGCCGACTTAAAGTTTTTAACGTCATAGATAGAACTTTTGTATTTGTTAGCATTATAAGATGATCAAAGGTGACCAATTTACAATGAACAGTTCACATTATTTTTTGCATTGTGACACGTTCCAAAATAATAAAAACAAACAGCCATGTTTTGTTTCACTCACACCTTATGACATGCAAGAACTAAATGAGTAAACTATAGATAACTCGGTTTTTATTTTAGCCTGGCTTCCATGCTTTTATTCTTTCAAGGAGAAGTCAATACAATCAATCTTCAGACTTGGCCTCGGCATTTCGTCATATCGGAATGAAATTTACAAATTCAGACTAGGCTTAAGGCTGTATGGACTATAGTTTTTTGCCTTTCCCTATTGGGGATAAATTTTAAAAACAACAACAAATAATTGAATTGTCAAACCATAGAGAAAAGGAATATTATATGTGTCAAACCATAGAGAAAGTAATATTATACTTTTTGTTTGTCAAACTTTGAATTCAATTTGTAGGCGCCAGGCCCAGGCGGTTATTTTTCGATAAACTAAAACAATTCATAGTTAAATATTTAAATTAGGTCTTGTTTTTATTATAACATATAATCATATCCTAGTAATTATGTTATCTCCGTTAATCATTGCGACCAATAATTTTCCCGCCGTTAAATGAAAGTAAAACTTTTATAACAATGTTATCGACGGGAGATTTAGAAAGGCAAATTACAGAGAAAAGACGTGAGATACAGCAAGAGAAAACTGATTTGGGTATAACGCCGCTTCTAAACGATAGTAATGTAAGTATAAACGTGTATCATTCGACCTGTTGCTCAAGTATTACTTAATGTAAATGGAAAATTCGACTCTATTGTGTATGATGTTGGCCCATCGCACCCTTACATTATTGTATGTGGAATTCTTTATTTTAATACTCATCGTCATTAAGTTTAGATCTATATTGGCCTTTTCCGTCTCTGTAGTAGGTAACTTCCAACCAGCAAACTCTCCCAACGTCCAACGAGTGTTATATTGATTTTCTGCCAGTCGCCGGCGGTCGTCTATTGATTTGGTCGTATAGACGGTTTGCAGCGAGAAATTTTCAGTTATCGGAGAGTCGCAAACGATTTATTAATAAAATAGTGCCTAATGAAGTAAGAATGTAAACTTTTTATGAGTGTCTGTGATTATTTTTGTTTGTTAAAATTTAATATCTTAATATCTTTGAAGAACCCTTTATTTTAGGTATGTACTAAGTATCTAAAAGTTTGCAAAGTTAGGAATAGTTTTAATAATTATCAATTTAGTATTGTTAGTGTGCAGAGTTAAAAAAATATTTTTTTAATTAAATCTGTTTTATTAAAACTCCTTAAAGGTTTGAGAAAAAAATATATTATTATCCTAATAAACTTTAACATAGTTAAAAAAAAATAACATTTATTTTAGGTTTGAAATATAAGACAAGCATGAATTTAAATTGAACTATTATTCACTTGAAAATTTTCATAACATTTTATTTTTAAGATTAGATATTTATGCATAAATTACTTCATACTTTTAACTATATAATATTAACAAAACTTTGCTTAATGCCATGAGCATTTGGTGTTTCTTCTATTCTGTTCTTTATTAAATAAAAAAATGACTGTATATAATATTGCTGAATATGAGATACATTCTTATTGTTTTTGAGGTCTGTATTTTTTGAACAGTAAGGTTTTTTATAGGTTAGCACATTATTCACGACATAGATATTGGAAGTGGTCTTAAAATATGTATTGAAAGTAAACATGAAAATGTCAAAAAGTATTGATTACCCATTAAGACTTGTTCATTATTGCTACAACCAGAAACAAGATTTTAGTATAATAGATTTTTACTTAATTAATTATTAATTACTATTTTGTAATTTATTTATTATTACACAGATAGTTACTGCTGTTTTAGTATTATCTTTATTATAAAGGAAAAATAAAAATGAATCTTTTCAACACAAAATCTAAATAATTATGTAATACTGCTGATGTTAGCAATTCAATTATTGAACTTTTTTCATAGAATATTTCCTAATGTGTGACACTTTTCAGGAGGAAAGCGATAAGGAAAATGCAGAAAAGTCCTTGAAAGTAAAATTACATAGACAACAGGCATTGTCAGAAAACAATGTGCCTGCTGATGGTGATAGAGAGACATTAAAAGAATTAAACAACAAAATATATCAGGATTTGGAGAGATACATACGGGTATGTCGTTTTTATTTTACATAGGTATTGACTTGTTTTATATTTTTAATATTTCTTGTACTATAAGTACTTAAGAACATAACTTTATAATAAAAGTTATATGGGATTAATGTAATGTTAACATTATAGTGGCACTGTATAATAACTGTATAAATAACTTAAAAATTTGTTAGCAACTATTAAGAATTTTACTACTTATCACAACAAAATAAAAATTAAAGCTATCACAATTATTAAAAACAAAAATATATTATTTTAAAGTAAATTATTAATATTAGCAATAAGTTAATAAAAGTTATTGTAATTATTATTTAGAATACTCATAATTTATCCAAATGAACGAAAAAACAGAATCTGATTTTTATCTAGTTTGTATTTAACATATTATAGTAGTGGCGTGTGCGTAATCGTTGTGTATGTAAACATCTAGCAGTCAACTAAGAAAATCTGAAAATGTTATTTCAGGGCTATTCTCAAAGTTATTTTAAATTCAAAATTTTAATATATAATTAAACAAACAAACAGACTCTATTTAGTATATTTTTAATAGAAGTCATAAACGTAACATTAGATTTTCAGTTACAATATCTGTCGACGGATGATTTGTGAAACACTGATATGGTCATAAAAATCCAAGGAGATCATAGTGAAATTGAACATTTGTCCTTCATCTTACTATGTAATGCCGATTATAAATAGCTTATAGGCAATGAAATTTGGTCAAGAGTGAGTCGGTCTATTAAAGGAGTTTTTTCCACAACAACTTTACTAATTAATATGTTGACGTATTTTGTATATACGTTATAATACGTTTTATAGTGTATGTACGTACATTGTACATATAGTAGCAGTACATACATACGTTGTTAACTTCCTTTCTGCAAAAAAAACTCCTCGTAGTTGCTAATGACGGTTCAATACAGCTCGTAACATGCTGATGTACAGACAGACTTATCTCGTGATTAATATTTCATTTTTGAGGAAAAAAAGCGGTAAAGTAGGTATTATAATATTACATTTGTTTTTTTCTTAAATTTACGTTTTTATAAACACATTGAACACGTTATAAATAGACATAGACAAAACAGTTAAATTCAATTTTCTCCTGTTTGTCAACAGTTTTTTGTTTTAATTGTATTGGCAAGCTTTAGTGTTAAAAGTTAAAAAAAAAGTAATTATTATAATCGAAAACCTACTGAGCGAACATAAGTACAAATAAAAGATCTACAAAACGGCACAAAGCATAGGTTTGTTGTGATAAAAATAGCTAAATGATCTCAAAAAATGTTGATTAGCTCATAAAAATACTATTAGCGAAATTGATAGAGCCGTCTCAACTTTGCCAATGTCAAATCAATGTAAAACAGTATCTTAACTCCACGATTTAATAAGGAAACTAAGATTAGCTATAAATATAAAGAACTGACATATAAAATACGTTCAGTGTACATATATGTGTATCATGTATGTATACATTTTTATGAAATAAGAGCTATTATAGAAGTTCTATAATGTTCTTAAAACCACATTTAATGCACTAATTTTCTTTTCCAAATAGATAGATAGATAAATTAATAAAAAAAAATCTATCATTACAAATGTCCAAACGTTTTGATCGCTAATGAAAATTTCGTTTAATTTTCAGTGTTCTCTTGCGAGAGGCAAGTATTTATGTTTGTTTGGGATTTTAAGCAAATAACGATATAAGCTTTTAAAGTATAGTTACGTGTCGCAGGCCAATACAAACGTTTGTACAAATGTATGTATGGGAGGTTAAAATATAAAACTGGAACATGTTTGTATTTATTATACCTATTAAGACATTATAGAAGTAAAATTCCCTGAATTAAAATAAATAATATCAGTTAAATACAGTAATCCAATATCTTAGTAGTAGTGATCTGTAAGATTAACGTCTGAAATATGAATTCAGTATAGTGTATGATACCTATACATGCAGTACATCGCTAGGTCAAGTATACAGCAAGGACGCAAATATCATTGCAGTAATGCGCATGTCACGTTTGCGAAAATCTTAATGCGGAAATTTTGCTGCTAGAATGATGAATCTACTGCGTTCATTTTAGTTAGCATATTCGTAATTATATATGTTATTGTCTTTAACTTTTATATTTTATATATTATTATGTATTTTAAAATGATAATGTAGCTGTATACGAAATATATTTTGATTTTATAACAAAAGAGGTTTCGGGTTCGTCCCTAGGTACACTTTAACAATTAGTATAGTTTTCTCAGAAAATAGAGATTTTCTCATAAAAATTAATCAATTTTTCACAATTTAATTTAATCCAGGTGGATTACTATCGCTATCATTATACCAAATAAGTATACGAAAATTGGTGGATGCGGTTAGACAGGCAGACAAAAATTCTATAAACTAAAGATTCGGCCTCGATCGATGATAATGATTATTTCAAAGAGATTTTCCATAAAAAAATCATGTACAGATCTTAATCAGAATTAAATTATTATGAGTATAAATAGAACGAAATGAGTAGGTCTTTAGAGTTACAACGACGTAAAACATTTTAGAATTTACAATTTTACGCGCAATTAAGTAATGTTATTGATAAGAAAGTTTATTTTACCTTGCGAGATCTAACATGGAGATTAAGGAAAATATTGTGAGGAAATCTGCATGTCCAGAGAACCTTGCATGTTTTTTAAAGGCATGTAAAGCTCGCCAACCCGCTCATGGTGTAGTGGACTATGGCCTCTCCACCATTGCACTGCGGCGAAGGGTTCCGCTGTGGTTTTCGTGAGTTGGAGTCTCACAGTACCCCAAGACGCACCCCAAGACGGGTTTCCCCATTGTCATAAAAAAGTAGGCTATAGCCTTTATTAACCCCTTTGTATTGAAATAAACTTGTGCCCAACAGTGGGATGTTAAAAAAGGGTTGGATTAATAAAGATTGACTGAAATTCCTCCCAAAGACAGTTTCCTAGACTAACAAGCTAAGATTATCTAGCACAAGTGTTTCTGGATAAAATCAATAAGTGAACTATAATTTATTTCTCATTAATATGAAAGACCAAACTGACTTAATGAGTTCATCGTTATCGTTTTGTAACAGTTTAACTTTTTTGGGTTAACATGCTATAATTATTATAAGGTATTAAACATATTGAGGTGCTTTCACACTGGCATCTATTAAAAGCTACGTTAAACCAAAAAATGTTAGTAAATATTTGTTGTAAATTGTAATGTAATTAAACTTTCCTAAAAATATATAAATCAACAGATTGGACTCACTTTGAATTTCATTAAGTATATGTACAGACTTTAAAACATTTGCTAACAACCATTTTGAATAATGCGAAACTAATCCAAAGTGGCGGTTATTAAATGGAAATGATCTACAATATGTTCCATCAGTGTGGAAGCTTTGAATGAGATATTCTAACAATATTTAACATGTTTTAACATTTAGTTAATATACTTATGTTAAATATATTTCGTGTAAAAGAATTGTTATGTAATTTCTAAAAAATTAAATGGCTGTGTGTACGAACGCACCACGTTCAAGGCATGGTAATAGTAAGGAAAAGTTGGGAAAATGTAAACGAAATCACACATAGTAAATAATTAATAGATACATTTAACACACAGCACCATATTACCCCCATAGTTAGGTACGAGGCATGTTATGGATACCAGATAGTTAACACTACACAATACACAGATATAACTAAATACATACATGTTATAAATTTCCATAACTGAACTAAAAATATTTGGACTCATCGCTCAAATGAATGCCCCAAACAGGCTTCGAACCCGTGACCTCTGTGATAGCAAGTAGAGTCATAAAATGACATGCATTTGCTTAATATGCTTATATTATAGGTAATTCAGTCTCCATATTTCTGATAGCCATTTATTAAAGCTATCACGTTACGTACGCTTACTAGCGAAAGTTTTGGAATATTAACAACAGAATGCGCAATATATAACCGTAACAAAATTTTATGTATGTTTAGATATAGGTACGTACCATCAGTTTCAATGATTATGTAAACATATACGTTATACATGTATTATGGAGGTTATGGAGGTAGTTTTCGCTCGCGTGTTTGAAATGCTTAGATAAGCTTTATCACCCTCATCCTCTACCTACAACTTAATGTTACAATATACCTTTTTTATATGAACTATCTCGTGTAGACGAGTTTTTACCAATAAAGTAGGCTACGTTACGCGCCCAAATGATCTAAACGCCATTGAAAGTTCCGTGCAATCGTAGAATGGCATGGAGCTCAATGCCAAAATATTTGAGTTCTGAGCTCCCCACACGAATAGGGTATATTTTGTAGATATTCTAAGTATATATTTTAGACTACTAAATTTACTTTCTTACGCACGTCAACTTGTGGAAACCAATTTTTTCCTGTTCTTGCTAACATGAAGTAATTTTCATTCGTCTACAACGCAGTCCAAACATTGAAATGTAGAAGACTAGATTCATAAGCTGGACTTTACCACTTACTCGTATGTCTTATGTTCCTCCATTCATCATCACCCCATTTCTAGTTTTAGCCAACTTTATGGTAACTTGTTAATGATTACATAACTAACGCTTAGCTGTAAAGTAGTAAAATACAATATAACTTATACAAAACCTAAACTGTTGGCGTTTGGGTTTTATTAGTTACATTCCAAACACATATTTTTCAATACAAATATTCTGTATACAGTTTTGACCTGGTTACGATTTTCATATACATTACATTCTACTAACTATAACAATATTCATGGTATTTTTGCAACTTTTCTAGTAGGTTCGTACATAAGAAATCACTTAGCTAATTTAGGGTATATAGATTAATCAATATCTAGGCGTAGACATGAAATGTTAGGGAGTGGGAGGGCGTCGATACTGTAGGGAACTAGGAAGACGGAATATGGAGATACGCAATGCAGTGGTGCGTCATGAACCGGTGTATTACTTAAGACTCGATATATTAAGGATATTATTTGGTTTTATTAGGGTAAAGTTATTTTATAATATCTATTCAGCCCAATTTAACGTCCCACGTAACGTAAGGCACGGGCTTCCCTTCAATACGAAGGGAATTAAGCCATAGTCCATCACGTTGGCAGAATGACATGTCTCTCGAAAACTTGCTAAGTTCTCTGAGACTTGCATGTTTCCTAACAATGTTTTACCTTACCGTAAAGTACCTAAGTGGTAATCATGTTAGAAATGGTTGGCATATAAAAATTTCAGAGTTGCAAGACCTGCGTGTGAACCCGATACCCCAAGCGCGCGCGTTACCACTGAGCCATCGTTGCTAGAAATAGCATTAATTTACTTTTTATCGCGAAATATATACGGGTCCCGTAGTACAGATTTGTTGTTGTTTTTCACTATAAACAAACCCAAAGCAAAGCAAGGGTGATTCACTAGTATAGAATTATGATGTAAAGGTGTCGATGTCTATACTTCTAACATGTTGATGCACAGATATACATTTCCGTTAGAACAGATTATAATCACTCATTGTTCTAGCCAAGGTTGTAGGCATGTTCATAGGTGTACGGTTTATTTATTTACCAATTACAACAAACTATAGCGATATACCCTGACTTCTCTCAGACGCGTCCTTATAACAACGTACACTTTAAAACGTAACAATTTAAAAAAATATGTTGGGATATTATTAGACAGCGCCGTCTAGTTCCGTGGTAAGCTACGAGGCTTGTGTTACGGATACCAGACAGTTGATACACTATATAGTATACATTATATAAAACTGTAGGTATATTCATACATATTATTATAAATATAATGCACAGTATACACCCATGACTGGAGTACAAACATTTGTGTTTAACAAATGAATGCCTTTACTTTACATACAAATTCTATCAGCTAGAAGGCGTAATAATTGCGTATATTATGTAATAGTCGTTTGATAAAATATTTTGTTTTCATGATAACATTTAAATAGTTACGTTGATGTGCTTTCACTTCGTAATGCGATAGCAAACTTTAAGCCTTCTTTTAATATCGTATAAACAATTATTATCAATTTGAATTTGTATGTAATAATCGTTTGTATTTATGAGGTCTTGTATAATAGAATTGATAGCCCATTGGTAACGCGTTTGCTTGGATAAACGAGTGATGCGGGTTCAAATCCGGGTCTCGCACTTCTGATATTTTCACAAGAATAAGAGATAGAATAAGCAAAAGTCATAATAATATTGTGTTAGTATTAAAAACTAAGCCGTACAAATCGTCTTTACTAATCATGTACTAATTTAGTTCCATGCCCACGTACGGACAAGTGATACTTGTAAATAACATAATAATTTTGGTAGCGTTGCAAAAAACGACTATTGAATTCAGAATTCATGACGTAAGGGTCGGACGAGACAGTCGTCCGTAAAACATTGTTTCTGTACAGTCGATTGGAAAATAAAATTTAAAAATATCAGTGGCAGTATTACATATCACGAGAGTTTTAGGTTCGATTTTCGTTTATAGTCAATAACAGAAAGTTAAATTATTTTGCTGCATTCATATTCTAAGTAAGTTTAAACAAAATATAATACTTAAAATATTTACAACTCAGTGGTAGCGCTCGCTTGAGAAATCGAGTGATGCGGGTTCAAATACGGGTCTCGCACATCTGATACTTTCTTTTTAACATGATTAGTGATTACCTACTACTTGTGAAAAAAACATCGTGAGGAATTCTGCATGTCTCAGAGAACCAAATAAGCTTACGAAAGACGTGCTATCCGTCAACCCCCACTTGGCCAGCATGGTGGACTCTATCCCCTTCGTATTGAAGGAATCTCGTATTGAATTAAAGAGTTAATGCCATCTATCGTCTTCTCTATAAAATCTAACAATGAGTCGGAAAATAGTCGGAAGTAAGATTACAACTTCTTTCTATGAGACAGAGAGTGCCTACTTATGTAGTTTTGTGTCGCTATTATGATATATTATATTATTATGATAATAACATATCACGTAATTTCCTATTCGGGCTAAGAAGAGAAATCATAATGACATTTAGCGCGCACTTACTATATTGCGACTCGACTGAGAAAATTAATATTAATATATTTGTTGCTCTTTACTTGCAAATTGAACAAGTGGCATGCTTGAGAGCTTTTAAAATAGATATAAACGCTTTTCTCATGATCTTTTAAAGTACAGAAAGAAAATATTAGTTCAAGTTTCGTAATCGATTAGCCAAAATTATGTCTTTATGTCATTTGCCATTGAGCCTTTATATTGAAATAGTCATTTTTGTCGACACAGCGGTGAATCAATAGTTTTACGTATGTGTGTCTGTTGGTCTGAAAACTCGTCACGAGAAAACGACTAGACAGATTTTGATGAAATGTCGTATGATGATAGCTGGTTCTCCTTGTCAACATTTAGGATACTGTTAGGGGATAATATCTTGTCCCTGTTAAATCTATACTACGGTTAGTATATATTAAAACGTATCTTGAAAATAAATATGTATTATTTATTACATAGCACTTTATTCACCGCTATTACCAGATTTGCAGATGCGTAGGAGTCTCACAATTGATATACTTAGTTTAAGACGCAGACGCGATGCAAATGTGTTTTTGCACTTAAAATAGTGTAGGTACCTAGTCTTGTTGTTCAGTTTACTTAAAAGACACTAGTGTTGTTTTACAGTTATTTGAACTAGATCTAGTGAACCTATTAACTACATTTTTGAATAGTGATTTTTTAAAATAAACTTATATTCCGTGAGAATCAATTAACGTAATCGAAAAAGAAAAAAAAACGCCATGGGGCTGTGCGCCCCGTAAGTAGTACTTCTTTTTGGAAGTCTGTTGGAAATATCTACAAAACGAGGCATATGAGAAGGAAACATGGAAAAAGTTACGTTTTTACCTAAAAAAGATAATGAAACACGTACAAAATTCTAAGCCATTAGTGTTTATCAATTTTCAGTGCATGAAAGGTATCTAGTCATTATAAGGCAGTTAGCCTGATATGACTTGGCTTTAATACGCTTCTGATATCGATGATTGAGCTGATATATTTTCATTTGATTAAACATTTATAGTTTTTTAGATATATTTTATATACTTACAAACATTTCCCGCGGCTTCGCTCGCGTTCTAAAGACTCGAAACCAAATTATTAGATTTCACATATTATCGTACCGTGTGATGTTTTATAGTTCGTTTATAACGATAAGTTTAGATTTCTCAAATATGAGATATTTTAAGCGATAAAAAGTATCCAATAAAATGTTCCGGATAGCTAGCTGTACTAATTTTCAGTAAATTCTGTTCAGTGGTTTTTTGGTGAAGCGGTCACAGACAGACAGAACCTTAAAAACTATTGATTTGGCTTTTGTATCGATAATAAAGAGTATTTCATTTAGATTTTACAAAAAAAATCAATTTCGATCATTATATTAGCCGTTTGTTAGACTTTGAAAAGTATTTTGAACTAAGTATTCACTTGTACTACTAGGATTCGGACCTAAGTCTCAACTGGTATTACAAAGATGTTTCAGATGGTTATGGTTTCCATTATTTATTCATGGAAACTCTGTCCTACAAAAGGTCATGTACAAGTACATGAGACAGAAGCTATGGGTATCATATTAACAAAATTAGCTGCTAGTTATAATATTATGTATAAAAAGTAGCTTTTAAGTAATAGGGAATAAATCAATATTAAGGTGTAGGCTATGAAGCATCAGGGAGTGTTAGGGCGTGTAATATAACATTAAACGACATAGGTTTTTCCGTCCCTTGGCGTACAGTGTAAATATTTTATGTTATTAAAGGGTAAAAGAACCTGTTCGCAACACAAATGAGCATTTTTATAGTATTGAAAATTAGGGCCTATATTGTAATTTGTAAATTTAGTTGGACGCCACACACCCCCCAAAACAAAACTAAAGGTGTTGTAAGACGGAGGACTAAATTACATCAACATTGGTCTACCCGTTTACTTATAAATTTATTTAATACTTTTATATTTATGATAGAAGACCAATTTAATTAGAAATCGCATACAAACTGATATTAAAATTATTTTTATAATTCGCCATTAACCATATACTTATATTATTACTGCTTTTTAAGCCTATTAAAAGTTTTAAAATAAAACCTTAATGTCCTATTTACTCATATTTAACTTTGATTTTATACTCATTATAAATCATAATGTAATATATGAGGAAGCCGGCAAGTTAAGTAATATTATAGTAACTGTTACGATTACGACCCCTTTGAGTAATTTTTAATTACAGATGCAATTTGTTGTAATACTGAATATTAATTATTATATGTGTTACAGTTACTTTATAGAGCTGTTCTAGTTTTAAATTGCAAATATTTTTGTAATATTAATGCATCATAGTAACTGAGTCTATTTAATTGCTCTCTATTTGATTAATTATTCTTTCTAGTATGTACCTTAATCCACCTTAGAAATATTTCCAACATGATTACCACTTTTGTTACGGTAAAGGATTTGATGAAAAAACCTGCATGTCTGAGAGAACCTAACAAGTTTTCGAAAGACATGTGAAGTCCGCCAACACGCACTTAACTAGCCCTTGCTCAGAAATGGTACGTTAAAAAGGGCTGAATACTAAAAATACTAGAAAATATATAGACAAAAATTCTAAGAACTATAGAGCTTTTGCATCTAAGAGTATAATACGATTTTTCAAAAAATATTTTAATGTTAAATATTTAATTCGACTCTAAATTTAAATATTTATTGATATCGTTATATCTCGATTTGTATTTTTATTTATAAAATAATTTTGAATACGCTTTTATTATGTACAATTGCATCTATTAAGCTCACACATTGCAAACCTATTTTAATTTTTGAGTTACATGTTCGTTTGTATTTAAAAGTCAACAGTCTGATAGTCTTTCCCGTAATGACTACTAGTGGTTATTTATTGTTACAAATTACATACGTCACAGTCGGTTAAATCTTTTTAAAACCATTTATAATATAAGTTTATGATAAATATTGTTTTAACTCGAATGAAGTAATAAAGGTGGCGTGAACCAACGTGCCTTAGCGTGCTCTAGTCAGTTTGCGATGTAATGCTCTTGTCGATGGTTGCGGTTTATAGAACAATTTCCTGTTCTATTTTCAAATTCGTAATTTTCTTTTTTTGTTAATGCCGTGTGACAATAAATTATACGTAAGCAATAGAAACTTTTCTAATGATTTTTTAAATCTTCAGTGAAAGTGTTAATGTACGTGAATTAAAAAATAATAAAATAAGCGGTCTAATGTGTAATACAGTTTATATTATATAAATAATTCATCTAATTTGGGTCATCGTATCTTAAAGCCTCTATATAGGTTTGTATCTTTTTTTGTATACGAATATTCTCATTTCAAAACAATATCTTTATAATAAAATTTGAGTGTAACTGTGATTCCTTTCCTAAAAGATCCGTGTATCTGACGATAAAATATCGATTTTTTTAATCTTATTATATCAATGAAAATGTTAGATTGACATGTAATTTTTTTTTTAAATCTCGTGCCACGGTGTTCTTATTCGCACTCCCCTGAAACAGCTCTACCGGTATCAATTTTTTTGTTGTATATATTTTGATAAGTATAAGAATATTCTTTAAAGTATTTTTCATCCGCCAACCCCAACCCCCGATATTATATGACAGAACAACGTTTGTGGATCAGCTAGCATGTATATTGATTATTTCAATTTTCAAGAGCGATCACATTTAAATTTCACGATATAAATCCTAATAATAGCCATTGTATTAATAGCCTATGTATCTAAGGTATAGAGTTTGTGAAGTTAGGGCTTGTAGAGTTAGAAGCTTGCATCTACATGAGATCTCATAACTTTTTGACAACGCGAGCCACATATGTATATATTTTAAAGTCGATGTATCTTAGGTAAATGAAAATATTAATGTACCAGTGAATATAGAATAATGATGTGAACAAAAGTATAAAAAACTAACAAAGCGCCAAAGTAAGATGACGCATTTTCAATATAATACTACTTACGAACATTTAAAAGCTCTATACAGAATACAAAGAAAAAATTTATATACACATTTTCGTTTAAATGAGTTTCGAATTGTATTATAATTACGACGTGGAAGATTATAAAGAAATGCTTTTTCGTTATAAATCAATAAATTTTAAACACTACTATGTATTTTTTTCATTTCTCTTAATATAGGATAATTTTTCGTCGATTTATTATACTAGGTTCAATTTAAAAATAGAATAAGGTAGGAAAAGTTTTACTTTTTCACAACTAGTGATCCGTTCCTAAGGTATTTAACGGTTAGTATAAATTTCTCCGATATCATATTTCCCGTAGTAAAAAATATCCTTTACTATATTAATCTGGATAACCAACTATCATCATATCAAATAACAACAAAATTTTACCTGGGCTTTTCTCGTGGTGCGGTCACAGACAGGCAGACCAAAATTTAAATAACTAGATTCGGTATCTGTATAGATAATAAAGACTTTTCAATAAAAATACCTAAAAATATTATAAGTAGGGATTAAGGGATCGTGTCAGATATGGTTACAACGATTTTTGTAAATTATATTTTTTTGCTCTTCGTGTTTTTTGTTCTACAAAATTTATTATAAATACTTTCCATAGAAAAGTACTTAATTTCATTCATACATGGCGACTTATAAACCTATACCTGTTTGGGTGAGATGATATCGCACAGAATATAAATCGGTAGTTTCTGGGTCACCGTTTATAACTACGTCTGCCGATTGTATTTTAATGACTTGAGGGCTTTGTTCTTCAGGGCATTGGAACATTTTCATTCCCTTAAGGGAAAGCAACTAAGTTTGACGTCATTTAATAGTACCTACATGTCGGAACTACCTAAAGGTTGTTTGTTTTGTTTTTAAAACTCCCCTTATTGTCTCTATGGTGTATTGCACAGAAATGATGTTTTTTATCTATTCCGTGGTGTATTGGCTAGCATGTACGAGCTGGGTTCGAATCTAGGGTCGTTACTATTTATAACACTACCTGCCCGTTAGAGTCCCTTCAAAGTTTGTCCAGCCGAGATTATCGGGAACAAAACACGAAAATGTTAAAAATTGTTTTCTTATAATTACCGTATATAAGACCATAATAAATTATGCATTTGACAAAAAGCTATTATGTTGATGTTAGAAACAGACACTTCAATTTTACTAATTTGTATACAATACAGATATAGAGTTTTCTTCATTCAAATAAAATATGTTATATACCTAACTATAATGCATGTAAGTACATAATTTATGATAGAAACAAATTTCATTTTTAAACTTTCGAATATGCCGATGTAACGATTTAATTGTTGACGACATTCTTTAAACACAAAGTGATTTTCTTCATTATATTGTGTTTTGAAATAATTCAAGCAAGTAATTGAGCTATTACGTTCAAGACGAAAAGTAATACACTGAAAATGCTAGTAACTAAGTAGGTATAGAAATTATTTATTATAATTACATTTAAATTTTTTATGTATATTTTGGTTTCATGAATAATTATTAAAATAGAAGTATATGGTAACTTTATTTATAAATATTTAGCTGAGAAGTAATGGTTGGGCTGGCATTTACATTTTTAAAAGCTCTTTCATAAATCCTTACAGATTTTGTACACGGCGTTTTACAAACGCGCCTTTATGTCAGTGCAAATTTTGCGCTATTAAATAGAAAAAATGTATGAATGTTTGTGCTCTAATCATGGGTATTTTATTTTAAATAATATGTTTGGATTTAAAGTTATATGAATATTTGGTTTCCGTAACACGAGTCTTGTAGCTTACCACGGAATTAAATGGCAATGTGTGTAAAAATGTCCCAATTAGGTTATTAAAATAAAAAACTTTGGCTTAAGGGAAGTTCGTGAAAGAAAACCAATAAAATATGAACTCCGTAACTATCACGAGTAAACTAATTTAATAAATTGTTTAAAAATAAAACTTATTCTGACCTCAGCAGATTTTAGGTTAACGATCTCTTTTTACGATTGTATTTCACTAGCCGAGGTAATTGGAGTGAACCAAAGATTACGGGCCAATCTTTGATATGAGTACCGTGAATTAACTTTATGTAGAATATAAGTATTTTTGAGAATATTATATTAAGCAATAAAATACTTAACTATTCACAAACAGTATGTGTTAGGTACAGTCAAGAGACCCCTTAAATATTTATTTTATTATGTTATTTAGTGTTTGTTGTTATAGCGGCAATAGAATATATTATACATTATCGGTGAAAATTCAACTTTAACTATGACGGTTCATGAGATACAGCCTGGTGACAGACGGACAGACGGACGGACAGCAAATTTTAGTAATAGGATCCCGTTTTCCCCTTTGGGTACGGAACCCTAAAAAGATTCCCAAATAGTATGACAATGAGTATTGTCTTTTAAGAATAATATAATTCTCGTATACTTATTCGTAATAAAGGGACTATAAGTTTTTGTAAATGTTCATTGTTGTCTTTATACAATGATAATGTCCTCGCTAATAAAAAAGTTAATTAAGGATTTAATAAAGACGAAGTATAGGAAAACAACTTTTTGTCCTACCTATATAAAATTGAAGTGTCTGTGTGTAATTTTAAAATAACAGCTTTTTGAAATTATGTACTGTTCCTACTTACTATACTACCTACTACTATACTACCTGTAATTATAATTTTTAACAATTTTGTATTCTTTGAAACATCTGGACTGATTTTGACGAGACTTTCACTGGCAAATAGTTATATTATACTACTTATATTATAGTATAATTTTTTTTATATTATACCAAGTATTCTAATTAGTTTACAAAGTCATTGAATAAAGCTAGTTAAATATCGGAAATGGTCTATTTTGTTAATGCGGATTCACTGCATAATTATTCTAATAATGTTGACGGCTTGTATAATAGCTACAAATCACGCATCTAGTTCTCGACAGAGCTGTAATAATGTGAAAATACATTTGCATGTCGCCGGGTTTTTGACCCCAGCGTCGATTAATGCAGGTTAATTGAATGGATTTATTTTAATAACTTGTGTCTTCTTTCTATACATATAATATAATATATTATATATATTAGGGTGGCCCAAAAAAACCGAATATTTTTTTTTAGTCTCGAGTGAAAAAATGTTAGTTTATGATGTTTTAAGAGCCCTCTCCAAAAGACAGCTCGAAAAAAAATTTTTAAGAGGTCACTCCAAATTTTTTAAAATTTCAAAAATCGTCAAAAATCGAACTTTTTTTATTTCTAATTTTTTTTTCTCGTTACGGTATAATATTATAGACCAAAAAAAAATAAGTTTCTGAAAATTTCAGTTCAAAATTTGAATTTTGAAAGGTCGCTCATAATCTGTATTTTGATGAAATTTGGTGTTGATGATAGCTGGTTATAAGGGGTCAACATATATATCATATTTCTGAGAAATCTATACTGACAGTTAAAACGTATACTATTAAAATCTAAGAGCTTGGATAGCCAGACTCGAAACCGCGACTACTGGCACAGTGAGTAGTGTCACTCGAAATAAGCTTTGGCTCAACAACGCAACTGCTGTGTGAAATCAAATTAAAGTTATGACAATGACGACTATTCAAAATATTATAATATTTATGAAGTGTATGAAGTAACATTTTCTCTAGATTTCTTCACACGTTAATTATTCTTTGCCAACACTGTTAAATATCTTAGCTAGCTACCGATTGGTAACCGCTTATATTACTGTTTTTTTTTAATTTTAAAATCATTTGGGTAACATAAAATCAAAAAGTGTTATGCAATTTTAATACTAATGCTACTTATAGGTACTTACTAAAAGTAAGGATTCACGTTATTTACTGAGCATTGCTTTGTCCACGTTTAAATTGATTCTTTCTTCCGAGTTTCACCAAAATCGGCTTAACTGTTAATATAGGATTAAGCAGAAAACTATACTATGGTGTAGAATAGTATAAAGTAAATAAAGTGTGTATTGGTAGCCTAGCGATGTCGCGTTTGAAAGAGAGTTCAAATACCGGATCTCAAACTTCTAATATTTTTATAATATGTCAATCATTTTCAAATTCCGATATGATTACCAGTTACAGTGAAGGTAAACATAGTAAGGAAACCTTCATGTCTAAATAAACGTAGAAAGTTTTCGAAAGACCTGTGAGGTCCGCCTACCCACACTTTGCCAACGTTGGTTCTATGATCTGATCCCGGCTCCGTTAAATACTATATTATGTAATTTTATTGCTTATGTATAAAATATATAGATATAAGTGTATATTTCAGCGTTGCATGGGTCTACCCGTGATGCTAAAAGGGGAGTATTCACCCAACAACCCGTTGTTCATAAGCGGCGAACGTACGCCTGGCGACGTACTACTGGGCCTGGGAGCGTATGAACGAAGGCGGAATACATTGCGAAAAATACAACAAAGACAGTATAAGGAATATCTCGATGAGGTAAGTTTTTGTGAGTGAAATGTAAGGTTTTGTGTGTTCTACGAATATGAAGGTTATATGTATAATAAAAATACATTATATTTTATCAGTAACGACTTGGCAGTGGTAGCCCAGTGGTAAAGCAGGTTTAAATCCTGGTCTCGCACCTCTGAAATTCTTATGTGCTAATTATTTCTTATATCTCTTTACTTGTTTTACGGTGATGGAAAAATGTCTAAGAGACATGAGCATGACAAGACATGTGAAGTTCGGCAATCCGTTCTTGGCCAGCGTTATAAATTATATCCTAATCACCTCCGTATTAAAGAAAGGCCCTCCCAGCAGTGGGACCAAAGGGTTGACTACTTAGTCAAGACTTACCCTCTATTTCTATGCCTCATTATAATTGTTGACTATAGGTAGTGAGAATATAGTATAAAAAAGGGATCATTCATGAGTTGAGTACCTAATTTATAAGGTAAATGATACACCGTAAAGAAAGTACTATTAAATGTGGATTTAAAGTAAACTAAAACTAAACTAAAAATGATTGAGACTACAATGTTAAGGTTTAATCAATTAAATACAAACACTTTTCTTAATTGATGGCAGGATAGCATCGAAAAATGTAAATTTTACGTTTATATAGCAAAGTATACTCATTTAATTTATAAATTATTATTTATCATTAACTTATAGTTTTCTCTTACAGCAAGCAAAAATCAAGCAAGAAGCTAAAGAAAAAGCAGAAAGAGAAAGAAGAGAGCAAGAGGAGAGGGACAGACTGCGGGAAAAGAGAGAAAGAGAGAGACTGGAGTCAGAACTCTTTCTAACTCCAGTCTCCCAGATTACTCCCGAGCTTCGGAGCTCGAGCATAAGTCATACATTCGTGACGGGTTCAAATAATACTTACACCACGTGAGTTATTTATTTTATAATACTCGTATATTAAAAACTGTACAACAGTTATTATAAAGAAAACAAACTTATATGATGATGATGATAAAATGTAAATGAACCATCCTTTAAAACAAAAAAAGTAATTTGAAATTTCCAAATTGGTTCATGTATATTCGTGTAATCGGTGAACACACATAAATAAAAAAAGTTTTCGACGAATTGAGAACCTCCTTCTTTTTTGAAATCGGACGAGAAATTTGAAAATGTCCGTCACGGCAACTAATTTTTAAAACAAATATCTAAGAAAATTAATTATTGGCAAATGGCAATATATTATAAACATTTCTCGATGCTCAAACTATATCTAAGCAAGAACTGTTCCTCCCGTTGCGAAAATATTACAAAAAATACAGACAACAAAGCTATCTTATATAAGGGTTCCGTTCACTTTGAGGTAAGGAACCCTAAAAACACTAGCATTCACAAAATTTATATTATATATTTATCTGTATGTGTTTATAGTTCTAGTAAAGTGGACACAGGGGTGCAAGTGGACCACAGAAGCACGCCATTATCAGTCGCCGTACAGACAGACGATGATGAACTGTTTAACGTAAGTATTTATTAAATTAGACTAGTGACTCACCCTCGGTTTGGTTTCGTTTTTGGGTACGTTTAAATTGTTTGTATATATTGATGATAATATATTTTACGGCTGTGAAAAGTCATAAACATACTAAATTTCATTAAAATCTGTCCACTGATTTTTTCGTGATCGTCAAAGACAAACAGACTGACAAAAATTCTAAATACTATATGTATATTCAGCTTTTGTATCGATAATAATTAAATATATCAAAAAGGTTTTCTAAAAAAAATCCAATGTACAGATTCGACAAAGAATTGTTTTATTATTATGTATAGGCAATACCCGCGGCTTCGCGCGCGTTCTAAAGATCGGAAACCAAACTCTTATTGAGTCGCGCGATATGGTATCTCGCAGAACTAATGCCCGCTCTTCACGTTTTTGCAACCTTTTTCATTGATGCTCCGCGCCTATTGGTCGTAGCGTGATTATCCTATTTTTGTCCGCGTTAGACATTACTTTAAAAATTAATTACACTATGTTATTAAAATATAATTTCACATTTTCACATATCAAATTATGAATAAAATTGTCTAGTATAACATATAATTTTTTCAAAGAAATAAGACTAGAAGTTTAGACGTGATGTTCAATATAAAATCATTAAAAGTCGTTTATCTGGTTATGAAAGTTTTTTTCGTGAATATTTGTCGCAGTTGCCTGCGTGTGTGGTGCGGCAACAGACGACGGCGGAGCGCGAGCTGTCGCCGCGAGAGGCGGGGCCCGCGCCCGCGCCGCGCCCCCGCACCTACGGGGACTACGACGGTCTGTACACTTCATCTATACTAATATACTAATATACTAATACTAATACTAATAATATAATAATAATAATTAATAATTTAATAATAATATTATAAAGAAGTAAAGTTTGTTTATTTGTTAAATTGTAAGGGGTAATCTCGGGATCTACTGAACCGATTTTAAAAATTCTTTCACCAATAGAAAGCCACATTATTGCTGAGTGTCATAGGTTATATAAAAAACCGAAAAATAAAATTTTTTACGTGGTAGTCCGTTTTGCAAGGTGAATCGGAGAAAAAACGGTCGAATGAAAGCGTTTCTTACGAACGCTGCCTTAACTATGAAAGATATATTTTTGAGTTCTAGAGAAAAGATGTGGAGCTTAAAAATGCCTACAAAAAAGTCAACGACAGCATATGTCTAACTTTTATATTTAAGTGACAAAAAGTAGTTTTTTTTAATATTAGTATAGATAATTTAATTTTTAATTTTTAATATTAATAAAATAATTTAAATTATTTAAACACTCTGTACTAAAAAGGATTATTACATTATGCCCAACGAAGTGGGCACGGGTCAGCTAGTTATAGATGTTTTTGAAGTTATACTTCTTTTGGCGCGTTAGGGATGATGAGAGTAAATTTTTACACACCGACACGAAAAACTGACAGTATGAAGTTAGCTAGTCAACAGTTTAGAGGACTTGGAACTATATTCACGATATTCACGTTTTTCTGAACCTACAACACGTGTTTTGTATTAGTCCTAATGAAATATGTATATAAATATACATACATATATATTTTTTCAAATAATATATCGTGGTGATTGATATTTATTAACTAATTACTGTGATTATAAGTGATAGAAATTGTTTCTACATATTACTTTGAGTACGTTTGTAGAATTTGTGGTTAGTTGAAGGTATATATTATTTATTTACATCATAAAATAAAATATTTTTTACATTATTATTTAATATGTAACAAGTGTATAAATAAATTAATAATAGATACAAATAATAATTATTTTATGTGATATTTAAATAAACTATTTCACTATATAATGCTTTATAATAGAACTTTCATTGTATTAAATACTCTTTTTTCTATTATTATTAGTGTCGTTTTTTCTACAAACGTAGGATGACGCGGAGATAAAATTTTAAGAAAGATTTTTATATAGTTATGCCAAAGAAGTATCAGTTCTTACGTGCGTACGTAAGTATACACATACATTTTTTTGGGACATTATTACACAGCGCCATCTAGTTCCGTGGTAAGTTATGAAGGAAACTTGTGTTGCGGATACCAGACAGTTGATATACTACGTATATAAGTTTACATATTATAAATATATGTAAACACCTATGACTGGATTACAAACGTTCGAGTTTAACAAATTAATGCCCCCAGCGGGACTGGAAATCGCGACCGCTGGCGCAAGAAAGTAGGTCACTACAAACTACGCCAAACGTGTCGTCAAAATGTATACAACCGTTTTTACTGGTTTTTGATGCGCGGCTATTGGCTTTTAGCTATCATTCACACATGCAAAGCTGAGCTTACATCTCGAGAACTGTACACTATTATATCTTATAGTATGAATATTAATTTATTATAATAATTTTTTTAGAGCGGACCTCGACCCTCCTGAAGAGATCAACGCGGGACAAGTTGACGTCGGAGCTCCGTCACACATACATGCCGTCCATATTCGATTCTGAAGCCATCAGGCTGAGGAATGAGCAAGCCGAAAAGGTTCGTATTCAACCTTAAATTCACTGCTAGACACAGGAATAGATAGATATAACGACCATCGGTTTAGGAATAAATTATATTATTGTAATCAGCCCTTTTTAATGTCCCACTGCTGGGTACGGGTCTCCCTACAATACGAGGGGGATCAGGCCATAGTCCATCACGCTGGCCTAGTGAGGGTTGGCGGACTTCACATCTTTCAAAAACTTGCTAGGTTTTTTCACGATGTTTTCCTTCACCGTAAGACAAGTGGTACAAATGATTCACACATGAAAATATCAGAGGTGCGTGGACCCGCATCCACCACATACCATTGTCCTAATTAAAAATAAAATATTATAAAAATCAGAAAAATAGAGTTTTCTATTATTATTGAATTTTAAATTAGCATATATTTAATATAATGATTTCATTACTATTTTTCATCATGATATTAGGAAGCGGCAGAACGTCGTAAGTACTATCAACAAGAATTGAAAAATCAGATCCTAGAACAACAAAGGATCAAAGAAGAGAGGAAAGCTAGAGAAAAGTAAGACTATTGCTATATTTTCCCCCCTTAAAATACACATACTTTACAGTATATCTAAGCATTGTTTTCGAATTTTGTATTAAATATTTCGTTTATAAAACATTGAGTGGCGATTGTAACGTCAGTTTTCTCACGAAATAAATATGAACGTTTACACCGTGTTTAAAGACATTTTCAATTTTTGACGAAATTGCTGGAACAATTTCCATGACGATTTCACTACTATATAGCTGATGTTGTAAGGAGTGACTAAGCTGAGTTAAATACGATATTACCTAATTAATAATATAAAATACGTGTTGAGTAATATAAAAAAAAATACTTAAGTTAAATATACTTAGAATCCACACTTTTTATAAAATTGTCGGTAAGCTGCATTTTACAACTATATTAACTCTCGTCACCACGACTGCTGTAAAGCATTCGAAACGTTGGGAATAGAAAATCTAAATAAATCCCGTAAATTCGAAATAATAATTAATCTATATATAATTGGAATATTAATAATTTCTTATTTCGAACAGAATGCTAGAACAAGCGGAAATGCGAAGGTTGGAGGAACAACTGCGGTCGTTGAAAATGGCACAGGAGAGAGAGATATCGCGACAACACGACGTACATACCGCTGTGAGTTCAAATATACATTCATATACGTATTTAAATAGATAATAATATATAATATGTAGGTAAAAATAATTATAAACATGGTTTTTTTATGCACTAAAATTATAAAACCATCCATTATACATACCTTCGTTAAAAAATTTTTGAACTTGTCAAAACCAAATCATTGAGTCTAAACTCGAGGGGTTAATAATATTATGTATATTTAAATTAAAAAAAATATACGGATACCAGATAGTTGATACACTACACATGTATACGTAAATACATACATATTATATTGCAGTACAAACATTAGTGCTTAATCAATGAATGCCCCCAGCCGGGCTCGAAACCGCAACCGCTGGCATAGAAAGTAGGGTCACAACAAACTGCCAAATGCCAAATTTCGTCAAATTGTGTATAGACGAAATAATTGCCTAATATGTTTATTTATTTATTAACAGATGATTATTAACGCTTCAGAAATAGATCAAGAACAACAAGCATTGCTCAAAGCCGCCAATCATCCAAAACTAGCAGTCACATCTAAAAATGAATCTCCTATATATAAATCGGATCGACCGCCATATTCCACGAATATACCTGAAAAATCCATATTTTCACCAAACTACGACGTTGAAAGCTATCTAAGGAAAAATCTTAATCCAACCAAAGCCTATGAAAGTCCTAAAAGTAAAATACCTAATACTACAGAAAAAATACTAACGGATGAAGAAAAAGAGAAGTTTCTAGATCGAATGGATAGAATTGAAGACCCACTACCCATACCAGTTTTAAGGCACTCTCCGAAACCACAGACAATGTACGACAAAACGTCAGAATGGAGTGAAAAAATGCAAATTGTCGATGACAAATGGCGTGTACCGGCTGTTCAGAAGAATATATTGAAATCGTTAAACGATAAAGGCAAAAATGTAAGCATTTTAACACAATTAGGATCGATCAGACGACAATTACAATTAGAGCAGTTGAAACTAGACAAAATGATGTCTAAAACTAATAAGTAAATATATATTAATAAAAATATGGTCGATACGGTATAGTTTAAAATTAAAAATATTATCACACTATACAACTGTAAAGTAAATATGAACAGTAATTAAATTAAATAAATAAAATAAATAAAGTATTGGCCGCACGTTCGCATTTTCTCTTTCTTGAGAGTGATCAATTCCATACAAATTTTTGAAAAATCTATTCTACTGTACTTCCGCCATCGATAAGACGGAAATAATACTATTAAATGTAAAGGTTGTCAAAAATACCAATCATTTTACTGCAAAGTAGTGCCATCTTCTGGCAAGTTATGGTTATAAAGCAGTTTTACGACTTATATAATATAAAATTTAGTATGATAGTCGGGAGTGCCTCGCTTCGTTAAGAAAGACTGTGCTAACAGGTTCGATCCTGAAAGGTAAAGAAATATGGCGGCCTATTAAATGTATACAAAAAGATATTAAAAGTTAATTATATTGAGCAATTAGGCAAGTCGTGTCCAAGATGGGGCTTTTAGTTTTAAGTTGTAATAAAATGTAGATGATATTACATATGGTGCCGTAATGAGGGTGATTATAAATATTTATATATTTAATTCAATAAAGCATGCATATTGATGATAAAAAAATCATTGAATAAAACTACGTAAAAAAGGGGTATAAAAAGAACCAAACAAAGAAAAAAAATCAAATGGAAATCCAGAAATTCATAGTTACAGAAAGCTAGAGCCGTGGTCGCACTTACTGGGGTGCCAACACCTCTATGAAACAGACATGGTATTTTTTATCTTTACTCTTCTTTTGCTGTAGTCGGGTAAAATTTAGTTCATCGCCATCGCAGTATTATTTATAATCGCCTTCAAAATATATTTTAGCTTTTAAATGCATGTGCATGATAAAGAAGTAAGTTACAAGATTTTCAATTAAATTATAATTTAATATAAAAATAAAATAAATAATGTTATTGTCATAAGAAATACGTTTTACGTTATTTTAGTCAATTTTAGAAATGCCTTTCAATAATTTAGGTTAAGTAATAGTTTCTAGAAACAAATTTTTAGATTTAAGGTCTTGTTGAGAAGCATTTTTCGTTCGTCGTGATAAAGTTAACGGCGATGTATTAAAATCATGAGTATTTTTTTTAATTCGAATAATAATTAGTTACATAATTTACCATTTAAAAAATTCAGGCATAACTATTTTATTTCAATAATTCCTAAAAAACCAAAGTTCCTATTTTCTATTTCTTTATTCTTTATTTCTTTATTCCTATAAAGACGCTATTTTCGTTGTGTGAAAAATTACGGATTTAAATCCGTCCAAAGATGCTGATAATAATTAAGCATATTTTTGTATTACTATTTTTTTTGTAATTTTCCTTACAAATATGCTTATTCTTAAAATCATAAAATAATTAAAGACATGAATGGATGAAGGTATCTTGCAAAATTCTATATTCCTGAAAATTGAATTTTATTTTTCCGTAGTTCATAATCTATCGGAGTGAAACCGTTAAATTGTGAAATGTCATATAATGTAACGCTCCTCGCACTAGCACCATCTGTGCATAGAATAGCAAAATTCAAAAATATGACAATATCATCCATTCACATCTTTAATTTAGAAAAACAAATTTTCCTATTAGTTTTAACTATAGTATTATGTGATCTGTGGTTTTAATAAATAATTAAATACTATTAATATAATTTTTGTTTGTTATATTTTTTATAATGAATTATTTCAATAAGAAAGGTGATACAATCCTTTTTGTATCGAAATGGTGTTTTGGTGATCCCTTTCTTGTTCCTGCAAATTGTTTTATTAATGTTATTTCTTTAATGTTAAATCTGTTATTTTAGAATAAAATATATTATTTTAGAATGATAAAATTCATGTTTAAAATGTATAATACGAATATTTTAATAATACAATGTCATAATTCAATGTTTTTTTGTTATATAAGACAACATACAGGTTTTCTTCAACATTAGAAGAGAACGGCTATTGATTTATTTGTTAAAGTTAATTTTTGTAATTGAACCCGAGATGAAGGTGATATGTCGCAAATTTCTAATTTCGAGAAATTGAGTTTAAAGTAAGTATGTGAAAAGTATAAGTGCATGTATCTGAAAACAGTTCAATATGGCTGTTTAACCCATTACAGCGGCGTCTGTCTTAAAACAGCTAGAAAAGCGACATATTTCCTTCATTTATTCACCGAATGATATATTAATTAAAGTTAAGTTTTGTAATTATTTTCGATATAATTTATAACAGTGTAGTGCCAAAATTACTTTTGATTCCTATAATCTCTTCCGATATTTGAACCCAAATTTTTAAAAACATGATAAAATTTTTCGTTCTTAAACTTTACTGTAAATAAATATGTGTATATTTTTTTAATTTTATAAATTTTAAAAAGTCAATTGCCTAAGACATTAGTCATATATGCCATAATACATAAAAAATCTTGATTCTTCAAATTATTTCACTAAATATATTGATATTCGTAATAAATACACAACTAATGTTATTTATCAACGCGGCCATCAATTAAATTGTTTAAGTATTAATTTGATAAAGTTTAATACTACCTTTCGAAAATATATAAATGCTACTAATAAAATACTGTAGGTTACTTTTTTGTAGTGGTAACATTGTTTCTTCCATTTTTTTATTAACTTTTTAAATTTTCTATAGGATTTTAATAGTTGTAACAGATGCTGAATGTTTGAAATAGTATTGTATCGAAATAATTAGTTGTATTGCATGCAGAAAGCCAAATGCATTTTTTTATGATATTCTGGTATAAATTATATTTTTTAATTGAAAAAATAATATTTTGTCTTAATTTATTTTCTCTCAATTTGCTATTTTGTTACGAAATTCATAATCGTAAACACTTTCTTTTAATTAAAGTACTCTTAAGTAATAAAATTTACTAATTATATATTTTATTTGGTTTTTGCTTCAACGTGTGGAGATATACCTAGTATTTTTTAAATTATATATGTATAACAAAAAGTTTATTTCTGTTAGTGCAATGTCGGCGTTATTCGTTAGTTGCATTTTGAAGCACAAGTATGTATAAGTGTTCGAAAGACTGCAAGGTAGGCTAAGTATGAGCTTGCGAAACGGAAGTGAGACTAAGATAGGTGTTATTTTTATATTTAAATGTATTTTTACACGCTTCTTATTATATGCCATGTCCACACATTAGCTTTATCGTTTCGTATGTCCATTGTTATTGTATGTAATTGATAATAATGTTTTATCTTCAATAAAGTGCTGGTTAGAAATTGTGTTTCTTTTAACCTATTAAATTCTAAATTATTAGATCCTGTTGAATTCTAGTGTTCAAGTGAATATTCTAAAAGTATGAGGCCTTTTCATTTGTCAAGTCCAGTGTCAGTACTATAAAGGATAGTAGTTATCAAGTACGATATGATAAGTTGAGTACCAAATCAGTAATTTGGAATGCTTCGTATAAAATTTTCCTTGTAATAATCTAATACTGTGAATAGTATGCACCCAATAGTCTCGATTTCTCTTAATGCTTCTCCATTGTATAAAAGCAATAATAAAAATTTTGTATTTTTCATAATGCGACCACTTGTAACACCATAAAAATAATGTAAATTATAATAATACTAGCTGACCCGTGCCCACTTCGTTGGGCATAATGTTAATAATATTATTTATTAATAATTTTTTTATATCAGAATATCATAACAGGCAACTTTTACTATTAAATAATTATCTTACACATAAATCCTATTTTCATATTATTATAATTTACATTATTTTTATGGTGTTACACACTCTTTTCGGATTTTTATTTTAAATTAAATCCGCGACGAAATCCGAAAAGATAGTTTCATTTATAATGTTGAGTATTCGCGTAAACCTAAGAAAGTAGTATTTAGCCCTTTTTAACATTTCACTGTTGGGGATGAGCCTCCTTTCAATACGAGGGATCAGGCCATAGTCCACCACGATGGCCAAATGCAGACCGTCTGACCATGTCTTTGGAAAATCTCTAGGTTCAGAGAGAACCTAGAGATGCAGGTTTCCTCACGATTAATTCACCGTCCGACAAGTGGTAATCATATTAGAAATCGATTCGCACATGAAAATATCAGAGGTGCTAGACCCGGATTTGAACCTGCATCACTTGGTTTCCCAAGCGGGAAACATCCTGGGCTACTACCACTGCCTTAAAAAATAACTTTAGTTAGTTGAACTGTAAAATCAGTTTTGGGAATAAAATCTATATTGATTCGATTTAGCGTGAGCGAAACTGCGGGTTGCGCTAGTGTATTATACATATAAACCTTCCTCTTGAATCACTCTATCTATTAAAAAAACCGCATGAAAATCCGTTACGTAGTTTTAAAGATTTAAGCATACATAGGAACAGACAGACAGCGGGAGCGACCGTTATTTTCTTATTTTTTCTTTCTTAAGAACTTTCTCCTGACAATAAGAAACAACAAAAAATAATTATCGAAATCGGTACAGCCTTTCACTCGTGATGACGTGACCAAGGGAAATAGGGATTCATTTTTAATCTACACTAATATTATAAAGAGGAAAACTTTGTTTGTTTGTTTGTTTGTTTGTAATGAATAGGCTCAAAAACTACTGGACCGATTTTAAAAATTCTTTCACCATTCGAAAGCTACATTATCCACGAGTAACATAGGCTATATTTTATTTTGGAAAAAAATAGGGTTCCGTAAGATATTTGGGTTTTTCGGACACAAGGTGTAATCTATATCTATATTAATAATTTCGTCAAGGGGTACGGTAGACTCGATCGAAACCTTACCTGATTAATAAAACATAAAAAAATAAAGATTTCGAGTCGACAACATATATCCGCCAAATTCGGATTGTCGAGTATTTTGTTAAATTCTAATGATGCTGAAAGACAAATCGATTATCGAAATCGCCATATTGGCCACTCTAGCGAAGCGATACTGACATCGGATGACACGTCAATATTGAAGCAAAGGAACTCATTCATACAGCCATAAAGATTTACCTCTGTATTAGTGTAAATAAATAAAATAAAAAATAAATAAAATAAATCCTTTCATTTCTTGCGTTTACAAAAAAAATAATATCCTATTAACAATAAATCGCAACAATTTTAAAAGTATGTTTTAATAAAATCATCTCACATCCAGTTAAAACAAAAATATAAATTCTAATGTTATACGTATTAAAATATAAGAATTTATAATTCATATAAAATAAAATATATAGTATAATTAAATAAAATATAATATATTTACTACCTAAAAAAAGAATATTTAATTCCTAAAATACTGCTAAGAAAGAATAAAATAATAATAATATGTTCTAAGTTTTAACTTATCAAATGATGCGTAATGATTTCTCATAGATGGCGTTATTAATCTATATATGTAATATATAAATGCGAAAAACACTCATCACGAAATCTCAAAAACTGCTGGACGTATAAAGATGAAAATTTGCAGGGAGGTACTTTATAAATAGTATAGGTGCACTAAGAACGGATTTTGCGATTGGGCCGGATTAAGGTGGTCTAAGAGCTCTCGCAAGTTTGTATGAAAGTCCTTCATCTTTTGTGCTACAGACTTTAAATTTGGCAGGGAGGTAGTTAATATTTAGTATGGGTCTGCTAAGAACGAATTTGGCGACAGGGTCGCATTAAGGAGGTCTAAGGACTCTCACAAGTTTTTTTTTAATTTCTTCATTTTTTGTCCTAGAAACTTTAAATTTCCCAGGGAGGTAGTTTAAAGTTATTAGATGTTTGTTTAAGAAAGGATTTTGCGATTGGGCCGGATTGAGGTGGTCTAAGGGCTATGGAAAGTTTGTATGAAAATCCTTCATTTTTTGTGCTAAAAACTTTAAATTTGATAGGGAGGTAATTAATAGTTTGTAATCGTTCGCTACGCGTATAAACATATTTTGCATCAGGGCCGGATTAAGGAGGTCTAAGGGCTCTCGCAAGTTTGTATGAAAGTCTTCAATTTTTTTATGCCACAAACTTAAAATTTAGCTGGAAGGTATTTAATAATCAGTAGACATCCGCAAAGAACGATTTTGCGACAGGGCCAGATTGAAAAGTGCAAGGGCTGTCGCAAGTTAGTATGAATGAAAGTCCTTCACCTTATGTACAACAAACTTAAAATTTTGTAGAGAGGTAGTTATTGTCAGTAGAAGACTTTTAAGAATGGGTTTTGAACAGGGCCTGATTAAGGTGGTTTAGGGACTCTCACAAGTTTGTATGTTGTTCCTCTATCTTTTCTGCTACAAACTTTAAAATTGGCAGGGAGGTAGTTAATTGTTAGTAAACGTCCGCTTAGAACAAATTTTGCGACAGGGCCGGATTAAGAAGGTCCAAGGGCTCTCGCAAGTTTGTATGAAATTTATTAATTTTTTTGCGCTACAAACTTTTTGGCAGGAAAGTAGTTTTTGTAGTTAAGTAGAAGTCCGCTAATAACGGATTTTGCTACAAGGCCGGATTAATGAGGTCTAAGAGCTGTAGCAAGTTTCTATGTAAGTCCTTTATCTTTTGTGCGACAAACTTTATATCTGGCGGGAAGATAATGTGTGGTCAGTGAACATCTACTAAGAACGAATTTTGCGACAGGGTAGGATTAAGATGATATTATGAAGGCTCTCATTATTTTGTATAACAGTTATTCACTTTTTGTCTTACAAACTTTAAATTTAGCATTGAGGTAGTTAATAGTTAGTTGACATCCGCACAGAACAAATTTTGCGACGGGTCGAATCGAGGAGGTCTTAGGGCCATAGCAAGTTTGTGTGAAAGTCTTCATCTTTTGTGCTATGAACTTTAAATTTGGTACGAAGGTGGTTAATTGTTGATAAAAGTACGCTAAAAACGTTTTTTTTTTCTATAGGGCCGGTTTAAGGTGGTGTAAGGGTCTCATAAGTTTTTCGAAATACCTTCATTTTTTGTGCTAAAAGTTGCAAATTTCGCACTGAGTTAGATAACTTTTACGATACTACAAATCGGACACTCCATTCAAAGGATATTACGAATTTAAAAATAATAATAATAAAATAACGCGCAGCACAGCGGGCAATGGGGAGAGGGAGTGGGAGCCAAGAGCGGGGAGAGGTAGCCGCGCCGCTCAGGAGTATATCAACGATGGGTTCTGAAATAGCTGGAGTAATTTTTGTAAATTTTCAGGCAATATACAGATCAACCGATTGCCAGTGATCGAATAAAGATTAGTAGCGATTAAAAAAATTAGCGCGGGCGAAGCCGCGGGTACTGCTAGTTATATAATATATAGATAAGACTGCAAAGTATACATCATACATTTAATCACATTTATAAACATTTAGGCACAAAATAACAAAATTAAAAATCAACTAACTTCCTTTTCTAATTTAAATACAATGTTTTCCATTTTTGAAGTAAAAGTAAAAAACATTTACACCGAATCTACTGCTTAGTATAAAAATATGCTAATGTCTTCATACAACAATTTGCAAAACTATAAAATTATATTTTTAAACAAAACAGATTTTTTTAACGATATTGAATTTATTGAGATTATATTCAAAAATTTAAAACAGATTATTATTTATTAATAACATTTATATGACATACCTAATATACCATTATTTTCAGATTTTTCTGCGGAATTATTTGTCTCAAACAGAAGTACATAATGCGAGTAATATCTGAGAGGTCAAATACCTTACTCTGTCCTGTGTTGTGTTCAATAAATATTTGACACAAATAAAAATTTACTGTTATAATATAAACTAAAACTAAATTATTAATATTTTAAAAACATATGCAATATAACTAAAAACCGTATAGTAAAATATATAAGTTATTTCTCATAATAATTTTCATACAAATAAAACTAAATCGAAATACAATATATTTAAAATATTGAAGATCTTAATGGATGAAGGTGATAATTCGCAAAATTCTAATTTCCAGAAAATTGAGTTCAAAGATCAAAATAAAATAAAAATAAACATGGCTATTTTAAGGATTAAAACTAAACATCCATAACGGTGAAAATTCGCAACATCTCATCCATTCACATCTTCAATTTTTATAATAAATGCTTTAACATGCACTAACAGAAAAATTTACTCATAATAATTTTCATAAAAATAAAGCTTTGTAAGCCATTAATTATTACTATATTATTACATAGGATGTTTTAAGAACTGCTCCAAAGTAGGTCCATTTCTACCGAGAGGATCTCTTGGGAACATTATCATATCCCCGACCCAAGTGAACTGTAATAGCCTATTTTCTATGACATTCCGCCATCTTGGATTCTCAATAAGCAAATCCCTGTAATTATCACCGGAAACTATGACGCCCTCGAATTCTGCTGCACATTGGACTATATATCTAAAAGAAATGTTAAAAAGAAATTAAAATAGTTTTCAATAAAGAAATGATTCACTTTCAGGCTCGTCTCTGAATTTAAAAAAAACCACATAAAAATCCGTTGCGTAGTTTTAAAGTTCTAAGCATACATAGGGACAGACAGACTGACAGCGGGAAGTGACTTTGTTTTATACTATGTAATGATTTATAGAACTAATAAATCATCCAGCAATTTTATATAAATAATAATTAATATAACTTATAGTATTTACATTACATGCTAAATTCTCTTATTTCATAATTTTAAGAGTCAGTTACAAACCAGATCTAGAATTAATATGAAATTCTTTGCAACAGTTTGAAAAGATTAAAATAGTCTAAGAAATGTTTCACTTTTCTATGAATCAGTATCAACTAAAAAAATGCAATTTTTAATATTTATGTATGTCAGATTATCAGATAAAGCATGTGTTTCATTTGAATAAACAATGAAATGGTTGGACAGATTTGGGTGGGACTTTCATTGGCAAATAGATTATTTTATAAGGAGTATCTTAGGCTTTTATTTCTGATAAAGAGTTCGGGGGATGCCCAAAAACCTGTAACATATCTAGGCATATCGAGCTTTTGGTTTAATGAAATATAAAGAGAATACTAACCTATCATCGTAAGACATGATCATCTTCCCCTGCACCTCTCTAGACGGAGTGTAGACAACTAAGCCCTGTCTCTCCAAGTGATCTAAAAGCCGGCCATCTGTGCTTTTACCATTTTTACATCTGTAATTATTACATACAAACCTTATATATACCTACACTACAGTCAAGAAACACTACCTGATATTAAAAAAATATTTTTAAAGAATAAATATAATCTAAATACATATATATAAAAAAGAGTAATTTTAAAACTATTAAAAAAAATATTTTGTGTTAATGATTATTATTTTATTATAATTTAATCACCTAACCTTACCAAGACAAACATACATACAGAATCAATAATAAATATGTTGGGGACTTTATTACACACAGCGCCACCTAGTTCCGTGGTAAACTACGATGGAAGCTTGTGTTACGGATATATCGACTATCGATTAGACTAGACTCGAACCCACGACCGCTGGCGCAAGAAAGGACCCTACAACCTACCCTTTGTAGTGACCCTACAAATTGTGACAAAAAAGTTGTACTATACCTATGGCTTACCTGAAATGTGGTACAAATGCTTTAACTACATGCCCGCGTTGAATAAAGTAATCTATGCAGATTTTCAATCCCTTCACTGAAAAAGTTCTCCCTTTTGTATGTCTGGAATTGAAAAGTTACAGAAATTTTAATTTTTTATTATTAAAAATATAAATAAAACAGTTATGCACTACTTCATATTTTTATTTTATTATTATTATTTTTAGGAAAAAAATCACTTTTTTATTATACAGATTCAAAACTTTGGTCTTATTTGATTTTTTCCTATATTTTTAACAGTATAGTGGCATTGAATCATCATCATCATTCATGAATTTTTTTTTCTTCATATTTGAATACATATTTTAAAACGTTTTTACTGTTTTAAATCTATGTAAACAAGTAATTAATATTTTATATGTAAGTTTTTTTTTTCTTAAATTTTTTTTGTTTTGATATAATTTTTGCAAGAAATTTGGAAATCTACAGATTAATGATGTATATTATGTAATAATAATTCGCAATTGCATAAGCGAATATTCGCGTATTATTTGACATTCGCATTCATGATTCAACATAAAGTACGTTCGGAAATCGCAAGAAACAATAAGAACGTTTAGTGAATGTATTTGATTTGATAAATGCCTTAACTACATGCCCGCGTTGAACAAAGTAATCTATGCAGATTTTCAATCCCTTCACTAAAAAACTTCTCCCTTTTGTATGTCTGGGAAATGAAAATTCACAGAAATTTTAAATTTTTATTATTAAAAATACAGTTATATGCACTGATTTACATTTATATTTAATTATTTAATATTTTTTAGGAAAAAATCAGTTTTTTATTATACAGATTAAAAACTTTGATTTTTCCCTATATTTTTAACAGTATAGTGGCATTGAATCATCATTCATGATTTTTTTAAATTTTTAATTGCATAAGCGAATATTCGCGTATTATTTGACATTCGCATTCATGATTCAACATAAAGTTTGTTCGCAAATCGCAAGAAACAATAAGAACGCTTAATGAATGTATTTGATTTACAAAGTAATCTATGCAGATTTTCAATCCTTTCTCTTAAAAACTTCTCCATCTAGAATGTCTGGGAAGTTCGTTATTTTTAGAAAGTAATTTAATTAGTTTTTATTTCTTTAATTTATTTATTTTTTGTTTTGATATTATTTTTGCAAGAAATTTAGAAATCTACAGATTAGTGATGTATATTATGTAATAATAATTCGCAATTGCAAAAGCGAATATTCGCGTATTATTTGACATTCGCATTCATGATTCAACATAAAGTTCGTTCGCAAATCGCAAGAAATAATAAGAACGCTTAGTGAATGTATTTGATTTACAAAGTAATCTATGCAGATTTTCAATCCTTTCTCTTAAAAACTTCTCCATCTAGTATGTCTGGGAAGTTAGTTGTATTTTAGAAAGTAGTTTGTTTGTTTTTATTTCTTTAATTTATTCATTTTCTGTTTTGATATTATTTTTGCAAGAAATTTAGAAATCTACAGATTAGTGATGTATATTATGTAATAATAATTCGCAATTGCATAAGCGAATATTCGCGTATTATTTGACATTCGCATTCATGATTCAACATAAAGTTCGTTCGCAAATCGCAAGAAACAATAAGAACGCTTAGTGAATGTATTTGATTTACAAAGTAATCTATGCAGATTTTCAATCCTTTCACTGAAAAACGTCTCCTTTTGTATGTCTGGGAAGTTAGTTGTTTTTAGAAGGTAGTTTAGTTAGTTTTTATTTCTTTAATTTTATTAAGAAATTTTGAAATCTACAAATTAGTGATGTATATAATGTAATAATAATTGGCAATTGCATAAGCGAATATTCACGTATTATTTGACATTCGCATTCATGATTCAACATAAAGTTCGTTCGCAAATCGCAAGAAACAATAAGAACGTTTAGTGCATGTATTTGACCGGCCAAATGGAAAGTATGTATGCAATTGATGTAAACGGAATGATAATATAACTGTGCTTTAGTCGTGTTGTTGTTTGTGTTTTGAATCTAAAAGCTATCCGTTTTAATTTACCCAATATAATCATACTAAGATAACATCAAATCACATGAAATCAATAGAAATTAACTTTACGTGCCTTTTTATTAATTTCGGATAATGCTATGCATAGCGCATACCATCTGTACGTAACAAGTGGTTATGTGGGGCTCACCGACTAGAAAAGTCATTAGCCAGTAAACCCATCAAAACCACCCTCCGTCCTAATGAGGCGTTGCAGGATCGCCCCATTAAGACTGAGGACGCCCCGACGGCAGATGTGCCGAAGCAGACCACACAGCCAAGGGGTTGCTCTACAGTCGACACTACTATCAGAGAAGTACCAGGAGCAACCCGCATTACACACCACCCACAAAAGTAGGCCATCTTCTTGTACGTTTCTTGACTTTGTGCCCGGCCAAGTTGCCGGACGATAGTGAACACCCCACCACGACAAGGTGAACGAACGAAACGAACAGTTTGGAGGGAAATATGCATGCTTAAATTCGTTCATTCAATCTACTTGGCTATGTTCGGTTTAAACATGGCTGACATGTCAAGCATGAAGCACTTTACGCGCGCTTTCTTTTGGGGATGCACATCCCATGAATTTAAAAATAAATAAATATACTCACTGCATAGCAACATTGCTGCCATCTATTACAATCATTCGCAAGCCAGTTCTATTTTTATTATCTCTTTCTGGGTTGTAAATATTACTTCCAATACTATTTCTAGAGGGACGGCCTAAAATAACCTCTTTTATATATGTGTCTTCTGCTGTTTCAGTAGATCTACTTATACCAGTCTATAAATAAATTATGAAAGAAAATAAAAAACGTCACTCCTTATTATGCAACTATTAAAATTATTGTATATAGTACAGATAGTCAAAAATATATAAATTAAAGTATTATTAAATAATATTAATGGCATTATTTATTTTTTATTTTATAATGCTAAATATATTATATTGAAATTTGTATAAAAATGATATGTAATGTATAATGTAAAATTTATTTGATTGTTAGGTACAAATTTTTAATTTGGCAGAGGATAGTTCATTAATATATTTCATATGTTATAGTTAATACTAGTATTATTAATTATAATTTATAATAAACTTATATATATTACCTTTAGATTTTGCAGGCTGTTAATTGAGGTATTTGGCCCGTTGCACCCACTAAATATTGTATTTGCAATGAGTTCTAGTAACTTTCCCCTCGCAGAGGAATCTAGTTTTGCAATTCCATTTGTCAATTTCTTCATTTGTGTATCACTTATTTTATTTTTTCGTTTTGTATTTATTACTGTTACATCTGAATCTCCACTCATTGAGAGGCTGTCGTCGGAAACAGTACAATCTTGCATCTCACATGAATTTACTAAATCTATGACTGTATTAAAATTTGATTGCTTTGTTACATTTAATCCACTATCAGTACCAGTTGTAAGATCAATTGTTAAATAAGAATCTCTATTTATTTCTTTAGTTTTAGATAGTAAATTTTCTTCTTTTTCATTTAAATTTTGTGATGTACTGTTATTGTTTTTACTTGGAGCAGAAATTCTTTCATTGAAAATGACATTACAATTGATAGGCGTTGAGCTTTGAACTGGACAAGGCTCATCATCAATAACAATTAAACTACTACTACTACTACTTGGTTTATTATTTAAATTTTTGGCACATTTATCTGTTTTTGTTTGAGTAATGTCTACCTCTATGATAGTATTATTTAATGAATTAAATGAATTAGATACATCACTTTCATTATGGCATGTATTAATGGAATTTTTAAAATAAGAATCTGTATTTATCTCTTTTGTTAAATCTTTTATTACTTCAGAAAAATTTTGGGGTGTACTCATATTATTTAGTTTACTTTGAGATCTTTTATTAAAAATCTGTTTATCATTGATGGGTGTTGAGCAATGAACAGGGAAAGGTTCATTATTTGTAATGAGATCATCATCATCTATAACAATAAATCTACTACTGCTTGGTATATTATCAACATCTTTTGGATTTCTATCTGTGTTTGTTAGAGTTTTATCTACTTCAATAATAGTATTGTTTAAAGAATTATATGAATTAGATAATGTTCTGTCATTATGGAATTTAATAAACAACTTTTTTATATTTTGTTTGGTTTTATTTTTCATGTCTCTTCTCATTTTTTTATTTTTGTAAATATTTACTATTGAGTGAGAGCTTGAAGAATTCTGAAATCAATATTAAAAAATTATAGCTGTTTTTAAAGATGATTAGCTTAACGTTAACACTGTATATTCACTCATAATATGCTAAATGGAAATGTAACACTAGCAGTTTAATAAATTAAGAGAAAACGAAGTTAAACCTTTTAAAATGGATATTATTTTGGATTCAAGGAACAATAACACGAAGGTTTGTACTTACAGAACTACGACGCGGTTTCGATTTTCTACCCATGACTTAATTTACATGGCCTCTTCTTGTAAGAAATTCGTGAATTCATTAAATTATCGTCAATTTTAAAAACAAAACGGAATACAGAAGACTCCAAAAAATATGTACTCTCAACTCTGTGATGGCGTCATAGAAAAAAGTAATATTATAGGTACTTTTAAGATGGCGCCTTCTAAACCATAGATAAATGACAGTTAAAACACCACAGATTACTATATACTAGAAAACACCGACTAAGCCATAGACTCCACTCCAATAAGTCTGAGAGACAAATTGGAGACAAATATCATATTATTGAATTCCATATTTCTAATATTTAAAAAGTGTAAGTCTTGAAAAGCAGTTCTTCCACTGGAAAAAGTTTTGAAAAGTTTTATGTAGGTCTTACAAACATAATAAACGCAAAATAAATGAGAATTTACCATCGCCGGTTTTACTCCGGAATTACCGACAGACAACATTGGCACACAAAAAAATTAAAATATACCATATTATAAATGGTTGAATCGCGATTCCCTGGCAAAAAAATATCAATCGTTAAGTTTAAGTGTGTCTTTAATAAAATTATACTTAGGACTTTAAAACTATTAATATTAAAATGTTGGAGTATTGATAGAGATTCATGTGCCATTTAGTGATTTACACAGACAGACAGACATTAATATTATCTAACAGTTTATAACAATGTCAATTATTATTCAATAAGTCGAATTTAAATGCCCGTGTTAAATATTACTTATTAACCAAGCAAGGCCAAGCTCTAAGATAACACTTTTATACTATCTGCATTTGTAAAATAGGTTATATTAAATTGTACGTTTCAAATTTCCTTTAGAAATAGCCAAATTACAAACACGATAAAGGTTCTTTTCGATATACATTATTTTTGGCGGTTGATAATTATTCTTTTCATTTAATTTGCCTGCCAGACGCAAGTGCACTCAAGTGGCCAAGCTATAATTTTAACCAATAGGCATAAACTACACATTCAACTAAAAAAAAATAGGTGAGAAAGTGCAAAAATCTATTAAAATTTGTATGCTACGATAAAGTTAATAAAACATGTTATACACATTAGCAAAGTTCACATTTCCGTAGATATATCCAATACTTATCAATTTTATTGTTTTTACATTATTTTCTATTTTATATGTATTTTTTTTATCGCAAAATGTGGAACCATATATTCGTGAATTACTTCGGCCCTTTGGGTAAATTCGAAAGCGTCGTTCCGCTGTCAGTAAACTCTACCATATCGAAGGGTTTTATCGGGATTTACGCAGACTACATTCGGCTCTAAATAATTAATAAACTAAACAGTAGTGAGAAGATTTTAGAATTTATCAGTCTGATACGATATTATGGGCCTTTTTAATTTTTTTAATTGACACATATGTAATAATAATTCGCTCACCTTCGTCGTAGACCAAAGGCTGTTTTATTGCCGATACTACGCAATGTGTGGCGTAGGCCTACATATTCGATCACTAATAATAATTAGTGATCTCAGGTTTACACTCATCTTTCACTATCATGCTTGAGGGTGTAATAAAACTACAAATATATTATAATGAAATATATTTTAAATATTTATAAATATTGCAGAAATATAAAGAAAGTTATTACTAACAAAAGATTTATGTAATAATGACCTCATAAATATAGGTATTTAGGTATAGGTAAGAGACATTGGTAGCCCAGCAACGCGTCGCTCGGATAACCGAGTGATGCGGGTTCAAATCCGGGTCTCACGCCTCTGATATTTTCACGTGCGAATCATTTCTATCATGATTACCACTTGTCTTACGGTGAAGGAAAACATCGTGAGGAAACCTGCATGTCTAAGAAAACCTAGCAAGTTTTCGAAAGACATGTGAAGTCCGCCAACACGCACTAGGCCAGCGCGGTGGACTATGGCCTGATCCCCCTCGTACTGAGGGAGGCCCGTGCCCAGCAGTGGGACGTTAAAAAAGGGCTGATGATGATGAGGATGAAATATAGGTATTTATCATTGGGACATAACAGCTTCAAGCTTGTACTTAGATTATTAATTATTATCATACGAAAATCTATTTAGTACCTACATAAATAGTCGAAGTTTATATTGTACCTAATAGATCTAATAAGTATTTGTAATTTCAGATTCATGAAAAGTATCTAAGTAGTACATATATGTATATGTCGTAGGATAATAATTAATGTTACTGAAAAAGGGGTTTTTGCAAAAACAATAGTTGCTTTAGTAAGATTGCGAATAAGATCATAAACAAAGCGCGCACTAATTGGTCAATCGGATCACCCAAAACCACGTGTTGTCTGATTGGTTGACTACTTGACGTTTCTCTTGTCAATCCTTTTTGGCGCGTTTTTTTATTTATCTTAATACACTTTCTGTGATTGAAATGTAGCTCTTAAAAGGTCCAAAGTTTGTATTTTAACTAAAATATTTAAAAAAATCTTATACCACATTGTCTATTCTTACGCTTTATAACAACTATGACAAAATATTTCAAATATACAAGGAACCAATCACAATAAGAGTTGGCCTATAAACCAAAATCAAGCCAATCAGAGATAAGTATATTCAAAGTTACATTTAGAAATATCATAGAAATTGTCTAATTATCCGTATTTTCGCGATATCCCTATAGCTTTTGCAAAAACTCGGTTTATTAAATAGTCCTACGACATATATAAAGGAAAGGTAGGAATTAGAAATAGTTATTTAAAAGTTAAAATAATTATTTAAACCTACAATTTATATTTAAAATAGTAAAAGAAACTAATTAAAGAGATCGTCTTAAAGTTTAACAATAGCTATTAGCTATGTGAAGCCTCATTTGAAAACTACTATTAATATTCTTAGACATTAAGCTGGAATGCATAGGCTTTATAAATATAAATAATGAATATAACATGTAACATCTACCTCCTAGAATTTAGATCCAATAATTCTGGACAATATTATTTATCTGGCCTTTTTACTTTGGACCATCCGTTGAACATTTTTTTAAATCTATAATGGTTGTTTTGTTGGAAATTTAATAATAAGACAATAATTAATATAGATTATATTTTATCTCTACAAGGTACGTAATAAATGTCAAGTAGCTAAACCTATGTTTTTCAAAAAATGTACACATTCTACAACTACACATATCTCTTCCATGTTACGAATATTATCTAAAGTGGTGCATAATAAATACCTACATATATTAATATTAAAGTTATTTACAAGTATATACTTCGATAGTCTTTACACACGTGTTGCAATCAACTCTGCAACACCAATGAAATTTACACTGACAGCGTTCTTTGACAACAATCTTTTTAGTGTTGTACCCGCGTCCGCAACACAAGAGCGCGCATCCGTCTATACCTGCCGACGTTCGGTTACACTCTCTGCCTGTTGTTCCTAAAGATCCCTGGTAAATAAGGCGATAAAAATCTGGATTAGTAAACTTTCAATATAAGTTGCATGAATTTTAATCAAAATAAGAAAAGTTTGAAAATTGTAATGATTGAAAATTGTGATGTTAACAAACATCATAAAATAATTTAAGATTTTTGAAGATGAATCTTTAATATCTATTTATTTATTTCAGAACTGTAAAAAATAATAATGTTATACTATAATAATTAATATACCTATGTAGATTAGTATGAAGAAAGTGAAATATTAGAACGGTGTATAAAATATTTTCTATTTACATAATATATCCGTATTGTAAAGTTCTTAGTTATTATTTTTAATATATGTTCTAAACCGGTCTTGAATTTCATGTGGGAATCTAATTTTCGTCGCATATGTACTTAAATAACAAAAAAACTACCTGTGACTCATTTCGAATACAGTAATTTGGTGATTCTTCTAAATAGACGAGATCCTGAGCAGTGGGCAAACTGTAGTTTGGATTGCTGAGCCGTAACTTGCCACGTCTGGACACCTTTACTTCTGTGGCACCTTCATATTTATCTTTTAAATAGTCTCCTGCCGATAATAATTTAATTAAAAACTAAAAAACCCGACATAAAATAATAAAAATAGTATTCTACTAGATAAGTCCTTTCATTTGATATCAATATTGAGGGAACTGTTTAAAAAAAGTAGTTAAAGTTAAACGTAATTCGCCATATTATGGCAAATTACTTTTTTTAACATAGCTAAAAAAACTCCAGAAAACAAAATCAAAATCGGTTCATCCGTCCGGGAACTACGATGCCACAGACAGACACACACATACAGACACACACATACAGACACACACATACAGACACGTCAATCTTATAACCACAGATTAGTAATGTATGTAGCTTGTAACGCCCCGTCGTTTTTGCGTCGGGTGTTAAAAACAACTTTAGACATTTTTATTAACTGGTACTTAGCAATTTAAATTTTAATTTAAAAACTAAAATATAATTATAAATCATTAAATTTTTACAGTTTACTACTATACTTATTTAATAGTTATAAATTATAATAAAAGTATTTAGACAAGCATAAGTACAAATTAACGGTGATAAAGTCATTCAACTTAATAAATTCTACTGGATTATAGCCCTGGGAGTGTCATTACCATATAGCGATAATAAATAAGCAAGGTCTGGAAATGTTTCTATTACTATGCCCTTGGCGGTCTTTTTGATTTATGTGGCCACCCGTAACATGTAGTTAATAAAATAAAGTATTAATGTACCTATTATTAATTTTTTCATATTTATTTTCACTAGTTCAATGTGTTTAAATGAGTCTTTCCCGTAGCCATGATTGTTGTAAAGCATTCGAAACGTCGGGACCATAAATCAAAAATACAAATGTTTCATTTATAATATCCAATATTCACGTTAAACGTAACAAAGTATTAATTCATATTATACTAGTTTTTGATCACAAACCAACAAACAAATTTTATATCTATATAAAACAGCGTAATGCTCTGAGAAGATACAGTCTCATAAAGTATTCACGGTCAGATTATGTCCGAAGAAATAGCTTGAACGACGTAAATAAGTTAATTTATGCTTACATTTAGCTCATTTTATTGGCTTAACGTTTGCGTACCGTTTTGATATCGGAAAGTTAAATACACTTTTAAATATGTTATATAAGTAGATATATTATTCTTTGAATAAATATTCATCATTCATTCTTCAATTGTGTTATTAGCCTGGTATTATTGACAGAATTCAAAAAATATAAAATACGTAGTGCTTTTGAAAAAATGAGAGTGTTTTATAAAATTAAGTGAACGGATACCTAATACCTTCAAAGCCAAAAAACGGTTCTATTTAAAACCGATATCTAAATTTATTTGTCGATATGATGTCAAAAACAAACTTTTCTATGGAAGAAATATAATAAAATTATTCATGATTACTTATTTTGACTCAAACTAAAGTCGCTCCGGTCGAGTTCGTCCTTTTACATTTTAACGGGTAATATAGATTTCTTACGACACGTTTGGTGCAGTTCGTAGTGACACTACTTTCTTGCGCCAGCGGTCGTGGTTTCGTGACCCGCTGGCGGCGTTCATGTGTTAAACTCAGATGTTTGTAGGTACTCCAGTCATGGGTATTTATCTTTATAATATGTATGTATTTAAACTTATATACTTATGTATCATATCAACTATCTGGTATCCGTAACACAAGCTTCCTTTGTAGCTTACCACGGAACTAGATAGCGCTGTGTGTAATAATGTCCCAACATATTTATTATTGATATTACTTAGATATGTGATATTTTCCTGCAGTAAAAATAAAGAAATAAAAAATGTAATTTATATATACCCGAAACACCAAACCGAACCGAACCCGAACAATTTAATTTCGAGTTCGCGGTCACAGAAAAACAGACAGGCAAAAATTCTAAAAACTTTATTATATTCGGCCTCTGTATCGAAAATAAAGTCTATTTTTTTAATAAGATTTTCCAAAAAATATTTAATTTTAAGACTACTAATTTAGAATTTTATTATTTGTATATTCTAATTTCTATATTAAAAAAGTCATAAAATATAGTTTATATTATATCGTAAGAATTTAAATTATTAAAACGCTCACAGCAATGACTCATTCTACTAAACCTTCACGGTAAGTAGATATTTATAATAGTTATCCAAGTAAAAAATGAATGCAGTGTACCAGGACAGCATGAGACGACAGGAGAATTAATAGGTTTCATTAACTACCTAATATCTGATCTCAAGCACAATGAAAGGGTATTTACTTTAACGAGACGTTTGGACTCTGTTGTGAATAGCTCTCTAATAGAGTTATTTGTGAGGAAATGTATTGGCGACGATTTATCCCAGAAGCTTGGTTTGGATGGCGTTATAAGTTTATCGAGATTCACTTCTAGTATAATGTTTAATGGTTCGATAGGATAAAGTTAGGTAGGTATTTGTTTCTTCATACGTATGATATCTTAATTTATACTTAAGTAAAATTAAATTCTGACTTAGACGAATGTGTACATTGAACTTTTTTTAGAAAATCTAATTGAAATAGTCATTATTAACAATACAGGGGTCGAATCTATATTTTTTAGAATTTGTCTTTTTGTTTGTGGCATCACGAGAAAACTATTGGACAGATTTTCATGGGTTCTTCTACTCCACTTCTACTCCAGAAAAAAGAATTAAGATTCCCAGCAACGGGTTCGCTACTTTTGATTATAGTGAAGTAGAAACGTCATGACTTTTTAAAATACTAAAACAAACTACTAATGTTACTAGAAAGTTCACATTAAATCAACATTTTCACTTTGGAACTTTTCAACTTTTTGGCTAATAGCTTTTTATGTTATTATGATAAAGTAGAACAATTTAAATTGTACAACTTACCGATTTCTCTAAATGTAGCCAACTGCTGCCAACAGGTGATTAGACTGCACGAACCCGACACGCCATGGCACTTGCAAGTCACCCGGGACTTCTTAATTACAGCCTGCCGTAAATAATTTTATATATTTTAAATATTATTAATGATATTTTTATTAACTATTTTTATAAAGTAACTGCTTATACACACTTACTAAAACCAGTAAAAATGATAAATAGTATTGCGAATTTAAATGAAGAATATATTTGGAAATGAAATAATATTCCAGCAAAAACGTTTTCATGTAAATTGTTGCCAAGACGAGACCATATGGCTCGAACTGCCAAAAAGTTATCAGAGCCATGTAGAGCCAAGCATCTAACTTTACAAGCACTAACTTCACGAACTCTAGACAGCAGTCAAAATATTTGGCTTAAATCTATACTTTAATTTCTCAAACACATGAAAATATCAGAGGTACAAGACCCGGATTAGAACCCGCATCACTCCATCGGTCGGTCACTGTCTTACATAACATACACATATATTTACAAACTATCATTAGTTCTTTATTTTTTATTTTTTTTATTAGATTATTTAGATAATTCATAGACAATATATTTTTATAATCTGTTCCTATGACATATATGAATATAACCACCTACCCTTCTTCCAGCTTCATTATTATGCCTGTTCATAAGCTGTCGTCCTTGTTCACGACTGCCGCGCTTCACTTTCCGCTCTCTTTCGCGGATATCCACAAATCCTTCTGTGAATCTGTTTGAAAAAATTAATGAAAAATATTTACTGAATATTTAATAACATCCTGTTTTAATATAAATAAAACTAATAGCGACTCGCCTTCGGTTCGTCCCTAACGTTTTAACAGTTATCTTTGAGACAAGATATTCACTCGCAGTAAAAAGCACCATATATATTGACCTAAGTAATTAGCTATAATAATCATACCAAATTTCATCAAAATCTTTCCAGTCGTTGCATATAAACGCATCATGTTTCATACAAATACCTTGATTAAATACATTGTATGAGTATGTATAGACAATTTGTAAATTCCAAACTTAAACATCTAAGTATTCAAGAAACATCAATTCTGCGTAATGCGGTCACAGGCTTTTGTTAAGTGGTAGTGCCATGCTTGTTACCTTCGGGTAGCAACCGAATGGGCCGGCACGCCCCGTATAGTTCATTAGTACCACTCTCTCACAGAAGACCGGCGTGAAGTGGCAGCTATGCTGTCGCGTTTCGTCCGGTGAGTGAGAGTCCGGGTGGCCCACTCTCCTTCCCCCCTCCCTCTTCCCTTCATCCTCCGCCTTCGTTCCCCCTCCCTCCCACTTCCTTCCCTCCTCCATCCCTCCCTTTCCTGAAAGGCCGGCAACGCATCTGCAAGCCTGGCTTGCAGATGTCCATGGGCGGAGGTGATCACTTTCCATCAGGTGAGCCTCCTGCCCGTTTGCCCCCTTTTTACCATAAAAAAAAGGCAGACTGACTGTCTGCCTATGACCGCTGATATTCGTAAGGCGTAATTCCTACCCTGACATGAATATATATAAACCGCAAAGCTAACATTATATTGTATTGTTTTTTTAACTTACTTGTACATAATATATTACCCTTTTTAATTTCATTTTTTAATTAAATGTAGTTTATTTTTTTAACTATACTTACGGGTAATATTTCCTTTATTTCATAAAGATATGCTATTCAATTTAAACCTCAAATTGGTCTTTGAAAAAAATATAAATATTATAGAAACAAAAATTTAGTTCCATTAGACTTAAACGTACTTTTACTTAGTTTTCCACGAGCTTACAAGTTTAACTTCAATTTCTCTAACTTTTATGTCGCTCCTGGTACCTAATACACGTATTGGGGAGGCATTGAAATATTGCGGAGGGAGGAAAATTCAAAAGAGAAGCATGTATTAATAATTTCACAAGAGTGACTGAAACAGTATAGTTTTCATTTAGGCTACGCCCACCGCTACGAAAGCTCTACGAATTATTGATTCGTACCATCGCGAACAATCATTGAAAACTTAACTTTATACATTACGAAATAGGGTCTCTTATCCATTAATTCTTTATGGTAATTTAGAAACTTACCGTGCTCATGAAAGCAACCTTTAATATCATTTTGACGCCATATCTGAATATAAAATACACTATGTCTTATTTTTATACTGTTAAAGTTCAAAATCGCTTTGCATAGATGTTTGACACAGTAGTGTGTATGAGGGGTGTTCCGGATTAAATACTCCCAGCGATCTATGCCGCCCTGGTAGATGATAACGGATTTAAGCGTGTTTAACGCGATCCAACCGGCTTATCCGTGTTTAGCGCTGCATATATCCGATGAAGTTGTCTTACGTTTCAAATGTTTTTTGTGTTAAATATATCAAACTAACAAACCTCGCCTCGGCCTCGCTTCTCTGGGCGTATGTTAAAATAAATTAATTAATTGTTTTTATAATTTAATAATATATGTTACTCCTCATAACCTTAACTATCTGCTAGTGAAAGTCCCGTCAAAATCGGTCCAGCCGTTTCAGAGATTAGCCGGAATAAACAGACAGACAGACAAAAATTTTTAAATTTTATATAAGTAGGTACCGTATATACTTTTTTAATATGTATAATTAGAGCAAAATATTAGTTTGAAATTAATAATATTATGAATACTGTATAATATTTAATTTATACTTGCTAATTTTAGTAAGACATATATTTTTATTATCTATCAAACATGGAATACTATGCACGAACAATGAATATTGTAAAAGATATAACCTAAATAGTTTCAGTCGGCTTACATAGTCGCTGTAAACATAAACTTGTCGCCGACATTGAAATGTTTCACGAATTCCTTCAGACCTCCTCTAGCTCGGTGGGCGCCTGGTGAGTAACATGCTCGAGTGCGGGAAAATCTCCTTTATGAAGGAAAAGTCCGCATATTTTGCCAAAAGGACGAAATTCCGATCATTCTTAACCTCTTCTCAATCCTGTTCTCCGCGTAAAGAAAATTCAACATACAGAAATATCGGAAAAGCATTTTTTAAAATTAACGATAAAAAGCTTAAAAAGTTTTCCGTCGAGACTATCCCGCACACAAACGTACGTACTGTATTATACGTGTTTGCGTAAACATTACGCACACACTAGTGTACTATATTATGTTACCAGTGTTACTCCTACTACTCCGTGAGGTCCTGGTATTTGCGGGCATGAATTTTGCAAAGCCGTGTTTTGTGTTGTTAGTGCGCAATCGGACGTGGCCTCACGTCGAAAGCTCGAGGCGGACTGAAGTCTCAGTTAAACTTTGTTCTGATTCTTGATGTTCTTCCATTGTTATTTTAAATTAATTTTTAAATCATTTATTTGTTAATGTTTATTTAATTTTATATCGATTTCAGAACTATACTGTAATGTTAATAAAATATGATTTTTATGTAATAATAGCGACACAAACTCGCTACGCTCGGGCTCGTCCCTTAATACGTTTAAACAGTTTCGATTTCTCAGAAATGAAATGTTTTTTTTATGTTGCCCCAGATGACCAGTTACACTACAACAAATTTCATCAAAATCGTTAAGTGGTTTTCTCACGTTTATTTCGCACGGTATGATACCTCGCAGAACTAACCCGCTAAGCCCGCCCTTCCCGTTATTGCAACATTTGTCATTGATGCTCAGCTTCTATTGGTTGTAGCGTGATATAATATAGCCTATAGCCTTCCTCTATAAATGGACTATCCAACAGAAAAAGATTTTACAAAACGAACCAGTAGTTCATGAGATTAGCGCGATCAACCAAACAAATAAACAAACAAACTCTTCAGCTTTATAATATTAATTTTTAGCCTTTTCCGCGGCTCCGTTCGCGTTCTAAAGCCTGAAAATCATAAGAAATATTTTTGTCTCGTTTTTGCAACATTTTTCATTGATGCTCCGCTTATATTAGTCGTAGCGTGAATGATGTAATATAAGCCTATAGATTTTCTAAATAAACGGACTATCCAACACAAAAATATTTTTTCAATTCAGACCAGTAAGTCCTGAGATTAGCGCGTTCAACCAAAAACACAAACAAACAAACAAACTCTTCAGCTTTATAATATTACTAGCTGACCCGTGCCCACTTCGTTGGGCATAATGTTAATAATCCTTTTTTAGTACAGAGTATTTAAATAATTTAAATTATTTTATTAATATTAAAAATTAAAAATTAAATTATCTAATATTAAAAAAACTACTTTTTGTCACTAAAATATAAAAGTTAGACATATGCTGTCGTTGACTTTTTTGTAGGCATTTTTAAGCTCCACATCTTTTCTCTAGAACTCAAAAATATATCTTTCATAGTCAAGGCAGCGTTCGTAAGAAACGCTTTTATTCGACCGTTTTTTCTCCGATTCACTTTGCAAAACGGACTACCACGTAAAAGCCTTTTTATTTTTCGGTTTTTTATATAACCTATGACACTCAGCAATAATGTGGCTTTCTATTGGTGAAAGAATTTTTAAAATCGGTTCAGTAGATCCCGAGATTACCCCTTACAATTTAACAAATAAACAAACTTTACTTCTTTATAATATTAGTATAGATAGTATAGATTTAAAAATATATCTAAGTATATAATATTTTGAAACCAATTAAAAATGAAATAAACATTCAACAAGTAAAACCGATACTTTAAGTTTAATTTGCCACCTCATGGAAGGAAATGGTATGAGGGTGGAGGGATATGGGATGAGGGAGGTAAAAGGTTGGAGGGAAGAGGGCGGAGCTTCAGTGAATATCCGTTCGTTGTTATTTTTAATCTCCTAACGCTTCCTGCACTCCTGGTAAAACAACCTCAAACGTGTGGTTACGTCGCGTCGCCGTTTAATCATAGTAAAAAGAATCTTTATACTATGGTTTAATGTCTACGGCGCATTTCTCGTAGACTGAGTGGTGTGTATGAACAAATTCCTTTGCCTACGTATTCAAGTCTTTGTGTGAACCTTTTCATAACACATAGCACATAACTTCATTGATATAAGGTTCAAAATTGACTAAAATATTTTTTCATGTGGGAATTGTCGACCTTCTTGAAGTTTTTGCTGTCCTGGTACTATAAATTCAAAATATGCAGAAAATTTCATGTTTTTTCGTAAATGGGATCCATTAAAAAGTTTTTATTGCTGTTATTAAGTTACGGCTTACCTTTATTATCCAGCCTACTTTTATATCACATTTAAAATGTTTAAAGCTTTCGGCCGAAATAGACGTTTTAAAAAAATAAATATGTCGAAACATCAACACGCAAGAGCTACGATGGATTATGGATACCAGATAGTTGATACACTACTCATAAATGACTTTAAATACATACATAATATCTATACTAATATTATAAAGCTAAAGAGTTTTTTTGTTGGCTTGGTTGAACGCGCTAATCTCAGAAACTACTGGTCCTAATAGAAAAATTCTTTTTGTGTTGGACAGTCCGTTTATCGAGGAAGGCTATTACATCACGCTGCGATCATAGGAGCGGATCATAAATGAAAAATGTTGCAAAAACGGGAAGGACGGGTGTTAGTTCTGCGAGGTACCATACCACGCGACTCAGAAATAAATTGGATTCCGGTCTTTAGAACGCGTGCGAAGCCGCGGGAAATGCTAGTTACAAAAAACACCCATGACTTGTGTACGAATTTTCGTAATTATTATAACACAAATGAATACCCCCAGCGGGACTCGAACCCTAGCGGCCGCGGGTAAGCAGCAAGTAGGGTCACTACAAACTGAGCCAAATGTGTTGTTATTTGTGTATCATTCGACTGATTTGTAATTTTTATTTTGTTTGAAGTATAAATTCAATATAATAAAAATATTAAGTTTTGTTTAACTTTTTTCTTAACATAATCTTCTTTTTTTATTTAACAAAAAAATATTTCATAAAACTTCGCTAGAAAAAATATGTTTGAAGAGATTTTTAGGCATTTGTTTGAATGCCTAAAAACCCTTCAAAAATATTTATAGCTAGATTTTGCACAGCGTATGTTTACGTTATAATTTAAATCATATTATTTTATCAATTAAAATGTAGCTTAATTAATTTGTTTTATAGTTTTTTTTTATATTTATTTATTGTTTTTCGGAACTTAATTATAATTTATTAAATATCATCATTTAAAAGGTAAAGTAAAGTACGATTTATTTATTTTTTATTATATTTATTATACACTTGCGGTTCGCACCTCGATGTTTAGCCTGAAATTCTGAAAGCTCCTACAACGCTTTGGTATCCTGGTACCGAACCTGTCTTAAACCAAGGTTTGACAATCGAGAAACGATTTTGACAACTAAATTATGACTGTCAAGTAAATATAATAGTCGTCATTTGAATCACAACTAGCTGTTAAATATAAAGTTTTTTTTAAATTCATATAAAAATTACATCTAATTTTAAAAAAAGTTATGTTTTTTTACGATAAATTGATAAATGTACATTAATTATTATTATTGTTAATAAATAATAAAATTTACAGTCATTTAAAAGAAAAGGTAGCAACGCTAATTAACTTTAAAAAGTCAACACCTGTAAAGAGGAAAAGGTGCATTTTTCACCTGTCTTCCTCACCTGAGTACTAGGATATAAGAGAATGGCAGGATATGTCTTTTACCTATATCTTTTACCTAAACTTGTGCAAGTTAAGGTGGTTTCTACACGAAACAATTTGATTGCCAAAGAGATTCGCCAATTGAATTGGCTACGATTTTAGTTTTACTTTGTTGCCCCTGCTGAACGGACTTGTGTAATGCCTCTTAACAAGAAATGCATATGAAAGTATATACGGTACTAACATAAAAAAAATCAATTTTAAAATTTTTAAAATTTTTGTCTGTCTGTCTGATTATTCCGGCTAATCTCTGAAAAGGCTGGACCGATTTTGACGGGACTTTTCTAGCAGATAGCAAATGTTATATGGAGTAACTTAGTTTCGTGGATTTTAGATTTTTTTTTTAACTAAACACGGCTTCACTCGCGATAAAGCCAGGGAAAACCCGAGCGAAGCAAGGGTAAGTAGCTAGTAAGTTATAAAAAAATAAATAATAGGCTATAAGCAAAACAGTGGTTGTTAAAATGAAAGCATTTGAGTCACCGATATTATATTCCCTTCAATTTCATATTTCTATCCATTGAATCGTGTGGAAAGCGCTTAAAATCACACTACAAAGTACGTGAAAGTACTGTTACCTCACGCACACTATAAAAGGTCTATAAGAAAGAGATAGAAATACTTTTGCACAGAAGAAAAGCATAGGAGAAAAGAAGGAAAGCTTCTCCGCCCGCCCATCTTCACACATACAAACGACAACTTGTGTGTCTATGTGGGTGTGAAATGACTTGACAGGTAGAGTACGTCTGTGTAGGAGTTAAACTCGACAGGTACAATATTACTTCTACGCGTTGTTGGTATCCTGGTACTCAGGTACGAAGTACGACAGGTGTTTTTTTAGTTATATTACAGGGAGAAAGAGAGAGATATATTAATTAAATTAAATGTGGTAACTTTTTTAGTATAGTTAAAAGTTAATTTATTATTTAAATATAGTTAATATACCATTAAATAAAATAATTATATAATTAATTAAATCAAAAATAATCAAGTAAAAAACGGTAACTACTAACTAGACTCCTATAACTAACTATAAATAAAAACTATTTTAACCCAACACATATCGTTTCAAGGAAGGTAAGGTTGAGGTTATTATGTATTTGCTTCAATTGTACTATAGTCTGTAAGTCAAATCAAATCAAATCAAATCAAAATATTCTTTATTCAAATAGACTTTTACAAGCTCTTTTGAATCGTCATTTTTACATTATTAAAATTAAATGTCAGTCTGTAAGTCTGTGAGTAAGCTACCACCCGGCTCGGAAAGCTGTTCTGCTGAGAAGAACCGGCGAGAAACTCAACAGTTGCTCTTTTCAAAAAAAAATATTTGATAACAATATTGCATTACAATATTTATCTATTTATCCTACGTGAGACACAACCAGATATTAATCCCACACATTTACATCCACTTAGTATTCCGTAATGGTGTAATAAGCCTTATTCAGTAGCGTATTTTTAATTTTAGATTTAAATTGCTTCAAAGGCAAGTTCAATATTGACTGTGGAATTTTATTATACATGCGTACACCTTGCCCCATAAATGACCTATTTACTTTTTGTAGGCGAAAACTGGGTGTTACAAGTTTATCCTTATTTCTTGTATTTATACCATGTTTGTCGCAGTGCCTTGAGTACCAGATAATTGATAATATATACTACAAGTATAAACTTTTAAATACATACATAATATAAATATTAACACCCATGACTGGAGTACAAATATTCATGCTCAACAAATGATTGCCCAGCACGGTGACGAACACGAAAATTTGTACTCTTAGCAACATATAACACAAGCCTCGTAGCTTAACGCGGACGGTATTGTGTATTAACGTACCGACATTTTTTTTTATTTACCGACACATAATTTATTTCAACTATTCAAAAATAGCACGCATTACAAATAAAATATACTTCATAGAGATAAGATAAATTACTAAATATAGAATTTAGTGTTTTAGAAATTACGTGATTAGTAAAAAATCAAACATAATTCTTCACTTTATGATTCATTGCATTGTTAAGAGCAGGGTGTTTAAAAAAAGGGTCCGTAATAATTATAATCCCTATCCAGGTTGACCCTACCTACTGGTACTTCTACGATTGATGACGATCATTTTTTTTTCATTGTCCATGTAAGTTATTGTAGATAAGTAACCGATTGCTTTCGAAATATAATATTGTAATTTGTATTAGAATAGTAATAATTATAACAATAGTATCGATTGTCGATATCTTGCTTGCTTCCGACTTCTTTATCTTGATTTGTTTGAGTTAACGTTAAAATATATTGACGAAATAACCTAAGTATTATAAGTACCTAAGTGTGAAAATATTTATATTAATACATATTTTAATTCTAACATTTTTTTAAAAGAAAGCTTCTTCTTCATATCTGTTATTAAATAATAATTAATAATATAAAATAACTAGCGGACCCGACAGATGTGGTCCTTTACGCATGCGCAAAACAACGTTGCCTAGCAACGACTTATTTATAATTTATAATGTCATTTACTGTCTAAATGTATAAATAACCAATTAATTCAAAAAAGATATTTTATAGCGAACCGAATTAAGAATCTAAACCATTCTCGAACACACACAAATTTAATCAAAATCGGTCCAGCCGTTTAGGAGTTTAATAACATACATACGCTATAGAAGATTTTTACATATAAAAATAGCTGGTATATATGTACGTAAGTTTATGTAAATAAATAAATAAATAAAGATCTGTATCACCAATAGTGTTGTATATCATTTCGAATTATTATCACTACATTAGTATAAAACAAAGTCGCTTCCCGCTGTTGCCCTATTTAGATATGCTTAGATTTTTAAAACTACGCAACCGATTTTGATGCGGTTTTTTAATAGATAAAGTGATTAAAGAGGAAGCTTTATTTGTATTCGCTCGTTCGCTCGGGTTCTTCCATAGTGATAAAATATATTCCTTCCCTATAATAAAAATGAAAATATGGCGTACATTATAAGTTATACAACAAAAATATTGTATTACACTATATATTTAAATAAAATATTAGGTTAAATTAAAAGTTGGTCAAAAAGGGAGTCAATATTTCTACATGAGTGGTGTCTAGGAACCATTTTCCTAAGTTGTGTGTCGCTAAGGACGTTGAGAAGACTTGAGGTTAACTCGAAAGTCTGGAATCGGGACCTCGAGAGCCTGTAAAGCTCCGGGCATACTTCGCATAGGAACACCCAAACTACGCGAACAGCGGAGATTACAGCAGCCCTCCGCTACGACTGCCTTACTACGTAGAAACGGACTCCCCACTCTAGCGTCAAAACGCGCCGTATATATGCCACGGATGCTAGAAAACTTTGATAGCGCGATTCAGGACTTAGCGATTTTTGTATGAAACTTGATTTTTTTTAAATTTAAAATTATTGATGACTTATTCATCTATATTACTACACAAAATTTAATCAATATTCATTTTAATTTTTAAACAAAAATAAAACTGTATTAAAAAACCTAAAAAATAATATTTTCATAATAAATAAAATAAATAAATCATATGTACATGTAAAATTATAAAGTAAAAAATATATTTCTAACACAAGTTGAGATTCGAACCTACGATCTCCGATAACGCTTGTCGGCACTTGAAGGTCGTCACAGGTAGTCCTTTGTTAGAAAAAGCAATCCAAAGTAATTCATTCGAACCCTTTACATATTGAAGACATAATATTATGTGGAATATGTAGGTAATGTAAATATTTATTTTTAACCTATTCTATTATTTCAATGTATTAATTAATTATCACGTAATTAATGTTTATTTAATTAACACATAATGTTTGTTTTGGATGTAATGTAGGTGGTAGGTGTAGACGTTAAGTTTGGTTCAGTTTGTAGTGACCCTACGAGCTGTGCCAGGGATTGCGGATTCGAGTCCCGTTGGGGCCATTTATTTGTTGAGCACGAATGTTAGTACTTCAGTAATGGGTGTTTATATTTATAATATGTAGGTATGTATTTAAAGTTATATGTATCAACTATCTGATATCCGTAACACAAGCCTCGTAGCTTCCCGTAGAACTATATAGTGCTGATAATTACCCAACATATTTATTATTTATTTATTCAAAATAGTATTGTACATATATACAAATAAAGGATTAGAATTTAATATCCTTTAAGTTATAAATAATAGTAAAATTTTAATAACCGACGCAGAATTCGAACCCAAAACTTATATGCCAAAAGAAAAATATTTTATTTAAATATTAAACATATTGTAACTACGAGTATTATTTGACTGATAAAATTAATAATTATTTTTTTTGTTTCAGATACAAATTAGTTGGCTATTTATGTTTTTCGATAGAGCCAAGGTACTGTAGTCCTTGTTTCTATGTACTTACAGTATGTATCAGACCGGAAGTCGGATGATCGAACAGCATCGCATATTGTTTAGCTTCTTATAACAATAAAAATCTCAATCTTTGTTCTCAATGAATTAATTTTCTAATACGCGTCGGTTTTCAAATATATAATATAGGTGTAAGGTATTTTTATATGGGCCTCTATATTTTTCTAAGGCTCCTTTACATAAATTGTGTAAACTGGACACGAACCTCTGTTCAATAAAATTATTTTTTAACAAAAATGAAAACCGACTTCAAAACGCTACAAATCGAAACTAAAAAGAAAAAAAAATAATTTTAATTACTTAGTTATTGTTGGAGTCGGTGCCAGCCAAGGAGATTGTATTAGGATTATTTTGCTTTGGCTGGCACCGACTCCAACAATAACTAAGTAATTAAAATTATTTTTTTTTCTTTTTAGTTTCGATTTGTAGCGTTTTGAAGTCGGTTTTCATTTTTGTTAAAAAATAATTTATTTAAAATTTTTTTGTGGAAATTATTATGTTTAAATAAAATATTGGAAGGCTAACTAAACTACTGCTCCAATAAGTCAGCGAAGTTTTGAAATGAACGACAATAGTCAATCGAGATTTGTCCACGTCTATTTTTCCACGTAACTCGTAGACGTTAATAAGATTTATCTTCTATTATCAATCCACCTAATATCCTGAAGGAGTACGACTATCAGTTCATAAGTACGTATAATATTAAAAGAATTTTCTTTCAACTCCTAACCGTTGAGGATATATACCTTACATCATCACAAATTCTTGAACAGCTTTAGAAAATATATGAAAAAGGTAATCAGTGCCGATAAAATTTAAGGGTTGCCCTCGATTTCTCTAGGATCCCATCATCAGATGCTGACTTGGTGACAATGAGAACATCTTGAATGTATACCCTACCGAACAAAAAAGAAATTTTTAAAATCGGCCCACAATTCACGGAGAAATCGGTGAAAACACATAAAAAACAACTGTTGAGGAATTTTACCTTCCATCATCAGCTCATCCACATGAGATGATGATTTTCATACGTAAAAGCTTTATCGGGTTTAGAAAATATATCAAAAACATAATAGGTGCCTGTAAATTTTGAGAGTTGCCTTCGATTTCCCTGGGATCCCATCATCAGATCCTGACTTGGTGACAATGGGACCACCTCGGAACTATACCCTACCAATCAAAAGAAAAATTTTTGAAATCGGCCCACAGACGGCGGAGCAATCGGTGAACATACATAAAAAAAAAAAAAAAAATACATACAACGGAACATAATATAACCTCCTCCTTTTTAACCGACTTCAAAAAAAATTCAAATGAAAACACATAAAAAACAACTGTTGAGGAATTTTACCTTCCATCATCAGCTCATCCACATGAGATGATGATTTTCATACGTAAAAGCTTTATCGGGTTTAGAAAATATATCAAAAACATAATAGGTGCCTGTAAATTTTGAGAGTTGCCTTTGATTTCCCTGGGATCCCATCATCAGATCCTAACTTGGTGACAATGGGACCACCTCGGAACTACACCCTACCAATCAAAAGAAAAATTTTTGAAATCGGCCCACAGACGGCGGAGCAATCGGTGAACATACATAAAAAAAAAAAAAAATACATACAACGGAACATAAAACCTCCTCCTTTTTTGAATTTTTTTTGAAGTCGGTTAAAAAGAAGGAACAGGCCATAATCCATAACGTGGCCAAGCGTGGGTTGGCAAAATTCACATGTCTTTCGAAAACTTGCTAGGTTCTCTGATCTCTGAGAAATGCAGATAATTGTGTCAAATGATACACACATGCGCGACCCGGATTTGAACCCGCTTCACTCGTTGTTACCCAAACGATCAAACTTTTGGGCTACCACTGCATAAGCATACGTATTAATATTAGGTACGTTACAATTATTGGGCCTAATTAAGCGCTACGTAGTAATTTTTTTTTCAAAAGTTCAAAACTTTTAATACAGTTTTAAAAGTAGCAAGAAAATAAAAAAGCCAACGTCACGCGGTGTTCCCAGGCGGTCACCCATCCAAGTACTGACCGCGCCCGACGTTGCTTAACTTCGGTGATCGGACGAGAACCGGTGTGTTCAACGTGGTATGGACGTTGGGGACTATGCTACAGAATTTTTACATCCCAATGTTTTCAAAAACTGGCATAAAAATTATATCCTTTTTAACGTTTTTATTCAATGCTAGCGGAACCCGCGGCTTCGCTCAAAATAAAATATATATAAAATACTTCTCTGTATAAAATATTATAGCAAAATATCCATACTAATATTATAAATCAGAAGAGTTTATTTGTTTGCTTGGTTGAACGCGCTAATCTCAAAATCTACTGGTCTTAATAGAAAAATTCTTTTTGTGTTGGATAGTCCGTTTTTCGAGGCAAGCTATAGGCTATATTACATCACGCTACGACTAATAGAAACGGAACATCAAAGAAAAATGTTGCAAAAATGGGAAGGGCGGGCGTTAGTTCTGCGAGGTACGTGTGACTCAGAAAAATTCAAGATATCATATAGAAAAGTTTTCAATGAAATAATTTTGTATCAGGAAAGCATGAATTAAAGGAGTTCTGCTTTCTATACAATGAAAAGTGTAGTTATCTAGTTGACATAGTTGTAGTTACCAGGGTAACATAGAACGTTAGAGGTCTTTATAGTTTCGTACTACGAGTACGTTGCTCGGATATTTGGGACTTTATTTATAAAGGTTTGTGTTTCGCGATACTTTGATTAAGTAACACCAAATAAAACTATGCCTAACTAGTTTTTATAATTATAAGATAATAATTATATTCATTATCTTTTAAATATTTTAATATGTACATAATTTTCTTAATTAAAATTGAAATTGTTAAAGCTAGATCCATTCCATTAAATTAAAGATTTTCCGATGAACATTTCATTTTCAATATCATTTAATAATTCCTATCACTCGCACTAATTATTATTAAAATTATTAAATATCAATAGTAGTAGTTATCGTAAATATTAAATCCAAAATATATACTAATATGAATATCATTAATTTATTTTGCAATAAAAATCTTACTTGTAACCATATTCGAGGTTATCTCCACATCCGCCCCACACCCAGTCGTTATGTAAATGCCTAGGTCGTGACGCGCGACTGCACCCGCATGAAGAGAGCCGTCCATCTCGACACGCGCGGGATATAGCCAAAGACACCCCCGCAGCTGTTATTGCGTGAGTGAACGCTGTTTCTCGAGATGCTAAAAAAATAGAAATTACATAAATCATTATTAACGCGTTAACTCAAACACTACTGTACCTACTGATTTTTATGTTGTTTTCACCAATGGATAGACTGGTTCCCGTGGACAGTTTCAGTATATAATTTGTCAAGTTTTCGTATACATTTACTAGCGGAACCCGTGGCTTTTATGATAACATATATTATTAGTATTTTGCGCGGTTCCGCCCGCGTTCTAGACTAGAAACCAAGTTCTTATATTTTACAATATATGTACTAAAATCTTCACTGAAACACGCTGCATTATATAAAAAAAGTTCCATGTCTATCCGTTTTATAGTTTTTGCAGTTAGAGCAAACAAAAAGTGTCTCGCCATTTATTAATAGGTATAGAGATCTAATTTGTGGCAGGTAGCTCAGTGGTAAGGGTAACGTGCTAGTTTTCGAAACCGAGCAAAGCAGCTTCAAATCTTAGGTCTCGTACCTCTGATATTTTCATGTGCCAATCATTTCTAATATTACCAATTATCTAACGGTGAAGTTACCGCTCCCTGTAAACCTGTAAGTATGTAAACGTTCACGTATAGGTAGTAGAAGTCTGATATCTTAATTGACTTAATTTTATTAAACGTGTTGTAATTAATAGCTATTAAATATAAATATTATTAATAACTTTTGTAATTAATAGTGATTTATTATATATTAAGTTACAAACTTGATAATGTTATAAATAAGATATTTTTTTCGGTCCGACTTGAGATTTATTTAAGACTGTTATATGTCTTTTATACATTTACATAGTAAGAACTCAACGAACAACGAATGGATCGATGGGATTTTACATAGAAACACAAAACACCGCATATATGTACTTTCACACGTTCGACGTGATTGAAAATGCGATTTAAAACCAAGAAACGAATATTGAAATAACTAACGTGTACATTTTTCAACAAAACTGGAAATAATTCTAAATTAACCTCTATACACTATTTGTTACTCAGTTGTAATTGATCAATCACAAATCATAAAACACAAATTATTCTACTAGTTTGATGTTTAATAAATAAAATAATTTGACGATTACACACTCTAAAAATGCAATCAAAATATACTTAATTGAAATATGTAGATTTTTCTCTTTTAAATCGCTGCTTACATTTCCTAATAAAATACTTTATTTTCCAATTAATCCACCAGCGCAAAGCAGTTTTACTGCGAATAGCCGACGAGAACCTCGATAATTAATATTTTAAAATAATTCTAGTTTAAAATATAATAATACTATCTATTTTCCTACGCTATATAGCCACTAGCCAGTTATACCAAAAATAATAAACATTTTATATTACATCATATCGTCATTAGTTGTATTAAATCTAATGTTTCTACGTATTTGTCTTTAATTTATTATTTTCGCATATAAGTAAATGAATAATTTACTTAGTAAGAGGCTAACAACTAATAATATTCTAATAGTTCCAATGAGATATCTCAAACGCAGAAGAAATAAGAATAAAATGAAAAAGCATTTTAAGGATTCTTTTGTGCACATAATGTAGATCCTGTCTGTGTTATTGACTGGTACTGTAAAATTTTTACTGAATATATTAAAAATATTGTATGTATTGAGTATGAAAACGAAAAGTTAAGTTATTTATATGTATATATTTTCTTAAAACATGTGAAGTCCTCTCCAGCCTGGTTAATTATGGCCTGCTGCCCCTCGTATTGGGCACGGGCCTACCTACCCAGACGTTAAAAAGGACTGAATACAATCAAACTACATTATTATTAAACATTAACACTAAAATTATTAAATATCCTTCGGTTCATTCTATGGGAGCTTAAATAAAGCGTTAAAAAACTTTAAAATTACTTGAGGTTTAAAGTAATGTGAATGTTATAAATGGTACTATATGAATGAAATATAAAATATTTATTATAAAACAGTATTTTATTTGGTTGTTGTAGGATACTTATAAGTATAACAAACGAAAAGTACTAATGAAAAATATTTTTTAAAACTACATATTCCATGTCTAAAAACATTAGCTTTTAATCGAGCCGTTATTTTCATTAGTGATAAGGGGTTACCATAATTAATTTAAACAAGAATTTTTAATATTTTTAAAAGTTGCCAGATTCAAAAGAATTAAAACGCAAAGGTAGAAATAAAATGTTCTGGCAAGAATAAAAATAAAAGTTTACACTATGGAAACAAGAGCAAAAGATCGAGAGTCGAGTATAAATCAGTTCGCGTCGACTGGTGCTCTCGACGTTGCTTAGTGAAGATTTAGAGCTTTCCACTACAGTTTTCACACTTTGTCCTTTTAATAAACATGTATTGACAGTAATTTTTTGCTGAAATCCTTTTGTGATTGGAGTATTACTTTAAAGTAGCACCTCATTTTTTAATTTAATAAAACAACTAACGTATACATTTTTCAAAAAACTGGAAATAATTATAAATTAACTATTTTATTTGTAAATTAGTAACTTAAGCAGTTTAATATATTATTAAATTAATGAATGTGTGCTTAAATTAAAGTTCATAAAAAAATATCCTAAAGGGCACCTAGGGATGAAACCGAGCGAAGCGAGGGTGAGTCGCTGGTATTACTATCTATTTTCATCAATCATGTAAACTTAAATTTTATCTAATTTCATGCCTTTTAGAGATCATTAGATTTTCTTAAAGATATCCATAATTTCCCAGATATCCAGGTTTCCTCTAATACTTTCCTTCATCGTACGACTCGTGGTAAACATGTTAAAAATGAAAATATTAGAGGTCCGTGACCATGCGACGACGACCCGACGTTACCACTGAGCTACCACTTATATACACATTGTTTTTTGAAATCTCTAAACCTATAGGCTTTATTAATTTATTATAGTTCAAGACTAGTTTTGTGTCCGGCATTAAATAAAGCTAAAGCGCTCATTTAAAGAGCATGAAAATATTTTATACATATATTGCTTTGTAATAGAGTTTTTCCAAAACTCTATTACAAAGCTAGTGTATTGGTATTATAAAATACAAAATAACACGTATACGATATACAAAAGAGAAATGAAATGTCCTTTTATTATATAATAAACTGTTTTTACGATATTTTTATTGTATACACTATGCTAATGAATACTTTGGCCTCCGATTACGCAAATTTATGGTCACTTTATGTTGATAGGCGACGTGTTGATAAATCTTACACATTTTTTCGGATACAGTAGTAATAACAGAGGTTTATTTGTTATTTTCTAGCTGGAACAGCTATTAAATAATATGTGCTGTATGAGATGTAGTATATAATAATTTTCTATGTATTTTAGGCTGCCTTAAATAAAGATACATATCTATGTATGTATCAGGATTTCGTATTTATATTGATATTTGTACTAGTGATTCATCCTTGATCCACTTGGTCGTTCCTAGATACGTTTCAACGGTTAGTTAATATCTTAAGTATTATGTAATCTGAGGTTATAGTTTGTTCAGATATTAGATATTTTCCCGCAATAAAGAGTATCCTATATGTTGACCTATCATCATATGGATATACCCAGCTATCATCAAACCACATCAAATCTGTGCATTGGTTTTCTCGTGACGCGATCACAGACAAACAGACAAAAAACAAACAGTTTTACGAACATTCAAATTCATAATAATAATATTCGTTGAGTACTATTCATTAAAATTGATCTGCAATTTAACAGTTTCAATTAGGTATATGCAATTGACGACGGTAGTTTTTTTAAAAGAAGAAAAAATAAGTTTTCTTACTACATTTACTTACCTATCAATGTCAGTGGTCCAAAAACAGTAGTGTCTGCAGTTACAGTGCAGTTCCAACGTCTATCCTTAAATTGGTACTGACATTCTCGTATGCCTTGCTTTACGCCGTCTCCGACTGCGGGCATGTGGTCCTTATGTCGTCTACACACCCTGCGCTGCCCGGGAGTCAAACCCCGGAGTTTAGCACACATCCTTGACTTGTCAGAAAACAAGTCAGTCTGGTTAGTCCATTCTTCAAACTCGAGAAGACCCATGTTACTGTAACAAGCGAGAATTGATTTTATACCTGGATATATGTTTATAACTGTTCTATATAAATACTCGAGTAATATCGTATCGGAATATTTCTATGCATATAATAAATCTGAGTCAAATCTTTACATTAAATATATTTTGAAAAATTTTATTGAAATAGACATCATTATCGATACAGTTCCGTATGTATAGTTTTTAGAATTTTTGTCTGTGACCGCAGCAGGAGGAAACTACTGGACAAATTTTGATGAAATTTAGTATGATTACTGATTATTATATAGGATACTTTTTACTATCAGATATTATCACATCTCTGAGAAATCTAAAGAAATAGTTTATTCGTTTCTAGGGGCGATCCCGACCAGAGCGAAGTAAGGTTTACATCACATAATATGTTTGTACATATGTATATTGTTTATGAACGATGACAATGATAATTGGAAGTGCATGAGTCTAACTCGCACTTAACTTAATATTTTGTATGATAAGTTGTATTTGTTATTTTTATATAATTATTACTCATTGTTTTATTATGTGTTATAGTTTTATTATGCGTTATAGTTTGAAACACTAGAAATATATGGATGCAAATTATTTAAATATTATCTACAGATAATAAATTAAACTTCTAAAAGAAGTACCTATTTAATATGCTCTCTTCTGTATCATGAAATATAAGCCGTGACATAAGTTTTAAATTTGGACAAAGTAACTCATTATGAAAAGATAACATCAAAATATTGTGGAGCCATAGACTATACGCTTCCATTGTTTAGAAAAAAAAGTGGGTTCTGTCTAAAATTATATTATTTATAAATAAAATTTTAAAAATATTATTTAAAGTACTTTAATACCTTTTTAATACTAAAACTGTGACAAACTTGAAACAAGTTAGTTAGGTATTCTTTGTTTTATGGATATATATCGATAGTTTTTGAGGCTGTGCATAACAATAGTTTATAGCGTAGTGTGATGTATCTATTTCTTATTCAATGGTATGTAACAGTTAGTTCTCATGGTAAAATTGTTGTATAGGTACTATATTGCATAAACTATATAGGACGACCGGGTTCTAGCAGTGGTATCGAAATAAGTATGTATAAATTGAGTTAATAAAAAAAACTACTAATTATATAGAAAAAAGCAGAAGCTTATCCAAGTACAAAATTTGCTAAAATCTTGATTATGTGATGAATGTTCGAAATGATGTGGATGACATTTGGCACATACTATCTTTGTATTATAATATATTTATATCTGGTATAGTTCACAGGCTACTTTATATCCCGGAAAAATGCATACCCGTGAGATACATTCGTTTTTATTTTTCACTAGGGTCGAACGTGAGCGAAGCGAAGGTGAATAACTAGTATCCAATATAACCTAGTTATATAAAAAGCCTAGTAGCCTTTTACGGCAGACGAATGGTTTATGTATAGATATATGGGTTGGCTGAAAGCGCGCAAAAAAAACATAAAGCCGACATTTTTAATATGTAGGTATGTTAGGAAGAAATTTTCTTTGTTTATTACCGATCTCTAAATGTTGTGTCTTATCTAGTTATTTACATACTCCCGAAGCCGATACTTACGGCGTCGTCTTATCAAATGAACTTAATTATAGGCCATCAGTCGAATCTGATACTACTGCTTTATAAATTATGCAGGACGGAATGCGTAATCGGATACTTTGACTATACTTAAGGGTTCACTGCTTTAGTTTGTTAAATTATATTAAATCAAAGACTTGTTTTATTTTTCTACAATGTGCATATTTTTTATATCTATGCTATGTAAAAATATAAAATATAAAAAATACATCTATTGTTTACGTTTATAATAGAATTCCAACTTAGTATTTGAACTTACTTTGATCGTTTTTTGGAAAATCCTAATTAAATAGTCTTAACTATCGACACATTTTTGTCTGTCTGTCGAATTATCGGTATTCGATAAGTGTTTTACATTGCGGTAGATTGGAAGGAAAAAACCTTATAAGTTGTGTCTTGTGCCTTATAACTTGTAATAAGCTCATTGTTCACTGGCTTAAGACTTTATTGTTTATTTTAATTGAAAAGTGATCACAAATTCCGTTAAAACGTAGTTATTTACAAAGTATATTAATAAAGTACGCAACAAATTCTTAGAAAAGATAATATTTATCATTATAAAACCCGTCAATAGTAGAATTGAAGATGATCATTTTCATTTGAGTTAAAATATAATATAAGTATTTCACTTGATTTTATTGGCACTTTTAAATAAAAATAAAAATCTACCATTAATCGCTCAGAAGGCAGTTTCGTTCAGGGTCGATAAGATATTTAACAGTCAGCAAGCTAGTAGGTAGGAGTATACTTCACGTCTCTTTCGTGGGGGACAACTTGGAGACCAGCAAACCAGCGTTAAACCGAGAAACGCAATTGCTACGAGTATTTATGTAAATAATAATAATAATAATAATATATTTACAACATGTTTGTATTATATTATATCTATTTGCAGCAATTAATAACATATTTTTCATTAGTGACTCACACTCGCTCCGCTCGGGCTCGTCCCTACTCCCTAAATACGGTTTAACTGTTTGTATAGATTACTGAGAATTGAGTTATTTACCCGCAGTATCATCACACCAAATCAACAAAATCTGTTCAATAGTTTTCTCGTGATGCGGTCACATACAGACAGAAAGTCAGCCAAAAATTCTATAAAGCATAGATTTAGATTTTCCAAAATATACTCGAGGGTGGAAAGGAGTAAAATAGCCTGTGGTGGCTTATGATGATACAGTGAAAGCAATCATGTCATTAATTTGCGTCGTTACTGTATAGGTACGTCACTAAAAGACTTGATTTATTTATATATTTGGTCCTTGCTATTTCGGATGCTTCTTACGTTTTTACAAGCTAGACACTAAGATTTGAAGGGTCTTGACAGTTACGGCCTGTCCGCACTACGAAATTTCACCGCGCAAATTTTTTTCCGCAATTCTGTAACACATGGAATCTTATAGAACTATCCGCACTGGCGGTTAAAAATTCGCGCGGAAAAAAATCTGTGATTTGATGCAAATTGAACGTGCCGTGCGGTTTATTTCCGCACGAATATTTTGTACAGTATGAAGTAGTATGGCTATGGCCGCACTGCGAAAAAAAACGCGCGTTTCGCTCAGTCGTACACCGGCACTATTCATTATTCTGTTATTCATTTTTGACGATCATCTCAGTTGCGATCTGCATCGAACTGAGAGAAATCGTGCGAAATTTTATTGCGAATAAATGTAATTCCTATTACGGAAAATAAATTTGATCCGGTGAAATTTCGCAGTGCGGATAGGCCGTTATTATTAATTACATATAAATAAAATTTAAGGGTCTGTTTTTAATTTCAAATTAATATCTTTTCACTGAATGCTTAATGCATAATGCATATTAAAGTATTATATGGTACTCACATCAAAAAATCTATTTATAAAATTTTTGTCTCTCTGTCTGTCCGTTGGTCTGTCTGATTGTTCCGGCTAATCTCTGAAATGGCTAGACCGATTTTGACAGGTGTTTCACACGCACACATCTAATGTTATAGGGAGTAACTTAGCCTAAGTTACTTTTATTTCATAAGAAAATTATAAAAACCGTTTCATTTATTTTAACTTACGCCTTGCGAAGCGGGCCATTATAATATTTTATTATATAGTTATTACAGGCGCTATCTATTCACGATAACCTATAAAAATTCATAAAATTAACTAGGAAGTAGAGGGTACTAGAAAATTCTCTTAAAACGATTATAATAATTACGTAATCAATGTTTGCCAAGTAAGGTGGAAAATAAACTCATGTTATCAAGATTTCTTTGAAATATTTGATCCATTGAGAAATAAGAGCGTGAAATTATTAGATAGCGAATCTAGGTTAATACTAAAACAAATTATACTTTGTACTTGAATGTTTACTAATTCGAAACGTCGTTAAATGAAGAACATTGTTTTTAATTTAGTCTTAATTGTTTTAAGATAATTGTCCAATCGTGATTGAAGCATACGTTTTTAAGTAGGAATTTATAGTTATTTATCTATATATTTTTGATTGATTACAAATAACAAACATTATTAATATAATAAAAAAAATACTATTTTACTTTATTTTAATGCAATAAATACGTAATAAATCTACGAGATTTCAAAACAAACTCCAGCATCTTCTTTGGCAATACAACTTTAATAAATACATTAATTTATTAAGCAAAACTTAACTTTAAACATGGCAAGCATAATCGTTAGAAAAATATATTTACTATACTATATTTAAAATCTTCCATATATGGTCACAGTGAAGTTGAATCCATATCCTCTTTGACTTTTCAGTTTGATTTTCACAAATCGTTGGCCAACACCACCAGCTGAGATAGTCGGGTATCCCCCGGTCCCATCAACATAATTATCTTTTATGTAAATAGCCCTGATATAGGCAAAATTTTGTTGTCCTGCTTCTGGATATTCTATGGTACTAGTTCTCACAATCAACGGGAACCCATACTTATATTCGTTTGCTCTATGTAATATGACGTCCCCATAGTTAGCCTGTCCGACCACTAAGTCGTGGCTTTGGCAAAAGGCTGCGGCTATGAAGCACAAGACGGAGAGCACTGTTAAAACGCGCATCTTCCTTGTTCGATCGTTAAACACTGAAGTGTTAATGAAAATGTATTGTTTTTTATATATTTGGATGGTTGTATGCAGGAGACTGACAAGATTTCAGCCAGATATTTATTATGATAATATATTTTATTAGCAACTTATCGGGTTCGTACCCCTATATTATAGTCCTATACCCTTCCCAGGGTCTAAAACGGTCATCATACTATGTAAATCAGTTCAGCGGTGTTTAGTTTATTGATTACAAACAAACTTATAAATCTTTTCCCTTTATATTAATATTATATATAAAAAAATGGTACGTAATAAAATTATATTAGCATTTTAGAAGATAAAATTAATTTGTTTTTAAAAACTGACAACAGTCAATACCTAACTATATGCGAGTATGTATAAAGTTATAAGACATAGGTCAATGCGTACTAGTTATTATTTGAACTAATAAAAATATATTATGTTCGATAAGGAATATATTTCATGTGCGTTTAAAGTTTAACATTATTAGGTAGGTATATTACTTATACCTACCTAATAATGTATCACTACATAGTATAAAACAAAGTCGCCTTTTCTGTCCCTATATCCCTATATCCCTATGTGCGCTTAAATCTTTAAAACTACGCAACGGATTTTGATGCGGTTTTTTTTAATAGATAGAGTGATTCAACAGGAAGGTTTATATGCATAACTAGCAGATCCCGCGGCTTGTGCTAAATCTAGGGAAGAGCCCGAGCGAAGCGAGGGCGAGTCGCTAGTTATTATATAAAATATATTATTATGTTATTGCTTGTTTACATTTTTTATAAAAAAGCTATATACTTATATTATGATGATCGGATAAGTAAATATGTGAAAATAGAAATTTAAAAGAACCGAATTTAGTAAAGTGGCTCTACTTTAAGAGTTTCTGTCTGTACAGAAAAAAATTAATAATGTTAATGTATTGACAATTGAAATTAGAAATACTATTCTTAAAGCAATTTCCTTTTTTTCTTGCATTGTTTACAAAGCCCAAAACCGTTTCAAAATCGGCGTAGCCTGTATGCTAACAGACACATACGACAGACGCATGTACGCATTATACAAGACACTTACTGTATGAATTACAGTTAATACATAAAATAGTTTGAGTTTTGTTCAATTAAATTTTTAACATTAATTAATCGCATAAAGCTGACCATGCAAACATTACAGAAGAGTAAAGTATCCATCAAGACAAGACCTGTCATGACGTGATTTTCAGTGTCGGCTAAAATAAACAAACACTTGTATACAACAGCTCGAACATTCCATGACTACCTAGAAGTTCTTTGTCAGGCGTATACTGGTGTATTTACATATTATAATGTCATAACAGTACATAAGTATATATGTATGCATTACATGGTAGTATATGCATTAGTACATGTATGACTTACGCTATTGTGCATTCAGGATTCTAATTAACCTGTATTAGTCAGTTGTTACAGTTTTCTTCAATTTATTGCAATCGAAAAAGCTGAAAACATATGGTCAATATTGTTATTTTAATAAAGTACGAACCGTAAAAGGAATAGTTTAACTTCAAAATATATATAAATAACCAATAAAAATGTTAGGACATTAAACAACCATGTAGTTCCATGGTAAGCTACAAGGCTTGCGTTATGGATACCAGATTGTTATTACACTACACATATACATATAACCTTAGATTAAATATCCACGACTGGCGTAGAAACATTAGATCTTACAAAGAAATGAATGACCCAGCAGGTCTCGAACTCGCGACCGTTATCACAGCAAGTCAAAAATTTAATTAGTCTCGAGATCGACACATTGCAGCTAGAATTAGAGACTGGTTAACTATTTTCCCTTACAACATGCTTACTTGGCTCCAAAGTTACTCTTTGGCCTTTGCATAAGAAATAGAAATACGGTATGATTCATTTGTAAGCAGATAAAATCCTTTTATTGTGATGAGAAACTATCAAAAACATCCGCTACGGGAATAATTTAATACTTATTAATATAAATTTAATTTTCCTTATTATTATACTAAATCTGATTAATTGTGAACAGGCAATATTGTAACTTCGTACAGTATTAAACGAATTGTTTATACCAAAACATAACATCCCGATACCGTAAGTGGTAACATGTAGGTTAAATATATTTTTTTAAATTTCTATTCATTATATTATTTAACTACTTAGGTACATCTAGTTTTAGCCCCCTGCTTATAACTTCTCTAAAAAAGGGTCACTGGTTGTCGTTGCTAGAACTAAATTGGGTTGCCTGGAAGAGATGCCCGCCTTCTGTAGGTAGTAGGTACATCTTTTATTGTTGTGTTTTTGTGTCTATTCTTCGTGTTGTAAAGAGTTAAATAAACAAATAAATTGTATTTAGCTCAAAAAGTATGGAGATTAGAAAAAAAAGCTTTAAACAAAAGTAATAGAGAATAAATTGACTGTAAAAAAATATGAGTTTTCGAAATATCGGCCAAAAACCTTTTTCAAGATGGCGTCTGAAGCTCCACCGGAATCAGTCAGCAAATGCCTAGTAGTCATATTAATAAATCGAATATTTTTGAAAAAGCAGCAAGCATCATACAGAAAGACCAGGCTAATTTTGATGTAATTGAATCACTTCTAGAAGTTATTAAGATATTCGTGCAATTCAATAATTACAACAAGTTACATACATCTAATGATACGTATATAAAGTCATATTTTGTGATCTTGGAACTTTAATTACGGCAATTTAATATGTACCTACAAATAATTAAAAAGCAAACATAAACGATCAAAGTCGCAGGCTGTGTAAATAATGTAATATGTAAGTGACCAGTATATGAATCAAACCTTCAGCGTAAATACTTAGTACGAATAAATTCGTGTCATTGCCATTACAATTATGCCATTTGGTCAATTTTCCTTAATCTTTATGATAAAATACACTCTTAATTCCTTTCACTATTACATGCTGATAGGATAACACTCGCCACTAGTGGTGTGAGATAAGATGTAGAATTCTACCTTCTTCACCAACTTCCCAATTCTGGACGGCTCCTAATTATTATATGAGCTCAATTTCCGGATTTATATTAAAACAATAACTATATTTAGTCCGGCGCGAGACACAAACCTAGCACCTCTGGGAATACAGTACGTGCGATGCACTAGAACACCTTTGTACATAATATGTGACAAAACTTGAAATAATGAGTAGAAAATCTCCTCAAAATCGTTTTTTTTTTGTGGGGGGGAAATATTTAAAACCTATCTCCGAAGCAAATATTAAATCTGCTGTTTATTCTTATTACAATTGAAAGATAATTAATTTATATTATTTATGAATAATCTGTTCTAATAAACTATTCAAATCACTGTTATCTCCAGCATTCGTAAATATCATGTACGACATAAAATACAAAACTCGATTAGAAAATCTGTGACGGACGGGAGTAGGTACGTGTAAGAATTAAAGAAGTAAATTTAAATACAATAAGTAAACAAATAACATTTCCTATCTTGTTTGAACTAATAATATAAAGTTTTTTTAAATAGAAGTGATAGTCTATATGCTTATTACACATGTTATGTACAATATACGTAGTATTTACTTAGTATTAGATAGTACTTAGAGATTAATGATTATATTGAATCTATACTTATATTTTATTTAACCTCATTTCTTTATTTTAGACTGCTTACTATTTGCAAGTGCATGTTACTCTTAAAACTTAGATTACAAAATATAGTTCAATATTAGAATTCACCGTTGGTTTAAGTCATCTGTACTAAATACTTTTTATTCTGCACAAAAACCAGTTAAACAAGGTGAAGGTAACAAAGGACATCGGCAATATTTCCTTAATGATGTCATTTTTAATTTAAAAACCTATCTTGAATAAAAATTGAAATAATACAAACATGCTTAAAACAATTAAAACAATTTAATTTACAATTAAAACTTAACACAGTTTAATTTCTTAATATTTTCTTGCGAATTGAGAATCATTTATATATGTTGGTATTAGACCGCCTTTACTAAATAGCTTTGAGTTAGGGTCCTCCGAATACACTCCAATTTCGAATTTATAGCCTCTCAATATTGATGGACTCTTTAGCCCAATTGTCACAGTATTGCTACCAACACCTCCACTTTCTATAACTGCTTCTCCATCTTTATTTTCTCGTAAATCAGTCACAAACACTGCCGTTATTATTTCGTTGTGTGGCGCATTGATGACCAGATCATCTGTTCTTGTCCACAATGCTGGATTAGCCTCTTTTATTTCACCAAATATCTTCCTCGAGTGAGTCGCCGTGTATCCCAGCCGAATGTCATTCGCGATCACAGACACTGTGCAAATGCACAAAATAGTTAATAATTTCAACATTTTGATAACAATTTCTTGAAAGTCACCAGAACAAGTGATATATTTAGAGAGATCTATCGCTTTTATACTTCTAGCCATGGAAGTTTTGTATGAGATCATGATTTGACAGTAAACAAATTAAATTATGTACCTATTTGTAGAATTATTATTGTAGTGAATATAGAGTCTAATTTTACGCAGAATCAACTTAAAGAAGTTTCATGACTTTGCTTCGGATTTTCAACGTATCTAATGAATAAACAAAATCTAATTTGGTAATTTTAATACGATTATATTGGTTCAAAGCTTTGTAAAGTGCTTTATAAAGAAATTTTATGCAAACTAAAAATTATTTTTTCGGACAAAGACACATTAAGCTAGTCTAGACATTTTGATTGATTATGAATTATATTATGCAAATAGGCCTTAATCACCTGCCGTTGTGCTGGAATTCGTTAAAATTTATTTTTAACACGAAAAATATTGCCATTATACCTACCTACAAAATACTTTTTTGTTGTTAAAATATTTCTTAAACAGACATGTAAAATAAATATATGTATATAGCTATTTGATCACATAGTATGGGTTTTCATGTTTCATAAGTAAAGTTATTAACACTTTAATTCATTCATGTGAATATGTTTCACATGTAAGTGTTAATTCTAAGGTAGTTTAAATTTTTACCATAGTTCCGTCATTGATATTTCAGACGTTTTAAGTTATGGACGTATATAAAATGCCCCTAGCATCGATAATAGTTTCATTTTTATTAATAACGCATACACAATGTCATGATTTGTTCCTGGGATATCCCGACACATCGTCAAAACTTGTTTATAGCAAAGTTCATCAAGAAAATCCAGCTTTATGGGTGAGATCGGAAACATTTACAGTTAATTGCACTAAAAGTGAAGTTATAAATGCAATTAAAATTCTAGACTTGAGAGATGATAAGTGGGGAGATGTGTATGTAAAAGATGGCGGTATCGGACAGAAGTTTGTGACCATAGAACTGGACAGTCCGAGTATATTTCGCGGCTACAATTTCTTAGTTGAAGTCTACGCGATAGAAACTAATTATTTCATTCGTAGTCATGGCAAGTGACCTCAGTTTAATTTGCAATATTTTGAAACTGGTTTTAAATAAATTATAAAATGTATTGCCTTGTTTTTTATTAACTATTCCATATTAGTTCTTTTTATAGTCTTTTAATAATTTACGAACATTTAAATTCATAAATTATACTTACACAGTGATATCTAACTGCTAAATATTTACATTTTTTAAAGAAAATATTAGAGTTTATGACGTCACGCATAATACGCTCGCTTCGATTTAGTGCGTCACTAGTTAAATTTTTTTTTGAACTCCTCACTATTTTTCTAAAATAAAAGTATAAGTTACTCCTTAAAATTACAACGAAATTGAATTTTCGAGTGAACTTCTTATCCAAATTGGTTATTTTTTTATTAACTGACAGACAAAAAAATATAAATCTTTTTTTACTTATTTAACTTAGTTATAAGTACCGTAAATAATTCCATAAGCATTTAGTAATAAGCTGTTATCTTTAAATTACAAACAAACAGTTTAATTTTATTTATCTCTATAGATGAGCCATATATTATGTACCTACACTTATCCTTGAATTCTATATACTGTATAGTGCGTAAGTGTTAAATTAAGTCACATTTGCCATAAAGCTATACTAAATTAAACTCACGTCGTTTACATAGACCAGATACTTGATGAGTGATGTGACTCTTTTTATGGCAAATAATACAAATTTCATCAGATTTTTTCAATTCGTTTGTATTTTCTTTATTATTATTATATTCCTTTGTTATTGTTGTCAAAAAATATACGCCTTCTAATATTGACAAACACTTAAGCGTCTATGAATAATATCTAAATATATAAAAGTGAAAGGTCACGTATAGACATGAAACACAGAGACGTAGCTTATACTAGTAGTTACTCGTAGTAAATATTGTATTTTGCGACAGAAAAGGAGGTCTAGGAGCTCTCGCAAGTTTGTATAAAAGTGTCCTTCATTTTTGTGCTACAAACTTTAAATTTAGTTTATGTCATGGGTGTTTATGCTTATAATATGTATGTATTTAAAGTATATGAATTGTCTATCAACTATCTAGTAGCCATAATTCAAGATTTGCAGCTTACGATGAACCTAGATTGTTTCCAACATATCTATTTAAAATTTATTTGAGGTCACTTGTAGCTACTTAATTCTTTTTATTCTGCGCAAAACCAGCAAAACTAAAGTAAAGGTCTCCGAATAAGAATATTTCCTTTAATGATGTCATGATCAAAAACTTTACTTGAATAATAATTAATTTTAATGCTGTTAATATTGACGGATTTTTGACCTTCTCAACCTACAAATACATATAACTTACGCACACTTCTCCAATCTTATTTCCTCGTAAATCTGTCATAAGCATTGCTGACACGTTTGGCTTAATTTCTGGATGTGACCCTACTTGCTGTGTCAGCGGTAAGAGGTTCGAGTCCCGCTGAAGTCATTTATCCGTAAGCAATTTGTGCATTGTACTTTAGTGATGTTTATATTTATAATATGTACTATTTAAAGTAATATAATATGTGTAGTGTATCAGCTGTCCATCCACAACATAAGGCTCGTACCTTACCTTAGAAACTAGATGGTGCTGTGTGTTGATGTATCAACATTCAACATATTTATTTATTACCGTTAAAATACATCATCTGATTTTCGCTTTAATAATCTGTTATTTCAACAAATATCTTCTTCGAATGAGTAGACGTGTATCCTAGCCGAATGTCATTTGCAATAACAGATACTGTCTACTGTGCAAATAAACAAAAATTATAAATGTGAAAGTTCTGAAGATGGATGGCAGGATGGATTGTTACTCATCACGCCAGAAAGGCTGGACGGATAAAAATTTGTACGGATATAATTTATAGACTGGAATAGCACATAGATTACCTTTCATTCCGGAAAAATTTACACTTCCCATGGAATAGATTTGTTTTTGTTTTTCACTGTAGAAGAACTCGAATAACAACATGTCGTCTACAATTTCTAGAAAATCACCGGATGATATGGTAAATTTGTACTCCTACATGATTTTATACTTCTAGCTATGGAAGTTTTGGGAGATGAGATCATTATTGGACAAAAACAACAAAATTATGTAATTTGTAAATAATCCCATTTAAGCAGATTCCACTTGGACACGTTTCATGACTTTGCTTCCAATTTGTTTACATGAATTATTATCTAATAAATAAACATCGTCTAAAAACATATTTGTTCTGAATATCATCATGTGATTTAATAAGAAATTATATGCAAAGTATAATAAAAATTTCTTTGTTAATCTTAAAAATATACTTAAAAATAAACCTTATATATTTTTTAAACAGACGGACGTGTATAAAATTATTATATGTATACAATATTTGATCGCTTAATACGAGTTATGCCTCATAAGTTATGTTATTAGCTTTAATTCATTCATGAGATGTTTTTTTACATCTACATCTTGACTCCTTATTAACATAAATTTGTACCATAGTTCTGTCATTGATGTTTCAAAGTTTTTTAGTTATGGACGTGTATAAAATGTCCTTAATATTGATAACAGTAGTGTTTTTGTTACTAGTGCATACGCACTGCAATGACTTGTACCTGGGATATCCTGACATATCATCCAAGATAATTTACAGCAAAGTTCATCAAGAAAATCCGGCTGTGTGGTACAGATCTGAAACATTTACAGTTAACTGTACCGAAAATGAAGTAATAAATGCAATTAAGATTCTAGATTTGAGAGATGACAAGTGGGGAGATGTATATGTAAAAGGTGGCGGTATCGGACAGAAGTCTGTGACCATAGAACTGGACAGTCCGACAATATTCCGCGGATTCAATTTCCTAGTTGAAGTTTACGCGATTGAAGCTAATTATTTCTTTGATAATCATGGCAAGTGATTTCATTTTTAACCATCACCGCAAGAAGAGGGGTGTTATAAGTTGACGTGTGTATCTGTGTATTTGTGTGTCTGTCTGTGGCTTTGTAGCGCCTAAAAGATAAACCGATTTTAATTTAGTTTTGTTTATCGAAAGTGTTTTAAGATATACTCGAAATATAAGAAAATCTGTTCAGCCGTTAGCAAGCTTTCTTGTCTAGACGGGAAAAGGGGATGGGCAATTTCCTCAGATCCGAAATTCCAAATTAATCCGAAATCTTGGCCTGATGTTGCAGCATCATCTGGAATCTGTAAGATAATCAACTCTTTATTACAATACTGCAGAGTTGTCACCTAATGGCTCATTGAAATGGCCTAATTTGAAAACTGTGATGAGGGTGTTTTTTAAATTTCTACTTTCATGTTTACTTTAATTTAATAATCGTATTTTTTGTTATTTGATTTAAATAAACTGTAAAATTATATATATTGCCTTGTTTTAAACTACCTATTACATTCGTTATTTTATAATAAACTTATTTATATTTAAATCGATGAATAACTTCCATAGTATATAATTTCTAGATATTTTCCCCCATACATTCTACAAGGAAAATAGTTGAGTATATGACGTCATGCGAAATACTAAGACTGCGTATTGTTTGTGATCCACATATTATGAACACTTGCCCTTGAATCTGTTATACGTAAGTGCGAAATAAATCTTGTCGCATTTGTAATACAACTATACTAAATAATACTCACATGACTTTTTGTATTGTGACAGAGCTATTACAAAAACTGTTCAACTTAAAAAGTTGGTGAGATCTTAACTTATAGATATTCAGCTAGATAGGTTAAGATAATTTTCTTTTTTTTCGTATATGTGTTCGATATTCATACAAACCAACAATAGTCAGGCAAATTTAATTATTTCTGTGTGTATCATCCGATTATCGGACAAATAGCAACAACCTTTATTTTAATAATTTTATTGTTATCAAAATCTTATTAGTTATATGCAGTTAAACATTAACAGACAAATAGGTACCTAAGCGTTTATTAATTTATTTAGGATCGTCAACAGAAAACACAATTAGTAGATAACAATTCAAAATTATTAAAATAATTGTATTAATGATTGTCTACTTGCTGACAATCACTGCATTCACTCTCTATACTAATATTATAAAGCTGAAGAGTTTGTTTGGTTGAACGCGCTTATCTTAGGAATTGCTGTTCGAATTGAAAAATTCTTAAAATGTTGGACAGTCCGTTTATCGAGAAAGGCTATAGGTTGTACATCACACTACGTATATTGTGAGCAGAGTATCAATGAAAAATTTTAAACGTTTAGGTTTTTCACTGCGAGTCTTACTTAGTCTCTGCGAAATCTATACCTACTAACCATTAAAAAATTCCTAGGGGTTACTAACCCGAGCTAAGCGAGGAGCGAATTGTTATGATAGTAAATAACTAAACAATACAATAAAATTAAATTAAATGTAAACAAAATAACCGACAAAAATTTCCATTGTTACACTGAGTCATATATTTATATACTTAAATAAATTAAGTTTACTTAAATAACATAAATTTTATAATTTTCTGATAAAATAAAAGTAGCCTAAGTTACTCCTTATAACATTAACTATTTGTGAGTGAAAGTCCCGTCAAGTAGTAAGTTGATGTTCTTTGCTAAGATCGGTTAGGAAATATTTAGAATCAAAGAGACCTACATTGTATTAATCAAGTTGTCGTTAACTATATGTAGGTAAAAAATAAGATAATAGACAGATACATAAATACCTATTAATACCTAATAAAAGAAGTCTTTTATTATGTTAATTATAATAAATTATATTATAATATAATAAATATAGTAAGCTCACAAAAAAGTGTAAAATTTAATTTTATCACGTACAAAATAAGTTGAGCGCCACGCGTACTATCGTCACAAAAACCTACTATCACAATAAAACACAAATATGTATAAAAGGTATTTATTTATACAAAATTATTAACACAATGTCCGATATATTTTGATACACAAATCAAGCGTAAATTCCTATTAGGTATTTATAGCCAGATCCTCTTTCGCTTTTTAACTTTATATTTACAAAACCGAATCCAAGCCCTCCGCGAGTTATGGATGCTTCAGCCAAACCATTTTCTAGATCTTGTATAATAATTCCTTTAATTTTCTGATCGCCTGCTGGGTATTCAAAATACACTTCGTCTTCACGTTTGAGTAAAGGTATGGCATTTTTTTCTAAGCTTTTCTCGTAAACCCTCCTAACGCCACCGTATTCACTGACTTGGCCTACGATTACAGATTTTGCCACAACTACAGATATAAAAGCGACAAAAAACACTGCTCTTAGAAACATGTTGACGCTTTGAATTAATGTTATAAAGTAAAGACAAGTCTTGTATAACAAGGAAAGAGTGGGAGGTCATATGAGTAAGTCGAGTAGTTTACCGGATCAATTAAGCTGGGATTACATGTCGTTAATGAATTTATCATGAGTAATAATTTACGTAATGTCATTTATTTATTTATAATTTATTCAACTTACTTTTTTTAAGGTAATGCTTGTATATAATTGTAGTATTTTTTGAGTAGGTGTGGATAGTGAAGTCAAAGAGTAAAATATTCAGTGGAGTCATAAAGTTCGATTTTAAAAAAATCTGCTTGATAAGATTTGCGAAAAAAATATTTTTCACAGCATCATCTTGAAGCAGTGCTCAACTTGCATTCAAAATACCTTACATAGATTTATATTATAATAAGTTTATAACAAATATAATAAAGTTCAATTTTAAGCAATATACTTTGTAACGGTTTTCATTAAGACGATAGATAAACAAAATAAAATGTTTTATTGTGCCTCCATATAAATATTTAATATATTTTAACTACATATCTTGGTTCTATCTATGATACAATGACAAGGCTTTAAGCGGAGAAGTCACGGTCGCGAACCTATCAGAATTAGAATGTATAATGTATATTAAATGTATTAATTCACTTGTCGATAACTATGAACAAAAATATATAGCTTTTATACATTAATATATAAAAAATAATGGATACACTATTCAAGCGTAAATTCCTATTAGGTATTTATAGCCAGATCCTCTTTCGCTTTTCAACTTTATATTTACAAAACTGAATCCAAGTCCTCCACTAGTTATGGATGCTTCAGCCAAACCATTTTCTAGATCTTGTATAATAATTCCTTTAATTTTCTGATTGCCTGCTGGGTATTCAAAATACACTTCGTTTTCACGTCTGAGTAATGGTATGGCATTTTTTTCTAAGCTTTTCTCGTAAACCCTGCTAACACCACCGTGTTCACTGACTTGGCCTACGATTACAGATTTTGCCACAACTACAGATACAAAAGCAGCGAAAAGCACTGCTCTTAGAAACATGTTGACGGTTTGAATCAATGTTATAAAGGAAGAAAAGTCTTGTATGACAAGGAAGGAGTGGGTGGTCATATGAGTAAGTCAAGTATTTTACCGGAACAATTAAGCTGGGATTACATGACGTTAAGGAATTCATCATGCGTAACAATTTACGCGATGTAATTTATTTTTTGTAGTATTTTTTGAGTAGGCGTGGATCAAATAGTAAAATATTCAGTGGAGTCACGAAGCTCGATTATAAAAAAATCTGCTTGATAAGATTTACGAAAAAAGTTCTTTTCACAAGATCATCTTTAAGCAGTGCTCAACTTGCATTTACAATACCTTACATAGATTTATTGTAATAAGTTGAAAAGAAAAATAGTAAGATTTAATTTTAAAAAATATACTTTGTATCAGTTTTCATTAAAACGATAATAAACAATATAAATTTTTCGATTGTGCTTCTATATAAACTTTAAATAAATTTTAATCACATAGCTTGGTTCCATTGATGACACATCGACAAGACACGAACATATCAGAATAAGAATGTATATTACTGTATTACTATTAACACACTTTTCGATAACTATGAACAAAAATATGTAGCTTTTATATATTAATATGTAAAAAAGAATGGATACACTATTCAAGCGTAAATTCCTATTAGATATTTATAGCCAGAACCTCTTTCGCTTTTTAACTTTATGTTCACAAAACCGAAACCAAGCCCTCCGCGAGTTATGGATGCTTCAGCCAAACCATTTTCTAGATCTTGTATAATAATTCCTTTAATTTTCTGATCGCCAGTTGTTTCGAAGTATAATTCACCTACACGTTTAAAAAAAGGTATAGCATATGCTTCTAAGCTTTGCTCCTTAACCCTCCTAACGCCACCGTATTCACTGACTTGGCCTACGATTACAGATTTTGCCACAACTGCAGATATAAAACCGACGAAAATCATTGCTCTTAGAAACATGTTGACGGCTTGAATTAATATTATTAAGTAAGACAAGCCTTGTATGACAAGAAAGAGCGGGAGGTCATATGAAAAGTCGAGTACTTAGTTTATCAGAATAATTAAGGTGGGATTACATGTCGTTAAGGAATTAATTATGAGTTACAATTTACGTTAATTAATTTATTTTTATTAACGAAGTGCTATTTTATTTATACATTATATTTAATTTTTTATGGAGCTTCAAAGCTGAATTGTAAATAAGACCTCGAAGCAGTAATTGTTTTGCATTCAAAATAACTCACATAGATTAATAACTCACAAGATTGTTAATATTATACATAAGAACGAAAAATAAAATAAAAATTAAAAAAATGCTTCGATTGTGCCCATGTTTATCATATAAAATTTTAATATATTTTAACCACATATCTTAGTTATATCGATGACACATCGACAAGGCTTTAAACGAAGAAGTCACGATCACGAACCTATCACAACCTTTGAAAAATATCTATCATCTGGGTTGTCGTGAGATAAGAATCTTCTTTTGCCGCAGAATTCTGAATTTGTTCGGAGATATGTTCGTATTTTTTGATACTTTTTATAAAATAATCTATTATTTTTACCTTTAAATGTACCTACTGTTCAAATTAACATTAAAACTGTTGCAGAAAAAAACAGCTTATCGTATAGCGTAAAACTGCCTTCAGAGATTTTATTGGTACTTGATCTCCATTAAAGGGTTAAAATTCCTGTCCCAAGAAATGCCCATAACGTATGAGTGAGTTTTTTATCAACATATCTCAAACGCCATAGAGAGGACACCCAGTACCAAATATCAGCTCCGTAGATCCGAGGTTCGGTAATAAATCCTTTACATCTTATTCTTAATATCTATGAATTCTTTTAATGAGGTATTATATTAAGTTAACTATTGAGTTTTGTGTGTATTGAATTTATGTTTAATACCCGCCATCATATAAACGTATCACAAAGCGTCCATTTACATTATCGCGTCAACAAAATGGAAGCCGGACAGAGGTCACTTATCAGGCCATCAGTAAATTACGCAAATTTCATCCCTACTGCTCAGAGATACGTATCACTGTTAAATTAATTTGTGTAATGTATTTGAATTCCTGGTAACATACAGAGTTGCCCGCGGCTTTACTTATTTGTACCTATAAACTCCACATAGTGTATTGAAATTGCTTTTAAACTGATTGGGATGTAAAGCTTATGCTTAAATTCGGCGTGATTCCATAATAGCTATCAGTGATAGTCTATCGTTCATAGAAAACCATAAGCTGTTTTCAATGTATAATAAATAATATAATAAAACTCTAACTCAGTCGAACCTGTACTTATATATTTTGGAAAATCTAATAGACTACTATTGCAGACAGTGGACGCAATAGAGTTTTCATAATTTTTGTCTGTCTGTATATCTGTGACCACGAAGAGTAAAAGAAATTACAATTAAACTTAACTATATTACAAAGCAAATGTACACTGAATGGCAATGCCGATTCTTTGGGCGAAAAATGAGTCAGCTCTTCTGTCACCAGTAGAGGCGATAAGATGAGGTGTTATGTCTTTTATAAAGTGCTTAGCACTTTGACTCCATGGCCCAAATTGTTTCTACAGCAAAAGGTATACTCTTTAGACGTAACACGTAAGTGATGTTTTGTGAAATCCTTTATAAGTGCCATCACTTAGTATTTGTTTTAAGAAAAATATAATATAAGTGTGGTATATGATGTTTGCGTGTATCCTACACAATATTTTCTCTAATTTTGAGCCAATTTTTATGTTTTAATGGATTTAAATTGTAATCGTATATAACACAGTGTGTATTTTTTGTTTTTTTTTCATAGGTACTAGTAGGTACTTATGATGTTATTCTAATATTCATCTTATACTATCTATTAAAGATAACATTTTATCACGATATTGTCGAAAATAGCATTACTTCTGCTATCTAAATTTATCAGTCACGAATCATCACGTTTATTCGAGAACATTAATAAAAAGTTGACATCGTAAATAGACACAGATTATACTAAATAAAAATATATATATATTAAAAGATATTGTATTAATTGGTAGCAAAATGGCGGGATGTTGTATAGTTTTTGTGTCACTACTATTAATTATTACAGTGAATACTAAAAGTGTTTTTCTAGGAACAAGATTATAGATAATTCAAACAAAGGGTCAAGTGCTGAAGTTGATTATGGCGGGATTGGACATACTTATGCTAACGTTCATTTAAGAAGTGAATTTTGGTGTGGTTTTAATTTTACAGTGGAAATATATGGTGTAAAACTAAACTAAACTAAATAGTATATTCGAAATTATAAACATTACGTATTGTACAGAAAGATTTTTTATTGATTAGGTATTAAATTGTTATCGATAAATTTTAGGTCATATTCAATCAGTTCACTTATTGTGATGTAATTTTCTAATAAATGTACTTAGAGTGTTAGGATTGCAGACGGATTGCATGAGTGGCATTATTTTATAGAATAACTACTTCTACTAACTAGACTAAGCGCGAACGAAGCCGCGGGTTCCGCTACTTATACATATAAACCTTCCTTTTGAATCACTCTCTCTATTAAAAAAACGCATCAAAATCCATTGCATAGTTTTAAAGATCTAAGAATACATAGGGACCGACAGACAGCGGGAAGCAGGGGCGGATCTACTTAAAGGCTGTTTGGGCTGCAGCCCAGGGCCCCGTGGATACAGAGGGCCCCCAGCCGAACTGAAAACAATAGACCATATTGTCAATAATAAAAATTATCTAGAATTAAAAAAAATCCGATCATAAGGTTGGCAATACCGCGATCAATCAACCCGTGTGCACATCTATATAATGGAACGGGGAATTCCCCGTCGCTTGTTTTTGGTCGGTGTATTCCGTGTATTGTCTATTACTGGGGACTTCCCTCCGCTTATCGCCCGACGCAATTTTGTAATTTTTTCGCACTTATACGTCGACTATATTAACGAATTGACTTTGTTATTGTTAGAAATGTGTTTAGTTTACTAAGTGATAGATAACTTAATAGTTATAAGGACCGGAGCTTTCTTTTAATTTACTAAAATTGAAAGTATTCTGCATAAGAAGACTTCCTGCTTTTAGTAGGCAGTAGGTAAATAAAAAGAATTATAAAACATGACTTTATAAATTAAATTACCTTTTCGGATTTTGTCGCGGATTTATTTGGATTTTTGGATCCCGACGTTTCGAATGCTTTACAGCAATCATGGTCACGTGAGAGACTAAGGTATTTTACCGTAAATTTTTTACGTCTCAGCGGGTTATAATACTTGTTACAGACAGTGCCTACCCACAATTTACAAAAATTCAAAATGGCATCAAAGTACATTAGAAAATTATACATTTTAATTCTAAACATTTAAAAATTTAATTTTTTTAATTATATTATAAATATGGCAATATTATTAACTTGTTTTTAGCTACTATATTTACAATTATTATATTATTTTATAATATTTGTTAAAATAATATGAAGTAGTTACAAACAAAATTAAAATTTACGGTAAAAAGTTTAAGCCAGACCAGATGGTCTTGTCACTATGATGCTGTCAGAGCTTTAAAAAGTAATTATCCATCATAATTACGAATTATGAAATTTTTTATAACTTTTTGTTAAATAAAGATATTGCATCCATTTTTTTTTGATAAGAGCCAAGTGTCTAAGAAATAAAACTTAGAAAGTTTCATTGAAATCTATCCAGTAGTTTTTCCGTGATGCGCGCACAACTGCAGACCTCTATCATTTTATTTATATAGATTATCCAAATGACGTAGACGAACATTTAGTGAATGAGTGCATTCAGTTAAAATCTTCCTTACTGCAGTCTAAGACAGAGTCTTACACTCTTGCAGTGAATTTTTTTGGCTAATTTATGAAAAGAAACTTGTTGAGGTTTTCCCAAACTGCTATACCATCTTAAAAATTTTTTTAACGATGCCGATCACTAGCTGTGAAGCGGACCGCTCTTTCTCCAGGATGTCGTATATAGATAACAAATACAGTACAACTAATATCATTTATCAGTTCTTTCCATAAATTGCGATTTAACAAAGGACTTACATTGCGATGACCAAATAAAAGAATTTGCAGCACAAGAATGCAGAAAGGTTGCTTTATAATTAATATAACATAACCATTCATAACTTGTCAATTATTTTTAATAAATAAGTTTTAATAAATAAATAAAATATTTGTCCTGTACATAACATATATTATATATACCTACATCACTACAGAAAACAGTTTTTTTGACAAAATGGCAATTGGTTGAGTAATTAGCTAGGGCCCCTAAGCAGTATTAGCCCAGGGCCCCACAAATTCAAGATCCGCCCCTGGCGGGAAGCGTCTTTGTTTTATACTATGTAGTGAAGTATGCTGTAGATATATATATGCAATATACCCGATAAGATATACTTACCTACTATCACAGCTACTACCTAGTAGTTTTTCATCGAAATGTGAACTATCCATTATTTAATAAAACGCCTTTTAATTTAATGTAGCAACTCTGTTTAACTTTAATCGCAATGCATTTGTCTTTATTATTTATAGTGTTATACCCAACTCGTAAATTTAAAAAAATAACTAGTTAGTTTTTTTTACTAAACTAAATATAAATCTGTAACTAATCTCTAATGGAACCAATTTTTTATTACACTTTTAAATTATAATGTTGTTATAATTATAACCCAAGTATATCAAAATGAGGTAAATACAGTGCTTATTTATTACCCTAATATAAGATACGTGAGAAATGTAGGCTGAGGTCTGTTGAAAATAACTTTATGTTAATTTTACTTTATATTACTAGAGCAGATATTACTGCTACAATTTTCTTACTTACTTCAGTACTTAACATTATTATACAACGTAACGTACGTGATCAGCCCTTTTTTAACGTCCCACTACTGGGCACGGGCCTCGCTTCAATACGAGGGGGGTCAGACCACAGTCCAACGAGCTGGCCTAGTGGTGTTGGCGGACTTCACATGCCTCTTGAAAACTTGCTAGGTTCTTCTCAGACATGCAGGTTCAGGTCACGATGTTTTCCTTCACCTTAAGACAAGTGGTAATTATGTTAGAAAAGGTCGGACATGAAAATATCAGAGGTGCGAGACCCGGATTTGAACCTGCATCACTCGGATATCCAAGCAGGCGCGTTACCACTTAGCTACTTCTTTCCATTATTTATTTTATTTTGATATCTACATATTGATGATAAATAGATATGGTAATGGAGTAAATAGAGAGAGTAGAGATTACAAAACCCATTTTGTCCTTTAATCTATCGATGTTATAATTACGCCCGTGAATAATTGGTAAGTGATAAATTTTTCTTACTGATGTAGACTTAAATAAAAAAGTATGAAAATTATATTGAATTTTTGTATTGGATATTTTATTTTCAGTGAAAAATATTGCTTATTGCACTTAATCAAGAGACTAAATAAAGCTGTTTTATATTAAAATAAAAAACGAATGACTTGTATTTATAGAATACTAGCGACTCACCCTCGCTTCACTCGGGTTTGTCTCTAGGTGATGCCTACCAAATTAAAAGGTTTTAACACAAAAAATAAAGATATATACATATATCATATAAACTTGCGAGAGTCCTTTGATCACCTTAGTACGATCCTGTCGCAAAATATGTTAGCGGACGTCTAAACTATACACTACCGTCTACCTCCCTGCCAAATTTCATCACTATACGTCAACCCAAAGGTATTCAATATTTTGTGATAAGTGAGTGAGTGATCTTTCGTTTTTTTTTATTTAGAAAAGCTATAATAAAAGTATTTTACATAATACATATAATGCTAGCCATCCTTGTAGAAGCTACAGTGACAAAAACACTTATTAAGCATAGTATAGCATCTCTAAAAAAATATTTGCGTTAATTTTTATTTTCTAACAGCTCGGTATAATTCCACTGTCGACAGATGAATATAATAGACCGATACAATAGTCGAGTGGTCTAATGAGGGTACGTCATGGGAACCTTCTTCCAACCGGTTTGTGCTTTATTAATTCGGAATTCTTCGATTTGTTGAGAAAAGATTTATATTGGAAGAACTCATTTATTGACTGACTTACTGTACCTTTAGGAGTAGGGTTGTAGTTTAGAAGTAGTTTTATAACATTGTTTTTGATTATAGATATGTATATGAATATTATGATTAATGTGGAGTTTGGAATTGAAAACTAAAATTCTTGTTTATTTTTAAATATACCTATACACTTTATTTTAACTATTGTTATAATAAATATCACCAATAATATTTTAAAGTTTCTCCGCCAAATGGACCTATAGATATTACGTCATTACTCTCGTACTTATTTCTTTACTTATTTCCTTATAGATATCGATCGATATTTGATAAAATCGCGATGTCCTTTTACATTATAATAAAAGGTGAAATAATTGTCTGAAATATACAAATTCAGACAATTATTGTCTTTTTTTCATAATAATGACTATTTCAACAAGATTTTAAAAATAACAAAGTACATATCGACTTATTTAGAATTTTATCATACAGATTACAAGGTGTTTTTTTATTTTGCAAAATTAAAAATGAAGATCTTATGATGTACATTCCATATTAATATAAATTTATAATACATAGATAACCATTATAAATAATCCTATCTTACTGTCTTATAGTTTATTTATTAATTATCAGATAATAACAAAAATATTATCTTATAACGAGGCACATTTACGTTATTGGATTTAATTAATATTACGTGGCTGTGCATTCATCGATCATTAATAATGTTTTAGTAATTTAAAAATAAAAAAGATTGTGAATTCTTATTAACTGCATAGTAATATTATGCACAGAGGTTATTATGAATAAAAAAATATGTATCATTTTATTTTTTTCTGTTTATCTGTGCCAAGTGATAAAGGCAATTGATGCGGATACTGCTATTGAAATAAAAGAAAAAGATTATTTGGAAAATGAATTACACAGAAGTGGAATGCTAAATGGAACTTTATTCAAAACTGTTAAGCAATATTACTGTCGTGTGGATACCGGGCAAGGTACGGTACTTAATTTTTTATTAATAAAAGTGGGGACTCATTGAAATTTATTTAAATATACAAGTTAGTATAGGTATATGAGACATGAGATATTTTTCTATTATGAAGCTATCATCAGACCAAATTCCATCAAAATCTATCCATTGGTTCTCTTGTGATGCGGTCACAGACATACAAACAATACAAGTGATGGATTTTAGGCCTCTGCATCAATAAAAAGACTGTCAATAAGATTTTCCAAAAAAATATTTAATTTATAGATTCGATTAAGTTTGAATTTTGTGTCATGTACTTACTTGTTGGTAGTAATAGCAAACTTAGATAAAAAGATAAGAATGTTAAATACATATTTTCTTTAGTCACTATTTTACACGTGTAAATATGGTTATATAAAATATTTTTATTTAGTCCTTTTGTTGTCTCACAGTTGGGCCAATGGGAATCAGACCATGGTCCACTGTTGGGCCAATGGAAATCTGGCCATGGTCCAGCACGTAGACGCATGTTTTTACATTATGTTAAACTTTTAAGAACTAAAGACGAGTAGTTAGCTTCTCTGAGACATGCTAGTTAAAAATTCAATATAACTAAACATTTCTTCTTTTTTTCTGCTATTTATAGATCCAGAGTTTTTATTATACGGCACTAAAGGGTGGACTTTCCCAGCACAAGATGTTAAGCTTAACCTCGTATATCCAACAAAAAGTGTTAGTTACTTTTTTAAGTATTATAATGTTGTAGTAGAATTTATAACGTAATTTATAAATTGATGGATCTTTAACTTTGTAAAATATATATTGCTTTAAATAATAACTTTAATTTTTCGTTTATTTAATTTAATTTGCAGAAGAAACCAAAGCGTCGTAAAACAAAAGTTGTAGATTATACATTGACAGAATTTGAAGTAATATTCAATCTCGAAGGTGTTAGCAGTAAGGGATATATAACTGGAGGAGGCATTTTACAGGTATTTTTTATTGAAATATATGTGTACTCTCTATATTCAGATTAAGTATATACAAATTTTATCTCCTGTTCTTGCTCCGCTCGGTTTCGTTGAGTAGGTGCTTTTAAACGTTTAGTGTAGATTTATCAGAAATTTTCTTACTTACTAATTAAATATTTATTTCCGCACTAAAAAGTATCATATATGTTGTCCTTGATAACCAGCTATCATTAAACCAAACATCAAAATCTGTCCAGTGGTAAATCTCGTGATAACGGCACAGACATATAGACAAAAGTTTTGTCACATAACTATAGATTCGGCTTGTAATCGTTAATAATAAATATTTCAATAAAGATTTTCAAAAAACATTTGTGTTCAGATTCGACAAAAATTTTTTTACTTGTATAGAAATTTTCGGAACATTTCTTATCTTTTAAGGAGTGGGGCTATTATTAATTATTAATATTGCCAAGATTGAAATCAACAGATAATTCGTCAGTGCAATTTTGGGCAATCAATATTAATTTCAATTTTAACTTCATATTAAAAGCATTGTGAATCGGATATCGTATAAAAATATGTTAGTTATGAAAGTATATTTATGGTTTGGATAACCGAGTGAGGCGGGTTCAAATCCGGGTCTCGCACTTCTGATATTTTCATGTGCGAATCATTTCTATCATGATTACTACGTGTCTTACGGTGAAGGAAAACATCGTTAGTCCAACCCACACTTGGCCAGCGTGGTGGACTATGGCCTGATTCGTATTGAAGGGAGGCCCACCCCCAGCAGTTGAATATTAAAGAGGGTTGAATACAAAATATATACGAACATGACTTATAAGAGACTGATTATTCCTACTTATCAATAAAACTTGTATTTTTTCAGAACCACATAAACTTGACCTTCGAATTCACTAACATAACGAGTTTATCGTTCCAATTCTATTTATACGGAGTGCCAAGAAGTTTGTTCAATTTAAAGGAATCCGCACTTTACAATCTAAGTAAATCTGTAGTCGATCTTTGTTAATAAGTAATTGTTAAATGGTATTAGTAAAATTTGTTATTTTTTTAAACAAATACATCCTCCTTGTTCTGCACTAGGAAAAGTTTGGCTCAGTTTGTAGTGTTTGTACTTGAAATGCTAGCGGTCGCGGGTTCGAGTCCCGCTAGATTCATTTGTTGATGTGACGTGTTATTTATATTATACATATGTTTGAAGTTATTAACTATCTTGTCTGATTAATACAAGCCTGTAGCTTTCCATGGAATGGAACCAGAACCATTTAAGTGTTCTGTGTTGATGTTCTAACAAAAAAAAATCTATTTACTTTTTTGTTTATTTTTTTAATGGTACAAGCTATAATTTTGAACATAATAACATTTAATATAGCCTATGACTTTAATAATAAAAATGTAATCTCCCCACAGCCATTACATTCGTGTTTATTATTTCATAACGCACCTGAGGCTAGTCTAGACGTGTAATAAAACCTAAGCTTTGCTGGTCGATACTACTTCGAGGATTACACGAAATTTTTTACACCTCCTATCTAAGTTAATTGGCAAATGGGAGATTTGGTGTTTTCAGTATCAGTTTTTAAATATATTATTTTTTAGAATAGAACTGATAAAATTGATTATTAGCCATTAATAAAGCTATTGTTAATATTTGATTTATTTGTTTATTAAGCGGCCTTTATTTATAATACATATTACAAAAAAGTTAGGTTTAGGTACCTTCTCAAAATTCGTCTTAAATAACCAAAGGAGAGGTTGTTTAAAATAAAACGGTAAACCTTGAGAGAAAATAAAATAGGTACAAAATTGTTCATGACATGCACATAAATGATTATAATATTAGCTACTAACTTTTTAATAGCCCTTCTACACCTTTGAAAATGTTTTAAATTAAATATATCACATGTAATTTTATAAATATATTATCCCACCAAATTTAAGTTCCATACCATATCTAAAAGATATCAGGTCTCATGTAGAGCCAATCTTCTAACTCTACACGCCATAACTTGTCAAACTCTGCACCTTAGTCAAAATAACTAACTCTCCTCTCTACTAAATAAGTCTCTCGTAATTTTATTTAAAACTGGCAGGTTACTCAATGCTCTTTATCAGATTTAAAGTTTGTAGCAAAAAAAATGAAGGATTTTCATAAAAACTTACGAGAGCCCTCCTCCTACGAGAACCTCCTTAATCCGGCGCTGTCGCAAAACCGTTCATAGTGGACATCTACTAACTATAAACTACCTCCCTGCCGAACTCCACCTATATACGTCAAGCGGTTTTCGATATATCGAGACGAGTGAGTGACCTTTAGTTTCTACTTTATATATTTTTTACGATAAGAAAGTATTATATTAAATTTATTTGTAAACTTAATTATGTTACTTAGAATAAGGTTTTTTTATATTTTTAATTTTTTGTATGCATAAAAGAATGACAAATACCTACCTTTAAAATATGTTTTATTTTCTACAACTCTTACAATATATAAGTTATTCAATTAGTATGTATGTATCTCAGCATGCTACGTAAATAGATTTCCACCTGCAACCTGATTACCTCACATAGTTATGAAGTATCGTTAATTATAATTTGTTTATCGTACTTGAAATCATTGATATTCATTAGTGTATAAGTATCTATTAAATTATTTATGTATATAAATATATAAATTACTGTACTTAGATAATTGTGAAACATTTATCTGAATGTGTTTGAATCGCTAAAATACTCGATGCTAGGTAGTATTTTTCCAATAATAGAAATATGTAGCCACTATGTATCGATTAGCAATTATAATGCAATAATATCTTATCTATTCAAATAAAAATATATATATTTCATTCATAAATATAAAAACAGAAATCAATATGTGAAAAAACAAAATTTCGTTAATATACATTAAAACACCTACGGAGTTACTATAGCAAATTCGAACATCCACAAAACAGAAATAACAGATATAAAAAGGGTAAAGAAATATAGTCAGTTATAATAATACAATTCGCGTTATTGTTAATTTGAGGAAGTAAAAAATGCTTAAATACTGAATAGTCCCGTCGCTGAGTTTTATTCGCCAGTTTTTCTCAGGTCTTAGGCTTCTTCTTTCCCAACTGGTAGTAGACTAATGACGTTCAGTAAAAAATTGTAATAATTTTATGCTGAATAAAATATTTTGATTTTGAATTTGAATTTGAGTGCTCTATTAGTCTCTGCTCTTTTTGCTATATTCTTGATAACGAAATGTTTTTTTTTAATTTACAGTTGCACACATGACACATAAAATGTTTAATGCTCTAGTGTCTTATTTATAACCGTTGCTATATAATAAGTAATAAATGCTTGGATAAATATAGAACAGGAAATTAAAACAATACACTAGTATAGATCATAGATACTTACAACCAGCTGCCATTCGTCCAGGGTTCTCGTCTCCTCCTCTTAGGATGTTCAGCTGACAGGATCCACACCAACGCCGCCAACAAAATCAAGAATCGGAAAACCGTGTTGGACGCCATTTTGTTATTGAACAACCACCAAATCGGGTCACATTTTAGATTTTTTCCTTTAACTCTTTTGTAGCAGATTCAATAACACATATATAGTTCCTGGTAAGTCTATAATAACTTTTGATCAACTCAATATCATCAAAGTAGCTGTACATGAATCCTAAGTTAAATAGTAGGTTTAAACATGAAAAAATGTCTTCATTTTGATTAAAAATAGCCATTATAAGTAATTAATCATATACGAAATCAATTAGATGAAGTGTTAGCTGGGACTAATTGATATTTTCATTAATTATGTAAATTGACTCTCTGAATATGTGCCCGTTTTAGCGCGAAGTGGTCACCATTTAGTAAATTAAGTGTATATTTTTTAATTTACTACGTTGAAGAGTTCACGGAGTTTCATTAAAATGCCACGCTGACATTCTTACAAACTTGCGTGAGCCTTCAGACCTCCTTAATCCGGCCCTGTCGCAATATCCGTTCTCAGCGGATGTCTACTAAGTGTAAGCTACCTCCCTGCCAAATTTTATCTTTATACGTCAAGCGGTTTTCGATATGTATGTAATTTCGTCTAAGATATTTCTTTAATAATAAAGATAGTTGTATCATATTTCAAGTAATAGTAAAGTGACCCTAATCACTCTAAAGCTTAAGCATTCATTGACCTGTAAATGTGTTTATTTTTGTTCGCGGTCATTGATACATAATTTGTCGATCGAGTCATATTTTAATTGGATTGTTATAAGCAATGACGTCATCAGAATTAATTATAATTCATATTTTTGTTCTTCTAGAAAAAATATTTTTCATAATATTTATACAAATGTATAATAAGTTATTTAAAGAAATATATTTTTTATATTATAATAGTTGCATTATTGTTTTGCAACAAGGCGTTTTTTCTTGAGCACATGATTCCTAACACTTTTGAACATATGGTTGAAATCGCACAGAGAGCCAACATCTCTACGTCGACGTCGGATATACATCAGACATACTCTAATCCTTACTTCCTTACTAATATTATAAATGCTAAAGTAACTCTGTCTGTCGCGCTTTCATGCCGAAACTACTGAACCATTTTAAATGAAATCTGGTACACAGAACAGCCTGAAAAAGGACATAGGCTACTTTTCAAGGCGAAAAAGGGCTGTTAGGGGTTGAAATAGGGGTTTTAAAGCTAGAAGCTTGAAACTTATTTTTTAGGCTTTTGATTAGATATAAATAAATAAGACATTCAAAGTTTGTAAATATTTTATCCTAACTTATTCAAATATATTAGTTATCTATCAGTGATTCTTTATATTATCCCTATCTTTAGCTATTTTTATATTATTAGCTATACATAATATAATAAAATAATAAATTGTTATAAGTCGTTTGGATCATCAGGAAAACTGTCTGGTGCTGGATAAAGTGAAATGGAAGAAGCTGGTAATGTGTGACTAAAGTGAATAAAGTAAAACAGAAGCTCATTTCAGAATTGCTAAGGGAAAAAGTTGTGCTACAAGTTTTTATTAATTAATTAGAAAGCTTAAATAAATCTCTGAATTCTTTTTACTAGACATAATAAATAGAAAGTATTATTGTATTTTACTCCTGAATTTAAATGTACAAATAATTCGAAGCAGCGAACTATGTGTAAATGACACAGTTTTGAAGTAATAGGCAGTGGTAGCACAATGGTAACGCGATCGGACAACCAAGTGAACCAGGTCTAATCCTGGCTGTCGCACCACACATATTTACATGTGCGTTTCATTTTCAATGTAATTACGACTTGTATTAAGTTGAGGGAAGATTAAGAGGAAACCAGCACGTTAGAGAACCTAGCAAGTTTTCGAAAGACATGACGTGTAGTCCGCCAACCTTTACAGCTTAGCCAGCGTGGTGGACTAAAGTCTCGTAATTGAAGGAAGACTTGTACCTTGCACTGGGAGGTCTAAAAAGTCTAAATTGATAGAGTGATATTTTTAAAAAGTTTACTTAAAATATTTTCAGTTATTGTAAACTATTTTTTCGATTTATGAAACGTAGAGCAAAATAAACTTAAAATACTTTACTAATTATATTATCAAGATAATTATTATACAAGAAAAGTTTGTTTTAAGCCCTTAATTTATATCTTCAAAACTTCATTTTCTGCTTGATAATAATTTATTTCAACTAAATTATAGAGGCGGTCTATAATTAGTGCCCGCTCTTATATTACTTTTAAGTTAATTATTTAACTCGAGCTTCATTTAACTGGAGTTTTTAAGTTTTATTACTTTATACCTGGTCGTGATTTTAATGAAAATTAGATTGAAGTTTCTGATATTAAATTAAAAATTCTATTAAACAGATCGTAAAAAAGGAGGGTTTTGTTTTTTATGACGATACTTACTCGGAGATAAAGCCTACTTCTGAATAAAAAATCTGACATTTTCAACATAATAGTGTTGCTACACCTACAACCACAAAAAGTAAAAAATAATAAATCAATCGAAATATACTTTGTTTAAACAAGACTATTACAAGCACTTTTGAATTCTCATTTTTTATAATATTAAAATATACAATTTAATTTAAGTGTCATCAAAATTTATACACTCGTGAGGAATCTACCATCGGCAATATGCAGTATTCAATCAAAAAATTATAATAATAAAATTTTAAGACCTTCCACCAATTCTTAAGTATAAAAAAGTTATAGTACTTTAAATATTTTAGTATTTTAAAATTATTTTGGCGGCGATGACAATATATTTCAAAAATTTTAACCGTTATTACAATATCACATAATTATGAAAGTTGGCATGGATGGAACATTTAAGTCACAATGACACACAGCGATAGATTATTCTTTATATTTAAAAAAAACTTAAAATGTATTAATCTATCAATTATTATCGGATCAAAATACGCGCGAGTAGAGCCGTGAGCAAAGCTTGTGTAAATATAATAAAAGGATTGCGTAGCTTTCATTTCATAGCCTCACAGTTCAGTTCCCGTTCCGTTATAAAATACTTAATATGCCGACATAATACTTATATTCACGGATATTTCACGGATGAAGGGCGTGAATTCTAACAAAAAGCCGAGATCTTTTTAGTCGTCATCCCCTATAATTTCAACTCCATCACAATGGTACCGTCAAAAGCGTTACTAATTTGTCTATGGATGTGGAAAATCCTGTTTAGTGTGTACGACACGATTTCATATCAATTTTTTTTGACTCGGAATAAATTGTTTTTATAATATAATTGTTCGTTTGTTTTTTTAAATAGTATTGTAACATCAGAAATCAAACTAAAAATTATAATCTTATATATATTCAAATCAAATCAAATCAAATCAAATATTCTTTATTGCACACCAAACTTACATGAAAACTTATTAATTAATTAAAGTAGAAATAGCACAATAGGCGGCCTTATCGCTAAGAGAGCGATCTCTTCCAGGCAACCTTTGGGTAGAGAGAAAGAGTAAAAAAGATATAGGGGAGGGGTGCAATACAGAATTTATAGAGTATATGTATATAATTTTATAGAGTATTTGTTTTGTATGAATAAAAATAATGTATACACAGGTAAATAGTCATACACACAAACTTACATACATATATACATACATAAATACATACATACATAAATACATACATACATAAATACATACATACATACATATATATGCATAAAGGAATACTCATACTTATTATACACATGAAATAAGATACTAAGAAGATTACAAGTTAAGATAATATTCTTTTATTAACTTTTTAAATGATGACTTTTTAAATGATTCATCATTAGTTATTTATTTAGTTTAATTCTTTTAAAAGCAACACTAAATTATATTATTTCAAGCTCCGATCATTCCCTTTTTCATACTTCTGTCATCTTAGTTAGTTTACAATATTAATTAAAAAAAATGTAATTAAGTATAGAGCCGAAAATTAAAAAGATTGTCGAATGGCAGACTAAGTCGTAGAGTGTAAAAAGTTCTTCTTTCGGAATAATAGATGTTTTATTTCCTTTTATAATAACTTCAAGCTTTACATTACGTCATAGTCATTTCGACTTATATTTATTATTGACTAGCGATTCGCCCTCGCTTTGGTTGGGTTCGTTCCTAAATAAGTTTTAACGGCTAGTAATTAGCAGCAGTGTAAACTTTTCTTTTTTGGAGTTTTAGCGAGACTAATGCATAGCAATTGATTTTTAAACACATTGATTACTTTTCAGCTTATTACTACAATATACACAAGAAATCATTTCAATTCAAACAATTTTCTTACTAAGAATTAAATATTTTTTTTAAATACACCTGATTTTTTTCTTTTATTTACTTAAATATCCTAAAGTAGACATTTTGTTTAATCTCCGTTTAAAGAGCTTAGTCGCTACATATGCAACTATGACGCTCTGAAAGTAGACTTTTGTTATCACTAATATATGAAAAAAATCATACAAACCAAAGTGGATAAAAGATGTACGTGCTACATGGTCGTTATGAATGTATGAAAAGTATTAAGCAAAGTCTTACAACAACATATTTAACAAAGTTAATAAATTCGTTACAATAAATATACCTACATATATAATGGTACTTTTGTTTTATAGTCGTTTACTATAACTGACTAGTCTTGATTAAAATAAGCAAGAAACACGTAAATAATAAGCTGTGTCAAGGAGAGCTTTTTATATACATATTTTGTGTTATTAGTTAAAATTATTATATTCTTATCATTTTAAGTTCATAAAATATATTAAAGAAAAATTATTTTCATTTGTTTTTTTCGTATGTTTCAGTATTTAATAGCACATATACTAAACAATGATTTTATCATTTTTACCATCGAAATAGAAAAAAGAAAGTTTTTCACTTTAGTCGAGTCATGACAATTGAGGGATTTATAGAGTATTGATTCTTATCTTAAAATATAAATCTTAAACTTGTTTTTAGTATCGTTAGGTACTTTTCTTGTGGCATCTGCACGCACACATTATTTATATCTATGTATATTAAATTATGCAAAATATTTAACGTATAACCAGATTAAGTCATAAAATATTCAATTTATACTATATTTTGTACAATCTCGGGACTACATATAGAATATTAATATGGAGTTGTACTGTGGTTGTACTAAACATAAAAGTTTCTATTCATTTGACTCGCTTTTTAAAATATTAATGCATGCAAATATTGCATTTTAAAATATAAATAATACTAATTTCCTTTCCTTTTTCCTTTTATCCTAAAAATCATATTGTTACTCGTCATTAGTCTGTCTAATCAAAAAGTCGAAGCAATGGCGAGAGAGAATGTTGTTACCAATATTCTAGTAATCAGTATTAAAAAACATTAAAATGTACGATCAACACCTCCATATTTTTATGAATTCTATAGACTTAATGGTATATTATAAAGATATTTAAAGTATCGTTTCTCTTTTTATTTCGTTAAAAATACTAGTGTCTTAATTCTTTGAACAGAAAAGCACTGGTATTTATTGTGTACTACATTATTAAAAGCTTGTCTTTAAATTGACATAAAGAGTTCCTCTCTGTCTCCATGCAAACAAGCAGCATTTAATCCAATTATATATATTTTTTATTATCAATTGAATATTCACCTTCTTCCTTACTCTCACCGCATTCTTTCTTAGATTGACTCGGATATTTTTTATTTCCAAAATTTTAAACTTTACTTATTTTACAATGAACTTTACTTACTTTACAGCAAAAATCGAGACTAGTGATAGTGTCTCAAAATTTGAAAAACTATTTTTTATCGTGCTATATTTTATTTGGTTGTTTAATTTTAAAATTATATGTGTTTGTTTTTAATATGTAGGTTCGTGTAATTGTGTGTATGTACGTTTATCACTAATAATATATATAGAATCTAGTTATTAGTCTATTAATTGTAAATATGTATTATTATATTTAAATATGGAATCATGTTAGGTATAAACTATGTAAACAAAATTTTGACTTTTTAAAATTTTAATAAGTATTCTGTCTTTGGCAGAACGCATTAATATGATAATTTATTTTTTGTCAATAGTTCTCGGACAAAAAATTAGAGTAGTTTTATGAATTAATGAATAGAATTTAGTATCTATATAAAATAGTATAATTTAAAATAAAACGTTTAAGAAATATAATTATTGATTCAAGTACAGCTTTGTTTGAATTAGAAGCTTTTATAAAATCTAAAAATACAAGTTCAAACACCGATTTGGCTGAGAAAGTTTAAACAATACGAAACACAAAACTATCGATGACACAAACACAACCAATGCACAAAAACTTAACTAAAGTAGGACAAAACACAAAATACTAATCAAAAATTATATTTTAACTCGATCTTTACCCGCGTTATGTTACGATTAAGTTATATTTCCGAAACAAACCGGACGTGCGACCTTCGCGAAGTTCGGAAAGAAACTGATTGAAATCAAGGTACCAACAAACTTGAATCCTATAAACTATAGATATAACCTATAAGGGTAAAGTTTGTAAAACTAGTGCCTTCATTCTGTTATATTAATATTATAAGAATTGTGGAAGAAATAAATGTTATGAATTCGTAGATCGTCCCTCGTCAGGCAGTGTGTGTCGTAGCTTTATATAGAAAATGTCGTGGGATCGATTTGAAAAATAGGGGCTTTTATAGTCTATTATTTATCTTAAATAGATTTACAACTTAAAAGTGGAGAATGTTTATCTTATTTCTTATAGTTTTGTATGTTCTTTTTTGTATCATTTAGGTACAATTTGAATACGTTTTAAAGTTTCGAGAATGAACGCATAAGAATTTACTATGTTTTTATACAAATATATTTATAACTATTGAGTACAAGTATATATACTTATTTTATATACTCCCATGATAATGTATATAAAATCAATAAGGATAATAAGGATGTAAAATAAATTAAGAGGAATCCAAATAAATAACGAAGAAATATTAAATTTTCGGAGTATGATAATGTTTTGTACGGAGTATGTTACTATAAAAATATATAAGTTCTATAAATAAATAAATAAAAAATAGTTAACTATGTATAATATATGTAAATTATAGTTAATTTTAACTGCATGTTATTCTGCTTTATAATGTTAGTACTCGCATATCCTACTACCACAACTTGGTTGGAATAAATCTCTTATAGAAATTAGTCCCATTTACTTATGTAATAAGCATCTTTTTTTCAATCGCTCTATAATATTTCATTGAAGTTTAATATAAATGTTAAATATTATTGTACCTATATATGTAAAGTATTGTAATTAATTGTTTTCACTTGATGCTTGGTTATTTTGTTAAGGAAAATATTATATGTCTTCGAATAAGCAGAGATAGATTAAGTTAAATTTCTATTTTTTACAAACATTTGAGCACTATTAACGCGGCACAAAAAGCCGAAAAGAAAACACTTTCCATGTGGGCGAGGCCGCTAGCAGAAACTAGTTTAGGATATAAATGAACTTGCAAAAAAACAACAAGATGCTAAGTTACGAAGCAATGCTCCGTAGCGAATCGAACCAGAGTAGTGTAATAGCTTGTACGGAGGATAAATCTACAGTCCCCTGTGCAATGAATTACGTCGAAGGACTTCTGCAAGTGTGCGGGTTCAAATCCGTGCCTCACACCTTTGATATTTTCATGTGCGAATCATTTCTATCTTAATTACCACTTGTCTAGCGGTGAAGAAAAATATCTTGAGGCATCCTGCATGTCTGAGGTAGGCCATACGGTGGACTATGGCCTGATCCCCTCGTATTGAATGTATTTTTTTTATTTATAAACTTATTTTTTTCTATGATTAGTAATATTGGCTAAATAGGTGTGAAAGTTGAGCGTTCTTTCTATTCACTTTATTGTCACAATATATAATTGATATGTCACATACCTACACTATACCTACTGGTATTAAGATGTACAAAAAAGGTGAACATAAAATTTAACTTATTCATTGGTCTACATTAAGCCCTAGGGCTTTAGTTAGATGGCATACGCCTTTCGGTAAGGACTTAGTTTGAGTATTTAGTTGAACCATTTAGAATAATTGGGATTTTCTCTCAAGAAAATCTCAGCAGTAGTAGTAAAGGTTAAAGCGGCGTTAAACCCCTCTATCAATCTTTTTTCAATCAGATCAATTGCTTAGGAACGTGTAGAGAACAAACAATCAAAATTTACTTATATAAATATGTATATTGTATATAGAAGATAGATACTAGATATTTACTAGCTAGGTTTAGCGTCAAAGAAGCCACGGCTTCCGCTCGTTAAAATAAATAAATTCTTTTTTTTCTACCTCCTCCTTTTTTGAAGTCGGTTTAAAAGTAGCCTTTCTATCTGAATTTCAATTTGTCAGCAAAATCACCATTAACAAAATGATCCGCCATTTATTGAATTCATTTGTTACAAAAAATGTGATAAATGAAGAACCGCTCTACCGATTTTGTGGAAACTTCACATAAACCATCTACTAAATAGTACGAAAGCCTAAGCATTTGGTTTGGATAAGTGAGCCCGTTCTCGAGTTATAAAATTACAACGAAAAGTGGCATTGATTTTTATATATATATAGATAGAAAATAGATTTGTATTAATAATCTTTGTATAGTTCAATAAAATAATGCCATCACGGCGATACGGATTGATTGCTGCTTTGTCGTTTGTTGATCCCTGGTGTACAGATGCGGGATAGTACCTACCAAAAGCACCGTGCTATTGGCAGTACGTATAAGTGATTCATTACTGGTATTATTTCTAACGGAGTTTCTTAGGAAACTGGAAAACTTGAATTGTTTTACTATATTTTTCAATGGTATTTATACTAAAAAAAGGATAAGTTGTACCTAACAAATAATGAGTCTATGTTATTTGAATTAAAGCATATTATCATTATAAAAGCTACATTAGTCTAGCATAGTATGCAATTTATGTATAGAATCTCACTTGCTTCCATAGTTTTTAGAAACTAAGGAGTTTTTTTATCTGTTAAGCATTATACTCTAAAAACGGTATTAAATTTAACTATTTCGTACTATAGTTTATTGGCATCTTAGCTCATCATGAGGTAGAGAGGTCATTGTGATCGGATTTAGTTACCAGTGATTTATTTAACTAGTGACTGACGACTATAAATAAAGGTTCAAACTACAACCTAGAAAATCTTACGCTGTAGACATAATGATCAATTATTATGGACAAGTAATTTTGTCTATACATACATAAAAAATCTAAGTAGAATCTGTATAGATATTAAATATTTTTTGGAAAATTTTATTGAGATGCTGAGATGATAATTGATTAGACTTTTTGTCTGTCTGTGACGGCATCACTTAACAGATTTTGATGAAGTTTGGTATGATGATAGCTGGTTATCCTGGTGAATATATAGGATACTGTTTACTGCGGGAAAATGGGAAAATGTCTCTTTTCTGAAAAATCAATACCAGCCGTTAAAACGTATGTAGGAACAAATGCGAGCGAAACGAGGGTAGTCGCATGTATTATATATAAGAATTTTTCAGAGAACGAAAAGATACCCTTGGATACTGAATAAAAATTTGCTCATTAGTAAATAGGCACATTGTAATAATTAATGGGGTATAAGACTTTCTTATATTTACAGGAATATTTGACATAATTGAAACTATCTTTTTAGATTTATGCGCGGATTTATTTTGACGGAAGAAACTACAAAGTCTGTAATAGTCGGGACAGTCCAAGTTCAAGTAGGTGACATTTGATTTTTTGAAATCGTTTTGTAAACCGATTGGTAGCCTATAAGTCGCACCGAAACGTAGCGAAGCCAGCGAGCTAAAACAAAAACCTTATTAATTTAATATAAAACTGTAATAAGTCGATTGCAGGTTTGGCTCAGTTAATAGTGATACTTGCAGGTTCGAGTACCGCTGGGGCATTAATTTGTGTGTTTATATTTATGATACGTATGTATTTAAAGTTATAATAAATAAAGGTGTAGTGTATTAACGATATGGTATCCGTAACATTTAAATATTAATAAAAATACATAAATTATGCAGCCCATAGTAATATTATAATCATGTAACAATTATTTGCATAGCAGCATCTATAAGTGCTTAGATAAAGCTTTATAAATAAGTGTGCGTCTGTATATCCACTCGATTTATTTTATTTAGTGTTTGTTGAGCTTTACATTCACAGGTACGGATTTGGAACACAATCTAATATGATGAAATAAAAACAAATCATTAACTAATACCTACATATAAGACGTTTGGCTCAGTTTGTAGTCGGGTGACTTGCTGCACCAGCGGTTTCGGGTTCGAGCCCCGCTGGGGGCATGCATTTGTTGAGCACGAATGTTTGTACTCTGTCATGGCAAATACGTATGTATTTAAAGTTATATAATATGTGCAGTGTATCAACTATCCGTCACACAATCTTCGTATCTTACCAAGGAACTAGATGGCGCTGTGTTTAATAGTGTTCCAACATATATTGTCCTATTTATTGTAGTAGCAAATGCACATCCTCTGCTCGTGCGGACCACTCATGCACCGCAGAAGTATCTTTCTAGGGCAGCATATCATGCAACCGGAAGAGATACAGAAACTCTCCGCTCAGAAAATTTGGAAGTTCCTGGAAGCAACAGGACTAAGCGGAGAACTCTAAATTCGCCTTAAGGGAGCTACAATGGACCAACACTGGTCGACGTGGCAAGGGCTGACCTCGGCACCAATCCCAAAAATATAAATAATAATAATTGTAGTAGCAATAAAAAAATTAAGTACCAAGGAGTACTAGTAGTATTTTTTATCATATTTCAATAAAATTTATCGACTCTACATCTCTCCGACAAAAGATATTGTTAGACGGTGATCATGAAAAACTTAGGGATATAAAGTATGCTAAAACAGAACATAAATTTAATGTTCCATGCTTGATGCTATACGGAACAGTCGGCGTGCGAGCCGGACTCGCACTTGACCGATTTTTTATTTAATTAGGTACTTTACTTTACGGTAAATGTGTGTTCTTCTATCTTAATTTATGTCCTTTTTTATATTTCATATCAGTTATTTTTTATGAAGAAATTAATAAAACCAACCGTGAAAGTTGCATCATAATATACTAATAATATTTAATAATATAATATTTAATTTTTAGATCAGGCATGAATAGATATTAAGCTGTTTTGTATCTCGTAGATATATATACAGTACCTATATAACTTTTTAAATTCAATTTTCATTAATTTTTCATAAATACGTTAAAAACTACAAATATCTTCACCACAAACAATACCGATACTATATTTATAACTTTTATAATACAGTAATACCATTTTAGTAACTCCAACTTTCATAAAATACTAATGACATTGAAAAAATCTATTAAATTTTATTGATTCGTGATTGTTTCTGATTCGTCCCTGTATAAAACCCGTCGTCGATCGACTCTACAAGCAAGCGTACTTTAGCTACAAGTGACCCGCGCAGTAACTAACGTACTACGATTTGTTTTAAATTATCGTCTGTTTGTTTGTCACGTTCAACAGTATTGAAACTCTAATAGCTGAGTCTAATAGCAAGAATAGAATAACTGTCAAAGGAGTATATAAAAGTAATTTATAAATAGAAATTAATTAGTCGAAAATTGAAATTGTATAAAAAGAGATTATTTCATTAAAAGCTTTTTAACTTATTTAATAAAGTCACTTGGTTTTTTTTCTTAACTTATTTCTCATCATACTACATGTTAGTATGTATTAATAATGTGTGGGTATTTACCTAACCTAAGCTTTGGCCGGCCCGGTTTGCATAAAGTCGAAGCGTGATTTAACATAACGAAAAACAAAAAGAAAATTTTTAATCTGACTGTTAAATTCTACAGATAAAGAAATAAAATTGCAGTTTTTTCAGGTTTCAATACATAATTATTTATTATAAAGTCGAATAAAAATGGAACAAAGCTTAAGCTATAGGGGATGCCTAGGACGCTAACGACTCTTGAATCCACTTACACTACCCAAAAGGTCAATTTTATTTTCACCCCTCAATTAGGTAAATATATTATTGTGCCACCCTTATTTTTTTATTTTATTTATTTATCTACCGGTTAACTTGACTACGTGTTTCTAATAAGGAATGTATATTTCAATAAAAACGCCATCTATGTTAAATATTGTGTACTTTAAAAAACTATACTCCTAATAATATACTACTGGACGGTAGATGGCGCCATTGAAAAGTTTTTATCTTCTCAACACTAGATGTCACTGCACAAACAAGTACATTTATATTTATTTTTGATTATAATAACAATAATTATACTTATTTTATAATTTTCATATGCATACTTAGAACGAAAAGCAAAATAAAACTAAAGCATATTAAATTCTATTTAAGAATTCAATTTCTGTACAACATAATAGGTATCTAAAAGTAGGTATTAAAGGTTCGTGAAGAAGAATCAGCAATAATATAAAATAATACAAATATATAATTAAAAAATATATATACTACGGAAAAATTATAATAATATATACTAAGAAAATAATATGATAATGTCCTCTACTTAAAATACAAGGACAACAAAATATGAACGAGCTTACAAATAATACCGAAGTTCCGTACCCACCGCATTGAAATCGTTACGCACGCCATTTTATACTGTATTAGTATATTAAATGAGTTTAATTTCTATTAAATATACGAGTACCATATGGCAACTCAGGTAGGAGGAAAAAAAAACAAAAAGTGAGCCTCCGGCCGTCAAGACTTAGAAAAAAATATACGTCGTCTGCGTGAATCATGCCGATACCTTCGAGGAATGCCAGCGCGTTGAAGTTTTGAATATTATGTTGGTACTTTATTTTTAACTAGCAAATAATTTTAATTTTTTCTACAGTTCACACGATAGGTATGTACCTAGCAGTACTTTTTGTGAAGAAAATATTCAAAATATGTATTCCTAAAATATCTATTTATATCAATATTATTATAAAAAATATTTTTGGAAAACCGTCATTATACTAACTAGATACCTATACCTACTTATAATTAAAGTATTGATAATAATATTCTCTCTCACACTTAGGTACTTTTATTATTACAGTTAAAACAACCTATAAATTAGCTATGTGTAACAAGTAGGATAAAGTCCAAAGCAAGTTTTTTTTACCTACCAAATTTACATAAAATAATTAGATTCGAGACTGAGAGGTAAATGATCACAGTTTTTACCTATTAAATATTAATAGCAATCGCTCTTAACTACGCGTGTTTCACTCGAGATGAGAGTAACAATAATGGCTGATTTTTTTATTGCATTTATTACTGCACCTTTTAAAAATTGATCTGAATGAACTCAATAATCTGAACATTCGCTTGGTAAATTAAAAAAAAAAATAACGTGATTTTTTTAATTGTTTTTGAAGTAATTTGTTTTTTTAACAAAAGCCAATATCATTTATCTAATATCAATAGATTATTAATATTAGAAATTCAATAAAGCCTAAAGGCGTTACATCAAAATATAATTAAAATTTACATTTAAATAAGAAATCAATAAAATCGTGTCGCCATACAGTATGAACTATTTCCCAACGGTTAAAAAATTGTAATTTCAAAAACAGAACGAGTCAAGTGGAACGGCCGAGTGCACGCACCGCGCACACACGCACCCACCTGATTTACATTATGTTTATTTTAATACACACAAACAAATTTCATCCTTGCTTCAAATACTTAGGACTCAAATTCCATTGTACATATATGAACAATAGTTTAAATATCATCGATTTTGAACCTTATTTATAACAAAATAAAATCTCTATCTTAAAGGCCATATAATAAAATTGCTGCACCTATTCTAATGTAACTTAAGGTTTTTTCTTAATTTAAAAGTATACTAAAACTATTCTAAGTAATATAATCAAAGAATATAGGGTTCAATTTTAATTGGATCTTGCATTTATAATATTAAATGCATTCAAATTTTAATCTTACTCGTCTAAAAATAAAGCTGAAACTACTATTCATTACATAACTATACTCGTGAAAACTGATATAGATTATTTATAACAATCGACTTTATTTTTATATAATAAGGTTTAAATTCCTTTAGGTAAAATAAATAATATGTTCTATTCATTTTATACGGTTAATAGAATGTGTGCCTTTACCTGTATTAAAATTTAAACATGGCCGCCTTATTTTTATTTTATTATAATAATTAAAGCTCGTACTTTACAGCACATTATCATATTATCAATTTTTTGTTTAATTTGTTACATTACTTACATATTGTATTTTTAATTAAATTTTACAATTAAATTTGAATAATGCTTGTAATGGGTGTTTAGCAAGGGGTATTTATTATTTTTAGACATAAGTACATAGGTATATCTATTTTAATATTTTTATTTTATCTTTTAATATCCTCACAGTTTATATAATTTTAAGTATAAAATAAATAATATAATTAATGTGCAATAGGTAGTAGGTATAATGTCGAATACAAGCTTCCGTAAATAATGATAAACGTGAATCGCGTTAAAAAAATATTCTTTATATTAATATGTCTGTTAAAAGTCCTTATAAGTAGACACTACCTACATGTTTTTATGAACGTACAATGTACCTACCTATTTAAATGTTACCTATTTAAAATTTCATATAATTACAATAATAATAAAAAACAAATATTTATAAACCTTAATTATTATATTAAGAAAGTTACATTATCGTATATTTTACTTGAAATACCAAATTAAGCACAAAGCCCACATAAAATACTCAACATACGTGAGTATGACAAAGAAGCTCTAAAAACATCGCAATGTTAATTTTTAAGCGGTCCATGCCGGTTCCTTTCTGGGCCGATTGAATTCGAATATCATATTCAGCCAGCAACCGGTTGCCCTTGTAATAGTTGCTTGATGTTATCATTCAACCAGTTTGTAAGACCCATGTCAAACCCTCGCATTTTCCCTATATGAAAGTAATAAAGGCTGTCGCGCACAAAGATAGGGGTCAACGCAAACTGGTCCTAAATCGTCGGCAAGTGCAGCGCGAACGAAAATATACGGCGCGCGGAGTTGTTTTGCCGCCTTATCACTATGGTCACAGATTAAAATATTAAAACAGATGTTGTTCAAAAATGGTTATCTATATCTATTTTTAATAAAAAAATAATAATGGTAAAACTACGCTATAATATTAAGCAAAATGTTTGTTAGCATTTTTTTGATTATATATAAATTTTTAATGTTTTATTATTATCAGATTTGATTTAGTTTTTTAATAAATATTAATACACTTGTTTTAGATACATCTAAATATAGGTTATAAATTAATTTAAATATTTTGATTTTAAAAAAGATATTACAATAGTTAATATATAAGTTACATCTGCGTGATGTTTATTCTTTGCAGCGGGCGTAGCGGGCCGCGGGACGAAGGCGGTCTCTCGGCCCGCCAACTTAAAAATGCCGCCGCAGAGCCTCTGAATCGATACGGCGCGCGTCACGTGCCGTCGAGCGCAACCAATAGCGACAGAGCGGCGGGCGGGGGCTCTCAGTGCACGGCCACACGCCAAACGGGACAGACGTTCCCTTTTTACCGTCGATCGGTCCGATACTAACCCGTGATGTTATAGTGTAGTGCCATGAGTGCGTGGACAGAGGAAGTGTTGTCTTGGCGCGACGAAAGACTCGGCCTCACCGAGCTGCCGAGCACGACGAGACGGAAAAATCGCAGTGCGCCGTATAGGCTACATAGACCCCATTTATCCACTTCTCACGTGCCCGAGCCGGTGCCGGAGCCACAAGGAACTCATATATCAAGATTGTATCCGGAATTGCTTGCTCTGATTTTTGAAAGACTACCAGTTCGGGATAGAGGAAGGGCGGCGCAAGTTTGCCGCGCTTGGAGAGATGCCGCTGACCGAAGATCTGTTTGGCGCGGAGTGGAAGCCGCCTTGCATCTAAGAAGACCAGCCCCCGTGTTGTTTGCTTCGTTGGCAAGACGCGGCGTCCGGAAGCTACAAGTTCTATCCCTCAGACGGGGCTTAAGAGACGCGGTCGCCGCGTTACCCGGATTAGAATCTCTCTCCTTAAGTGGATGCTACAGTGTGACAGACTCCGCTTTAGCCAGTGCATTTGCAACTGAATTGCCGGCGCTCCGACGGCTCGATCTCTCACTATGTAAACAGGTGACAGACTCTTCCCTCGGTAGAATAGCACAGTCGCTAAAAAATTTAGAAGAATTAGAATTAGGCGGATGTTGCAATGTAACAGACACTGGACTTTTATTAATCGCTTGGGGACTGAGAAAACTACGCCGCTTAAATTTAAGATCGTGTTGGCACGTTAATGACGATGGTATAGCACATCTATGTGGAGGAGGCGAAGCGAGAGGCACCCCAGAGCTAGAGCATCTGGGCTTACAAGACTGCCAAAGATTGACGGACGAGGCATTAAAGCATGCTGCCACAGGTCTTCCTAAACTGAAATCGATTAATCTTTCCTTCTGTGTTGCTGTTACCGATGCCGGATTAAGACACCTTGCAAGGCTTCCTCATTTAGAGGATATCAATTTACGAGCATGCGACGGCGTTTCAGACGCTGGTGTCGCTCACTTAGCAGAAAGTGGGCGCTTGAGAGCTTTAGATGTTTCATTTTGTGATAAAGTTGGAGATGAGGCATTATCGCACGCCACATTAGGACTATCAGGCCTACGTTCCTTATCTCTAAGTGCTTGCCGGCTGACTGATGAGGGCTTAGAGAGGGTAGCGAGGCTATCGCAGCTGGAAACACTCAATATAGGTCAGTGCACGCGCGTCACTGATAGGGGACTTCGAGCGCTAGGCGAAGGCTTAAGGAATTTGAAGGCGATAGACTTGTATGGATGTACGTGCATCACACCACAAGGCTTGGACCATATTGTAAAGTTGCCGCGGCTAAGTGTACTTAACCTCGGTCTGTGGCATGTGCGGTGACCACACACACACTAGTCTGTGTGTGTCGAGTGCATGTGTAAGTACGACGGCCATGTTGTAGTAAAGGAACCGCCAAGGTTGTATACTGGACACCGAATAAGGAATTAACCAATTATAAGATATTAATATCGAATTATATTTAGGAAACGGGGTCGCTTTCTTTGTTTCTGTTTACGACAGTTTCGTTATCGTTGGAAGTTTGTTAGTTTACTGTGATTCTAAATTCTTTTTTACTTTAGTTGAGTTTGTGAAAGAAAGTAGCCCCAACGCCTAGTCTATGAAAAGCTAGATCTTTTTGTTACATGTATATGCTAGTTTGCTGAATTATATGGATATTAAACGTAACTATTATCTTATCGGCGATTACGAAAAGGTCTGGTTTTTCAATTTAATGCTCCATTAGTTAGATACTTAGCCATTCTTCTAATTGTTATTTTTGGTTCGACCTCATGTGTATTGGGAAACTTATTTGTTAATGCATTTCCCAGACTTGTTTAGTGTCATTGACTTGAGGAATAATTTTTTGTTATAAGTTACTTGAACCAATTTGTTGATTTTATATACAGTAAACCTAGTAAGTATGTCCGGGGTAAGAAATATTCGATATTATTATTTAGTTCAATGGCTTTTAGGAATTATACTTTTCTTAGCAAAGTAATAAGTATAAAGATAAATTGTGCAACGACATTCCAAAACTACAGATAAAAAATATAATAAGTGTCTTTAGAAATGTTTGTTACTTTAATTTATTTGGTAAAAAAGGTTTTACCGAAATCGTTGGTTTACATTTTCGACGTATTTTGAACAAATTTCATGATTCTGGTCATAAATGTAGATTATAATGCTTAGTTTGCTTTTTTCTAGCCCCACTTTAGTTACGATCTCGTTTATACGTAATTTTTATATTAAATTCTGTTATATTTTTATATTAAGTTTACATTTATGGCGATGTTAGCTTGAGGTCGAACTAAGAATACCTTTTTTTCATGAATATGTTGTTTTCTGTACAAAGCGAATGTAATATAGATAAATGTATTAAAAGTCATCGTTTAAGTTGCGAATTAGTCTAGACATTTTATTTCACCTTTTCCTTTTTAAGGAGTTGTTAAGATTTATAATAACTAGAACAAAATGAAAAATCTGGTGGAATTGGCAATAAATATTTATTCAATTTACCATTCAATATTGCAACTACATTATAATGGGCGCTACATAAGTAAATAAGTAATAGTTTTTAAATTATACCTTCAAAGAATAAAAATATACTGCTGATTGCGAATAAATATTCTAATAATAATCATACTAACTTAAATAATAATTTAAAGGCCTTCAAACTAAAGTAAATATATTTTTTAAAGTACTAAAATGCTGCTTTGAGTAATGTTCCATTCTCTGGGGGTAAGTATATATGCTATGTGCGAAGTACATGGTGGGGGTATAGTAAAGCGATCGCAGCGCTTGCCGTGGCAGAAATGCGCAAAGATCCGGGAAAGTAGGTAATGTCAATTTGCACGGAGTTTGTAATAAATGAATCTAATCAAAATATTTTATTCAGCCTAAAAATTGTTACAATTTCTTACTTCGTTCAGTAGAACATCATGAGTCTATCTCCAGTTCGGAAAGAAGAAACCTCTGACCTGAGAAGAAATGGCGAAAGAAACTCAGCGGAACTAATATTATTTTTTTAACTCTCTTTTTCAATTTTAATTGCAATTTAACAATCGATCACATCGTTCTCAAGGCGTACTGTATTCTAAAATATCGTTAATCGAATATTCTATTAATAATCCTTTAGTACACAAACGTTCTTTCACATTTACGAAACGTTTTCTGGGATCCTGTTGTATAAGCGTATACTACAACAATACTAATGTTATAAAGCAGAAGAGTTTGTTTGTTTGTTTAGTTGAACGCGCTAATCTCAGGAACTACTGGTCCGATTTGAAAAATTATTTTTGCGTTGGATAGTCCGTTTATCGAGGAGGGCTATAGGTTATATTATATCATGCTACGACTAATAGGAGCCGAGCATCAAGGAAGAATGTCGCAAAAACGGAAGAAACATATTTCTTTTGAGAGCTTCCATCGCGTACGTTGCGTAAACGGTTAAAGTTATGCAAAAATAATGTAGGATAGAATTGATTCCCTTAAAATGTTCTAAATAAAAGTCAGCGCAAGCATATATATATATCGTTTAAGGTTGACTCGCTATAACCTTTTTTATGGTAATTAAATTAGTTTTAAGATAATGCATTATTTGCGAAGGTGTTTTATAAACATGATATTAATCTTTACTTAAATAAATAAGTTATTCATCACGAGTATTTAATTTTGAACAAAATTGTTTTTGGGATCATTTGATTTCAATAAATATCTTACGAGATATTGTAGTTTTAACTTAACACCGGCGGTCGTGAGGGGCGGGCCGCCGGTAGCTCTGCGGGGTATTTAGTTCGCAGCCCTTAGAATGCGAGCGAAGCCGCGGGAAAGGCTAGTTGTCCATAAAAAGAATTACTGACTCTGCGTAAGCTAGTCACAGGCATTACAAGTTTATTTATTATTATTTTTGTATCTCTCTTTATCAATTTTAATTGCAATTTAACAATAATTCTATATTTTAAAATAGCCTGGCGGCGATCACATTATTCCCTAGGTGTACTGTCTTCTAAAAAATCGTTAATCGAATATCCTACCTAATAATAATCATTTAGTACACAAACGTTCTTTGACGTTTTATTTTAATTTAGAAGCTTTTTGAACGTTTTCTGGGATCCTGTTGTATAGGCGAATACATTGTCCATAAAAAGAATTACTGACTGCGTAAGTGAGTCACAGGCATTATACAAGTTTGTTTTCTTCTAGTATTAATGCTATGCTTGTCGCAATTCCTGGGAAATTCGTGTTTATTTTTATGAACATACGTAACATTTTTGTACACGTATTGGGATTTGGGAAGCAGCAGTCAATATTTTTATTTCTTTAAACTTTTCTTTTAATGATACTCTAGGGCCTAAACTATAAATGGCACGAATAGCTCCTTTCTGCAGGACAGAAGAATAGTGTTAACGGTAACTGCATTTCCCCATAATAAGATTCCATAGGACATAATACTATGAAAATAACTAAAATGAATGGGCCGGCACGCCCCGTATAGTTCATTAGTACCACTCTCTCACAGAAGACCGGCGTGAAGTGGCAGCTATGCTGTCGCGTTTCGTCCGGTGAGTGAGAGTCCGGGAGGCCCACTCTCCTTCCCCCCTCCCTCTTCCCTTCATCCTCCGCCTTCGTTCCCCCCTCCCTCCCACTTCCCTCCCTCCTCCATCCCTCCCTTTCCTGAAAGGCCATGCAGATGTCCATGGGCGGAGGTGATCACTTCCCATCAGGTGAGCCTCCTGCCCGTTTGCCCCCTTTTTACCATAAAAAAAATATATACTACGCGAGCTGTATCTACGTCTGTAATAAATCTAATTTTTTTTACCGCGAACGCTGCAGAGCCTATTCGCTAGCCCCTCAATATGGAGATTCCACTGCAATTTCGAACCGATGATAATACCTAGGAAATTAGTTGATTTTATCGGTTTAAACATTTCCTCGCCCAATACTACACCATTATCAGCAAGGTTAACATTAGATGTTGTAAATTTTATTAATTTAGTTTTTTGCGTTATAATAGATGTTGTTGTATTGTGAAAAGCAAAAATAACGACACAAATAGTCGGTGTAAATCTCTATATATTTTCTACAACGAGCTCGAAACTAAATCAAAGAAATAAATGGATAGATGCTATAAAAAGGAATAAGTGAGCGATATAATCTTAAATTATGATAGGTTGTATTTCAATCAATTCAAAATTCATCATCAAAATCAATTGTATTTGCGCTATATTTTATGTGATATTGTCTTAATTTTTTAAGTGGGTCGCCATAGTCTTCCAAACTTGACACAATTTGTAGTGCACATTTTATGGGAAACAAAATATTATTTCCTTTCAACACAGTTTGAGGTTGAAAACTAATATTGTGTTTAACACTTTCAAAACCAGTTTTTATAATAATATCCATTATTTTATGCACTATTTTAACAAATTCCTATAAAAATACCACTTGTAGTCTTTCTATTTATCTTTTATGTTATATTTGACATATTCCCGAATAGTTACGTATGCTAGGTGGTGCTACTGTCGTGCAACATCCCAATACGGCCACCCTTGAGATATAACTGGCATATAAAGTTCACATTAGTTAAATTTCTATGTCTAATAAATAAATTTATTAAAGCCAGCCAAAGAACACATTTAAATAAAAAATTATTTCAATTACTTACTGAAATCGATGTGCGCGTTTCACGCAAAAAGTATAAATTAATGAAAACTAAATTTTATTTGTACAGAAAAATCTTTCATGCCCACGGAAAAAACTATAAATAGTCGAGTCTAAAGTCTTCTATCGAGTATCAAACCTTAGTCTTAAACCTAGGTCTTAATTAAGCCTACGGAAAAATCTTTAATAACAGATTTATTATATAGTTCTTAGGTCCACTCGCAGTAACTATCCGTGCCCTAAATATGAAGATAAATAATATTTTACATATAAAATAAAGATAATCGCAAATGATAAAACCAAAAGATACCTTACATCCAATGATATTATTGGGCGTAGTTAATGCGACAGATTCGCTTATGTAATTATGTGCTTTATAGGGCATTATTATTAGCTACGTTTAAATTTAATCAAAATTTGTTTAGCCTTAGTGTAGTAACCAAACAGTTGAAATGAATTTAGTTTTTAATAACTTTTGATGGTAGAGAAAGAAGCGACTCTATATATTGATTGAAAATTTTGATAATGTTTATTGTATTTATGTTGAATTGAATATAATACGGTGTATTATTTAAATAACATATTTATATATTTTACAAAATATGGACAAATTGAAAAAAAGGAATATTAAATAAGAAAATTTTACCTAAGTTGCGAAGCTGTTCTAAAATACGTTTAGTTCTTACGTTTTTCCTAATAACTTCGTAGATATTTCTACTTATATTTATCGAATCTTATTTCATCTACGCTATTTAATTAAAAATTTTTACTTTGTAGTAAACCATATCAAGAAACTTTTTTTACATATACTTACATACATATATAACAATCATATTATCATAAATACCATGATTATTATAGCAATGTGCAGAAATATGTTCTCTATGTATATATGTATAATGTATATCTAAAATAGCATAAAATAAATGTAACTCTCTTTTCGGATTTTCTCGCGCATGTTAATGTTGAATTTTGGTTCCCGACGTTTAGAATGTTCGATCGATCGATATCGATTAAACAACCGCCATAACAACTAAATCTAAAAAATCATCCCTAAATCAAAATTCTGGAAAAATAAAAAATTCTCTACAACTTACAAGCATAGAACGGGTCTAATTCCCATAGCTTTCTATATTACTACAAGAAAAGAGAGATTTTACAGCCATTATTCTCTTACCTTCCTCTGGGACCATCAGAACAATGGGTATTAAAGTTTGAACATATTGTTTACTTGTATTGAAAATACCTATGTAAAAATTTCACTTACTATACTTTATGACAAAACTTAGTAATAACGCGCTATCCCTGTTATTTATATACGTTTCCATATATTGCTGTCCCTTTCCGTTTCGTAGACAAACGACCTCAAAACTAAACAGGTAAACGTGCGAAAGAGAAAGATTCCATTTAGGTAAAGAGGGAATGGGATAGCAACAAAATACCAAATTTTGTCTATTTTTGGCTTGCACCGTCTTAAACAATGAAAACAACAACTTTGTAGTAAACTGATTCAAAAGTTTCAAAGCGATTGTAAAAATTATAAAAATGTATTATATAAGGGGTAATAGAACTAGAACCGTTATTTTATTTAATAAAAGCAAGATTAGTACCTATTTTTATTTTTTTTAAAGTATCCATTTTAAGTTTATTGTTATTAACCGACGAAAAAACTAAGGAGGTTTACAAATCGACGCGCGTGCCTTGATTGAAATAACTAGGTACCTACTTATAAATTAAAGTATCTTTCGGGTCACTCACGGATCACATGTCCCGTGACCATGATTGCTGCAATCGAAACTTCAGAAACCAGAAATCAAAATAGGTAATTCCGCGACAAAAATCGAAAAGATAGTTTCATTTATAATGTCAAATATTCGCGTAAACCTAACAACAGTTTTATTATAATTTTTTTTGTCTGTCTTATGATACAATATAATATATACTTGTTATGCTAACCTGTTTAAACTTTAAGAAGTCACAAAAATATTCGTGTATAATAATTTTAAATAATTTATTTAACATTTTACAAAAGAATCACACTTTAACAATTAATTTTGAATGTTAAGCCATCGTCCAATGGCGGCATTGTCATTCCCTTGATAGGTCAATGTCCTGATAACGTACGCCCGCGCATACCAAAACACTACTTTGCTACTCTTTTGTCTATACAAAGAAAAAATATGCATATATTTTTTCTATATAGTATATAGTATACTAGCTGACTTTGTTCCACTAGAATACAAATTACTGATTATTGATTTCTGATAATATTTCTAATTATTATCAAATTTTCAACCATACTTAACCATAGATAAAATTATATTCAGCTGCCATTTGCGTTATGCCATGTCTTATGCCATGTCAGATGCGTTCTTGTTATACCACGTTTAAAGGTCCGCGCGCACTAGGTGTAACAATATAAGTACATTTCCCTAAAAATATACAAATTTTCCTTACCTATACTTTATGGAGAGTAGAGATAGAGTCCATTCTTTCAAGAGCTTATCTAGTAATTAGTGTATGGCAAAATCGATAATAGTAGCTTATACCTACAGCAAATCTACCGATAAAATGAAGCAGCGACACCTTTTGATTTTCAAACTTATTTTAGAAGACTTGGTCTATATTATATTAATGGTTTAGTCCGGATTTTGGGCAGTCAACTTTTTTTTGTAAAAAAATATAAGTATTACATATTAGTGTTTATTATACTTGTTATTTCAAAACGGCTATAATAATTTTGATAAAAATAGTACAATAATAATATAAACAATATAAAAATTAAAATACAATTATTTTTAAACGTTTTTTATTCCTAGGTATTGCAATATTTTAATACTTTTTCCATTGTCTTATCTCGTTAATTTTGAGTGTTGTTCAATTTAATCGTTACTTATACAAAAATATTATTAATAATATATTGTGTATAGGGTGTAAAGCAATAATCCTATAGAATGTATAATGAGATTTGCAATTTAAGGAAAATATCATTTCGTATATTACAATTTGTTACTAAACCCTAATCACCGGTTTGAAAAGAAAAATCCTTGGTTCTAAGAAAAAATCGTTATTATTATAACTCGAGTTATTTAGTTATTTGGATGGAAAATTTATAAGCAGTCTACCTACATGGACTTATAATTGAGACTGCCGAAAACTTTGATAAAAAATGAAGGTACCTACTACATTTTGATTTGTGATATAAGTGTCTATCTATTATTTTCGGTACGGCGTGATTTATTAACTCTATATAATCATACGTACAAGTCATACTTATTACATACATAGGTATGTAATAATGTCATATAGGTACATACACCTTTTTAAACAACATCAAAACGAAGTAAACTAAAGATTTTTTTTATAACCTAATTGACCTATTATGATGTAATTTTTAATAATTAATTTAATGCTTTTTAATGCTTTATTTTAATGCTTTTTTTAAATAATTATTTTAATTTTAATAATTAAAATAATTATAATTTTTAATAATATTTTTAATGTAATGCCTCAATTTAGAATATGGGAGTTCGAAATAAGAAGAAAAATTCAAATGTTGTAAATATATGGCAAAAAGTTTATTTACTGATTAAAATTAAGGGATATGCCTTAAATAATACGCTCTACATACCTACTTGTGAAAGTTGTAAATAATATTTCTCCTGTCATCCATCTTTTTAGTACGTTTCTACACAATTTCAATTTGAGCACCACGAGTTTCCACGAGTTGTCTTATAACCAGACGGGTTAGTTATAGGTACATAGTATCTAGTTTTCCTTTAATTGATATAATTATAATAATTCTTCGCTAAGAAATAACACTAGAGTCAAAGGTTAATTTAAACTACTGATCTCGTAAAACAAAGAGGAAAATTGTTAACAACCTTACAAACTTGATTATAATTATTTATTCTATTTATTTTATATAAAACCAGTTCACGTAACATCTTTAAGGAAAATTAAATTTTAAAATGAAATATAAATAGGTTTAATAGGTAAAACCCATAAAATATTATTTTATAGTAGGTAGGTATTGATTCGTCTCAGTCTGTATTTTTTACTTTTTAAGTACATACTTAGATATTTAATAAATAGATTTTTTTATATAAAATTTTAGCAGCAGACAGTAAAATGTCTTGTTCTCTCTGGCCTTTTTAAGCAGAACTGATTTCCAAGATAATTTCCTATATGTATAAGTCCAATCGAATAAAGTTAAATTCATCAATTTTTTTTTTCAAAGTACGTATATTGTGTGTAATGTGTAAATAATAATGTTCTTCGAGCGATTCCGGCCATGGCGACTCATAGAGCTAACTACGCAGGAGATATTATAGTGCACAAGTGTACGCGCAGACACCAGTGTACTCTCTATTCTTATCACTATTGCTCTATTACTCCGGTGGAATGACTACTCCACACGACCAGTCAGAGCTATAAGATCAGCGGCTTTATATGCTCTACGAGGCACGGGGGTGAAACACCGCCAACTTCTCAACTCCGGGCTGTAACTGAGACTTACTAAACAGAAAGACTCAATAACTAAACATGGCCAGATCCGGGACTTGAACCCTGCGATGTGAAGCTGTGAATACATATAACAAAATGTAGTTCTGTGGTAAGCTACGAGAGTATATAGTTGATACACTACACATAAATTTAGATATGTACGTACATGTTGGGAATATAAACCGTAATAACTAGAGTAGTAAACATTCTAGCATTACACAAACCCGCGAGCAAGTAAAGTCACTAAAAGTCAAACGTGCCATCGCACATTATATACTTATATAACTGCTTTAAATTAGCTTAATTTACGCAGTTGGTTTTTTCATTATTTAATTTTTTATTAGCAGTGTTTTGTTTTGGCCAGTGAAACAATTTTTCTGAGGTCACGCGTAAATTAACACAGATATATCATCTTTGTAAAAGACCGTGTGAACTGAAAACTTGATTTAATGAATTGAATTATGTTAGGTATCTGGTAGGCTGGTATATAGCTCGAACTCATAGAACGAAAAATAATGATTAAGTATTTATACGTTTTAAATCCTGATAGCATTACAATAGCTTTTATTCTAGAAGTTTAGATATTTTATGCTTACTTTGCTTATTTCGTTCATTATCAGGCCGAAACCCAACTATCTACTATGAGAATCACCAATCACATAGTTGAATTCCTCTTGATATCGAAGACAATATGACTTATTTAAAACTAGTGACTTACAATAAATTCGCTCGGGTTCGTCCCCTAGGTTCGTTTTTTGTTTTTTTCTTTTTGAACGGAACTCTTGAATAAAGTAGCGTATATAATTTATATTATGCATTTAGTATAAAAGTTTTTATTTACAAACAGGTACTTCAATTTTATTCATCTGCACAGGCTTTAAGGCTTACTTTCGTGTGGGTTCCTAGAGATGAACCTACCCAGAGGACTAATGTCTAAAATCCTTTCATTTTCTGCGCTCAGTACTAAGTTTCAACAGATTCGGATCAGTTTAGTCATAATTGTGTTGAAAACATACAAAATAAAATTCATTTAAAGCACTTTAAAACTTTTTCAAATTTTCTTTTTAAGCTATAAATCTCTATTTTCTATCCTTCTGATTATACTTCTGGTTCTTGTGCATTAGAGTGCGGTTTTCAATACCAGTCTGTTAAAATAGGAATAGAGAGTGCACTTGTGTCTGCGCGTACACTTGTGCACTACAATATCTCCTGCGCAGTTGGCCAGTCTCAATGAGCCACTATGACCGGAATCGGTCGGAGAACATTATTATTATTACATTATCGGGTATGTATTAAATAATGATGTTCTAATAAAATTGATTATAGTGCTTCACCAGTAGTGAAACTTATGAATTTAAGGTCATTTTGATAAGTTTCAAAAACTTTTAAGGTATTTAAGAATAAAAAAGTACTAATCTTTTGTATTAACGTTTACAATATGTGTCTGGAAGTTTACCGGTTTAAGTTACAGTACATTGTCTGTTAAGTTAATCTGCTACGGTACCATGTTATTGGTACAATTGTTTAGCATGTAGGTATAGATCGTAAGGTTCTGGGTTCGAGGTCTACATCTACAGCCTAATTAGTTAGTTGTTTTTTTTTCAGAGTAGCAGATCTTCGGAGAGCATAATATATACGGCCGTTGGTCTTGCGCCTGGTCTCTTAGTAATTGTGTTGAATTGACGTTCCACTGCATTTTATAGTTAATTGAATAAGAAGTGCACTTATATCACAGCTTATCAAATATTTGATTTGTTCGAGTTTCAACGCGAAAAGCAGAATGACTATTTCAACATCAATTGAAATAAACCTAGTCATAATAATCAAGAGATAGTGAAACACATATTAAGAACGCTTAGAACGTGGTATAGCTATTTCTAATATCGATTTATAGGTATTTGTCCTCGCAAGAACTCGAACCCGTTATCTGGTCTCTAGTCGTCTCTGGGTCTAGTCGACATAATAGAACAATACTAATTGTGAAATGCTTTGTTTTATGATAGATCATTAACGTTGGTAATATTGAAATCTTTTTCGCTTCGTAGGCAAAGGCATCCGACAGACAGACAAGAATACCAATCATCGTTGTTTATTTTTTTTCGTTTCAAATCATAAAAAAATATTAGTATCTGTACTGTATCCTTTTTTCATTTTACGAACTTTCTAAACGAATATTCAGGCGACATTCGCCCGACTTAAAATATATTTATTAAATAGTTACGTAATCTATTAAATTTTTCGTCTTATTATTTACAATATATCTATTTATTAAATTATTTTAATTATAAAGCCTTTTCAGTGTCGTGTAAATCATTAAGTATGGATCATTAGGCGGAAGTGTACTAGGCCTTAGACAAGACTAAACAATGCCAGACTTGTTGTTCAGATACTTTGTCTTTTACCGTGGAATTACAATGACAATTGAAGGTTACAAAAAGTGTTTCGTGCTTCTGATGAAATGTTGTAAGGTTACGAAATGGCAACACGTAAACTTTTTACTATTTTATGTAAACCTAAATACTTAATGCCTATTTTATCTCTAAGCGCTTTTTTAATGTTGGGAAATACATTTACGCAAATACAGGTTATGTGGGAGTTACCGGCTTAAAAGAATCCAGTACCACTCACTAAAACCTAACAGTACCTCCTTCGTCCTAATGGCGCGTTGCAGGAATACATTCAAACGACGCTCCGACGGCAGATCCGCTGTCTGCTGAAGCAGGCCAAACAGCAAAGGGGTTGATACACAGTTCACGCTGCTGTCAGAGAAGTACCAGGAGCAACATACACGTCACACACCAGGATCAGCCACCAATTGCTGGACGCTAATTAACACCGTTGGAACTCTGGCTCGTTCAAACAGTAGCTAGGTCACAGTCACAATATGTTAGTCCAGACCATATCAAATCAAATCAAAAAGTAAAAGTTATCAAGTTAAAACTCTATACCAAAGAGTTTAAGTTAAATAGATAAAAATATTTTGTTCGTCATTAGCAACGAGGCACGTTGTATCCGTATGGAATGCAAAATATAGAGCTATATACCTATAGGTATGTTTATTAGTTTTCCTTGAGAAAATTAATTCTTAACACACATAATATGATATGATGATTCTAAATCGGTACGGTGGATTTTTAGAATATTTTACATGTCCATACAATAATATTCTATATGTTAAATTTATAGTTTTACTACAATATATAAAATACATATTATACATAAAACTTTAAAAATAATGGTAACATTAGATTACAACTCGTAACAACTCAATGTGCATAACATTACCTGAGAGTACATGTTGAAGCCATTTATATGAACAAAAAAGAAAATTCCAAGTATTTTCAACTTTATAAATACTAAAAAGGAGCCGCTGGCTATAACTAGTATGGAAGCCGTGTCGCGTTGACATCTTACGTCTAACGGCATTCGGTCCCTTCGAGTTCTTTGAAACACCGTCTCAAGCAATATAATATTAAAATAAAATATTTTTTGCCCTAAACCGGTGGGATCAAAGGTCCTTTGTCTGAATATGGCTGGTCGTGAAACTTAAAAATACTTATAATAAGTAGAAGACTGTTATTAGCATTGTTTCCGGTGATATTTTTATGTAAGGAATAAGCTTTGACGTTGGCTTTTATTAATTTAATATATTTATTTTCAGAAAAATCTCTTTTATTTTATTTAATTATACAAGCTATAATGATAGTATTAATGGTGCGTGTGTGTTTCAGCAACGGTTGTAGGGATTTAAGTGACATTCTAAATAGAGATAGGTTTATAATCTGAATAATCATATAGGTTTTTTATCTACGCGAGTGGAGCCGCCGATTAAAACTAGTCATAAATACATTTTATTTAATAGGCCAAATTAGTACTTCAACTTCATTTTTGTGTACACAGCGTAAACTGACAGAATTTGTGTGATATATAATTGGTTTCTAGGGAGTTCGTGTCATAATAAAACACATTCTTCTAAAACATGTAGGTTTATGGTACATTCTGGTAACTTTAAGATTTGGTGTATATAACATCAAGTATTTATATTTTTGTAACTATATAAAAGTCTAATGTCATCTTCCTAAACACTTCGATGAATAGACCTTAGCTATAATCAGACCTGTTAGGTGTTGTAGAGACCTAGTTTTTATTTAAATTTACCAACCGAACGAGGCTATGGTAGGACAATGGGGCCGCCAGTGTAATTGGGTAGTTGACACCATCAATCTATTGACATACTTTCCATGAGCTGTCAAAACGCGATTCCCCATAGAATTAGTATGGCCATGGCAATAGCAATCTGTGACGTCACTTATTTGCCGACTTAATTGAGGAAAGTTAATTATTAATTTCAAAGCAACTAAAAATCAAATACACTTAATTGAAAACTGATTGGGTTTTTGAAGACTGCAATAAAGTGGTTTTAGAAAAGTTGTGTCTTTAAATTATTGGCTAATGGTGTCAGTCACCTATTAATAAATTTTAGTGGGCAACGAAAGAGCGTGAGGTTTAGCGTTAATTTTAGCATTTACGGAGATAGCTTATGATCTGAAACAGGCTTTATTTTATTATGTTTACAATCACCCTACTTGTGCCAGCGGCCGCGGACTTGAGTCCCGCTCGGAGCATTTATTTTTGTGATGAGCTCGAATATTTTTACGTCAGTCATGGGTACACCCTATTTATATAATGCTTTTAAAAGTTATATCTATGTGTAGTGTATCAATTATCTGACATATTTAAGTAAATATTTATGTATTGACTTTACCATCTACTGGTTTTGATTTCTTAAATTACTAATTAGGCAAAGAAGTATGACTACAACATTAAATAATTAACGATTAGTTGATTATTATATTTTGTTTAGTGAAAGTTGTTTCCTAAGTTTATAGTTGTAGATAATTTTTAGAAATCATGACTGTTTGTATGTAAATGATAAAACACCTGAATTGCTACTTTCACCAAACCTCACTACACTATTATGTCATTTGCAAAATAGGAGGGTGTCTTTTGGGTATACATACCTGTTACTTAGTGACTAGTCTATGTATATGTATAGTTGTCCTTTCTTAGTTGACGACAAGAGATAGGTAATCAATCAATCACTTTATTGATTGCTAAATGCCACTGGGTATGACAGTAAAGTATAGGTATAATACCTACCTTCTTTTGCTTTTTATAGTTTTCTTTTAATAGAAGATCTATGAAGACTAGATAAATAGAAGTCATCATATAGGACTCTCACTTTTATGTAAAAATAATATTATAATTATAGATTATGAAGGCAATTTTTGATAATATAAATTAAACAGTCTCAATCTACATTTACAATTTATACATACTGAATAATAATAATAAATAAATATGTTAGGACATTCTTACAACAGCGCCATCCAGTTCCGTGGTAAGCCACGATGCTCGTGTTACGGTTAACAGATAGTCGATATACTACGAGTACACATATAAATTTTAAAAAAGTACATACATATTATAAATATTAGCACCCATGAATGGAGTTCAAACATTCGCGCTTAACAAATGAATGCCTCCAGCGGGACTCGAAACCGCGACCGCTGGCGCAGAATGTATGATCACTACGAACTGAGCCAAGCGAGTCGTAATATATAAATATTCAGTTATAAACTACTTAGTCTTCATTTGGCTTTTAATTACAGGCAAGCCTGATAACTGATTGACACGTAAAGGGAATTTAAAAACCCAATATTTTTATCACAAAGCAAAATATGAAATACCAATTTATTATTCTTTTTGTTTTTAAACCTTGTAATTAATACTGTTTATAGTCAACACACAAATTATCCTCATTAACTTTCCAGTCGCCAAGGGGATCACTCCTAAAGTTTCTAAGAATTTACAAAATATACCTAAATCTATATAAAATGTCGGAGAAAAAAAATGATTTTGACGTTTCGATATCATTAACGACAAAAACTTTCTTTATATCGGGTATAGACATTGGTAAATCTAAGTATTCAAATATGATACTATTTAAGTGGTTATATCACTTTAATTTTCTTTGGCTGCACACTGACGTGTTTGGGGAATTCGCATGGCTGTTTGAAGGAATTGCCATGGGAAAAAGCGTAGATGAGCTCTCACTAGTTGCCCCTTGTACCGCCTTATGCCTTTTAGCCACAGCAAAAATGATGAACATGTTCTATTATAGAGACGTCTTGGAAACTGCTGTGTCGAAATTGAGAGAATTGCATCCTTCGGATTTGAAAGAAGGTAGTTTCGAAAGTCAATTTGTTGAAAAGTCCACGAGATATCTACGTTTAATCATTCTTTTCCTAACTCTATGTTGTACGGTATTGCTTACCATTTTCACCGCACTGCCCCTTATTTTGATGGGATACGATTATTATTATTTGGGATACACACAGCTGAAGCTGGCATTTTTAACAAATTATTACTTTGATTCCTATGCCAATGTACAGATATGGAGTTTCGTGTATATTCATCAAGTTTGGTCCAGTAAGTATATGATTTTTTTAAATTAATTTTGTACTTCAAAATCTTGCAAGTTAGAATTAATGTTCAAAATAATTTATTACAAAATACAACAAGTTTTAAAGATAGCAATTAGGTCTAGAATCGAGATTAAACTTTTCTTAGTGATAACGAAATTTTGCACCTCTTTTCAACAGTATCTATCTACAAAAAACTGTTAATATATGTATATAAGATTGAATGCAAAATCATAAAAAAATAAAGAATAAAAATTTGGTCTAAGAATTAAAAATCTGGAGAGGGTCACCTGGGATATAAAAAATAGCCTACGGGCTACGACCTATTTTCAGAGCTATCAAATATACAGAAAAAAATTCATAAAAATCGGTCAAGCCGTTTCGGAGGAGTTTGATAACAAACACTGTGACACGACGTTTTATAATAATAATATAATATTATTTTATAATATATTTAATGAATTTATGATAATAATAATATATTTCCTATTTTAGCTACCATTGTGGCTGTAAATTTATTCGCAACGGACACCTTATTCTACGCATTCTGCACATATCTACATATGCATTTCCAAATACTCTGCCATGATTTTGAAAACATAGTATGTGATTTAAACGATGAAACGAGAGAGAAGCTTAGGAAATGTGTTCTACGACATCAGGAATTGATTGCGTTAGTGCTTTTAGTAATTTAACTTTGCATATGAAGTTCCTGCCTTAATTATTTAGCCAAACCAAAAAAAATGCCATTATAAGGCATAAATGAAATTCAGTGACTTACAAAGTATTTATATATAATACTAGCCTTTCCCGCGGTTCCCTCGCGTTCTAAAGGCTGGAAACCAAATACGTCGCAGATATACCAAATACTCTCAAAACAAGTATTTTTCTCCGGTTTTCGCAACATTTTTTAATAATGCTCCGCTCCTATTGGTCGTACCGTGATTTATTTAAATAGGATTACCAATAGTGTTATAAAAGTAGTTAACACTGTTTAAATTTACTAAAGAAAAGCTGGTATAATTTTGCGTCGTTTTTATATGACACTTTTTATATACATTAATACTTAGAAATAGGGTAGCTTTCAACTAAAATATGGATATAACGTGAAAAATATACTATCATTTGAAATTCCTAATTTAGTTCAGTTTTTTACGTGTTTATTTCTTATAGACAGGTATATGTAAGTTCAAAACTCCTTAGGCAAGGCCACTGGTTTTATGGAATCCGATAAAAGGAGCGTCAAAAGTTTTTATTTCAATGAATCTACTCCACTGATGGAAAAACAACTTATTTATAATTTAACTTATTTATAAAAAACGTTTTATTAAAATCCTTTATAAATCAATTTCTTGGCAAAGACAAATGACAATAATTCGAAAAAATTTTTACTAAACAGTTTTTACTATCTTTTAATTAAACACAGTCTTAAAATGTATAGAAAAAATTGAAATTGAACTTTAATCGTCATTTATTTGTATTCCATGTTTTTTTTATTAAAATTAATTTGCAGGTTAGTTGATCAAATGGAGATGTTGTACTCCAAATCTAATTTAGTCAATATTTTAAGCAGTTCCCTACTTATTTGCTTGAGTGGATTCAACATTACGGTAAATTGTATTCATCTTATCATTTGTATGCATTTTTGTGTATTCGTTGCTTTAAGCTAACTAAATATACTTAAAAGCTGATAGTAAAGCTTAAAAAAACACATCTTACCCTATTAATTATAATTAAAATTCATATTAATATAAATTTTAAAAAGTTATATCGACATTATATAGAGCAAAGCTTTTTAAGTTTGTTTGTTGCCAATAAAGTACTGCAGTTTCTAGTCTGTTATTTTATTTTGATTGTTTATTTTACATTTCATTAATTTATAAATATTATTAGGATGTGCTTAATTGTGTAAAATTGTGTAACAATTTTGTATTCTATTCACGACAAATTTTCAGCTTTTAGGGAATTCGGATACAGCTTTCGCCTTTATCCCGTTCTTGGTCGTGAGTCTTACGCAGATTTCTCTCATGTGTTTCTTTGGAGATATGCTCATGGCTTCGGTAAGGCTTATACATATTAGATAATTCATACACAAATTTCATTACAATATTTATACGGCCATCCGTTTCTAGTCATTCTAATACTATTCTAAATAGAAAATGCCTAGCAACTAGCAAGCTATACTTTAAACTTAAGTTTAAAAAAAAAATAGAGTTTACCGAACTAACACCCAAATAATAAAAAAAGAGTCTAACGAACAAATTTAACGAAGTGTAAAAAATATTATGAATATACATGTATTATTAATTCAGATTTTTTAAATTATATAAATTATGTTAAATATTATATTTATAAACGTTCTGTAAGGTTATTTTCATTGATGAAATTACTTTGTAGAGCACTAAAATCGGCGATGCAGTTTACAATAGCCGCTGGTACGACACTACTCCGGACATTAAGAGAAGTGTTCTGATCATACTATTTAGGTAATTTTTGTATTAAAATTTGAAACATTGATTTTAAAACGACTTCTAAAGAATAATGTCGAGAAGTTTATTTATTTACGAAAAATAATTTGTCGTTTTCAATACTTGTACTTAGTATTAAACCGTATAATTTTTCTATTAAAATAATTCTATAGCTCTTACTACTATATAAAAGTATTTGGAAGGATGCTTGTTACTCAATTACTTCAACTTTATCACAGAGATAAATTATAGTCTGCAATAGCACATAGACTACTTTTTTAGCCTGAAAAAATACAACTCTTCTCACGGGATAGATTAGTGTTAGATTAAGTAGGAATAAACCTAAGTAAAGCGAGTGTGAATGACCATTTGCAAACCGTATAATAAAAATGGCGAAAAGGCAAAAGCAACAAAATGTCTTCCATATTAATGGAAATAAAATGAATTTGAAGATAGATATGTATAAACTCGTTTTCTATTAATATCTATGTAATAAGTATAATATATTTTAGCTAATTAATTCAAAGTATAATAAAATACAGGTATTGAATGCATCGTTGCTCTCTCTTTCTAAGGAGTGGCCAATTTCATTAAGACTATTTTAAATCTATGACTATGGTTACACAATAAGTCATACTTTATATATTATTAATCATATCTAATGTAAAAATATTTCGTATTATTTTAGGTCTAGGAAACCATGTAAAATAACTGCAGCGAACTTCGCCGTGATCAACTTAACAGCATTTACAACGGTTTGTATATCAGTACATTCTACTTTTAATCGAGATGCACTCATATTTATAAGACATTAGAAGAAATGTTCAAACTTTTGTATACATCCATTATTTCGCCTTAAAACTTCTATTATATTTGCTTAGTTAAAACAGTATCTTAAATGTAAATTTTAATTTAAATTTTTAAAATAAAATATCGTTTAAGCGTTTACAAAATACATAGTTTAAACATTCATTCAGTCTCGATGTAAGTATACCTACAATAAATATTATTTTACCGTATTTAAAGAAAACCGGTATTTCTGAATATCAAAAAATCTTTATCAAAATTTATTAAAATATCGAAAATACTTTGAGAGAGTAGGTATATATAATAAAATCTCCTTATTAATTGTCTCTCGATGCTAATTTTACTCCGATTTAATTCCGCTTATTAAAAATACACGAAATGCCACTTAGCCCATATATGTAGTTTCGTATTACACTATTGGTTAACTGTTATTTTATTTGTTTCAAATGGATGTGCTTAAACAGAATAAATGTGCTTATGTAATAAAGTAGTTTGTAATGGGTTGTGGGCTCTGTCTCGGTTAGGTAAAATTTCTACTTTTTTCTTTGAAACTTTAAGTTAGGTATACATTTTGATTTTACATATTCAATATATGATGATGTCCTCCTGACCGACATTTGAGATTAGCCATTTGCGCAGGAAATATTATAGTGCACAAGTATACGTGTAGGCAGAAGTTCCTTAGTTCCTTATTAATCTCATACTCCGGTGGGACGACACTCGACACAACCAGTCTTTCCAGCTCCGGGCTTTATTGAGAAAGACTCAATAATTAAACTTCGCCCGACCCAGGACTCGTACCCAGGACCTCCGGATATGCGACCGTACATACTGGCCATTTCGATATATACAGTAAATTCAAAATAGCTGCATCGCATATACAATAAATGCAAAATAATTGTTAAGTACTGAAAGACCATCATTTTCACAGGGTTCATTCTCAGGGAGGGAAATGAATACTTTAGAATAAATATGTTATAGAATAAATATTCGTCATGTTATAGTAAATCGGTTTTCTACGTCTCATCCAAATCTGACCAGAAATATCAGGATGAAGGAGTAATATATAGTACTATAGAACAACACATGTACTATAGAAATTTACCAATTTTGAAATAGCCTTTTTTGAAATAACTTTTTTTATTTTCATTTACACAGTAAAGCTAGAGTCGAAAGTTACTTGTAGTTAACAATAACTAGTTAAAAACTGAGCTTTGTGAGGGCTCGCGTAGTTTTTCTAACGGGTAATAATTTTTATGATTGTCGTTAATGTTCATTTGTTTAATGGTTATATTTATTTTTTTGACAGATAACACATTAAGATATTAAGTTAAATTACTATGTTAAAGCACAAATCTTGATAAATAAATATAAGCTTGATAGTTTTGCAGTAAAGTGTACCACAAAATGCTCAGGTTGTGGGATAGTATTAATTATTAATTTTAATAGTTAATTATAGACTTAATACTAAATTATCATTATCTCTATCTCTCTCATGTTAATAAAGTTTTTAAATTATAAAACTTTGAATGAAAATGCACTAATGATAAATCCTAGCTTTGCTCGTATTTGACTAAGGTATTTTTGTTCCTTCCTCTGACGTAGTTCATTAGCGCAATTAAGAAATCAGTACTTATTCTTAATTTCAAATTAACAGCTTCTCACTAAATGCCTTTGAATGTATATAATCAAAGCTAAATATAGCATATGGAAATATATACAGTACTCACATCGAAAAATCTATTTTTTAAATGTTTGTCTGTCTGTTTGTTCCGGCTAATCTTTGAAAAGCTCGAGCGATTTTGACGGGACTTTCACTCGCAGATAGCTAATGATATAAGGAGTAACTTAGAGTACATTTATATTTTTAGAAAATTATAAAAACCGTTTAATTTATTTCAATTTATGCCCAGCGAAGCGGGACGGGTTTACTAGTGTTAATAATATAGGTAGGTATATCACAAAAACATTAATGTTTTTTGCTAGGAAAAAGCTCTTAGTGTTGAAACACGTTCACTTGTTTATTCCATGCTTTTTTATTGAACTTATAGTTTTAAGTATAATATACACTATCAATAAAAAAACCAGTGAGGCGTTTTAAATTAAGGTATTATCAGTTTTAAATGTTACACTGCAATTAAATAATAACTATGTACTATCTTTATATTTTGTTTTAGTTTTTATCGGTATATTTGTTATTTTCTATTGCAATAATAATAAAAAATATTTTTTATTCAGAGAATGGTTCATTTTAAGACTTTTGAACTAGACATTATGAACACCTGGGTTTGTCATAATATAAAAGTACCTACTATTCAATTTTACGTAAAACTATCTTCGCGGATTTTGAAGTTTGGTGAAATATTTTAAAATCATTTTTCATCACTGTGGTAGGCTGTCTCTCCCGCCACATTTGAAATGCCGGGAAGCAGAAATCAAAATAAATCCGCAACAAGATCCGAAAATATAGTTTCGTACGTTTGTCTAAATTGTCAAATTTTCAACTAAGAACTTTTTCCTACTTGAGTTCTTATATTTTCAAAATCAATTTTATATTGTCCATATTAGCTTCTTATGTGCAAAAATCTTTATCTCACAAAATTGTGTTCGTTTATAATTTTTTTATCACCAACAAGTATTTACTACCAGTATTATATTCTTAAAAAAGAGAAGAATTAGTAAAAACAGAAAACTAATAGAATCTGTATAGCAATTTTTAAGCAAGGCACGTTTTGACAGACAAATATAGTTCATTATATTAAACTCTAGGTAGATTATCCTATCCTACCTATCCTACTAATATTATAAACGCGATGTATGGATGTATGTTTGTTACTCTTTTATGCAAAAATTACTGAATGGAGTTTAATGAAAGTGAAACTTTACAATAATATAGCTTATACATCAGAATAACACATAGGCTATAATTTCTAAATATACAAGCGGAACCCGCGGCGTCGCTCGCGCCAAATCCCGCTAGGGACGAATCCGAGCGTAGCGATGCAGGTGAGTCGCTAGTCTCTAATACAATGCAGTGAATCTATATATAAATATTATTAGTACAGTCTGTGTCATTTCCTGATTAGTTCACAGCTAGATAGAGTTAACTGGATGAGTCTATTTTGAGATATGATTCACTGGAATTTATCCTTAATTGTACTGCTACTATTGAGCTGCACACTCGAGCTTCAATAAAGAGAACATTTGTTTTGAGATCAATTTATACATATATTTGTACTACCGAGTCACACTTGCTTCGGGCCTTTCGTTGGTTTATAGATCTTCAAGTGACATTTTATCGCTACTACAATATTAATTTCATCAAAATCAATCTAATGTTTTTTTTCTTTAAATACAAAGGGAATTTACATGTTATAATAATTATCAATAACGAAGTTTTCAATTTTTCAGAGCAATCGTTATTTCATCTGTGGCCATGATTGTTATTATTTTATCAACGTTTATTTTGAATAGGTTTATTTAAGGTAAAATATTCAATCTAGAAACAAATTAATTTTATTTGTAAATTGAATAGATAGCAGTCTATACAGAGAAATAATTACATAAGATAAATGAATTTTATTTTAAGATTTCCATTTTCCTTTAATATTATAATCTAATTTTATTTTAATTCGTCATTTGCCACATAAGATGTCTTACATAAAAAATTCCAAGCCACTTTAGTAGTTACATGTAACAGGAGGATTAAAATATATATTTTTTTAACTAGCGAACCGCCCTCGCTCCCCCTTGTATTGAAGGGATGTACGTGCCCAGCAGTGGGACGTAAAAAAGGGCTGAATACTTAGAATATAAGATATATCTTTTTATTAAGGGTAGTAATGGTTATTACTAATTATATATCCATTTATTTTTCAGATCCTAAGCCGTTCTTGGTCGTATTTCGCTCTACTTCGGACCATGTACGATTAAAATAACATCGCTGTTTTGATTTACACTTTCAATAGTGTTTTAATGAAAACTATTGCTTTTTAGAATTTAATCAAAATTTTGGTTTAATTCCGCTTTTGCTGTAACTAAAGTTAGTAACATGTTATTCACATAATATATAATTGGCGTAGAATATAATTTTCAGCAGAACATAAGCTACCTATTTTATGTGAAATTATGTAATAAAGGTAAAAAAACAATGTTTTTTTAACCAAATAGTGTTTGATACCTGCCCCTTACACATAAGCAAACAAAACACCTTGTCTAAAACGAGTATATAAGCATATTGTAAAAGTACAGTATCATATTAATGTTTCATTTAATCAAGTTTTAGTACTATAGCTTTTGAAGCATTTAGACTAGTCAAACTTCTGTATGAATAATACACTAAATAATTTCTACGTAACTACCAAAAATTGGTATAGCTCCTAAGAATTACTATATGTATCGGAATAAAATTAGTCTATGTCACTCTCCAGCGTACAAAGTACTTCTTTGAAAAAAAAGCTGAACTGTTGCTCTGTTCCCTTTGAATAAATATTTTTGTTTTTATATATATTATATATATCCCATTTATAATGTAGTGAACTTCAGGTAAGTTAAAGCTGGAGCTACCTACCAATGACAATAAATTACAGTTTTCGTGTTGGTCATAAACAAAAAGACACACATGTATCTAATTAAAGTGAACGTTACATGCTATTGGTGCATGCAATAGTAAACTATGTCTTTTACCGCAGCTTTTACGACGATCTTTAAATCAAGTAATATTTAAAATTTTGTCACAATTTGATGAAAGCTAACGCGGAAAATCTAGACTAGTTTATTATTAAGAAATTTAGATCTACTTAATGACGTGACCTGATGCAAAACAGTAGTAAGTATTCAATAAAAAAATTAGATTACCTCTTTATAAGTATGATATGTTTCTCAAATTTAGTCCACTTCATATATTTGTTACTTTCAATAAGTAAATTACTTTTTGATTACCAACATATAAAAGTTCTTAAGTACTAGTGTAATAAAAATTAATACAATATGTATTTCCTTTAATTTAAGCATTCTGTCACTTGTCTTACGGTGACCGAAAACATAAAAATGAAATCTGCATGTTTGTGAGAACTTAGCAAGTTTTCGACAGACATGTTAAATTATAAAAAATCTAGTGGCCGAAGCTACAATCGCAAGCAAGTATAAAATTATTCGTGTACAATTATAGATCCTGATTTCATATTATATGAACTGTATATAGCGTTAGTATTTTAAGACGTGGCTCGAAGTAGCTTAGATGAATGCAGCCGGTTGTGTTGCTAGAAAACTTGCTTGATTTGTATTTTTATTTGATTTTATTTAAAATATCATTGAGAAAGTTAATATGAAGTCAAAAGTTTTACCGTAGTGAATTCCATAAAATCCACACAAAATTTAAATTAATTTAGGGTTCCCGAATTTTCGCATGCTTTACAGCAATAATGGTTTCAAGGGACACTAAGATTTTACTTACTTTTACTATTGATGTATATAACTTTTTAAATACTATATAAAAACAATAAAAAAAATATAAACACCCATGACTGAAGTACAAACATTGTGCTTAACAAATGTATGCCCCCAGCGGGACTCCAACCCGCGACCGCTGACGCAGAAAGTAGGATCACTACAAACTGAGCCAAACGTGACGTCAAAACTATACAACGGAGTCTTCATTTGTTACCGAGTAAGAGAGAGTTATTTATTTTTATTATTGGAAAATATTTTACTTAAAATGTTAATAGTACCATGATAAAAGGGGAGGTTATTGTAATAAAATATAAGCAAACTGTGATCGTGCATCACGCAAAAATGTTACGACATGAAACTTTATAAAAGGAAAATAAAGGTTATCAAAATTATTTATACAAACTTATTATGAATAATTTGCTTTAAAAAAAGTTCAAAGTACCTGTACTTATACTTATAAGAAACACATATGTTCATTTTTTTAAATAACTGCGTGTATAGTATCTGTGGGTTTCTAAACACTTTTTTTTTATTATATAAAAATAATTTTGTACTGTAATGGAACATAATCAACTGGTTATTTTAGAACAAAATATACCATTATTTTTAATTACATCAATATTTTACTGTAAAATATTCCAAAACTTCAACACTGACATCATGGTGATGAAAAAAGTGATTATTACCTCTGTTTTTAATTTCATGACGTCAGAACTCAGAAGCTATGTCAACATATTTCTAAAGCATTTGTAGTGTTTCATGAAAAAACAATACGTATTTATTGTACTTCGTATTTCAATCGTCCCTTGGAATTAGTAAGTAAAGGTGGACCGACGATTTGAAAAAGGTGGCAGGTACGGGATGGATGCGGGCTGCCCAAGATCGGGATGGTTGGCGTTCCAAGGGGGAGGCTTTCGTCCAGCAGTGGACGGCAATAAGCTGAAAAAAAATATGTAAATGTTAATTATGTGTTTTGTGAGATCATTTCAGTTTAGATGCGCGTGAAAATATTAGTGTTTTAAACAATTATTTATTATCTGTTTTAAACATTAAAAATATACATTTGCAGCTATATTTAATTTCCTACAGCGATATATTATACAATGAATTAAAATAAATATGTACATATATAATTGAGCAACATCAGCACATATAAATATAATTTAAATATCTATTTTTAAATTCAAATTAACAGTTTTTCTCTAAATGCATATGAAAGTAATATACAGTAGTTAGGTACATCAAAAAATCAATTTTTAAAAGTTACTGTCTGTCTGTTTGTCCCGCTAATCTCTGAAACAGCTGGACATATTTTGACGGGACTTTCAGTCGCAGATAGTTTATTTTATAAGGAGTTACTTATGCTACTTTCATTTTATACACATATAAAATACTGTTTAATTTATTTTAACTTACGCCCAACGAAGCGGGCCGGGTTTGCTAGTTTTTAATATACATATATTATTATCATGCAACAAAATAAGTCGATATAAATTCAACAATGTATAAAACAATTAATTCGTTCAATGTTACATGTACGAAGTATTTATACGATGCATTAATTTAAATTTCAAATTTGTAGTTACATGATACGTATCTAATATTTCCTGTATGTTTGTTTGCATATTGTGTTAGATAACTTTATGTTCGAGATATTGTATTTTCGATGAAAATTTTGTATGAACTTTTACAAAGTTTTTGAATAGCTAAAATTCTTTAGCAGAAGTTACGGATTCTATACTAACACAGAAAGTAATTTTGCCTTCACGTCAAATCACAATGAAGTCTTTAATTAAAAAATTCTGTTATTTAATTTCAAGAGAGCGTGCGTGTGTGTGTGTGTGTGTGTGTGTGTGTGTGTGTGTGTGTGTGTGTGAGAGAGAGAGAGAGAGACCTTTCTTCTATTGATATAAACAAAGTATTGATTTACTACAAGTGTATCCTTCTATGCTTTCTACATAACACTTCCTATGTATAAATTTAGGTTCTACTTTTAAGTTCAGATCTGTGAAGCCATACACACTTTTATAATAGTAGTGTAATACTCTTATTTTAAGAAAAAACTGATAAGTATTTATTTTAATTTTAGTAAAACCCATTATAAATTACTTAAGTAATTACGGCAATTGTAAAATAAAGAGAATGACTTTGTTGGGAACATGTGACTTAAATGGAAGTAATTCATATTTGAATGATGCTTCATTCATTTTGTTTTAATATATTCTTAATTGCGAAGTCAGAATTTCTTACTTAAATGGGTAATAAAATTGTAGAAACATGTGTACGCTCCAAATGCTTGAATGTTTGTAAACGTTGTACTCGTAGCACAGGTATAGTGACGGATATGTAATATACTAGGGACTCTTGGTTTCGTCCCTTGATACGTTTTAACAATTAGTAGATATGTGGATCAAAAATGAGATAATGTCTCGGCTCTTTTCTACTATAAATATAATATAAATGTAGATATAAACATTTCTCTTACATCACTGTATCTATTGATGAAAACCGCAAAATCCGTTTTCCATCCGTATTTTCAAATATAAGCGTACAGACGGTGGAAAGCGACTTTGTTTTATACTGTGTAGATAAATATTGATTGTATCCACGTATGACGTATACTTACTTAGTTATCATCATCATCATCATCTCAGCCCTTTTTAACGTCCCACTGCTGGGCACGGGCCTCCCTCAGTACGAGGGGGATCAGGCCATAGTCCACCGCGCTGGCCAGTGCGTGTTGGCGGACTTCACATGCCTTTCGAAAACTTGTTAGGTTTTCTCAGACATGCAGGTTTCCTCACGTTGTTTTCTTTCACCGTAAGACAAGTGGTAATCATGATATAAATGATTCGCACATAGAAATATCAGAGGTACGAGACCCGGATTTGAACCCCATCACTCGGGTATCCAAGCGACGCGTTACCGCTGGGCTACCACTGGGTTACTTAGTTATACCATTATTATATTTTTACATTTGTAGACTATTCATGAGCTGATATCAATATTCTCTCGTAATCTGTAAAAAAGCTGCCACAGATTGCAGTTCTACTAAGAACAGTCGGTTTCTCTCGATGTGCAACATAAAATAACATAAGAATAAAAAATAGGAAGAAGACAACAAGAAGTAGAAGTTCTTTGGATAACAAAATCGAATAGCGTACATTCAATATAGCCATGTTTTGATGCATTATAGATATTTAGACTATGAAAAGATATTCATTGAATCGATCACATTTAAAAATAAAAAAACGTATTTTTTACTGTTAAAGATACCCTTCCTGAGGATACGGCTACTGCTTTTCGAAGAATGAAATTATCAATGTTACCAAATTATTTTTAACAAATGATTTTGTGATGTATGGCAAATACAAGTATTCGGTTTAAAATTTAAATCTAGTATTATTCGATTAATACGAATGTTCGCATTCGTTGCATCGACTAAATACTGAATTATGACAGATTTTATTTTTATTCGATTGGAATTAAACAAATGGTAAATTGCCTGTTTTTCACGGCCTATTTACTTCACTTCTAGTATAAAATAGATGCAAATTGTGATAGTTAAGTAAAATCAACATTATCCAGAGCGGTTCTGTTTCATTAAATCTCTCCGCACTCTTCCACGCCACGGCAAGGCAGGGTCGTCATGCGATGTGAGGGGATAACCGGCCTTCACCCTGGAGGAGGCTCGAGTTCGATTTCCGGTAACCAGCGGGGAGATTCAATGAAACACAACCTTTAAAATTAATCGTCATAACTAAATAATCTGTTCAGAAATATTTAATTTATTTGATATACTTAGTTTCTATTAAAGTAGTAGTTGTTTAGATATACTACTATAAACGAGAGGAATCGATCCGGAAATATCCATTTCCGTATCGAGTAATTTCGCAACGTCACTAATTAGTACTTGTCATAACGTTGCAACACTGAAATTGTCAAATCTGGAATCGAATTAAAATTCCGTATATAGTATTGAAATTATTTTTGACACAAGGTACATTAAATGAACGTTATGACTTATAAAAGGCGTTTTATCATTTCTATAATAAATTCCAAAGGAAAGGATTAGGATCCACACCTCTCCTTACAATGTACTATTTTAGTTCGACACATAAAACAAACAACCAAACGTTTAATTACATATTTACACACCATATGCCTGTAGAAGTTAAATCATTAAAATGAAATAAAATTTTGAAGACTGTTTTCTTTTGACTTTTATTACATCTTACATAAAAAGTTATTATTTATAATCTATTGTATAGTTTATCATGATATAGGAAGAGGATAATCTGAATGAAGATTGAATTAGTATAAATATACTTTAATCACTACATAGTATAAAACAAAGTCGCCTTTTCTGTCCCTATATCCCTATATCCCTATGTGCGCTTAAATCTTTAAAACTACGCAACGGATTTTGATGCGGTTTTTTTAATAGATAGAGTGATTCAAGAGGAAGGTTTATATGCATAACTAGCAGATCCCGCGGCTTTACCTGTGCTAAATCTAGGGAAGAGCACGAGCGAAGCGAGGGCGAGTCGCTAGTTTTTAATAAAATTCACGTTCACGCGGATTATTTTTTGGTTACCAGAGTTTCGAATGCTTTACAGCAAGTACCTAGTTGGTCACAGCAGAGGCTAAGGTTTTAGTCGTCTGAAATGTCATTGTATAGGTACTTCTAACAGACATTGCCTACCCACAATTTTAATTTTAAGAAATTAATGTAAATTTCTCTTCCTTGACCAAATTTATCAGAAATATGGAACCAAAAATCTAAATATATCCGTGAAAAAAACCGAAAATATAGTTCTATATATGAGGTGAAATATGGAAGTAGAGTTGTAGAGTTATCAGTTAATACTTAATATTTACAGTTAGTTTTATTTTTGTTTCTTTAATACAAGGATTGTCACGTTTTCTGCAAATATAAGTAAGATTAAATTACTAGATAATACTACATTTCAAATTCAATGTTACCTTGTATTATTCTAAAATATCTTAAAATTAGTTTTCCTTATGTAACAATAATTTCAATACACTTAGATCTTGAATGACTGACATATACCTATTTAATATATACATATAAAATTAATAAAATTATTTTTATTCAATCCATCATAAGATGCCTAAGGCGTTTAAAAATCTTAATTACATCGAATAAAGCCCAGCTTTCTAACGAAATTGAACTTATAATCAGTTTTAGAGACTAGATCTTGTATTTAGGTCACTATCTTCTAGACGTGAGTCTACTACAATGCCGATAAAGAAAACGGTCGGCCCAATGTGATTTCAAGGGTCCGTATACAACTTATATTCACTGATAGAAAATCTTAATAACTATATAATAAGACTCAATTTTGCATAACTAAATTACATTGTAAAATGTTCAATCGAAGTTCCGAAATCATTCGATTGAAATTACACCTTATTGTAATGCTATAAAGAACAGTTTTGAATTTTATGTACTTTTGTACTGTTAGTCTCAAATGCAACGCTCTAAAGGCTACTTTCGAATAACCAAAACAGTGTGGATAAAAGTACAAAAGTATATATTCCATCATTGTAGATACTATTACTTTGTGATAAAGTATATTATTGTATATTACTTTGCTTTTTATAAGTTTTGCACGCGATATGACAGCGGGTACTCGTGTGCGACGGAATGCAACGAATTGCGTGCTACACATGGGATGATTAATGAGAAATCTATATATACATAGAAAATATATTACACTGTAAGTACGACGGGGCTTGAACTCAAGCTGGATAGCATTTTTTACCAGAAATGTTTAAAAATGACCCTATTCAAAAAACATCATCAAATATGGATGGATGTTTTAGGTATAATACTGAAATTTAAAGTTTAGAAAATTACCTATATGAGCAATTTTGCGACATCAAAGTATGAGTGACACTATTTTTTGACTAAAATCCTAATTTTTAAATTATTAATATATAATAATACTAGTAGTAATGCTATTTATTAAATAGAAAAGCCATTTTCTTTATTTAGATATTATACATATAATTATCTCAATTATCGTAATTAAAAATATTTGCATGCATAAATAATTTAAATAACGTTTACGTACATAATTTTCCATTGAAAACTCAAAATCGCCTTTGTAAAGAAAAATAAAATAAATATAATATACATATTTTGAGATAAATCTAATAAATATTACCTCATGTACAACCTTGTAGTGCGTCGTTCGCTTGACATAAGGCAGTTGGTTACCTTTTTCACTTTTTTCTTACGAAATCTGTATCGCACGGTAGGTAAGATTTTTTATCAACAAAAATGTTCATGGGTTGTGAAAAAATAGTGAAAGTGCTCGTAGAAGGATATAAGCTATATTCAGATTGTATTCCATAACTTTCCTTGTTAAATTTATATAAAAGCGCATTTCACTCATATCGAATCAATATCGAAAAACGCTGAATGTATAAAGATGAAATTTCGCAGAGAAGTAGCTTAAATTTAGTAGACATCGGTTAAGAAAAGATTTTGCGACAGAGCCGGATTAAAAAGGTCTAAGGGCTCTCACATGTTTATATAAAAGTCCTTCATTTTTTACGCTATAGGTAAACTTTAAATTTAGCAGGGAGCACCTAGGACGAACCCGAGTGAAGTCGAATCTGTAAGTTGGTCTATGGTTGGCTAAAACATATCACATTACATTATAATAACAACGTTTAATGAAATTTTAAAATTTCTTTCTTTATCTCTCTCTCTCTATCTATCTCTTCTTACTCCACTAAACTCTTTTAGTTGATGAATAAAAAACAAATGATTGATTAATTTTTCTATACTAATATTATAAAGAGGAAAGGTTTTTATATAAGTATGTTTGTAAGGAATTGACTCAAAAAGTACTGGACCGATTTAAAAAATTCTTTCACCATTAGAATGCTACATTATCATTGATTAATAAAGGCTGTTTTAATTGCAAGAAAAAAATAAGGATCCCTACTAAAACTACAATAACAGGAGAGGAGGAGGAGTGCACGCCGCACATAATATATGAAATAGGTAGCCGCGCGGCTCAGGAGTATAATAAAGCTGGCCTAATTGTGGAGAATTTTCAACCCAGCGAGTGATCGAATGAAGTTTAGTAGCGATTAAAAAAATGAACGCGGGCGAAGCCGCGCGTATTGCTAGTCGCAAATAAAGCTTAAAATCAGAATCCAACAATAAATATTAGGTAAATATATTTTTATAAGATCAGTTTATAATTTGAATGAGATAAGTATTATCATTGAAGTACCTACTTACTTACTTAAATAAGAACTCTTCTCTCACATTTCTTTCTAAGAATATCAATAAAAGGCAGTTAAAAGACATTATAAGTTATAACGTAACCCAAAACTGTCGTCCATTTCTTAAAACACGTTATTTTTTGGAAAATTAACCAAATACGCTATTTTGATTTTTATGGCAATAATTATACAGTCTATATTAAATAAAATCAAATATAAGCACAAATTCCGATTTGCGGTTACACAAGCTGTATTTTTTAAGTGGTAAAGTCCAAATTCCCTTAAATTATTTTTATTTTACCTCTATTTTTTTACTAACTCATTTCAAATGATTTTAAACTTTATTAAGTTAACTAAAGAGTTTGATTTCCAAATGTTTCTTGTTATGGTAAATTTGGGTTAGATGGCCCACAAATATATGACAAAGGGTCTAAAGAACAGGTTTTAAATTTATGGCGTGTCAATTTTTTGTGTGCGTGATATGTCAACGTGTGCGTGTGTGTGCACTTGCCAAACGCTGCAGGGGCTGGTAAGGGGTGAGTAATAGGGGTGGCAGTGCTAATTAAAAATATATTTTTATTTTTTTTATATATTTTTGCACTAGTATTTACTAAGTATAATTGGGAATTTTTTTTATTTCCCGTTTCTCACATCCGATATTTGTATCTGATATCGTCAAATCTTCCAAGATTCTATCCAGCTGATTTAAAAAGGCACGAGAAACTTACCTTAAATACCTTATCTAACTTTAGTTTTGATTACGCTTATGATTCACCAAAATACATGATTCCCTAGAAAATTTTACAATAATAAATAGAGCATGTTAAAAAGCTACATTAAACAAAGCTCCAAATCAGTTTAAATGATTTTGATGAAACACAGCTTAAATAGCTGATTAATAAAAAAGTCTATTACAATTTGGGCACTCGCCCTTCAACGCAAGAGATCTGGCTATATCCACAGCGTCGCGTTGGCCAGATTCGGGTAGGTGGACTTCTCACTGTCTGTCTGCCGGTTTGTCTGTTTGTCTTTAACCGCATCACGAGAAAACCAGTGGTCAGTTTTATACTTAGATTTTATTGAAATTTAGTATGATGATAGCTGGCTATCCTGCTCTACATTAGGATACGTTTTACTGCAGGAAAATATATTATTTCTGAGAAATATAACATACTAGCCTTTCCCGCGGCTTTGCTCGCGTACTAACTTTTTTTGGAATCTTTTAAATAGGAATAATTCCGTCATCCATATTTTTTGCATAACTTTAAGCATTTACGCAGCGTATATGCGACGGAAACTCCCGTTTTTGCCATATTTTTCATCAATTCTCCGCTTCTGTTCGTTGTAGCAATAATAGCCTATAGCCTTTCTCGATAAACGGACTATCCAATAAAAAAGATTTTTTTCAAACTGAACCAGTAGCTCCTGAGATTAGCGCGTTTAACCAAACAAACAAACTAACAAACTTTTCAGCTTTATTATATTAGTATAGATATAAAACGTACTCGTATCTAGGGCCGAACTCTATTGGAGCGACAAGGATGAGTCACTAATTTAAAATATAATAATACTATAACAAAGAGCGTGGAAAAATAACGGAAGCTTAAAAAAATATAAAATATTACAACAGTTTATATTGCATAACATAATTTTATCTTTAACGTTTAATAATAAAATCTGTGAAAGCGTTGCCATTAAATGTTTACAACCATTAAGTTAGTAGTAGTTAATTATTATTAAGATATTTATATTTATTTTATTATATAAAATAATTTATAAGTGTGACAAGTACAAAAATGTATAGCCTGTACTTTCTTGTAAAGAGATATATCTTTATTAACTTTGTTGAATTTTCAATATTATTTGCATCATGACTATATTGCGACTATGACAATATTGTATCATTGAATACGTACCTTCGTATTTTCCTGGTAAAGATTCCAATATTTAATACTATCACTAACATATTTTTATAATGTGTTATTATACTTTTATTGTGTGTTATTCTACTATTAATATATCTTATAACTACATATTATTATGTTTGTTTGTTGCTGATCTCCGAAACTGGATTGATTTTTATGCGACTTTCACTGGTTGATGTTAAAAGGAGAAACTCAGGCTAATTTTATTTAAAAAACCGGTGCTTCTCAAAAAACTAAAAACGTACCTAGAGAGGCACTCGAGTAAAGCGAAGGGGTTTTATCTAGGAACTAACCTTGTTTTGCTCTAGTGCGTTCCTATGTGGTTTTTATATTTATGACATCATAGTATATTATATAACATGCAATGAGCAAGAAGCGTCATCTTTTAGGCAAATTTTATTACTTATCCATATACGTAATAAAAACTGTTATAATCCTCTAATTTTCTCACCAAAATCATATCCATTCATATACGTAGTGTACTATTTAGAGCTCTGATTATGTCATCTCGGCTATGTGAAACAATAAATTACTGCTTTTTCCATCCATTACATCCGGAATTATTAGACTGTGACACATTGATCTTACAAAGCGTCTGTTTTATTTACTTAAAAAATCAAATTAATGAAACTCTATATATGATTGGACGCTTCATTAAAATAACTTTTGAATTAATTACTTTGGCAAATTTCCAAAAATCGATATTAAAAAAAATAGAAAGAAATTAATAGCGTCAACCCTACACGAAAATTCCCATAGTCAATACGCAGTCTGTCGCAGCGGGGACCTACACATAGTTTCAGACGAATTTAGTATATGTATAATGTAGGTATGTCTGTCAGACGTTATTATACGTAGATTTTTATATCCATACTTTAATAGCATTGAATCCTTTGTTTGTCTAGATTACCTAGATGCTACAGATCATGAAGTCCTGAGTTCAATTCTCGGGTCATGGGTATGAAGGTTTTTAAGAATAATTGGTTAATCAGGAAATTTTATTACATATTAGCCAACAGTTAGTAATTTTGAGGGCATAAATGCCTTTAGCTTATTCTGTACAGACTACAGTGAGTTAAAGCCAAAGGGACTATTAGATTGAGGGATTAATGGGTTCACTAATGTTTGTGCACACATTTGAGCACCATATCTTATGGGAAGCTAACCTCTACGGCCACTCTCATAGAGTATTAAATAATTAATTACTTTTCAATAAAAAGTTCATAAAAGGTTCAAAAAGATTTTTTTAAATCAAAGGTCTTTAACTCCTTAAATTCTTAAGATTGGATGTTTTTCTTGGAAATTATAATCATTAAGATATAAAATGTGTTATCTATCCTTTTTACAGTCGGTTAAGAGTTTAAAATAGTATAAATATTACGAAAAATACTAAATGTAATATTAGGACAAACAAATGTGCTTGGTAGAATATTAAAAAAAATATCAAAAAAATTGCTCTTTGTTAGATAGATTTTTATAAGCATTTACATAATGTATTATGGAAACATATCTTTAATATTCAAGAAAATGACACGTTAAATGTAAATACTATTAAGTGAAATAGACTGTCGCTTCTTTTTCAATCACTATAATTATAATTTTCGTAACAAACTGGTATTGGGGTTCACTGTTGATTATATAGAAAACAATCGTACCTTCAAAGACCGAAGATAATAAATAAATAAATGAATTAATACATCAGGACATCAACATACAGCACCATGTAATAATTAAGGCTTGAGTTATGAATACCAGATAGTTGATACAGTACACATATATTACTTAAATAAATACACATTTTAAATATAAACACCCATGACTGGAGTAAAAACATTTGTGCTCATCGCATAATTGAATGCTCCCAGGGTGATTCGAACCCGTGACCGCTGGCACAGCATGTAGGGTCACTACGAACTAACACAAACGTGTCGTCAAATACCTCCCTAGTCCCTACTTTAATATAAAACTTATTTGCTTATATCGTCTCTAGATTTTTTGCAAAGTCTAAAACTTCTGTTTTAACTTCTTTACGGAGAAAAGCTTGAAAGGTGGAACGGATTTGACTGAAAAGCACAAAGGGTGAAGTGACACGAAGGCTACAGAATAATTCAAAGTAATTACCAAAATTTTCGAACTATATATAAAAAAATTATATTATACATATTATAAAGAATTCTACTTACACTACATATTTTAAATTAATTATTATTTTTCTATACCAATATCAACAATTAGTAATTAAGTAGCGTTTACAGCAAAAAATCATATGCTCTGTAAAACATAATTATATTACATTTGCACGATAATTACATATTAAGGTAATACTTTTGTATACATATCTTCTTAGTATTAATTATTTAAGATGATATTTAACTATAAAAGATGTTATAAATGTCTGAATAGCATATTTCATACGTAAATATTTCACAAAATGGACACCACGTCGAACTTTGACAAATCGTTACAAAAAATTCAGTTCGTATTCAGTTTGAGCGGTCTAACATTTCAAAGTAAAAAACTAAGTAAGAAGGAAATATTAAAAATCCGATGTATGTATGTAATAGACTTTCTGTTCCTCAACAGTGGTATGCTTGGTGCTGTATACTGGTTTGTAGATGGTATACTTACAGGCAAAAAGTTCGAAGAGCTAACCTTCGTAGCACCTTGCATTACCTTCTCCTTACTATGTGATCTGAAACCGACATATTTGATACGCCACGAAGATCTCGTTTGCGATTTGATTGAGGACCTGCGAGAACTCGAGAACAAAAGTAGCCAAAAGACCAAAGAAAAAGCTGAAATAAGAGAGAGTGAAACAAATTTCTTGCATAAAATTTTAAAGATCTCAAATGTTATCAATTTAATGCTACTTCTGACATTTTCAGTCAGTCCCTTTCTTTCAATGGCGTTAAAGTATATTCAAACTAAGGAAACAGAGTTAATTTTACCACTTCTCGTTAAATATCCCTTTAATGCTTTCAATATAATATACTGGCCGTTCGCTTACGTGCATCAGTTTTGGGGAGGTAAGTACTATTATTAGAAATAAGATAAATTTAAGTTATTAAGTTGTGTTAAACGAAAAACACTGTACCGATTTCGATAAAAATGTTACTTTACATTCTTGGTATTAAAGAATTGGTATATAGGGGTAATCGAGTAGCAAAATAATAGTGGTATGGTCGCAAAATAAATCAAAAATGTCCTCAAAAATAACCATATAAATCGAATTAAGAACTTTTATTAAATTTATTAATTCAAATTTTTTAATTTTATTATTTGGTTCGACTTAACGTCGCCGACATTAAAATAAAATTACTTTGCAACTATTTAACTATAACTGGTATATAGTGTTCTTATTAGGATTTCAATACAACATCTAAAAACCATATTATAGAGATGGGGATTCGTATACATAAATTAAAATAAAGAATATTATGCTTTTTCAGCTTTAGCATTTCTCGCAGCTCTGCCCGCAATCTAACCAGAGACCGGAAACCAAATTCTTACATTTAACATATTATTATACCATGTGATATTATATAGCATATAGCATACATATAGCCTTCCTCAATAAGTAGACTATCCAACACTAAAAGATTTTTTTCAATTTGAACCAATAGTTTCTAAAATAAATCGTATTTGGACGATCTCTGTTGAACGATGAAACAATGGATAGAAGTGTTCTCGAGCTAGGTTTTAGTATATAACTAGCGGAACCCGCAGCCTTGCTACGAAGTACCCTAACGAAGCGAGAGAGAGTCTACTTAGTTATAATATAACACTTTAAAAAAAAATTATGGTTTAAAAAAATGTATGCATATAAAAGTAGTAATAAATTAAAGGTTAATAGAAGAATTTTTCTCAAGCTCGCCTATAATATGACAACTCAGCAATGGGACTTTTAAGACCTTAAAGTAGACCTTAAGTTTTTCAATCCTTTAAAATAAAGAAAATTACAAGCAAATATTTTTCTCATTCAAGTACAATATTATAACATATTTATTTACTAAAAACTAGTTCCTATAGCATTTTGCAAAGTAAATTAAAGCGGCAGTAGTTGTTAATATATCTTAATACTCATAATTTCCCATAACATCCCAAATTGAATACGTGTAAAAATGATGATCAATATAAACACTTTCCCCGAACGCTAATGAAAGCACCACGACGTCTAAGTTACACGGCACTTAAAGTTTACAAGCTTTATATTTCTCGAGTCCGAGATCCCGCGGCTTCGCTCGCGTTCTAAATGCTGAAAATCAAAAGAAATACTTTTCTCCCGTTTTTGCAATATTTTTCACTGATTCTGCGCTCCTATTGATCATAGCAAGATGTAATATAGCCTATAGCCTTTCTGGATAAACGGACTATCCTACACAAAAAGATTCTTTTAAATCGGACTAGTAGTTCCTGAGGTTAGCGCGTTCAACCAAACAAACAAACCAACAAACAAACTCTTCAGCTTTATAATATTATTATAGATGTACATAAATTATATTGCTATGTGAAAATCACCGACTCGAAAAGCCAGTCGGGTTACTAAATCAAACGGAACCTTCTTCGCCTTAATGTAACACTGCAGAAAATTCTATAGCCAAATAACATTACAAATTAAAAGTATGATCAAGCCAATAGTTGATGAATTATTTTTAAATTATATACCATTCAATTCTCCTGAACTCTAGAGTGGAACTCGTCTAGTGGAATTATACATTTTAGTTCATAAGAAAATAAACAAATGCAAAAAGAACGATTATACTTATTATTATTGGCCCCAATGCGCCAAAAGGAGGGTTATGTTTATCGTGAGTTTATATGTACGTATTATTGTTTAGCACGCTCTACGGTCTGAACGGCTCGATGGATTATAACTTGAGAGGTGTCACTAAATTCATATTCAGTGTGAGAGTGGTGACACTGGGTAATTGAAAATAAAAAAAAACATAATGACGCCAAATTCAAGTGTTTGGGACGCTCTGTAGCCTGAACGGCTCAATGGATTTTAGCTTTCAAGGTGTCGTTAGATTCGTATTAATTGTGAAAGTGACACCGGGTATAAATTTTGAATCAGAAAACAACACATTTTTAGGGTTTTTCATTTTCAAATTACACAGATACTAAGTCGGGTTTTTTAGTTTTTAATTACACTGACTTGTTATTTTAATAAAATAATTACTTTTAGTGGTCGTCGTTATTATACATATTATTGGACCCGACTACCTTTTATACGTTTGTTGCACATACCTCCGCATTCAGTTTCGGTTGCTACAGATCGATATAAGAAATGTTATTGTATCCAACAACATGCTATCAGAGTCTGATGAAGCGCTATTTGAAGAAAAATTCATAGAGTTAGTAAAATGGCACCAAGAGTTGATACGGTAAATTTTTAGCTATAAGTAGTTAAATTGTAAAATATATCTTTATAATTTTGTTCAGTCAATAGACGACATGTTTGATTCAGTTTGTAGTGACCCTACTTGATGTCCTAGAGATCGCGGGTTCGAGTCCCGCAGGAGGCATTCATTTGTGGAGCTCATGTACCTACGTGTACGTACGTGGACTTCAGTCATGGATTTTTACGTATTGTGTATATATTTAAAGTTATATACTTGAATATTATGTAATGTATCCCATAACACAAGCATTTTGCTTACCAGAAGGTGCTGTGTTAAATATTCGAAAATATTCCATAATTAATTTTACATTTATTGAAAAGCCTTAACTTGCATTTAAATAACACTATGTGTTTTTTTTTATTTTTCAGCTTGACAGAGTTATTGGAATTAATATATACGAAGTCAACTTTATTCAATTTCGTTTCCAGCTCTCTGTTGATTTGTTTAACTGGTTTTAACGTTATAGTAACGTATTTTTTATTATTTTTCATTTAACAAAAACAAGTTTATTATAAATTATTAATCTACGTCGTCTGGTGTTTATTATATTAGATGGGGTTCGAGTCCCGGGTTGGTCCAAATATTACTGCTGGTTGTTGTGGTTTACTGGTTACTAATTGGCTCTTTCTATAAAGATTTCTCAGTAATTTCCGCTTTGCTAAGCGAAATTCGAACTATGACTGAAATGATAGAAGTATTATCATTTATCACAATTTTATTATTCTAGAACAAATTATTTATTAAATTATTTTTTTTTTATAAATATGTGAGTACTTTGTAATTTTTTTGGTAGGCTCAGTCCGTTTAATTAGTATTGATCACCACACAACAGGTTTTGATACGCAAAAGACTGATATACTAAATATGTTATAGGCCGTACAAAATTTGGCCTTTGCCGTGTCGTTCTTCGTATTTCTATCAACAAATCTATTACAAATATACCTACTTTGCTATTTCGGAGATCTCGTGATGAAGTCTGTAAGTATTATTTTAATCTCTTTATATTTCAGGCGACGACATTTTTTGTTGAAAGACGTGATACATTAATAAACAAATATTATTGTAAGAAATTGCAAAGTTTTAACATAACTTGAGGAGGAGATTGTTTAAAAAAAAATTTTTTTCGGTTTCACGAAAATAAATTCGCGAAAAAATCCTACAAATATTTTTATTTTTAATGACAAATATTCGCGTAAATGTATGTGTGTGAATATTTTTTAGAGTATGGAAATAGGCGACGCTGTTTATGACAGCAAATGGTATTACATCAACGCTAAAGCCGGAAAGAACTTAAAGATTGTGCAAACAAGGTAAATGGCGGATGCACGATTTAGACATATCTATAAAAACGTATGATTGATACTAATAATAAAAATATTATTAAATTAGTTGTAATAAAATCTTTAATTAATTGTTAATGTAGTTAGACTTTGATAAGGTCATTAGAGAATACTTATTATAAATATAAATAATTTTTTTCTTCGTATATTTTTTAAAATAATCAACAAAGATAATATGTGAGAATAAATGGGTAAATTATATTATATATTTGAAGTAATAAAATTACACACAGTCGTAACCAAATAACATTTAATATTATTTACATACAATACTATTATTGAATAATAATTAAGTTCAATATCTATAAATATAACAAAATTCGAATTTAGTCGATTCTTAGGTATTTTTTAGAAAATTTATTAAAATAGTCGTTGTTCTTGGTCCAGTGGCTGTATCTATAGTTTTTAGGATTTTTGTCTGTCTGTCTGTCTGTGACCGCATCACGAGATTTTGATGAAATTGGGTATGATGATGGGTGGTTATATAAACTACATAATAGAATACTTTTTACTCCGGAAAAATACTTCATCTCTAAGAAACCTATACTGACTAAACTGACTCTTGAAGAGTACCTAGGGAGGAGTACTCAGGCGGAGCTTGACTACCTATGTCTTTAGTGTTATAAAATGTTCACTATCAGAAGTTTCATTTTAAAACTGTATATATAAAAGCAAACTTTACAATACATATTTAACGAGTAAAAATTATTTAAACAATTTTCTACAAACTGTGGAACAAACCTTTTTAATATTTAATTATTTTCAGAGCACACAAGCCCTGCAAACTGACCGCCTTCGGGTTCTCTGACGTCAATCTGAGGGCCTTTATGAGTGTACGTATTGTATATACATACTTGTAACAATTTTATTTTTTGTTAAACTTAAATGACTTATTAATTATATTTAGATTGATAATTATGTAACGGTTTACTAGCCTAAATATGTCTAACAATATTATTGAAAATTATTAGTGTTGATATTTATTTATTTTTTTCAGATTTTAAGCAGTGCCTGGTCATATTTTGCTCTACTTAAAACTATATACACTCCATCAAAAAATTAGAATATCACATTATATGTACATACAATACATACATTTTTATAATTAATTGTAAGCCTGAAAATACAAATAAATATTAGAAAACTTTCAAGTCTGAGTAAACATTTATATTTCATTTATTATCCAATTTCTATTTATTATTATCTAATTTCTTTTTTAAGTGGTAGTGCCATGCTTATTACCTTCCGGTAGCAGCCGAATGGGCCGGCACGCCCCGTATAGTTCATTAGTACCACTCTCTTACAGAGGACCGGCGTGAAGTGGCAGCTATGCTGTCGCGTTTCGTCCGGTGAGTGAGAGTCCGGGAGGCCCACTCTCCTTCCCTCTCCCCCTCCCTCTTCCCTTAATCCTCCGCCTTCGTTCCCCCCTCCCTCCCACTTCCCTCCCTCCTCCATCCCTCCCTTTCCTGAAAGGCCGGCAACGCATCTGCAAGCCTGGCTTGCTGATGTCCATGGGCGGAGGTGATCACTTCCCATCAGGTGAGCCTCCTGCCCGTTTGCCCCCTTTTTACCATAAAAAAAAAAAAGAAATACTAATATTATTAACAATTCAGCATAATATTTCCTGTAATAAGTCCTACTTTTGCTTATTAATTCCCCATTTTGTAATAATAATAAAAAATAAACCTCTAAGCTGACATTCAAATAGAAATACAGCCAGATAAAAAATTAAAAAGGCAACGTGCGATCTGTGGAAAGCATTTTAATCTGTGCTTTTAAAAAGTTAGTGGATTACGGAGTCTCTTTGAGCGGGAATTCTGCATCGTGCGGGAATAAATCACTCAGTGGCCATCTTTTTTCGGTTGTTTGGTAACTCTGTTACTTTTTCTTTTACATGCAACAAGTTGCATTGTTGATTCATGGATCCATATATCTTTGGATATTCAGGTTTTCAAAAGGTCAGGTTGCAATGGTTAACTATTTTTATCTAGAGCTTTTTTTAGGTAACTTTAAAGCTTTTTAGTATTTTAGATACGAAAAATGTGAATGGCGAGTAGTGCTTTTATATCTTTTTTCATTTATGGTTTTAAGGCATTTCCTAAATAGAACATAGCTAATTTAATATAATGTATAAAAACAATTTTATACTAAGGAGTTTTGTAACTAATCATACAACACAAACTAACTTTATTATATATTGATTCAAAAAGAAAAAAAGTATATTTATAATATTGTGCATACATTTTATAACAATAAAAATTAATTTATAACAATGACATGACAAATCCCTTAATTTATATTTACTTATTACTATGTCCATTTTAAAAAATATCCTAAGCTCATTCCTTTCGTTGCAGTTTACGAACAGAATAAAAGTCGTATCTGAATAAAAAATACAATACAAAAGTTGTCACAGATTGACACGAGCTCTATAATTAAAAAAGAAAAGTCACATGCATATTTTTATCAGTGTTGGTGTCCCGCCGCAATAAGTCGCGAGCAACAAGTGGGGCAGGGGTGTGAGGGAGGCTCAACAGCAGACTTGATATATTGCTTTCGCAGGGAAAAGAGGGTGCGTGGTCTCGAATCAGAAATATATTACCTTAACGTGCTATATGTTAGTAAAAAAATATTACTATTATTACTAAATAATTTATCTCGTTAACTACTCTTTTACGATCTATTCAAAATATTTTTTTTCCTTATCAGAGGTTTTTTTAATAAATAATAAGTTATTATTTTGTAAGTGAATTCGTTTTCTCGCAACAATGTAATTTTTGTGTCAAGTTTACAGTTAATCGCCGTGTTTGATATAGCGTTAAGGTACATTGATTTGTTATTCTGTTAACTGTTTACCTTGAATATCTATCGGTTGCGCAAACCATTAGGTAAGTACAAGTAAAATGAAGTAAAAATAAACTGAAAACTTAAGCTGGTACCTAAAAAAGCGAGGCCATTTTTTATTATATTAGTACACATAGTACAGTAAATAACTTTGTTTTTCAATTGAAATTAAATTCGTAAACTCTATCTAGTACGTACTTATTATTAGTACTTACTACCTATACTTAAGGAAAAATTCATTACTAAAATAGAGTAGGTTTAAAATAATAAATAAGTTTTACTAAAACATTTTCTTTTAAATTTTCGAAGTCCGCAGTTCAACCTCCCATCAAGATACATGACAAACGCGACAAAACAAAACTTCACTTCACGTTCCCGGTATTTTACGGAAAGCGCGCGAAACGTTATTCGTCTACGATGAACAATAGCCGTGATTTTATTCATTCTGCCAATGCACGTGTGAGATGGCTGTTACACCTTTTAAAAAGATTTTTTAATAAATTGGTTTAAATAACTTTATCCAAATCTTCTTTTCATATCTCTTGTTCTGTTCTTCTGTTTGTAATTCGGAATTTACTTTTCCTAGATTACGTATACTAAGCCCAATTGATTTGATTGTTCACTACAAATATTTCTAAAAGTAATGGAATAAATAATATTATGATAGTATTTATAAATATTTCGGAACTACATTAAAGATACTATACTAAGTACTACTACTATATTATAGATGTAAATATGTACCTAAAATAGATTAACATTTTGTCAGTATTTACATTAATTGTACGATAGTCCTTAAAGCGCATAGCTCGAAATTACAAACTATACATATTTAATTCGGTATTAAAAGGATAAGAAATAAGTCAGCTATTAATAAAAACCTCTTTATACATCGGTTGGCACTTTTGACTTCTAAATTATTAAGCCCAGAGGCACTGCAATTAAATGTTTACAATATTCTTCCAAAACTTTAAGCCCAGGTAGAAACTTACATAGTTTAAATAAAAAAAAGGTCGATATTTCTAAGAACGGTATCCCAAACCATATAAAGAAAAAAAATGATTTGAAACGAAATTGAGTCTTGTTGTAGTTTGCATATTACAAAATTATAGTAGAGAATTATGAGTGATATGATTTCATGTTAACGCGTAGCTGTTTCGGTCGACAGTTTGAAGAAAGGAAAGGAAACTAACTTAACTTTTTTAATAATCAATCATATAAGTATTTTATTTGTATTGTCTTTACTTTTATATCAAAAACATTTTACCTTAGGAATAAGCTTGTTACTGCCACCCCTTCATCTACGGCTATTATGTGCATGAGCTGATGAGGTTTAATGAATAAACCTGGAAACTGCTAAATGAATTATAGAAAATTAAAACCCGATTTATAAACATTACTTATAAAATATGATATTATAATTTACAAAGCAAACGTTGTTTCTCACTTAGTAGCCGAAATCAGTTTTATATTATGTGCCTAAGTTCAGGTACCTACATCTCTAAGTACTTACGATTTTTTTGTGCTGAATTGTATTTCTAAAATTAACCTACTTCCTTCTAATAACATCAGCTATCTGCCAGTGAAATTCCTGTGAACATTGGTGTTACCGTTTCGGAAATAATCCGGAACAAATAGGCAGACAAAATTTTAAAATTGTTTTTTTTTATAAGTACTGTATATGGTGTATATATACAAATAGGAACATTTTAAAAATGCTCACAGACTTTGACTGTCTTATTTCATTTGGAAGCTTGTTCCAGGGCCTTACCGTCTTAATAGTGAAAGATTCACTATAGGATTTTGAATGGGTTAGTGAGATTTCTAGCAGTCTTTCACTACGAGACCGAAGCTGTAGAGCGAGCTGGGAACTTGCCCCTAGGAACTTAAAGTGTTCTTTGAGGTAGGTGGGAGTGTCATGATGGTAAAGGACTGTGTATAATAGAGAAAGTGCATGCAAATTACGTCTATTGTGTACTTTTAGCCATCTGAGCTGTGTCCGATACTGCGTAATGTGGTCATACTTCCTAAGTCCAAAAATATATCTAATAATAAGGTTCTGGAGACGCTCAAGCTTATTGGGTAATTATTGAGATAGATCAAGGTAGCACGAGTCAGCATAGTCGAGTATCGGCTAAGGAAATTTTGGTTTTAACCGGCACTAGGTTCTTCCACCTTCTCAAGGTACCAATGGCAAGAAATATCCTACGGCTAAGTTGAGCAATTTGAGGTGTCCATGAGAAAGTGCTGTCCATTATGATCCCTAGATTTTTGACACTACTAATATATTCTAAACGGGCATTATTAAATAAAATGGGAGGGAGGAAAGGAATATGTATTTTAGAAAGTTGTTTAGAATTTTGTGAAATTTAGTTACATTTAGTTGCTAATATTGGAGTCACACATTGCAGAAAAATAATTGCACCATTAGGAGCACCTCAAGGCAACATACCAACTGACAAAACAACAATAGCACATAATATAGCAATTAATCACGGCGTCACGCACAGCAAACTTCAGTCGCGTAGAAAAGGACACATTATGCCATAATAATAAAGAGCGACCGAAACAACAATAGGACTGGCCGGAATATTGCAGAAAATCGATCGTTCATCGAACGTCCGGCAATATCTGCCACACACGGTCAAATCACAAATGTCAAACATGATTTGCTTTAAGGCCGGGAGTCGGGACAGTAAGTGCAATATTGCATAATCTTGCTGGTACTGCTTGTTATGTTGCCTGTATTGCAGCCACATATTGCCCGCTTAGAAGAACCTTTATATCTGTATAATATAATACCTGTCTGATTAAAGTAATAAGGTTTTAACTAAATTTCATATAATATTTAGCAAATTATTTTACAATGCTTAGAATTATTTATAAAAATTATATTATAAACTTAATCGATTAAAAAAAACTTGTTTTGAATCACTAATTTCAAGAATGACCTTATAATATTGAAGTGTATCTTTTATCTGTGCTAACGTCGATAAAGCAGTAACACCCAACAACCGGTAGCGCTAGCTCTGTTTTACCGACGTATTGCCGATCTGTCATGGCGAATCGTGGTGTACGATTCGTGCACAGTAAAACATAAATAAATAATGATTCCTAGAATGAATATTTTGCAAACATGTGATAAAAAGTCTGGTGCCTATGCAAAAATATCATGATTAATGTGTGAGAAATATAATTTAGGGTTAAGTGAGCGTTAAAATGGACAAGAAAAATGCCATTCGGAGAGGCAAGAGGCCATCTAAAGTGCTCGAAGAAAATTATTGGGATTGCAGCGTTTGTACATACAGAAATAACGCTGAAGCCTTCAAATGCTCAATGTGCGACGTTAGAAAAGGTATCAATTTATTTGTATTAGACCTTTATTCTAAGAACTCGTTCTTCAGCTTTCTTTACCGTGAATTCTTATACGTGGAGAAAAACTTAAGTCATTTTCTTAATTTGCAAAGTTAATTATACTACGAAGAACTGAATTTGCATTACATTAGCGAATGCCGTAGTATAAATTATGCATAACCTTTAAAAGGAATAAAGACTTAAAAAGTATTGATTAAGACTTACGCTAGCCTTCGTACAAGTTACGGATAGACAGTTTCTTATTAAATTACTCTACTTTCTACTGAAAATGTTATTTATATTAATTAAATTTTAAAATTAATCGTAAAATACAAAGTATAAGAAAATTAGTATAACATTTAATGCTAGCACTTACTCTCGAGTCCTAACTAATGTAAACAAATTGCCTCGTAAAAATAGTATCAAAGAAATACCGATAAAATACACAGTTATAAGTAAACTTATAAGTACTATAGTACCAATTTTATCATTATTCACCTTTTGTCATTCCTAAGCCGTTCCAATTACGTTCCCTTTTGCTTTAAACCGATTTTTTATGACAGCAGTCTTCTGAAATTGGTAGGATTAAAATCGTTGACCTTTTTATCGGCCGCTATACAACCTGTATATTAGAAAAACTAAGAATATGTAGATGAATGCAGGTATAACTGTAATCAGTATTAGTTGTAATATATATAATTGCAAGTAAGTTAGGCTAGTCTCTTTTTAGGCTGTTTTGTAATGAAATATGTGTAGCAATCGTATATTGTTAAAAAGTCGTTAATACACACGCAACACTGATAAAAATTGTTTTTATTATTTATTTATTTTTATTATACATAATGGACGATAACAAAAAATCTTTGCGATGCGATTTTCGAAGCGATTGTCAAATTTTCCCTTGTTTTGGAAGATATTTTTGAATTAAAATAGGCTGTTTTGTAATGAAATATGTGTAGCAATCGTATATTGGTAAAAAAATCGTTAATATACACGCAGCACTGATAAAATTTGTTTTTATTATTTATTTATTTTTATTATACATACTGGACGATAACAAAACATTTGCGATGCGATTTTTAAAGCGATTGTCAAATTTTCCCTTGTTTTGGAAGATATTTTTGAATAAACCACTAAAATATATTATACAGTGAAAAATTAATCTTGTCCTTTTTTGAAGTCGGTTTAAACTACTACATTTATGTATCTATCACACAAAATATATCCATCATATAAAATTATGTGCTTTTATAATAAATGTTGTCTTTAAAGTGGTACGTAGTACATACACATCTACCTGCATCATTAACATCAACTTTCGCATACCTATAGTGCCAGATTGGGGTTGGTCGAGGTCACACATGAATATTTCTATCTCTTAAATAATAAACAGTTATTTTAAAATTGTACCTAGGGTAAACATACCGGTTTACCGACCACTACCCCTTTTCGACCACTTCGCATGTTATTTTAAATAATAGACAGTGTTATAGACCGATCTTTTCTAATTTTGCGTCATTCGATTCGGGCGAACTTCACAGTTTATATTTTAACGGCATGACCTCGAAGTTTTCAAATTGAGCACTCAGTCGCTCTTTCAAAATTTGGTGTATGAACGCGTGTAAAAATTAGCGAAAAAAATAGTAGGTGGATTGATTTTCAAAGGTAAGTTTTTAAGTGTTACTCTTACTTTATTGGTCATTGATTTGGTTTGTGTGTATTAGGCATGTTTAATTTCAATATTCAAGTGCCTAAACTCATCAAACTTTTTATAATTTATGAGATTTTTGGTGGTCGGACAATACGTTAACGATTAATTACAAAATCTACTTTCCGACCGGGTGGTCGCAAAACCGGTTTATTCGCGTCGTTTTTCTTTGCCTTTATTGCGGAAACCTTAAATTCACCAACATACATTGCACTATATTTGTGAACAGCTAGAGTTTTGTGAATTTACAACTAGATTACGACCGCCTGTATACCTTATATTTTCAAAGATATGGCCTTCCAAAATAGCGAATATTTAACGGCCGATGACCAGTAAAAACAAAACCTGTGCCCGGCCGTTTGAAAACTCCCTTATAAATTTACTAATATTATAAAAGTGAAAGTTAATATGTATGTTTGAATGTTTGTTACTCAAGCACAAAATTTGGTACAGAGATAGAGTATACTCTGGAATAGCACATGCTAATTTTTATCCCGGAAAAATATATAGTTCCCTTGTGATATATCTGTTTTTATTTTGTAAAGGCGAACTTATTCAAGCTTGTAAATAAGCTTATATGTTTTAATGATAATGGATACATTTTGGTTGCTGTGCTTGGTGTTAGAATTGTGCTTGTTTTTTTATCAGATGGCACCTATCAGTAAAGAAAAAAAAATTAAGAGCCCCTAAACTTTCCTTTGAATTTAAAAGTCCTTCTAACAAGCGTACGAAAACGCTAGGGCGAAAATTTCACATTTCGCTCAGCTCTATTAAGATTCCATAGTTTTTCTTATATATCTCTTATCGACATCTCAATATCACCATTTAGTGACATTCAATTATCACAAGTCTTAGGTTGGCAACAATACTATGAAAAAAGAGATATAGCGAAAGAGGACAAAGAAAACTAAATTAAGAAAAGAAAGCTCGAAAGAGCTAAAGAGAAAAGAACAACTACTTCACCACCACCAACCATCAAAGAAGAGAATTAAAAAAAAAGTAGAAGAAACTCCAGCCCGTGTTAAATGTGGTTCTTGTGATCTTGACCTTAATACCGTTACTTAATTTTATTTTTAAGTCGTAAAAGAGAGTAAAAATATACAGCTTTTGTGAATTTATTAATTGTATTATTATCATACTATTATAAACCTAACAGGGTATTACACAAGAGTCGTTTTTCTACCGTAAAATAGGTGGCCGATAACCAGTGCACTGGTGGACGATAACTGAGTGAAAAGGCCGATAACCGGTATATTTGCTATTTTTACGAATATATATTTTTATTAAATTATGTATCACTGATACATCTATAGGCGCTAGGTTTAATGAAACTAGACTATTGTAGGATGCAATGATATTTTTTTGAAAAATCTTGGAGTACAACATTATGATAAAAATCAACTCCGAAGTCAACAAGTCGCTTAAACGGTCGATAACCGGTATGTTTACCCTATATAATAAAAGTTAAAGACAACTAAAGCAACAAAATACGAAATAAGAAGAGAAGACGTAGATAAGAATTTTGTACTTGAATGTGTTTTGTGTGCAATGCACATGCATGTACAGATGTGACGCATCACGCACTACACTAGGCGAGCTTTCAGGCGCCGCAGGTGGTAACGAAGAGGGGTGACCCTTGTCACCTGCGTGCCTCGCCCGATACCATAATTTTTGCGCATGGGCTATCGCAAATTGAGGACGGCTGAAAAGTTTAGCATGAACTATACGTAGGTATCTGACAATAGTAATAATATGCTCGTTATATACGAGTATTTTACTTGCCTAATTAAATAAAATATAGAAGGTTTTAAACGGATATTTGATGACTTGTAAGTTTGTTTGAAATGACCGCTAGAACCAGATTTTATCAAAATCAATAATAATGATTATTCTAATAATATTTTTCAAAAAATATTTTATGTACAGATATAAGTAAAAATGTTATTCTATGATAAAGAACACATTATTTCGTAACATAACCAACCATATAGATTATACCGTTTTACTTGATGAAACCCAATTTAATGCAAACCTGCACTTGCTTGCGTTCGTCCCTATTTATGTTTTATCGATTAAATTATTATCATAAAAAGTGAACGGTTCTGCACTTTTCCAAAAATATATTACACTAATAATACGCGCGGCTTCGCCCGCGTTCATTTTTTTATCGCTACTAAACTTCATTCGATCACTCGCTGGGTTGAAAATTCTCCAAAATTCCAGATCTCCAGATTTAATATACTCCTGAGCCGCGCTACCTATTTCATATATTATGTGCGGCGTGCACTCCTACTCCTCTCCTGTTATTGTAGTTTCAGTAGGGATCCTTATTTTTTCTTGCAATTAAAATAGCCTATATTAATCAGTGATAATGTAGCATTCAAATGGTGAAAGAATTTTTAAAATCGGTCCAATTCGTAACAAACATCTTACATACAAACTGTTCCTCTTTATAATATTAGTATAGATACATAGAATAATTTAAATCAGTCCAACCGTTTTTTTAGTTTTAGCGAACCTAATGAACAGCAATTGATTTTTATATGTAGATCATACTAGCGGGTCTGACTGACGTCCTGCACAAATTATAAACTTTTGCTCCCGGTGAAATGTTTCCCGTTTCACGCATGCGCAAAACAACGTTGTCTAGCAACGACTTATTTATATTTGAATATGTCATTGATTGCATAAATGAATGAATATGTCATTGATTGCATAAATGAATGAATAAGTAATTCATTAAAAATACATTTTGCAGTAGACCAAATTGTTAATGTAAACCATTCTCAAATGGACTCGAACACACACAAAAAATGTCATAAAAATCGCTCCAGCCGTTTAGTAGGGGTTCAATTACATACACACGCTCAGAAGATTTTTAGATATAAATGAATTTTATGTATTGTATGTATATTCACTGCTATTACACGTTAAAACAAGTGGACCTTGTAGGATAAAATTATATAGGGATTATTATAGGGGTTACTTCCAAAAGTAACACCATCTATTTGCTTATTAAAATTTAAACGTTGATTGAAAATCTATTCTGCATTAAAAATACAGTCAAGTTCGAGCTTGACTTGCGCACATATCCCTCGGAGCATCGATTTTCAGTGTCGCTGGGTGGCGGAAAGTCGTATGAAATTATTATAGCTATAAAAAGTTCAAACGCAACTATGGTTATATGACTGACATTAAATTTTATCTTAAAATGTAAATTTTTATGGCATATTATGGTACTAATAAAGAAAAAAAAACCTATTTATTAAGACAACAATATGAAGGACATTCTTACAAAATTGCGAGAGCCCTTAGACCACCTTAATTTAGCCCTGTCGTCAAATCCGTTCTAAGCGGACCTATAAACTACCTCCCTGCCAAAATTCACCTTTATGCATCATGCCGTGGTTTTTGATATTTCGTTATGATTGAGTGAGTGAGTGACCTTTCGCTTTTATAATATACATATATTTTAGATTTGTAAATTACATATTTTAATTATTTTTGTATGAACTGTGTAACTATTGTCTAGACATATACGTAATTACAGCATCAATCATTTAACACAAGCCAATTATTCAAATCAAATCCCATATTATATTAACCTGCGGTCAAACTGATTATATTTTTAATATAATATTTACTTATATCTATTAAAGCATTACATATTAGGAAGTATATACCTATACAGCCGGCCCCTATGTATAGATATTATTACGCATGGTTCATAAGTGTCCTAGCGGGTACACCCTAGTCTTGCTTGTCGCTTAAAGTGGGCCACGTAATGTATTAGGATGTGAAAGAATTAGGGCCATCATGGGGCCATCTATAAAACTATCTACATTATTTACATACTTGTGGCCCGCGGTTCCATTCGCGTAGTTAACTCATGTTTAATTGCTTCTAGTGTGATATTATCTAGTTTAATCCTTTACAGCATTCAAACAGACAAACAAAACTTTTTACCTCTATGCATTTAATATAGAATTGGTACTTCTAAAGTAAAATCTAATCTAATCTAAATTAATGTGGCTAGATTTTATAGATATGAAAATTATGATATATAATTTTTAATAACCACACATGTAATACATAATATCATGTACGTAATGATGTCATCAAACATGAAACTTTTAGTAGACTTGGGACAATAATTGATAATAGAAGCGAACACGAGTAAAACCACATGTGCAAACTATATCTAAAAATATTCGACAGTATTGAAAATCGTATTAACGGTTTTTCTATTTATACATATATCGTACCTATACCTATAGATAGACTGACTAATGGTAAAACTGTGTAGTGTTTACGTGGTAAAGAAATTGAATTGAGAGACGCTGTCTAAGTCCGTTAGAGTAGCTTTGTTTTGATAAAACGTATATAAAAGTGAATCTAAAATAAAACTAAACTGCTTATTTTCTCTGTACGATATTATATAGATATAATAGCCCGTGTTTTTTCTAGAAGGATTATTAGGATGTTACTCAGTTTTATGTACAAGTTAGTTCAACTGTCTTGTGTCTAGTGCCGTAGCATGTACGGCTGCAGACCTCGGAAGTCTTGGGGTCGAGTCTCGGGTCTGGCCAAGCTAAATCATAAGTAACTACCTAGTTAAGAATTTTTATTAAATTATTTAAACCGTTGTTTTGTTAACAGTTTTCTAGTATTATATCGGCCAATCACAAGAGATACTTTTTAAATTAAGATTTAACTTAAGTATTCATGGGCCTGCTATGCATTTCAAAAAAAAACTATAAGTTATATAAATTTTCATTCTCATTTTTACCTCCTTAAGGGACGATCCGGAATATAAAAGCTATCCTGTGTTTCCCTGGGTTGCAACCTTTCTGAACATATTTCATCTAAATTGGTTCAACTAGGTAATTAATTTATATACAAACAAACATATAAAATTACATTTTCTCTTTATAATAGTAGTATATTGATAACATCCAGTGACGCAAGTAACGTAGCTCTATTCATACTGTAATGTAGTTGTAGACAAGGAAGCGTGCTAATGGCGAAATTGTGTCGCGAATACGGGCCAAGGAAATTGAATTGAAAGGCACCGCCAGAGGCGCCGCTGAAAATAGTTTTATTTACTGAATACGTTAGGGAAAGACTTAATATTACTTATAATTTATTTCTGAATTTTTACCATACTTATATTATTTAAACTTGTTTATTTATAGTTACTTACATAAATTCATTTTATTAATTATTCATATTTAATATATTTTATTTGTAAATTAAAATTACAATTTTTGTTTATTATGTATCTTATATTTACGAATAACAGAAATAAGAGGGAAGACATTTTTTATTTGTGTTAGTGGTTTTTTAGTTTTTGAAGACAACCAGAATAGTAGTAATATAATGACAAATTGAATTGAAGTAGAATGTTTGTACCCCTGAGGCTCAAGATAACTCTTATTTACCTATATATTATGAACACGAATAAGCATTAGTTTTTACTTCGGTACCTCTTTGTAGCTCTATCTCTTTCTATGTATATAATATTATAAGAATGCGAATATTTGTATGTGTGTATTGTTGTCACTTCTACTGAAAAGGCTCGACAAATTTGGATGAAGTTTCGCACACAGACTATAACCTGGAGTAACAGATGGGGTACTTTTTGACATCGTACCTGAGAGAAACAGTAAATCGCTGATGTATATATTACATATAAATTTAATATTTAATCATGGTCACGAGTAGACCCACTATGTAACCGTAACCTTATCGAACGTAATGAAAAGGGAACAGTAATTTTGACTCAACTCCCTACGCTCGGGTTCGTTCCTACGTATGTTAGTATAAATTATATAAAAAGTATGTAGATAGGTACGTTAATATTAAAAATCATACAATTATTTAAAAAGTATTTTATACGTTGATAACCAGCAATCATTATACTACATTTTATTAAAATTTGACCCACAAAAATTCTCAAAACTATAGGCTTTATATGTATCGATGCTCTGTATCGATAATAACGAATATTTCAAAAATGACATATTTAATGTACTGATTCGACAAAGTTAGAATTATATAATATGTATCTTAGTAAGAATACACGCCAAAAAGTTGCGTTATTATTAAACTACATAAAACATGTAAAAAATATTGAATAAATAAATTAATGCTGTATTATTATTTAAAGGAACATCGACCCGCAAACCCCGTATCAACCCCGCTCTGGTCGCGGCACAAGCGGCCGGCACCGCACCTACTAGTTCACAGAAACGACCACGGTCTGCCAATTCACTCAAGAAGAAAAGAAGACCACCTCGCCTTAATAACGTCGATAGGAGCTCAGCACAAACTAGAGAGGTTTGGATTTTCAGTGGTAACGCGCTCGCATGATAAATCAAGTGAAGCTGGTTCTGATCTTAGGTCTCGCTTTTCCGATATTTTCATTAGCCAATCATTTCCTAAATTACCACTCGTTGTACGGCGAAGGTAAATATTGTGAAGAAATTTGAATTTCTGAAAGAAACTTGGTCAGCGTGGTGGACACTGAGTTGATTCCCCTTGTATTGACAGGAGGCTCAGTATTGGGGCGAAAAAAGGGCTGGAATCAAATACTAGCTGAACCGACAGACGTGGTCCTATCCCAATAACAATATATAAAAAATAGTCAAATTTTTTACAGATTTCCAAATATTTTTATCCCTAAAATTTTACTAATTATAACTTAATCAATTATGTAGTTTCATACAACTTTAATCTTGTAAAATATTTTAACTAGCTGCGCCCCGCGGTTTCACCCACGTAGTTGCCGTTCTCGTGGGATTACAGGGATAAAAAGTAGCCTATGTCCTTTCTGAAGGTCTTCTCTATCTGTGTACCAAATTTCATCGAATTCGGTTCAGCGGTTTAGGCGTGAAAGCGTAACAGACAGACAGACAGGCAGACAGAGTTACTTTCGCATTTATAATATTAGTTATTTATAGTTATTTATATTTATAATATTAGTTAGGATTAAGTAGGTATTCATTTCGTGTTTTAATATTCGTTTTTATCAACAAACGTTCAATAGTCGTTTGCATGGTAAAATATAATGTTACATTTAAGAGATACAAAATTGCTTACTAGAAAAGATAATATTTTAACTCGCATAGTTAGCTTCATGCACAGTTCGTAGAAGTAACAGTGTTTAAGTAAGGAAAACAGCACACGTTATTGAAGAATATTGTTAGTCTATTTCATTTGAAATAGAGGTATACTTTACTGTAAAAATGATATTTGTACTCAAATAATAATATGGTATTTACTAAGACGTTTTGTTTAATAAAGGTGTTATTAAGATATTTTCAAAGGAATTGGAAATTTCACATATTGTTACGATTTCTTAGCGAACAGAGTAGTTCAGAACAACCATATTAGTATGACGTATTTTTAATTTATCTAGCATTCCTAGATAATTAGATTGTTTTAATGAGATATGTTGACCCGGATATTTTTATACAAATTTCATCAAATGGTCTCTTCGTGATGCGGTCACAGACAAATACGTTAAAAGTGCTTTATAAAAGTTAATTTAAAGCTTGTGAAAATTCAATGTAATAGAAAAATAATTCTAAATACTCCATAAGTTTTTTTTTACTCTGCACCTCTCAGAAACATCAATTGTGTCGAAAACACTGTGGAGAAGAAAAGTAGGTTGCAATTTTACGCATATTAATGCATAGCGACTCACATGATGGGGGGTAGAAGGGTGAAAAATGCTTGACGACCTGTTCTCATACCTACCAAATATACGAAAAATTATAATTAAAGCATATTGTCATAACATCTAATAAAAATTATATTTGAAATTAACTTAAATGAATATATAACACTTGTAATTTAAAAGTGAATAATTCTTTAGCATTATATAACTTTTGTGGTTTTTGTACGTATGAACAAAGTCGTTACACTAAGCGAAGTGGAACGTACAGAATTTGACTTGTACAGTGTACACATACATACATACATACATACATACATATGCAAGAAGTGTTTGTATTAGGAAAATTCCTTTATATACATTATTTACTTAATAATTCTGTGAGCGGGTAAGCGCATCACTAGAAATGTCTGGATTGATTTGCCTGGTTTTAAGATAAAAATGATGAATCAGCTAGTATAAAAAAAAGTTTGATACTAGCTTTATTAATATTATAACAGTTTAAAATGGATTCGCCAATTTTATAGGAAAAATACAAAGCTTTTGATATAGTAGGTAAATAAAGTTCTAGACGCAAGAATAACAAAAATTCTATATTTTACCATAATTATAAGAACATAAAAACATTTAAATAAAATTGGAGTGTCTGTTTTTAATTTAAAATTGATAAATTTTCACTAAAAGTATATGAAAGTACATACGATACTAGCTACTACTTTATTTTAACTAGCGGAACTCATGTTTTCGCTGAACCTAGGGACGAACCCGAGCAAAGCGAGTGCGAGTCGCTAGTCTTTGAATATTATTCTTGATATTTTACTTTCAATTAGGGTATGTACCTAAAATTGATTTACCACCTGCCTGCTCAGTACTTCTTGAAACGTAAAGTTTATGTAATACAGTGTGTGCCTCATTATTATTTTTTTTTAATTATTAGCATAAACACGAACTGCCTATGAATATGTGAAAACGAGATGAACTTTCCGTACCTACTATTAAAATATTTTTCACTTTATTTTAGTGTGCGATAATGCTATAATTAATGTTGGAATATGGCAACTTTTTTGTAAATGTCAAAATTTAGGCGATATAAAAAAACGTTACCATAATTTAAACAAAGCTCAATGTTAAGTTCTGTCATTCATTATTATTTAAGGATGCTGTTTTTCCTACCTATTTAAATAAATGTTATTAATTATTATATATTACATGAATAACTACTATTTATTAACACCATATAATTTTATGACTATTTAGCTTGTGATCTTCCTTGTTACTAGTATGTAGATATAACGTGAGACCATGAGATGGTAGCGACCCTAGGTTGCTTGGACCTTGTAAAATACGACGGTACTTAATTCCTCTACGTATTCGTATATATGTACATACATAAGTTTATATTATAAATGCCCCTTTTAAATGTATCGGTGGTAGATATGTAAATAAAAAAAAAACACTCTTAATGGAAGAAGATGGATCTCATATTATAAAATAAAAGTAAACACCCATGATTGGTGAAAGTATAATGTTGATAAGGATGTATCGATTATTATTTTTCGATCGTTTTAGCCAGCAGCGTGGTGGCCTATGGCTTGATCCTCCCTTATTGAACCCAGCAGTCGTATAATTTTGATTTCGTATTTATTTTTTCTTTAGGTAGTTGCAAATATCTCATATATACTATATATCGCTAATATTTTTATTTATTGTCACAGGTAACTGTGAGTGGTGTGACAGTTGTTATAACTGAATACAAACCGAAGAAGTCGGTTTCAACGAGTTCCAGTGATGTCGAGTCTTCTAACGATGCAAGGCCTTGATATCTTTTGTCATTGGTCTATTTATCCTCAACAGTATGATCGATAGTAAGTTCTTATAATTTATATGTTTATATGTAGTTGCAATTGGTATTTCTTTTTATAATTTATTTGTTAGTTATCGATGTTAAATGTATTGCTTAGTATTGTTTGATCTTAAATTAAAAAAAAAACCTGTTTAAGTTTTTGGAAATACCTAGAAATATCATTAAGTATTGAATTTATAACTAAGTCCGAAAAGATAGTTTCGTTTATAATGTCAAATAATCGCGTAAACCTAAGAAAGTATTAAGTAATCAAAGTAAATATAACCCGACAGGTTTTGAAAATTAAATTAAATTCTGTATTAACGTGACATTTCTAACTTATTCATGTAATATTATTATTTTAATAACCATCATTTGGTTGTTTTATGTGAAGATTAACAAAATGGTTTTAAATTTGTATAATTTTGAATTAAAAAAAACGAAGAGGACAAATAGATCATTGATCATTTCATACTCCGACCACTTACCGGAACTTAGCTTTGAGTATTCTAAGTGTAGTTATAATTTCTATTCATAGTATTTATTACTTTTATTTTACGTAATTTAATGTTATTAAAATTAGAACCTGCCATGTGTGAATTGCTAAAACTATTTATTTATAACAATTGTATTTATTTCACTAATATTATGCGGAAGCCATTTATAGATGTTCTTTTAAATTATTACTTATAATGTATGAATTTTAGCTAGATTTTGGTTTCAATTTGAAAAAATATATTTTTTTGGCACATTGTATATATGTATGAAGCGACCAGCGGGTCACTGCCGAGACTGTAAATACACGTAGAAGGATAACTATAAATTAATTAAATTAATACCTTGACCTGTTTAAAGCGCTAGACGTCCTCAGTCGAATAAAGAAGTTATTTGAGAACTAAATTACTGATTTCCGAAGTGTTCTTTAAATATACATTTTAAAGAAATCGATTTTGATAATAAAAGCGTATGTAAATAATTCACTTTTGCCTTATGAAGGGTGTAAAATGCGACGCACAAAAAAGTTTCTACCGAAAATATTATATTTGTACAAAAACGGGTTTTTTGATTTTTTTAATTGAAATTCATAAATGTAGTAAAACCTAGTGCCTGTTTGAACAGATGGCTTTAGCGATAGTTACGACGTAGTAAAATGAAGTAGATGTAAAGTATTGGATTTGTAGAACGAAAAACAAACCAAAATGTATGTACGTTTGGTATTAAAAGGCGGGATATGGGTTAGTCAAGTGCCACATTAAAATCACAGTTTAGTAAATAATCATTAAATATTTACATCATCATTAATTTAGTAATGATCATTAAATTATTAATCAACAATTCAATGAACTAAATCATTTATAAGTATATGTTATAATGAGTTGTTGAAATTTTATGATTTGGAGATGGCAGTTGTTTCATTATTATAATTAACAGATAATCGATTGGGCCGTCTGTACATGACGTGAAGCGTTTTATTCAAAAATTTGTATTACCTGTTTTGCTTGTCCGAGTTTAATATAATTAATATCAAATAATAAGTATATACAATAACTAAAACGAAAATGCATACATAATATTGTATTAAAAAGACTGTTACACAACACTGGTGCAAACTGCGATGTTCACAAACAACTTATTTAACAAGATCAATCGGTCTGGTTGGTCCAACGTACTAAGTAGTATTAAATTATTAAAATAATCGAATATTGCAAATGATTATTTTTATTTTTCAGATTCAAAATATCTTTTTAAAATACAGATTAAAAATACCTTTCCAAAGTACAGATAAATAATACTTTACATAGATAATACAGATTAAATATTTGTGATATTCGATGGTGTTGTACATGTGTGTAAGAAGGGTGATTGTTTATTACCAAAACACTAGCTAATATTGTGTTCCATGCGTTAAATAAGTATTTATTTTAGCTTTAAGGTCTTAGAATGGGTGTTTCATTTCGTTTTTATATTTTATACACAAAATTTGTTTCATTATGAGATAGTCTATAGCTTAATTCTGTTGGGAGGGTAGCTGAAAGTTATCGCCGTAGGCGTATTGACTGTAGACGGCTGAACGGCTATAGACTCATTTCAAAGAAAATAGTTGAATTTTATTTAAGAAATGAGGGCTGAGACAAAATATCATTCTACAACCGTCTATAAAAAATAAAATTGAAGTGTATGTTTATAAGGTCGAAATAACAGCGTTTCACTACATGCATATAAGGGAAACGTTTTTTTTATTGAAGTGAAACTTCTTTAGAATCGTTGTGATTTCAAACTCGATGAAACGAAAAAATAAGAGTACCAGGCGCTCAGAGACGGGGAAGAGTTAGCCCTATTTTAAATTCAAGTTTTACTTCTGACATGTGTACTTTGTACACACGCACTTTTTTTTTGTCCGTCTATTTGTCCGTTTGTTCCGCTTGATCTTTGCGGCTGGACCAATTTTGACAAGACTTTCTCTAGTAGGTAACTGATGTTATAATGTGTAACTAGGGTCTAGGACTACTATTATTTAAGAAAAAGTATTATGGTTTCGATCTTAAACGTTTAGCCATGTTATGGTACAATGGCGTATCGACATTTCTATTCTACAACGATTGTAGATTCTAGCGTGACATCTTGTCTAAGCCCCCACGACGACGGTTCCGTCTTACACAATATACATAAGGTATATTTTTAACATTTCAACTATATAAATGTCAATCGGTATTTTGGGTGTTTTAAATATTTTTTTAAATCGCTAGCTATCAGTAGATTATAAAATAAGTATTAAAATATGGATGAATTAGCATGTGATTTTGTGTATTTTGCAAATGCAACGCGATATTTTTATACAAAGTAAAAAATAGTAGCGCTAAGTAGATTTTGTATAAGTGATTATGTTGGATTAAATTAATTGGTTTTAACGCTAACTTCAGTTTGTTACTTTTTTAATTTCAACTTAAATTGTAATACAATGGGGATCAAATTTCAGGTATTTTACGTCATTTGGTTAATACAATCTGTAGCTAAGTTCTCACTCAAACTTCGAATGTGATATAAGGCGCTATAAATACAGGGATAGACCTGTTGAATACATATAATTGTAGTAAGTAAAGGATAAAGAAAACAATTTGACCCCGTATTTTTAATATTTAAAGTATGGGAATGTATTTTAAAAAGGCATAGTAGATGTTCACTAGCATTTTAGTTTAAAATTTTGTAATCTGACATAGCTTAGTTATAATTATACGCTACAAACGCTATCGCAAGTATAAAGGTATAGCATTATATTATATGTATTTTTCAGTTTTCATATGTGATATCGATTCTAGAAAGCGATTCTGTCAATAATTTCTAGAAAATCACCAAATAAATATTTTTTTAATTCAGCGTAATCACTAATAAAATAGCAAATAATAAATTGAAGTTAACACCAATTGTATTAAGACAATTAGAACAATTTGAATTACATTTATTTGTAGAGGTTTGTTGAAGTATTGATACCATCGATACCTAAAAAATTTTAGTTTTTAGACTCGATTTGTCAACATAAACACGTTAGGGCTTTATTAGATAATTACGTTACAATAGATTTTTTTTTCATAAATAAATGAATAAATAAATAATAAATATGTTAGGACATTCTTATAACAGCGCCATCTACTTCCGTGGTAAACAACGAGTCTTGTGTTACGGATACCAGATAGTTGATATACTACACATATATAATTCTTAAATACATACATATTATAAATATAAACAATCATGACTGGAGTACAAACATCCGAGTTTAAGAATCGAATGCCCCCAGCTGGACTTGAGCCCGCGATTCCTGACGCAGGAACTGTTGTGCAACTGAGCCAAACGTGTCGTCAAATTGATAATTTAATCAAATTTTGTTTAGGAGAGTGTAATTCGATAAATTATATATTTAGGTAGCGGAAGGTAAGCTACAACACTTATGGTCTAAGAGCCGGACCTACTTCGACCTTCACCGATCGTGCAACCCGATGAGATATATTTTTTAAAACGCTTTAATAATAGATAAATTGATAATTAGAAAATTGAAGAAGACAGAACATGACAGTTGTGCGCGCTATTTCCCCCAGATGTAGGCTACAGTGCATGCTCTGTCTCATACTGTTTATACCCACTTGCCAGGTAGTTTGGGCAAGAAATGGCTAGGCGAGGCTACCGCGGCATATTCTATGCATTATTTGCTGTCGGTTAGTGTACAATTTGGCTGGAGATATATTTTTTAAAACGCTTTAATAATAGATAAATTGATAATTAGAAAATTGAAGAAGACAGAACATGACAGTTGTGCGCGCTATATCCCCCAGATGTAGGCTACAGCGCATGCTCTGTCTCATACTGTTTATACCCACTTGCCAGGTAGTTTGGGCAAGAAATGGCTAAGCGAGGCTACCGCGGCATATTCTATGCATTATTTGCTGTCGGTTAGTGTACAATTTGGCTGGTTGCCAGAACGGTAAAAAAAATAGTTTTTATTAATTTATTTAAAAATAGCCTGGTCAGGATTTTGATAGGCAAGCTATTATAGGCGTATTTATCTTTTATTAAAGCGCTTTAAAAAATATATCTCATCGGGTTGCACGCTCGGTGAAGGTCGAAGTAGGTCCGGCTCTCGTACTATAATATAGCATAAGCAAGCTTGTAGGGATTATATAAGAGATTTTTTTTCTAATAATAAGTGCCGTTGAAATTTTGATTAACAAACGTAAGAAATAGACAAACTCATACGTTTTGTTACAATTGAAACGAATAGTATAGAGATAGACTGTAGAATACCTATTATAGAATATATTTTTAATGAAAAAATCTATGGAATGATAAGACTTTTTTACATTTTTTTTGGTTCTAGCTCTTGACATTTCGTTTAGATACTGTACAGCAATCATAATATTATAATATTAAAATTATTTCAAATTTCAAATATTTACGAACATCTAAGAAAGTATTACGTAATTTTCTCGAAATTGTCAGTCTTTAATCTATATAAAATTTGCAAATGCATATTATGTTACAATTGAGACTCAATTGCGAGGCAACTTATGTGTTTATGTTGGCAAGTATACATATTTTGTTTATCATTCGACTGATATGTTTTTTTCTTAATTTGGATTTCAAAAATATTTTGTTTTATCATGGTTTTAATGACTACGGTATTTTTAAGTATTTTTTTTTATAATATCTGGTTATTTCTGCTGAATGTTAACTTAATGTGTAAATGTAGCGCTAAATGTTAATTATTTTTAAGCCCTATATCGTGTATTGTACTGTATATAAAGGAAGTGGAAAGAATAAGTGTCTTTTATTTTCTACCCAAGTTTCGATGTTAAAATTAATATTATATACATACATATTATATCAAAATGTGTTTGTGTATTTCTCCTTCACTGAAAAACTAATTTTCACCATGTAATGTAGTGTGATTTCAATAAATTACCTTTTCTAACAAGATAAGCATTTCATATAATTGGTACGGAGGTTTTGTCAAATTTCTCTCTTTCTAATAAAAAAAAGGAATAAGTGAGAAAGATATATTCCGAGAAGCAGAAGAGAGAAGAATAAGATACTATATTCGAAGAGAACTGTAAAGTCCTTTTATTACTTATCCCTGTAAGAGAATTGTCCTCATTAATTATAAAGTTTCATTTAGAGACGATGCTATTTGTTCTTTTTGAACCAGATTTGAAGCTTTTGTCAAATATTTATTTAAAAATTTAATAATGTACTTTCATGTAATAATTTCAATTTCATACGACGTATGGAGATAAGTACTACAGATTTCTAAACTGATGCAATTAAATACTGAAATATAAAGGACCATTATAAATTTAATCTTAAACTCCGAAATATACATCAAGAGATTTAATGGCCGCATTAATTATGTAAACGTAACTCGTCTAAAAAGACGATGTGAATGCGTAGTGTCGTCACCGCGTTTGGCATACGCTGAGGTAAGTTGTGTTCCAGTTAAAGTACAGCTAGTATTTCCGCACATAGATTTTTTTGTAAGATTATGAGTCTAGGTAGTAAAAATATACAGTGTGCAGAAACTAAAAATTGAAGTTACAACTATGTCATAAGAAAATCTACAGTGTGCGAAATATTGTAAAGTACAGTAGTTACATAAAACAAATACATAATTTCTTTACACGGCTTTTACGGTCCCCAAAATTACTTTAATTTGGTTTAAACTGGCTATTTATTTACGTTCCTCTTGGGTTTATCGCCAGGTAAGTTTTAATGTATACTTAGTATAAGTTTCTCAAATTTCAGAGATGAGATATTTTCCGCAAGTTTCTTATATGTTCCTGGAAAACTAGCTAGCATTATACCAAATTTCATCAAAACCTTCATCTAGTGTTTCCTCGTCGTATGGTCGCAGACTGACAAAAATGTTAAAAACTAGATTTGGCCTTTGTATCGATAATAATTACCTACTATTTCAATAATATTTATTATTAAAAAAATACGAGTAGATGTACAGTTGTACCTATGAAGAACTTATATACCCTTACTAAAATTATTCTAGTTTCACCCATATCCTATCTTTTTTTTTATTTAAAAGAAGAGGTAAACAATAAAATATATTTTAAGTACCTTATACATATTATATAGCTTTCCGTGGATAACAAGTGTCGGCGTCCTTTGAGGGCGGCTTGCTTTTTGCCGCACGCAACTGGACGGAATCTAGAGAGCAGACGCATCAGATTATAAGCTTTATATAGCTACCGGCGTGCAATGAGATAACGTAAAGGTATACCGTTTAATAATAACTGTACTTGCACTACTTCACATATAAAATCATGTATTTATTTTATTGGCACTTAGCAATTTTTAAGGATATCGATTTTTTGTTTTTTAAGTACCTACCTGCGTGGTTATACTATATGGTGGTTATTGCCAATAAAATAATATTTAATGATTTTTATTCGGTTTTCCAGTGAAATATATTTTAACTAATTAGTAATTACTAATGAGTAAAAGTTAGTGAGTTAGTGTTTGACTAAAAATATAGAAAATTTTATTTAATAGCTACTTTGTAAACATACAAAAATATATTTTATGCATATAATAAAATCTTGAGTCGAATCTGTACATTGAGTATTTTTCAGAAAATACGAACCTGTCTCTCTCTTTCGACGTGAAAGAAGGACTAAACATAAAACCCACTTTCATATTTGGGTTCTCCGAAGCGAAATTCGCTTATATAAAATAAACTATTATTTATGATAATATATAGATAGTTCCGATCAATCAGCTCAAGCTTTACTTAGCCATGACATATTTTCTAACCAAACAAGTGTGCTGTACCTGATAAGAACTAGACCCTTGTAGTGTGATTGATATGTGTGACTTCTAAGAATACCAGGGCATGGTTTCATTGTGCTCCACGGCAATAATGAATCTCTCCCTGTTTCTCCCTCTCTCTCTTTCTCTTTTCTGACCTTACTAACTAATCTTTGCAAAACTCAACGTTTCCCTGAAAGCAGCGGATGTGTTACTCCAGGTAATATCTATCAGTGCATTAAATTTCATCTAAATCAGTTAAGCCGTTTCACCATAAAAAAGAAATTAAAACTTAATATACATCTTGCGTCTATATAGTATAATTTCGACGTATTTTTCGCACATTTGTCACATTTCCAAACCCACTGCCGAAGTTAGTGCGATCGTAAACGCGTTATAAAATACTTTTTACTTTACTGCAGGTAACTGCGTAAATAACTTTATGAGTTCGCCTTGCCCGGACTTCGTATAGTGCGACGAGCACGATTTGTCTTATTAACATTTTTTAAAATTAAATCATCTATGTTATTATAAAAAAATTACCAAAATCTGTCAAAAAGTGGTTTTCTCGTGATACAATTAAAGAAAGACAGACAAAAAAATCTAAAAACTATAGTTCTCTGCATCGATAAAAATGCTATTTCCGATTTTTCAAAAAATATTTAATGTAGATTCGAATAAATTACAATTTTATTACTATTAGTACTTATAGTCTATTTTTTCTTACTTGTCTTAAATAGTAAACAAATATGGCGGACAGGTAACCAGAGATAATTTCATAGAGATTGCAATGACGAATGAATGACAACGACTGAACTTAATGGTTTTTATGCAGTGAACGTAAAGTATTGGGTAGAAATAATACGACAATTTAATTTGATAATTTTATTACTCGGATATGACCTCCTTACTAATAATAATTTTAATAATTTTATTTTCCTTTTTGTCTTAAATATAAAGTCATTTTTAAAACTTTAAACTAAAAAAGCAAATAAGCGATCAAAGGATCTCCGAGAGCAAAGTCCCTCACTCCATTTTATTACACAGTGCAATAAGATAAGAAATTATAATAATCACAATAACAAATAAATAATCTTATACTAAGTTGGTTAAAAGCAATTAAAAATCTTCTATATTCTACAGATGACACTCCTATTTTAAAACCTAATAAAATTTGAAGAAAAATGTCGTACTTTGTAATTTACAAATATTTTTATTTTTTTAAAAGTTCAGTTTACATTCTCGCCAAATAATTTTACATGTTACATCTCTATGATTCAAAGACAAAGTAGCGTATCGAAACGTCAAAATGTTTTGTTCATATTTTATCTATAGAATTTAGTTCTGTTAAAATTTCAATTTTAGCAAAAATAATGTGTTCAAATCATAAATAAACAGCTTTTATAAGTGTAATTCATAGTGTGTGTGTTTCTAAAATAGTTATAAACGATGAAACCAAGTCTAAAATGCGGGATTTTCCGAAAATAAGTGATTTTCGTTCAAGGCAGTGTTTGTTTACCATTTAGGACAAGTAAGAAAAAATAGACTATAGGTATAAATTTTCCCTCCGAATTTCACCTATACCCGGAATTATAATTCGATTCCACATTTGACATTAGCTAATGTCATTTTGTGAAATAATGATACCACATATAACAGAGTAGTGATGAACACAAAAATCGATAAACAATCGCGATTTATGTTTATGTAATCATAATATTAGTGTGCCAATTAAAGACTAAATTGTTGATTTTTATTTAAATAAATACATAATTATTCGTAATAATTATTTATTAATTAGTAACCACTGCTTTATTTTATAAAAAGTTCATATTTTTGTTTTTTATATTAAAAACAAAACTTATAATAAAAGAGACTAGATAGATGGTTTTCTGTATTGGCAACCAGTGCGCGCTCGTGCAGCTATCGCCATTTTGTTTATCTTGTCATTCGGCTTCATAGTTCGTTATCCCAGTCTGGCTGCACGAATATTCTTTCATTGCGCATCGATATTTTGTTATTTTGTTGGGTTTTTGTTAAAGTTTTGTTACGTTGTGTTTGTTGTTACGTTTATAGTTTTTTGTGAACTTTGAGTGAATCTATTTGTTTTGGTTTTCCATCAAAATGGATCCTCAGCCAAGTACATCACAAAAAGACGTGGACGTTTTCTTGTCCCCAAGAAAAAAACGTCCACGAATAGCTTTCACTGTTACGTCTCATAATTAGCCATATAGGTAGTGAAGAAGGCTTCCTGGAAGAGGGGCTCATGATTTTTGAAACAAAGAAAAACTGTGAAGATTACCATGATGAGATGAATTCAGTTTGTTTTGAGGAGTGGTATGCTGGAGTCTTACCAAAATTAAGACTAAACTCAATTGTGGTGATGGATAACGCACCTTACCACTTCCGAAAATTGGAAACGGCACCAAAAATGAGCTGGAAAAAAGCTGCCATTCAAAACTGGCTTTTAAATAAAAATATTCATTACGATATGGTTAAAGCTACCCTTTTAGAACTGATTCCACATAACGAGTCTTTTAATAAGTACGCTGTAGACAAAATGGCAGCATAACATGGGATCACGGTTTTAAGACTGCCCCCTTACCAGTGCGAGTTGAACCCTATCGAATTGATATGGGCGCAGGTAAAGGGGCATGTAGCTCAAAATAATAAAACCTTCAAATTGACAGACCTGAGAGATTTATTTGAGGAAGGAATTCAAAAAATTACGGCTACCGAATGGTCTAAATGCGTATCCCATGTTGTCAAAGAAGAGGAAAAAATGAGTAGGCTAGATATGTTAATTAACAATATCACAGACACATTTATAATAAATGTTACAGAAAGTGTCAGCGATAGCGATAGCGATGACTGCAACGATTTATAAAATAAAATAAAATATTACCATAATAGGTACATCAGCTATTTCTTTTATTTCTCATGTTCCTTCATGATCACATTTTTTTTATTTATTCCACACACAATTATTAAAGAAAACTCTCAGATTCTTAGTAAAATTAATCGTCATAACTAAATTATCCGTTCAGAAATATTTAATTTCCTGATATACTTAGTTTCTATTAAAGTAGTAGTTGTTTAGATATACTACTATAAACGAGAGGAATCGATCCGGAAATATTCCATTTCCGTATCGAATAATTTCGCAACGTCACTATTTAGTACTTGTCATAACGTTGCAACACTGAAACTGTCAAATCTGGAATCGAATTAAAATTCCTAGTATAATACCTTGACCGAGTGTAAAGAATTTGTCTTAGGTATATATTTTTTAATATTTTATACTAAGTTACATCCATCATTCTAACTACACTATAATGTAATATTACCGTCGTGGTTATTTTAGTAAACTTTACAACCAATGACGGGACGTGCGAATATGACACATTATATGATACGCCAAATAAATAGGAAATGAGGTTGCGGTTCTCCCGTAAACTTTTTTAGGGTTCATATTTTTGTTCAGTCATCTTAGTGTTTGTTATATCTGTTAATATATATATAAGTTAATCTGTTTTAATATATAATATATATTCGATTTATATCAAATTTGTTATTATACGTTTTAAAAGTTATTGTAGATTTCTCAGAAATGACATACTTCTGAGATGTAAAAAGTATATTATGTAGATTCTGATACCAAAATTCTATAAGTGCTGTACAGTAACCAGTGGTTTTCTCGTACGGTGTACCTACTTGCCGGTCAAATAGAAATATTGTCTGCGAGTAACGAATTTTCGGACCTTTTTAACGTCCCACTGCTGGGCACGGGCCTCAATCAGTACGAGGGGGATCAGGCCATAGTCTATCTCGCTGGAGTAGTGCGTGTTGGCGGACTTCACATGTCTTTCGAAAACTTGCTAGGTTTTTTTCAGAAATGCAGGTTTCTTCATCGTGAGACAAGTGCTGATCATGTAGGAAATGATTCGCACATGATCAGAGGTGCGAGACACGGATTTGAACCCGCATCACTCGGTTATTCAAGCGAGTGCGTAACCGCTGTTCTACCACTGCCTCATATATATGCCCATTAATCACGTATATTATAAAGTTTTCTTTTAATACATAATTTTAGTTCATTTTCTCCGTGACACCTGACCAGTTATGACTATTATCATAAAATAAAATAAAACTATCATAACGTAAATAAATACCGCTATATCGATATATCTTTCATAGTAATCAGTAACAGCTATTAATCTGTCGAAGAGTATACAAATATTTTATCAAGTCGTATATACATTTAATAAAATTTATTAAGGAAATATAAATTACTAACAACTTACATTTTGTGTTCCTAGATTTTATTATTCTAAAATAAAAGTGTCTTTTTTATAGTTATGAAATGCGTTAACGCATACAACCTGTAGAGAACAGGTGGTTATGATCCACCTGATATATGGCCTAAAGCTAGTACTACTGACTAAAATCCAGAAAATCCAACTGATCTCACCCGTCATAATGATTGTTTGTGCATTCAACCAGGACGCCCCGACGACGGCTGGTCTGCCGATGCAGAACACACAACCAAGAGGGTTGCTTCACAGTCCACTCACAGGTAGTGACCCTACCTGCTGTGCCAACAGTTGCGGGTTCGAGTCTCGCTGGGGGCATTTATTTGTTGAGCACGAATATTTGTACTCCAGCCGTGGGTGTTTGTATTTATAATTTATGTTATTTTTATTTATGTGTATTATCAACTATCTGATGATATCCGTTAGACAAGTCTCGTAGCTTACCACGGAAGTAGATGGCGCTGTTTGTAATTATTATGTGAAAAAAGTAACCGCTTCTGAAAATAGTACATCGTTTCATAAAAACCCAGGTGGTCTTTTCTGTGAAAAATAGTTTTTAAGAAATACGATGCGTAAAAGTGGCAAGAATATTGAGAAATTTATATTTATTACTTTCTTTGTAGCGTCCATTAGTGAGGTACTAAATAATAGTTGGAATTTATGGGAGCTTTGCTTTAATATATGAACTTCTATTTTTTTCTTACTTTATAAATATTCTTTTTAATGTATACTTACTTCAACAGATCTTTTAAGATAATTTTAATTTACAAGTTCATGGATGACGTCTCACCAGACTAAAAAATGTCTAACATTGCTATACAAAATCTTTGCCCTTTCTGCAAACTATACGATATATTAAAAAAAAGTAAATATCTAGATCTAGCCAGTGGTAACCCAGTGGTAATGATTTCGCTTTGGAAACCTTAGGTACTAGGTTCAAGTACTGGGTATCGCATCTCTGATATTTTTATGTGCAAACCATTTCTAACATGACTTTAACTTGCTTTACGGCGAAATTCACATGAGGGTCAAGGTTCGAATTTCGGGTCGGTCTAAAGCAATTATTGAGTACTTCAGTTAAAATAATGTCTCGGACAGCATCTTTAGTCGTTACGACTGCACTTTCCTTACCAATGAAAATTTTTAGTAAAGTTTAATTTTCAAAAGGGGCAAGTTTTACTTTTAACAAACTTGCACGTACAAAATTTATTTTATATAACATAGATACGACCAAATATATATTATAGATGTCTAAAAAGTAATTCTTGGAGCTTCTTGACGCTTAATAAAAGCTTAACACTTAACGTCATATACGCTTTTACCCTTACCTATATCCTCATAGGGGAGATATTTCATTCGGTAATCGATAACAAGAATTTTCATACATGACTATTAAATACGTCATGCTTAGAGTGAAGTAGGTCACGAGAAAATCTTATAAAAGTCATATTTAATTTTGACGTTCCAATATACAGAATAATGTTTTCATTATTGTATCAAAAATCAACGTTTTTTTGTTCGTTACGTTTTTTTTCATACGATGTTTTTATTATGTATATAAATCAGTCAGAAATTACAATTATAATTTTAACTCATACTAACGGCTTGCCCTCGCTTCCCTTGGGTTCTTCACTTCACGTCCCTTATATGTACGTTTAAACGTTCAACGTATTTCTCCGAGGTGAGATATTTTCCCAAAGTAAAATGTATGTTTACCCGTATTATACCCAACAGTAATTTTGTATAGACCATACAAAATTTCATCAAAATCTCTCCAGTAGTTTTCTCGTGATGTGGTCACAGAAAGACAGACAGACAAAAATTCTAAAAACTGTAGATTTGGCCTCTGTATCCATAATAATGACTATAATAATAAGATATTCCAAAAAATATCGAATGTGTAATTGCGACTCATTTTGAATTTAAAAAAAATAAATTATGTAAAGATGTATAGATTAAAACAACTAAAATATTACATAGTGGTAATCACAATCAAGCTCTTTCATTATATTTTATATCTCACATAATATCTAACATGCTACGTTATGTTAGTTAGCATCGGCAAAAGTGCAATATGCAGGTTCCGTATATTAATACGGCGGATTTAATCAAGTCGGAATGAAAAATGCCTGCGGGCCCCCGCGGCGGGGAAACTGATGGTACTGATGACAAAAACGTATTTAATTTAAGATTATTATTTGCTATGAAATATTTTTAATGCATAAATTATATTTAGTTTAAGTAGGTACTATTATTATAATTTAAAAGTTCGTTCGGTCTGCTTGCTACCAATTTTAATTGACTCGGACTAAATTTTGCTTTAATCTTAAGAATATGGGATAGTAATTTGTACCCTTAGTCTAGTAACTAGTTCAAGCTTTGGAGATAATGATGACGCTATGATTCTGTTTAATGCGTTCTCTACGTCGTTATATCGTATTAAATTTAATATAAGAAATAGTTGTAATATCTTTTCTGAATAAAAAATAAGTCTAAGAAAAAGAAACATTGCAAAAAATAGTCGCTAACACCCAACAAGGTCTTAAATTGATATTTATAAAAAAATTAAGTGTCTGTCTGTTATTTTTTAAATTATATGCTTATCCTCTAAGATGTAAATCCAAATTCCAATAAAATATTTTTTACTATTAATTTTAGCTCGAACTTTTTGTCTACCACTACCAGGGTGGAATCGCAAAGGGTTGCAATAATGAGCAGAATGAAAAATGGCCGCGCGGGGTACGTATTAAACAGCCCCTATATTGTGTACCTAATCGTTCTAGACTTATATGTATAGTGTAGGCTTTTGATAAAACTATGTATTGTACATGTAACATGTATATACATGTGTTTGTAATAGCAATATGAGGGAAACTAGTTATTATTCCATGACTTCTTTATATAAAGGATATATTATAATAAGTATATAAATAAATATGTGGGAAGACTATTACAACCACGGAAGAGATCATATAATATCATCTTTTCTTTGATTACAACAGCACCCTCTAGCTCCGTAGTAAGCTACGAGGCTTGTGGTACGGATACCAGATAGTTGAAATACTCCACATATAAATTTTAAATACATACATATTATAAATATAAACACCTACGACTGGAGTACAAACATTCATGTTTAACAGATGAGTGCCCCCAGCGGTACTCGAACCCGCGACCGTTGGCGCAGAAAGCCTCTACCAACTGAGCCAAACGTGTCGTCAAGTCTATTAAAGTTAAATATTAAAGTCATTTAGACTGTGATTAAATAATAAAAAGCTTTATAAATAGTAATTTTCTACGAATTAATGATTACAGAAAGTAGAGAAGCTTTAAATTAAAAGCTATCCTATTCTAGTTTTGTTAAGAAGTAGTTTTGTTAAGACTCTATGCAGCAGAACTTTATTTTCACTGACTTACAATACAGATTTTTTTTATTTTAGTAATGTAAAAAAATCCAAAAAGGTTAAACATTTTAAATTAAAAAAAATACAATTATATTTAATAGAACCGTATTTATGTGGAATAAGCAGATTACATAAGAACAACTGTAGTCGGTAGAAATCCCAACCATGTTATTGACATGACGTTACATTCATGATGTAATACTACCCATCTGTCAAAAACTTTGCCTATACGAGTATCAATCAGTCTACACAATTTATTACATATCTAAGCTCCGCGTATACTTTGGTACTTATAACTCAAGATTTATATTATTATTTAACTTATTATGTTATAGTACCAAAGAATTTATTTATTTTGTACTTAGACAGAAATTACTATGTATTGTCTAACATTTTTACTAGCAATAGTTGTTTTAGTTTTAATATTTGTCAATTCTGATTGGATATTAACCTTAATTTGTATACCTACGGGCTAACTTCGTTTCAGTGCACTTCTCTTGGGGACTAAGAAACATAGTATTAAGAAATTACAAACATATGTATAATTTATTTATGTATATATAATTAGTATTCACATAAATTATACTTGTACGTATCTATTGTTGTGAAATAAAGAAAAAGAATGAAACATAAAACACAGGTCATACTAGGAATATTACTTGCAAAACTTCATGAAAAATTGCCGCAATGGAGGCTAAGTTTTGCATTTATAATTTTCAGTGTTCACGCTCTAGTTTTCGATTAATTTAATCGATTTCAATGCTCCGCGCGAGACAATGTAGAGCTAATATTGTTTAAAAATTCTTAAATACGCGAATCTATTTAAAAGTAGCAGGCGATTTCATGCTAATATATTCTTCAATAATAATAATATAATGTTCTCCGACCGATTCCGGCCACGGCGGCCTATCTCATTGAGACTGGCCAACTGCGCAGAAGAAATTATAGTGCACAAGTGTACGCGCAGACACAAGTACACTCTATCTCTATTCTTATTACTCTCATACTCCGGTGGGACGACTGTTCGACACGCCCAGTGAGAGCTAAGGTGCAGGTATGACGGCTTTACGTGCTCTCTGAGGCACAGGGGTAACAGACAGCCAACTTCCCAAACAACCAACTCCGGGTGGCTATTGAGGCTTACTAAACAGAAAGACTCAATAACTAAACTTGGCCCGACCCGGGACTCGGACCTAGGAACTCTCGTTGTATGACCGTACATGCTAGCCACTTTATTTTATAGTATAGCTAAAGAACTTAATCGAAGTGAGGGTGAATCGCTAGTTTTAAACAAAACGGTATGGTTTTAAGGATTATTTTGATTTTGATATCCCAACATCGGATGCTTTAATTGCTTTGATTTAATGAAATTGGGCTTCTCCTTTCCTAAAATTTAAAGATAACAATGATTTTTGAAAAAGTCTACCAATTAAAGTGTAAAAATAGTAAAAATACCGCGTTCACCAAACACCAATAATTCACCTCCATTTTCCCGTGTTCAAAGTTTTTTGCATCGCGTGCCCTGTGACAGACAGACAGACGGACAGGCAATTTATAATATGTCCTTATCGCACGATCTTAACACGCCATTCTGTGACCAGTGGAAATTGAGCCGAGGGATTAAATTTTTGATTGCAAACATTTTGAGTGCTTTTGACAAATGCTTTAAAAATGTAATTTTAATATTTATTTTTAACATCCTCATGTTTTGGCTAATTGACTGAAACTGCTAATATGAAATCGCTCGCATATGAAATACAATAAAATATAGCTTATTTATATATAAGATATTTCCGGATATCGATTTCGAATTCCACTGAAATGATTCACTCAAAAAAGCACATTTTATAATATAGAAGAGTTTGTATTTAGGATTTCAAAAAAATGTCTAACTCCGCTAACTAGCAAAGCCTTGTCCATCCGAAAAATCAAATAATCCCCATGGAATTTTAAGATGTAGCAAAAACTCAGGTAGAGCGGGACTTTTGTACGTATACATTTGTGTCTATAATATTTATACAGATGTATATTATATACAATTCAATACTTTCCACAAGCGAATATCTTCCATATTAAAAAGGTAAAATAAAATTTACGAAAATCACAATATAAATTTTCTATATAAAAAATCCCCTAAAAATTCTATAGATCAAATTACACTGGCTCTTAGTAGTAACAGCGATTATAAGGTCGATTTCAAGATAGGGTGTTTCGTGTAATTACACCGTGGCGGGTTCGATTCCGTGTCGGTACAGATAATGATCGCTGATTCAGGTGTGTTTTAACTTTTTGTTTGAAATGTTTTTGTTTGAATGTCGGAAATTGCAAGCGTTTTATCGATAATATTTGCGTTAACATAATTATAACGTTCGTACGGATCGTTTCGTGGAATGCAATTTTTTCAGGATAAAATATGTTTTTAGGGGCTCAGCCAAATTCAATTTTTTAGTAATTTATACTTATTAAAAAGAACAGTGGTAATGCTATCACTTGTGAATTGTATTTGTTTCTTATAATAAGTCACTAGCTTTATATTAGTTTTTTTTAAATGTAATAACTGATAGACAACTGAGTAACCGTATACGAGAATACATTCATTTCGAAATAGCATACAGACAGGACAGTTTTATTTTTATGTATATAATATATAATGACAATAGCTCTCTTGTACCCACGGTTGGTGAAACATGGCTATATCGGATATATGTGGCATACGCATTGTTCTGGCCGCGGGCCTGTTTGTTCTACGCAGCTATAGCTATAGATATGAGTACAGACGGGGTGAAAAGACGTAAAAATATTAGATATTTAATAAAAGCAATAAAGAAAAAAAATGTTTGTGTGTCTGTTTGTTACTTCTTCATGCTTAAACGGCTGGACAGTTTTGAATTATACTTATTTAGTATGCGGATAGATTGTGACGGTATCACGTCATTATTGATAGACGACTTGGGACGCCTGATAAAGTTAGCTGAGTTATATACAGGGTTTCTAAGTTGATTTATTGAGATTGTTTTAAAAATTAGCTTAAGAATTATAACTGATCTTTTTAATACTTATATTGTAAATATACTAGTCCTATATAAATGTGTATAAAAAAATAATTAGCTGGTGGTGAGATTTAATGATTAATTAAAATACATACAAATACCTATAATTATTGGCACAGACGAGTGTTAGAACTGGTAAGAATTCTTCAATATTTCATGCATTTTATTTATGCACTTGATATTCCGAGACAAGAAGTAGTACACAAGCAGTGCATGTTTGATAGAGGAAGCAGGACTATGGTTTGATGCCCCTCCTATGCAAGATAGGCCCAGCAGTGGGCATTAAAGAGACTGAATAAAACACGTACAGCATATTTAATATACCTAATGTTATTTAAATTTGCACATACAATTATATTTGCAATTCTCTCAGATCTGTATATAATTTTAGAATTCCCTCTACCATATAATATATTCATACAAAATATGAACACCGAATTTCTGTTACATAATAAAACATTTCACCACTGCCCTCGAGTGTACTCCAGTTATGCAAACACAATGTTTGTAGAGCGCCGGCTACTAAATATTATATTTTGTAGTACGCTTTTAATTTAATTATAAAATAATGTTGAAATTTGATGAAAAGTAATGAAAATTTCCTATCATACATATAATATATATATATAACTTGTCTGTCGAATTAAAATGGAGGATTATAATGGGTATTTTTTCGTTATTAAGCTTAATTCAGACATAATGAATATCAATGAATGAAAGAAGTTACAAAATAGAATTTTGTATGTGAGTAATACTCTAAACTGCTGGACGGATTTCGATGAATAGGTCGATCTAAAGTACCAGGTGCTGCTATTTTTTTACCCGAACGTTAGTAACAAAACTCTACAATAAAATAATCTATAAAAATAAGCACTATGTCACATTTGCACTTATAATAAGAAAAAGCTGAACTTTGTAAGAACTCGTGTAGTTTTTCTAACGGGTTCCTAATAATTTTTGAGACAGTTTTTAATGTTATTTTTTTAATGATTGTAAAACTATAACAACCATCTAGATATAAATATAAATTACTATGTTAAAGGTCAAATCTATAGACGTGATAGTTTTCAGTAAAGTGAACCACAAAATGCTCAAGTTCTAGAAAAGTGTTAGGACTCGCTTCGCTCGCCATAATAATACGAGTATATGTCATCCTTGTATGTATATCTTATTTTCTATCGATATTGATTGTCCAAATTGTTCTAGAGAAATATTTGAAATTTGTAGAAAAGAAGTGAGATTTTGAACGATAGAATAATGCCAAAATTACGTTGATTTTAACGCATTTCGCTACATATTATGCTCATAAACAGCTAACTTTACTGATACCGCTTTTTGAGACTACCGCGGTCTGAATTATGGACATTAAAGATTTACGACACAGACGGCTATATGTACTATAGGTACATATTAGAATAATAATAAACTCCTGAAAATGATATAGATTTCAATAACATGTTAAGATACGAAATAAAAATCACGTTCCCGTATTAAAAAGTAACCCATATGTTGAGTAGTTTTCCCGAAATGCGGTTACAGACAGACAGACAGACAGAAAAAAATTAAAAAAACCAAAGTCTCTATATTGTCAGAATTATTATTTACGGTATAATCAATAATAATGCATATTCGGAATTTAGGGACGCACCCAAGAGAAGATAGGGCTAAAATTAAAAGTACTTTAAGTCCTAGGGCGCTCTTTGGCGCATGTGCCAAGATAGATTATAAAAAGAAGGATACTGCATATTTTATAACACAATATTGTTAGCACGGACTGCAAGGATTATGAAACTCGTAATTTTAGTGCGTAAATGTTTTGAGGCGGAGACCTGGTGACCTGTAATATACGGGTTCTTTATTGTACTTAGTACCAGCAACCGTTATTGTGCTGTGCATAATCGTACGTACTTATATTTATTATGTTATTAATATGTTTCGTTAATTGGTTATCGGAAAAAATAAACAAATTATATAGAATTATTTTGTTTTCATTATTACTTAAACACCAAATTCCATTTTGGTAATCCATCATTTCTCATGTGATTTTATAACTTTTTCCGATTTTGTAATTTAATTTGATTAAATAAATATTATTAAGTACACATGAAAGTGGTAGGTAACAAGTAGGTATATAAAATAAAATAAATATCTCCTATAAAAGCGTGCCAGATTTTTAATAATGCTTTTGCTAGAAACATTCTGTATTTTATCTTCTAACATAAGATTTTCTCAAAAGTAATATAACAATCGACGTAAGATTTAAAAAGTACACAAAAAAACGGCGGAAGTCCCATCAAAATCTGTTCTTTATATAAAGTGACAGTCTATGAAAGGAGATCTCAGTTTACGAAGTTTCGAGGTAGCTCCCAAAATAGTTCAAATATCTTTTTAAACTATAAAAAAGATCAATACGCCGGTGGTCTTCTATTAAACTTGTACTTAAAACCATTCTATAGGCTGTCCAACCAACATCCTATACCATACACCGCTTTTACCGCGAATAAATGACATTGACAGTTCAACGAAATGGCGAAAAAGCGCGAAACATAAAAACAATAACGGGAAGGGTATGCAAAAATTTAACGAAAATAAAATACAGGAATAAAAGGGAATAAATAAAATAATAAAAAAATATAAATCCTGTCTTTTTGTTTTCCTCGGATGGGCTCTCGATGTAAAAAAAGCGCCCGCTTCTAGACAGCCCGTCACCCGCTACATGGAGAAAGATCAAACTGAGATTTTAACATATTATTTATAAAACAATATTTTCTTATAATTTAATTTATTCATATAATTATTATGTAATAAGTTTACTTTAGAATTTCTATAGATTAAAAGGACAATTACGAAAGTATTTCTATACTAGGAAAATACAATAAATATTTTTTTAATAGCGGCTTGCACAGTCATGCTAATTTGACATTATTAAAGCTATTATCGTTTAAAAAATTACCAATATCATCCTTCATCTGTAAGGTACGGTAGGTACTTGTTTATATATAAAAAAATAAACATTATATATGTACATATTCAATGTACATATCCGTATAGCAGAAATAGTTTTTACTTATGTTTAAGGCTTATTTCTTAATTAGTTAACATTCATGCCAATTTATATTCAGTTTAAGGGCGTAATGTAATAAAAGTAGCATTAAACTATAATGTGCACGCATTACTTAATGTAAATATATAATCATTAAATTAGCAAACCTTCGCATCTTTGAACAACTTCCTGTTATGGACATTTACTTTTTATAAAATCGTCAAATTCTAGAAAGAGGATATTAAACTGTTTTAGTTAAAAAAATATAATTTAAAAAATGAACATTTGTAGTAAATTTCATTATTTTACTCACGCAGTTTATGAACAATGTAGTTATATTAAAAAAAAGATATATCTTTACAATTAAAATTAATGATACAAAATATATTTTTTAAAATAGATATGGCACAGTTACTCCTACATTCATCCAACATCACAAAAACACGATTAATTTTCTTACAACATTATGTTTTAAATATATAAATTATATAGTTCAGGATGCCAATTCTGCCACACCTACATGCATATGTAATAATAAATTATCTAGATCTAAATAAATAATAAAAACTCATCAATCGTAAACGCCATTAAAACAAGATCCCATTTCAATATATTATGTACATTGAATTTATAATCTGATGTAATATTGTCATTTGTCAAAATAAGCACATACCTACGTATATAAATAAAATAAAAGTGTCTATTTTTAACGGCAGGAACAATTCTGACGGGACTTTGATTAGCAGACAGCTAATGTTATAAGGAGTAAGCTACTTTTATTTCATTAGAAAAGTATAGAAACTGTTTCTATTAACTTACGCCTAGCGAAGCGGGCCGGGTTTGCTAGTGCCTAGTATGAATATAATTTCAAACTCTACATTTTCGTTACGTCACCAACGTAGCGTCCTTCTGCGAGTGTAGCGCCGTATTTCAAAGTGGGCAAAAGTACATTCGCGCTATAACTACGTAGGCGCAGCGGGACGGGCTTAAGGCTGGCGTCGTAATTAGTATAGAAGCGTTGCTTTTGTACGGTAGCTTTTGATCTACTGAAGATCCTTGCTTGGGAAAAATACCTGATAGTCACAAGTCAATTGAAGTGAATTGTCATGATTGATTTTTATATCGCGAATAGGATTAGATTGATGTTTTATTGGTATTCTTACTCTAATGTATAGAGATAAATAAATTAAAGTGTCTGTTTATTATGTCAAAATCCCAACATATTACTGAATTATTATGTTATGTGTTATATAATATAAGAAAAATACAATTTATAAATTTTTTGTCAGTTGGTGTGTCTGTCAGTCAGTCAGTCTGTTTTTCTGTTTTTTCGGCTAATATAATCCCTGAAACAGCCGAACCGATTTTGACTAAACTTTCAGTGGCTGATAGCTGATGTTATAAGGAGTAACTTAGAGTAAATTAATTTAAGAAAAATAATTTAATTAGCCTGAGCGAAGCGAGTCGCTTATGATATAAACTAGTATTGAAAAGACAAAATGTCAGGCATATTGTTTGTAACTATACGTGATAAAGTTCATAAATAGTAAATCTAATTACATGGAAATATATTTAAAGATTAAAAAAATATTACATAATATCATTTCTAGCAACAACTTTATTTAGAGGAGCGCAGCCGACCGTCGCGTAAGACAAGGACGGAGAATAAGACGAAGGGTTGCTCAGAGACCCAGCAAGTAGCCGGTTTATTTCTACCGCCGACGTTCAAAATAAATACCGTTCTTCATAGACGCGCACGCCCATAAAGTACTGCATTTAAAATACACGCCAGAGAGATAAGGAATTTATTTAAGAGATTCTCTATACTTCATTATTTCACTTTCAAATCTAGATTGTTATATATCAAAAAATCGCACATTTTTTGTACTTTAAAATAGTATAAGTTTTTAGGCAAAATATTTATTTAAATCGAACTTGTGAAGCTTTGAAATGGAAGCCAGAGGTAGAATAATTCTCTATCTCTAATACCGTACTTTATGGGAACGTCGTAACAATAGCAGTGAGGGGGGAGAGGCGCGCGCATCAAGTACCACATTCACTTGTTCGGAGCGCTAGAGATAATAAACTCGATACTTTATGGAAGCGCTGCCTAGAGGATATGCCAAGATAACAGTAACTTTCGTACGTAGTATAAGTACAGTTAAGTAGGTATAGTTTTTATATTGGACCTAGGAATGCTAGAACTGACGTAGAAGATATATGGACAATCTGAAGACATTAAAATATGAAATAAAATATGATATACTTGTATATTGTATTTATAGCTTTTATCACTAATTTCAAAGTAATAAAGGTTTTTAATCTTTTAGAAATAACAAAAAAAGTATAACCTTTTCTGAGATTTTAATGGATTGTTCAGAGATGAATGAGATGATGACTGAATTTTTTTTGGTACCTATTAAAAGGTATTGTACAGAGGCATACTATATAATATGCCTCTGACTCAATCATAATTTTATTATGATGGTAAAAAAGGATTTATATTTTATACACTTTCTTATATGTGCAAGTATTGTGGCACCTACAAACGTACAAATTTAATCTGTAGGAATTTAGATACTTCGTAAAAAAAAACGTCATAAATTCAAATAAGAGAATTAGAATTACTTTTGATTTATATTAAAAAAATGAATTTTCTTCCTTTTCAAGGACGGAATGACTAATTCATTTTCATGTTATCTTGAGTAAAAAGAAGGAAGGCCATTTAGGTAATACATAATGGTAAAAAATAAAAACTTATTGTTCCTAATTAGTAATTTGTTTTATTAAAATTATTTCAATTTTATACAATTGGTTTTATATATAAACTCAAAGTTGGTATTTAAATGAAAATTAAGTAAATATCGTACTAGTCATCCTATTTTAGGTATGTTTGTCATTTTGTTTTCTACACTCATAATGATATTTAACTTAGGCGAATATGTAAATTATTTCTTTTGTAAAATTTTATCAGAATATATTTTATTTTTGGAATTTTTGTCCGAGACCGCTTCTCGAGAAAACCACTGGACAGATTTTGAAGGAAGTGCGGTATGATGGTAGCTTGTTAGTCAAAATATAGGACATATATAATTAAATTCAGGATAATATCACGTTCCTTAGAAATCTATAAGTATACCTACCTACTAATAGTTAAAACGCACCTACCTAATAAAAATGAAAAATAAGACAAATGCAAAATCGATACAGTTCTGATTTACTTAAAAATGTTCATAAACAACATTTTTAATTCTTATCACGTTTTAAACGCTTTTGCGTTTTCTTTTTCGTTATTTTATTTCACAATTCCCTAGAGGTTTACACGAGACAACTATCTTACAAATAAAAATTTGAGAGTTAAAACTCTATAATACCAAAGCCTTCGAGTCAAACGGCAGTGACAGACTGACAAGTGACTAAATTATCAAGATTGTTTTTGTTATACATATAAAGGAGGAAACCTAAAAATTAAATGGTATGACATGATATTATTAGGTAAAACAAAAATGCTGGCAATTTATTGAAAATCATTTATTTTAAAAATAACATTTTACACAACTATAAGTTATTTACTATTTATATAGATAGGTACAATAATCAAAATATTCTGTAATTTCTGAATAAACAATCTCCTTAGTTTTGTAGTATTCATGTATTAGCCTATATATATCTATACTAATATTATAAAGCAGAAGAGTTTGTTTATTTGTTTGTTTGTGTGTTTGTTTGTTTGGTTGAACGCGCTAATTTCAGGATCTACTGGTCCGAATTGAAAAATTTCTTTTTGTAGAATCCATATTATATCTTACTATTCATTACAATAAGCTACTCGTATATACATTTAAAATAAAAATGTAGACGAACCCACGCGTCTAGACGTGTATGGGGAAAGTATTAATTTACATAGAGGCAGTCTAGTACGCGGTGCGCGTGCGTGATACTGCCTTCATGGATCACTTAGTCTTGAACTATTGAAAACAATAATTTTTAAAAACTAGCAACCCACCCTGGCTTCATTTGGGCTCGTCCTTAGTAAAAAATAAATGTAAATACCATGAGAACCGTTCATTTTAAAGTTTACTATTTTTGGATAAAAAGTAAGTAATATTCCCGACTACAATTTATCTCTCTTTCATTTTATCTCTCTTTATCTATCTCAAATTTTCATCCAAATCCATTTAGTCGTTCATGTGTGATTGGCAATAAACGAAAAGTTATTTTTATATATGTATAAAATTAACCCTATATATAGAGAGATGATAGATGTCGCGGTAAAAATAAAGCATAGCGTACTGAGATTCACTTAGTACTAGTACATATTTAAAGAAAAGAAAAACAACTTTATATACACCAGTCCATCCATCCATTCATCTTTAATTGAAATTATATTTGCCTTAAAAATTGAAGTACATAATTCTAAATATCTTCAACATTTAATAGAGGCTAAGAGAGAAAAAATCATTTTGCTTATAATTTATTTCATTTGCTTAAGACTAACCGAATGCAGTATATTAAAACGGCCAACGTCCACTCTGCAATACAACATTGCAGAGCTTGAATACCGTCATATTATTATAGACTCTATGTTACAGTGGCTAAAAGTGTAAATTGTATGGATTATATTAAATTTTATGCACAATTTGTTGGAAAGGTTGTATCCATATATATACTATGTGTACTTTTCGGATAGTCTCTGTAAAAGAGCTTTCAAATGATCATAGATATTTTACAATAATGCTTATTAATATTTTTATATCTTATGAGTTTAACTAACTGACTTTTTTAACTTTGGGAAATACATTTTGGCATACAATCTGCATTCATATAAGTGGTTATGTGGGACTCACCGGCTAGATAAGATACCTACTACCACTAAAGTCTAAAACCATTTTTTTTTCAATTAGTCACCTTTCTATAACATATTGCAAATATAAAATACAAATTTTAATATTAAGTAACAAGCAGCTGAACTGTTTCTGAATATAAATTAAATGTAGCTATAAATTATTATTATCTGATATAAAAGTTAGACATTAATAAGGTCATTATATGTTTACGACTTGAAAAATGTGGTATTAGCGAAATTTACCCAAATGGGTTCTTTACATATTATGCAGAGCAAAACATACATATTATAAAGATATATATACAGTATACAGCATACATTTTACTAGCACTTTAACAAAATTAAAATATTTATTCGAATTAATTCAAAAAGAAACTTAAAACTTTACTTTTTAAATTATACCTAGGCGTCACTATACTTTATATAAAAATATATTTTTATTTATTTATTATAAGTAGTATACATAGGGATACGATCTTAGTACACCACACTCACGCTGTCTAAGCGCGTGTTTCCGAGATGCAGGTTTTAAATTCTTAAATTGATATGTCTTAATATAAGTATTTTTAGAAAACGACAAATTTAGACCTTATAAAAAATATTGGATGGGAAATTTTGTTTTGAAAGTTGACCAAAAAAACGGCTACTTTTACTGACTGAATTGTACTAGTAGGGAAATTAAGGATAGTAGCATAAATAGCAAAATTACTACTAAGTACCTATATTTAACTTTGACATTTCTGACGACTTCTTAGTCTGTGAAAAGCCAGTAATAATATAGATAACTTATCTGTATTCTAGATAAATACATAAATATTACATTATATCGTCGGTTACTATTCCATTATCCAATCGAAGTCGCGGTAAAAACTAGTTATAAATACCTATAACGTTTAAAACGCTTTCAGTCTGAAGCTGCTTAACTTTCATTAACGCACACAAGCTTATAATGATGTACAATATATAATATTATATATAAGTAATAAGTAACCAGATTTAACGTTCATATAAAATGCCATACACAATATTAAGTACCTACATTCATATATATTATATATGCGTATAGTAGCTACATACATTATAGTGGTCGTCATTATCAGAATTGAAATTATTTTTGGGGAAATGTGTGGCTTTTTCTAAAAGGGATATCTCTGTCTTGCAAATTATATAGTTTTTTAACAAATAGGTACTAGTGACTTACACTCGGTCCGGTTTCCGAGGTACATTTTACGATTTACCTATAGATGTAGGTTACCTCGATCATATAACTTACTTCCTTTAAATTATTAAAAACGTGTAATATACACATAAAACAAACATTAAGTACCTCCCTTTTTACATCGGTAGAAATATTGGCAAATTTTAGGTAGCAAAAGCACAATAATAATCTAACAAAATAAACAAAAATATTCGTCTCGAAAATCGAATCCACCCACATGAATATAATCTAAGTATAGAAATACATAGGGCATTCTATCTCGATCGTTTCATAGTGTTATTATTTTAGGATCTGGCCCACATTATAATAATTATTGTGGAAGAACGATGCCTCGGGCTGACGAAATCGCAGGATAGAATGTGCATTTCTGTTAATGTCGTCACATTTAATCCAAATATTTTTACGTAAAAATGTTTTAGTATGGGATTAGACTTTAGAACAGAAGTAAATATTTACTTAATTTGTTAATGCGAAGTATCAAAATTTAGAGTTATAAGAATCTTTTTATGCCAAATAATTAAAAAGTGAACATTAAAAATATGGTCCAAAAATAAAATATCTGGAGAGTGCCTAATTTAATAGTTAAACTTTTAACCTACCAAATATATACAAAAAATATATTTTAATTTTATGAAATTATAGTTTTAAATACACTGACATTGTAGAGAACAAATAAAATGGATTAAAAGGAGATGATAGTAATTTTTCTGAGTTATTTACGTTTTGAGCTGTCGTAAATTTAAGTGAATTACGTAATTAAAGGGCTTGTGTGCGATTGTAGATAGGTTTACCAGGATTTTTATCATAAAATTACCTATTTTGCAAATCAAATCAAAATAGACTTTATTAAAATAGACTTTTACAAGCTCTTTTAAATATAAATGAGTAGATAGAGATAGATATATGTCATTAGCAATTTATAAAAAGTAATTAAACTTGATTTTATTATATTTTTTATGGGACAAAGGGGGCAAACGGGCAGGATGCTCCACTGCTGGAAAGTGATCACCGCCGCCCATGGACATCTGCAACACCGCAGGGCTTGCAAATGCGTTGCCGGCCTTAAAATTAGAATACAACAGACAACTAAGCATATTTATGTTATGCTTTACTTGGTTATTCAAAATTCGGGCTTGTAGCTTAATCCACATCAAGTTACAGGGGGAGTGGAAAATGTCCTGAATCATTTCGATGATACAACCGGGCTTCTTTTTTGTATTTGGCGGGGACACTGCCGTGCCCCCTGAATGACAAATTAAGGTACTATTAAACTGAGGACAAAATTATTAAAAGTTCAAAGTCGTATCGTACTTTTTTTTGTAACCTAAAATTATAGTCACCCTAGTGTACAGGAAAATGTCATACCGCAATGCAAATATCAACCATAATGTTTAGTTTATAAGCACGATTATTGAATGACGTGTTTTATACAACTGTGTTAGAAAATTAAATGGAAATTAGTATGACGACAAATTATAGGTTCGATTCTCGATTCAGTTTATGTTATAAATTGCTTCGAATTTGGAATATTTAAGTGTTATTATTAAAGAATGATGGCTTTTTTCTATGATAGAGTCTTCTATCAATCTATGAATAAAGGTTTTTTTTATATCTTGGCTATAATTTGAATCTGAAATAATTTTCACTATTAGCAACTTTTGAAGATATATTTTTTGTAGCGATATGAAAAATTAAAATAAATGATTAGAATATTTTTTTTAAGATGCGTCAGATTAAGCAACTACAGTATGAAGTTAGACGTTTAATCTCCCTTTATTATAGTGTTATGTTTATATAAAAGGTGAATATTTATTTAAAATTTTACTGTTGTCTATGTATATCTTTTATACAAATAATGAGATAATAAAAATTGAAATATTTTATTATATACTTATATATCATATATTATGTCTATTGCGTATTATGTACAAAATAATATAGTTGGTAATAGAAATAAATATTGTGTAGTTGTTAATGAATACTTATAGGTATAACGAAGGCGGGTTGTGTATTGTTATCAGCCCTTTTTTAATGCCCCATTGCTGGATACTGGCCTCATTTCATTCGAAGGGGATCAGGCCATACTCCACCACACCACGCCTAGAGCGTGTTGGCGGACTTCACATGTCTTTCAAAAGCTTGTTAGGTTCTCTCAGCCATGCAAGTTTCTTCATGATAACCATAAGACGATAGCGGCCGTAAATGTTAAAGTGTGTTTATTAGTTTATCTTTATTTCACTCAGCAATTAAAATATGGATGATAGTAATTAACTGCATGAATTGCAGCTCGTATGACTAATATCTCATATCTGTTATATATAATGTCTTTTTCATGCGACTAAATATATAATTCGCGTTATGTAAAAAGAACGCTGGCTGTCAAGTTGCGCAGAGGCGATTTATAGGCCAATTTGGTGGTAAGACGCGGGGTGCGGGACGTCAAGGCACGCGTCGCATGCTTTCCGGCTCGCTATATAAAAAATAGTGAAAAAATATTTTTGACGTATATTGTTTTATAAAGAGAGAGTCTGATAATAATGCAGTTAATAATTAAAAAATATATATTAAACGAAATAATTTAATTTTTTGTAAGTAGATTAAACATTCTACACTGAATCAAACATATTTTATTAAATAATAGAATTCTATTAAATGACATTCTATCTAATATATTTTTGAATGTTCCTACCAATAATCAATATACATCGTGAGCGAAAGGCTAGTTCAAAAATAAAAGAATAGGCTTAGGAATTTCGTATGCGAATGTACCGATGCGCAAACACACCCCCCACCACTTAATTCCAGCGTTCTTTTTACGTGACGCGAACTGTACCTAAATAATATTGTACCTACTAAGAAGCGTACTACTAGGTGTAGTGGAATTAATCAACTATTATACAGATTATAATTATTAGTCGTTAGTTAATGTAAGAGATTATTAGTAAATACAATACAAGAAAAATATATTTGTTTCAACATATTTATATTTATTTATGTATTAATAAAATTTATGATGTTGGTGACCCGGATAACCAGCTATCGTACCAAATATAATGCCCAGTGGTCCTACTCTTGTGATGCGGTCACAGAACGAGAAAAATTCTAAAAACTGTAAATTTGGCCTCTGTGTCGTCATTATAATATGTCATAATAATATGACTATAATTCGCGTCATGTAAAAAGAACGCTAGCTGTCAAGTTGCGCAGAGGCGATTTATCGGTCAATTTGGTGGTAAGACGCGGGGCGCTGGACGTCAAGGCACGCGTCGCATGCTTTCCGGCTCGCGATTGGTTCGTCAGTTCAAAATACCATCGAGCACACACAAGTTATTAATTACGAAATGATTTAATATAAAAAAATAGAGAAAATTTTTTTTGACGTATTATTGTTTTATAAAGAGAAAGTCTGATAATAATGCAGTTAATAATTTTAAAAAATATATTAAATTAATTAATTATATTTTTTAAAATAAATTAAACATTCTACACTGAATCAAACATATTTTATTAATTAGAAGAATTTTATTTAATGACATTCTATCAAATATATTTTTCAATGTACCTGCCAATAACCAATATACGTCGCGAGCGAAAGGCTAGTTCAAAAATAAAAGAATACGCTTAGTAATTTCGTATGCGAATGTACCGATGCGCAAACACACCCCCACCACTTTCCTCCAGCGTTCTTTTTACGTGACGCGAACTGTACTTCATTAAGATTTTCCGAAAAATATTCAATGTACAGTTTTTACTAAGTTAGAATTTTATGAAAGTACCTACTTAGTACGTACATACATAATTATTAATTTGTTTAAAGAATGAATTTATTTAAAAGGGTTTTTTCGCGACTATATACAAGGTGTATAATAAGTAAAAGTAAACAGTAAAAGGTACAAAACGATTGGTTAGTTGAATATTGTCGCGGCGGAACTCACACGCACCTGTATCCGGCAGCGCTTCCGCCGACACTGTACACGTACTGGTGACAAAACAAATAAACACTACTGTTTAAACGACTTCATTTTTAAGTATTTTTTGTAACTACCTTTTTTAGAACTAGAGATTTTATTTCGTTAAAAGATATTGTCTCTTCTAAAGGATATACTGATCTATCGAAAAAGTACGGAGTTTTATTCATTATAGGTACATCTATTAAAAAAAAAGCTTGAATTCATTTTTTTTATATTCATTTAAGCACTTTAAAATATTCTTGAAGATCAAATCCTTATTTGAAGATATTGTAGATTTTTAACCTACCTTTTTTCTTTGCAGTCCAGTTTAATTTAATATGATAAAAAATAAGTAGGTACATGAAATAAAAAATTCTTTTTAATATGTAGGTACTAGAGGAAAAAAATGACTTTTTTGAAGCATCACGATGCTTGCACTATTTATATTGATTATATTATAATTCAGTTACATAATTTATACTTATTACTTTTCTCTCGTGTACTTCCATGCCATCTTTTAACCGTAAATTTATGATTCAAGATCAAGTTACTAAATAATAGAGCGATTTAGATTTTTATGGTTGAAATTTTAGATAAATTAGGCAAAGGAAATAGAAGAAAGTTTTTCGTAAACTGTGGGTAGGCACTGTCTGTAACAAGTATATAAATCCCTGAGACGTCAAATACTTACCTTAGTCTCTACCGTGATCATGATTGCTGTAAAGCATTCGAAACGACGGGAACCAAAATTCAAAATAAATCCGCGACAAAATCCGAAAAGATAGTTAATTTATAATGTAAAATATTCGCGTAAACCTAAGAAAGTATCAAAGGAAATAGCTTATACTGCCTAATGTTTTCACTTTAATATAATGGTTTTAAAATAAAACGTTTTTTTTTGTTTGTATTTTTAATACTTGTTTAGATAAGTAAATATTGTTTTTTTTTTGAATGTAGCATAATATACAGGTAACCTGGGAACAGATAAGTTAGCGGTTTTTAATTTTTTATATGCAGACTCTGCATAACAGCTGCATAACTGAAGGTAAGCGAGGCTTTTGATTAAATATTTTAATAAAAATTTACTTTTTGTGTACATTTCATTAATTTTCAGTATTTTCTATGAAATTTTAATATAAAGTTCATCAAATCAGAGTTTTGGATGGTTGATCTGAATGTAAACTTCAAAAATATTCGTTTTTTGTGGATCAGTGGCGAGTGATGTAAGCTTTAAGTCATACGGGATGCTTGATGCTTCAAATCATGAGGTTTACATGTAAATGTGTGAAAAGTAAAATGTGTTAAAATATATGTATACCTATCTTCGTATGTTCTTACAAAGTTTTAAAAATACAAATTCAATAAATTATTGTCTTTTTACATAATAAACAAGTACATACAAAAGAAAAAAAACATTGGAATATGTTATTTAGATTATAAAATATTTTTTTAGGTACATTTTATTGTAATTTTTTTTAGTGTGAAAATAGAAGGAAATTTTTTTACTCCTTTTAAAAATTGAAATTTGAAAACTTTACACGTTTCAATAAAGGTAGTAAATCAATTAAGTTTACTTATGCGTTTTAGAATACAAATTCGGAAGCATTGTTAAATATATATATAATGTGTAATAAAATATTAATTTTTTTTTGCTTATTTAGTTACAAAAAATTAATGCAGAAGAAAATATTATTGTATATATTCGTATTGTTTAATGCTATTTAAAAAATATCCAAACGTTTAAATTACTAATCAATTATTTCATCTTGGCCTTTTAAAATAATAAATACAATAAATAATAATTATAATTTCAAATTTAGAACTATGAGTGACATCTGTTGGTGAGTAGCGCGTATTGCTCCGTATTTCAATACACGGTGTCATTTTTACAGAACTAGATAGATGGCGCTGATGGCGCAGGCGATGCAAAAGTTTAACAATTGGTTCGCTTGGGCTCGTCCGCGTCGGTTCGTTTCAATCCATTTTAGCCTTTTTTTACAACAAAAGATAAATAGCTTATGTGTATCCTGTCCCAAGGTCTAGTCTGATTTGTAGCAAATTTCTTTAAAATCGGTTTTGGGCTTAACTATTAAGTATGAAAGCGTGACTTTGTTTGATTCCATACGAATTCTGATCGCCTATTAATCCCCACACAGGGCAAAATATAAAATTATACTCACCCTCGCTTCGCTCGGGTCCGAAGCCACGGGTTCCGCTGGTTAAAATAATTAAAATTTCCACCTCCTCCTTTTTTGAAGTTGGTTAAAAACTAGTTTAACCTTATAACATTCCCTATCTGCGAGTAAAGGCCCGTCAAAATTGGTCCAGTCTTACAGAGATTAGCCAACAAATAGACAGACAGACAGACAGTCAAAAAATTCAAAAAATGTTTTTTGTTGTTAGTATCTTATATATACTTTCATATGCATTTAGTGAAAAGTTGTTAATTTTAAATTAAAATCAGACACTTCTATTTATATATATAGATGTATAGACAAGAAGACGGAAGGGAGCAAAGGGTAAAAGGCCATACAAAACACATTTATATATTATATGAAGATATTATATTTTCAAAGAACATGTACTTTTATATTTCAGCATAGTTTCGGTCAATACAACGTGTGGAACAGCGACCCACGGCTTATACATTTATAATAAGTAATATGTAACAAGTAACTAATATAATTTAATATCATAATTATTGTGATCATACAACTTCTACACACTTCAATACAAAACGAAGCTGCAACGTTCTCGTCATTACGTATAGTAAAGTAAGAAAAACGAATACTTTCTTAGATTTACCCGAATATTTGACATTATAAATGCACTATCTTTTCGGATTTTGTTGCGGATTTTTGGTTCAGTTTCCAACTTGTGGAACAAAAATCAAAATAAATTCGCGATAAAATCCGCAAAGATCGTTTCATTTATAAGAATACCAAATGTTTTCAATTGAATTTCGACGTCAACGGAGCGCCGCAGCTTGTCTAAGCCCAACCTACCATAAATACTACAATCAGCGACATGTATTGAGTATAAAAGCCAGTTTGCCGACACTAAACACTTCTCAGCAAACGTCGAAGATAAATTGACAGCTTAACGGCTAAGAAGGACAATGGCCATTTTGGACCCGTAAATCATCATAAAAATTAAAAAAATGACTAAATTATTATATAACATTAACTTCCGGTTATGTAAATCTATTGATTTTTAATCTGTTTGAAAGTGGCCATAGTCCTAACAAGTAGTAAAACAGCAAAAATTGAGATCTCTCGGTGTTATTCGGCTAAGAAAATCCAATTTACGAAATCGGGAAAGTTGCATTTAAAGCTTTGCCTAAACAGCAATAAAAATATAATTATACAACAATAATAGGGATTTCATTTGACTAGGCTTAAATTATTTCTTAGGTTTAAACGATTCATAGATTGGATTTTGTAGGTCGCCGACGTACAACAATGGCGATACATTTGTAAAGATATTTATAAAAAGCTCACGATACATTTATGAAATACTGTACTTTAAACTTTAGCTGCCGAAACGGAAGTTACATTCCATGGGAAACGTTACTTCGACGCGATACTATGAGAGCTTACGCCTTTCCAGTGCAATGTTCGCATTCACTCGCTTAAATTTTAACAAAACATCAATTTCCTTAAAACATAAGGCAGTGCTTTGACAATGTCAGGCTCTATAACAATAGCGTCCTTCAAAGCTAATACATAATGATATGCCAACCGATCGTTTCGGACTTCAATTTGTGCTTGATATGTAAACGTATTGCGAAATCTACTCAAACTTACTAAATTTGCAATTTAATTTTTAAAATTCTAAACAAAACCGTGTAACAGCTAGGCTTTAAGCTAAAATAATCGTGACTTTTTATATATACGGCTAATTAATAGTCGATTACATATAAGTATACATAATAAATAATTCTGTAGAGGATGTGAGCAAAGGTCTCTAGTCCATAGTACCCAATAAAACAATAACATCGATTAACAAATGTAAACCATATGAAGCTGTAAAACATTTATAAATTTAACTAGTTAAGATAAAAATAGACACGTGAGTGTGAATCTCCTATAGACGATTAAATTATTGCTCTATATAGGTATACACTTTAACAATTATTGGTAATCTTTAATAAAATAGGTTTATGAATAATTTGGTTCCATATCAATCGATCAAAAATATTATCTTCGACCTTAAAACTAAATAAAAATGAAACTAAATATTAAAAAATTAAACGTTTATTTACAAATAAATCTCTTTGGTCGTAGGGCGCGGTTTTTGAACGTTTTTTTAGAAATGGCAAGCGGATTTATTGTTTAGGCGGGAAGGCTGTGAAAAGCAATGGTAAGGTAGCGTGATTGTGAAATGGATGACACAACATATTTACTATTAGACTTAGCTTTGTGACGTCACAGTTCAGTTGCTGGTATGTCGTCTTCCTGTAAAAAGATTGATTTTAAATAAAAAAGTACTTCCTTCCGGTGTAGTTTTTGGCAACATGTCGTCCTTAGATCATAATAAACGATGGATATTTTAAAATATACCAACTTATAATTTAATTGAATATAATAGGCCTTTTATATACTTGCAACCACTCCTAACCTTAAAGTAATGTAGGCTGATAATCTAAAATGTGCCGAAGATGAAAATAAAGCAAACTCACACACGTTATTATTATTAATTAAAAAAATTATGGAATATTAAAAAATAAAATAAAACTGGTGATGATATAAATAATAATTATTATGGATGCAATAACTTTGAGGATATCCGAAATTATAAAAAATCGATAAAACAGTAGAATCAATTTAAATCGTCTCTATATTTTTTAATCTGTGTCATTATCTTTAGCTTAGAAGTAATGTTGGTTAATGATATTACATGATATTTCAGTACATACCAAAAAATATTTTTAATTTAATAATAATTAGTCATATCACTCGCATTCTCAATACTTTATACAACGATACCCAAACAATTACATTGTCTTCGTAGACTGATATGAGGTCGTCGGCGAGCGTCAATATCGGCAAAGCGATCTCTTGTTCAGGCTCGCTAGAGTCCCTTTCGAATTCCACCAATTTTTCATTCTGGAACGTAAATATTATCTTAAATATAAATTTAAGACGAGACGTTGGCTAAGTTTGTAGTGACCCTCCTTCCTGTGCCAGCGCTCGCGGGTTCTATTCCAGCTGGGACATTCACTTGTTGAGCACGAATGTTTGTACTACAATCATGGGTGTTTATTTTTATAGTATGTATGTATTTAAAGTAATATATGTGTAGTATATAAACTATCTGGTATCCGTAAATTGTATAAATAAATAAATTTGTGTGTAATAATATCCCAACATATTTATTTATTTTAACAAATATTTTATTCTACCATTTAACTTGTGAAAAATCATATATTTTAATAAAAATCGTTCAGATCGAATAAGAAATTTTGGACAAACAACGTTACTCGAAATTTTTATATATAAAGACTTCTAGCATACTTTACCTCAATCTTAAGTCTATTGAGCAATTTATCTCTTTCATCTTTAAGTGTGTCACAGGTTTTACTATCATTCTCGTCCAGAACGCCTTTTATCTCAAGCTCTGCTATCTGAGTGTCCTTCTCACTGATCACTCGTTCGAGTAAATCTTGGCTGTTATAAAAAAATATTACAATTTAAAGTATATTTTAAAGAAATTCAAACGTTATTTAAACGTATTATTGTACATAATATATTCTATTTTTAGTTGTGTAGACAGTGAAGTGTTAATAATATTCAAAAGTTATTAGCGTAAATCGTACTAACAGCACGCTATTTAAGTAGTACTGGTAGTACACTCTTCGCTTAATTTATCTATGCATTATAATAAAATTCTAGCTTAGTCGAATCTATATAGTATACTAAATATTTTTTGGAAAAATCATATTGAAATAAAATAATTATCGATTAAGATGCCGAATCTGTTGTTTTTAGAATTTTTGTCTGTTTGTGACCGCATCAGGAGACAACCATTGGACAGATTTTGATGAAATATAGTAAGATGATAGCTACTAATCCAGGTCAACTTATAGGATACTTTTCACTGCAAGAAAATGAAGACAGTTCTAAAGCATCTGTACACATTTTTTAAACGAAACTAGGGACGAACCGAGCAAAGTGAGGGCGTGTCTCTAGTTTAAACACTTACATGACATGCGACAAATGCCGCAGTATTGCATTCCTCTTTGCCTGACATATTTGATACGAATTTTCCAATCGCTTGAGCCGCTTCAGAACTAATGAACAAGTTTCACAGCTCATTATTGACGCGTTCTGTAAAGACAGGATACGTTGCTCCATTTTTTTCATCTGGAAGTTTTGGATTTTTAATTCAACACGTTACACACAATAATTATATTTAAACAAATATATCTATGTAAGTAACAATAACTACTCCAATAAAAAAAATATTTAAAATTCTTTATTATTTTTTTTCATATAGTTAGACTTTTAATAAAATAAGAGCTTGACAGAAATACCTATTATATTTAATATATTCATTTAGGATACAGTTTTGATTATAAATATCAAACATTACCTTTTTTAAAATGTCTATCCTCTTCTGTTCCTCCTCATAAAAAACCTTCTCTCTTTCGGCCGCTATCAAAAATGACTCTTTAAGAGCTTCTTCTAGTTCCAAAATCCTTTTATCATTGTACACAGTACACATGGCGCCTGGTTTTTTATTTACTATATGTTCTAATTGAGTAATCCTCGCATCTTTACTTCTAACCATTGCCAGTAATTGTTCAAATTCTGTGATACTATTATTTTCTCGCAAAGCGTCTTCCAATATTGATATACATTTTTGTTGTTCTATTATTTTCGAATTTTTTACTTCGATTTCAGCAGTCAAGTTAGCTATTTTTCTAGTAAATTTGTAAACGTTCGTTTGAACGTCATCTTTGTTTATAACATTTAAATCGTTTACACTTTTGCTGAACCTGTGCTTGTCAAGCCTATCCACTACCTTACCACTCTTTTGCAATTCGAAAAAACTTTTACTTTTCTTTATACTATTTAGCTCATGGCTGTCTGAAATTTTAAGTATCTCGGAAAGTATAAGCGAAGATTCGTTAAGTTCTATTTCTAAGTCTATGATTTTCATTCTATTTTTTTCGAGCTTAGTTTTTAGTCTGTCTCTTTCTTTTAATGTGTTGGTTAAGTCACTGATAGCAGCTATCTCGCTCTGTCTGGCTTGCGTAAGTTCCTACGCAAGTGTTGAAAAGATGAAATAAAAAAAATAAAAAAAATAAATAAAAAAGAACTGTCTTTACTTTAATAACAAAACTTCAAAAATATAAACTCAAAATAACTCGATAAAGGTCACCATAGATTTCTTTTTATTAGTCAATTGATATTTCGCATAACAAGATTGAAAGCTGATAACATCGACTAGTGGACAACTTACTGATCTACCTAGATACATGATTACTTAACAGTTTTACAATATTGTTTTATATCAATACTTAAAAAATAAGTCCCACTGAACACGATTATTTAATTTTTTAAACATCACTTAAAAATTATCGCTAAACTAATACATTACCTTACTTGTGTGCTGTTACAATGAACTGAATTTAAAAACCTGTATATATGGTTTTTTTGATTATATCAACAAGAGATGATAGTTTATTATTATCTGAACACTTCATTATAATATTCAATACAAATTTTAATAACATTACTTAATACGAATTGCGATTGTAAAGCTTAGTGATATAAGTGTATGAACGAAAGACGTGGAGTCTGGAGTGGTCGCTCACGGAGTTAGTAAACGCGACAGTTAAAGAAAAACTTTGAACGAAAAGAGAAAATAAATAAACGACAGTCTTGGTGAGAAGAACTAACTTAGAAAAAGCTTTTGAGGAAGCCAGCGGGACCGGCCTGGAGCAGCATGGAAGAGAAACAAATCAGTTGGTTAGTATTGTTAGTCTGATTGATATTTATTAGTAACATGATAATGATTATTATAATATCTATATTCAGTTTAAATTAAATTTGGGACTCAACAAATATAGATAGAGGAAAACCGATCTTTCGTCCGAATTCTTACAAAACCTTCATTTACTTTAAAAGTCATAACTTTACAAATAGTTTGCAATGCTTGGTGAAGCTTGTATATTTTTTAGTCCACAATTATGAATATGTTAATAAAATTTAGTGTTAACAAAATAATTTTAAAATTATGAAAGTTATTTAAAAGGAAAATTACCTCTTCTCTTTGTGCTTGTGCTTGTTGCTGACTTTTCAATTTGGCTTGAAGGTTCCTTACAGACCTGAAATATATTTTAGATATATGTAAAGCTACATATTATATCTCATGGTTCTTTTCAATTTAGCAGTAGACTTTAATATTTACATTACGTATTTCCTAATTTCCAAAACTGTAGTTTTAAATATTAATTGTTTAATGTAAGTATTAACCATGTGTGCGCTGACAATTTAAGGACAGCTTTGCTTACTGTTGCAAATCCATGATCTGTTTTTCCTTTTGGGCCTGTTCCTCCTGCGACATCTGTACAAGCTGTAGGAGTCGCTCCGTCTCTGCTGCCAGCCGCTTAGACTCCTCCTCGCTGGTCTTCAGCTGTTGCTTCAATTGGTCAGCCTCTTTCTGTGTGTCTCCCAACTTTCGATTCATGTCTGTTACCGCTGCTGCACTTCCGCCAGCCTAGAAAATTAATGTGAGTATATATATATATATATATATATATGCACCGTATTATCTTCTCATTAGGTTGGTAGGTGCTTGTATTACCTTCCTCAAAGATGCTTCCATTTGGTCCATTTGCTCTTTTCGTTTCTTTAACTGTTTGTCTAACTCCGCCAGCGACTTCTCTTTTTCCTCCACGTCTTTTCGTTTATTTTCAACCATTCTTCTATTCTCTTCAAATTGTTTTCTCGCGTCTTCTAACTTCTTAAATTCTTCTTGCAGTTGTCTTCTAGCTTGAGCTGTATCTTCCCCAGCTTTGGCGTTCTGGGTACCAGCTTGATGGAGTTTCTTGTTCGCTTCTCGGAGATCGAGCTGTTTTCAGATAAAATATAGATTAGAACCTTGTAATGGCTTTTTGTTTTAGTTCAAAGAGAACGAAGAGTATTAATTAGCAGCATCAGTATATAAGCCAGAGTTTGCGAAAATTTTAATGTAAAGTATAATTTTTAAGCTTCATATAAATGAAAGCGAATTTTTTTACACAAAACTTGGCAAAGTATAATTACAGCAACAAAGTTAATGACAAAAATAAGTTGTTTGAATTTATTTATTTTACATGAACATGAATAATAACTTGAATAGCAGAAACGGCTGAAAAAGACAAGAAAATATAATAACGACGAATTATTTAACGTACTGTTTAAAGCTTAATGCGTTTATTGACACCAAATATTTGACACAACGACACTGAACAAGGGCTGTGTTTGGACGAGTGCACGTGTGATTTGCAATGTCTGGTGCATTTGTCGAATGATTTTGTACATTCTCATGAAAATGTCGTCCAAATACGTTGCGATAGTGGAACTAATAAAATAAATACGAATATATAATGAGGGGTTGGAGGATGCCCTGCGGGCCGTGGGAGGCATGCTACTATACAACAATTATGCACATGACAACCGGCGATGATGATTCCAAATAAAACTAAATTTATGAACATTGAAATTAAAACATCTACTTCATAACACCGGTGCAATGATGCTTAAGCAGACAACGCACGCGAATCAATAAAGGTTCAATCGAGTTTGACCTTTTTTAAAGATTTTTTTTGTTTTTTAATTTAGTTAAAATTTTGAAAAAGATTTTATTTAGATAAAAGCCATATACAAAAACAATTTTGTAATATTATTTTAAGTGGTATTAACTTACAATATATTTTATTACTTAAGTAATTATAACATTAAAATGGCCAAATTGAGCTAAAAAAGTAAGACTTCTTAAAGCTTTTTCCTAAATTAGTCTTTTTTTACACACAAATAATGCAGATATGAATATTTATAATTAAATATTAAAGATAAGGGAAGTTCAAACTCGATTTAACCACGCATTGCCGTCCCGACAACCGCACGTGCTCGGGCGATCCTCCAACTGACCTGGCTCCTCTCCAATTCCTGAACGAGCATCTCGAGCTGTGACTGGCATCGCTCCCTCTCCACGGCAAGCGAACGCGCCTCTGCTTGAGCTGCTTCAAGCTGCTTTTGAACCTCACGCACGTCGGAAGGTCCTCGTGCTTGAAGCTGCTGTAATTGTTGTTGTTGCATATGATATTGTTTTTCCAAAGACTGTAAACGATGTTGACATTCCGATAACGCTTTTTCGGCTGCTATTGCTTTGGTCTTTTCTGATTCGACGGCAGCCCTCCATTTTTCGATTTCCCCAGCCTTCTGTGCATCTTTTTCTGCCTTTTCAGCTCTCTGTCGGTATGAATCTTTCTCTTTTGACACAGATTGAACTTGTTGCTGGAGTTTAGCGATTTCTCTGTCCCTACTTTCAATAACAGATTTAGCACCTCGCTCGGAATCTTGAGCAATCTTTCTTTGCTCTTCCTTAAGTCTACGTACTTCTTCACGCTGCTTCTGCAGTTCTGTTTCTGATGAATTTAGTTCTCTCTGGAAATTTACTAACATATCTTGAGATTTTTCTAATTGCGCCACTAACTGATCGCGTTCGATCGTCAATTGCTTCGTATCTGCTTCGAGCTTAACTATTTGTTTCTCAATAGCATCGGCTTGTTTGTCCCTTTGCTCCAATATAGATGCCATCTTTTCTCTGTCTCGTACAGATTGAGCTAATTCTTGCTGTAACTTTACTAAAGTTTCTTGTGTTCTATGATCTAACGTTCTCTGCTGCTGTTCAATATTGCGTCTTGTATTTTGAATTTCAGCCCTAAGTGCGTCTCTTTCTTGTTCAATTTGACGCATTTCAAGAATTGTACGTTCTAACCGTTCATGCATTCTACCTAATTCGTTAGTCATACGATCATACTCAACACGCGTTGTTTCATTAGTCTCTTGATATTTAGCTAGATGCATTTGAGATTTTTCAAGTTCTTTAGCCAATCGGCCAGCTTCCATTTCAGTAGCGTCTCTGGCTTGAATGGCTTTTTCCAACTTATCACGAAGCCGTTCAATTTCAAGTCTATCTTCGGTTCTAGCCTTGTCTCCAGCAACAGCTTGAAGTTTCATTCTTTCAATCTGTTGCAATTCTCCCTTTAATCTTTCATTGTCTTTATCAAGTTGCTCTGAACGTAATTTCAGTTTCTCACACCGATCCCTAAACTTCTCGCATTCAATATGAGCCCGTTCAAGATCTGAGCGTTGTTTTTCCATTGCTCCACTTAACTTCGCTACCTCACTCTTAGACAGCTCTAGTTGTATATTTGATTCATGAAGTTTAGTTTCTGCTTGTTCCTTTTCACTTTGCAGTCTTTGGATTTCAGCCTGTGATGCCTCGTAGCGCTCGCGATGTTTATCGAGCTCTGCCTGTAGTCTATTTACTTCAGTACTCCATTTATCCTGTTCGAATTGGTATTTACCTCGGAGGCCTTCGACGCGCTCAAGCTCCGAACGAAGACGGACAACTTCTTCTTCAGCCTTCCGCGCTCGCTCCAATTCTAGATTTGCCTTCTCAAGCCGTGCGCGCAGTCGTTCCACTTCCAACTTTGTTCTTTCATGTTCTTCCTTAGTGTCGTGGTATTTTCCATATCTAGCTGCGTATCGGTCTGCTTCTTCTCTTGCTCCACTAGCGTCGGCTTTAACCTTATCTAACTCTGCTTGAACCCTTCTCAGTTCAGATGAAGCTTTGTCATGTTTATCGTACATCTTTTCGAGCTCTAACTGTACTCTTGCCATTTCTTCTTGAGTTTTTTCATTGGATGCTTGTGCTTTTCCACATTGTGTCATTGCCCTATCATATTCAAATTGTAAACGTTCGCTATCAGCGATCAACTTTTCCTTCTCAGCTTGCAATCTGCGTAATTCAATTTGTCCCTTTTCATAACGTTCTCTAACCATTTCGATATCAACACAAAGTCTGTCCATATCTTCTTTAGCTTTTTCTTCCTGCTCTTTAGTCCTACCAAGTTGTAAAGAAGCCCTATCATACATTTCCTGTAATCTAGCAAGCTCATCCTGCAATTTCCTTTGGTCTTCTCTAGATTTAGTTGCTAAGTGAACGTTTTTCTCTAACTCCAATTCTAGGCGATCTTTATCAGCTTCAAGAATATCAATCTTGTTCTGTAGGCGGTAGATTTCGTTTTGAGATCTGTAAAAGAAATTTAAGTAATTAGATTCAACATAAGTTCAAATGGGAAGTTTTTCAAACTACTACGAACATCGCCACCAACACAAGACGACATGTACAATAATGTACCTATCATACTTTTCAAGCATTTTTTCATATTCTTTGTGCGCTGTCTCTTTTTCTTCAATTGTCTTTTGTGTGGAATATAGAGCTTTATCGAGCTTTTCCTTTAATATTTCCAATTCAGTTAGGGCGTCGTCTCGTTCCATCTGCAAATTAAAAAGCCATAGTTAGTAATCAAAGGTGGTTTCTATATAAAGCTTATAAGACTAAACTATTTTATATAAGTACCGTTAATTTCTGATGTTGTTGGTGAGCTTTCTCCCATCTCTCTCGTAACACGTCAAGTTCGGTGGCAGCACTATCTCTATCTCGTGCTGCTCTATTAGCTGCTGCTGCTGCGGCTTCTGCGCGCTCGCGACTACTTGCAGCATCAGCGAGAGCAGTGTCTCTCTCCTTCTGGACTCGAGCAACGAGTGCCTGAAACAAAAAAAAAACATTATAAGATTCCATGAATTATGTTTATAGATCAACGGTTAGTGATAGTGTCGTTGGTTGAAGATTTTATTTTGAACATTGTGATTAATTAGATTTTTCGTAAAATTATTGTAGAAACAAATAATTACAATAATGTACATTCTAGTGATAGAATTTTTTAACAAGAATCTATACAATATGATGTATGATAAAGTATGTACATGAATGATACCTATCTTTAAACTGCCTGTCCCGTAAAAATGGACGCTATTTATTATAAAGTATTTTAAATACCTAAATATGCACCAATATAAAAGCTAAAATAGCTTCATTTCATGCGTAACTTTCATACTTTATATTACGTAACATGACGATCCACGCAATTCGCAAAAGTAGAATTTTAAATAGGAATATCAAGAAAATTTCCCAATTTATATCGAAAGTAATCATAGATCATGATTTTACGTCAAAAGTTCATTGGGCTTAATCTGGCCGTTAAAGGAAATACGATCTGGGGTGTATATGTAGTAACATACGGCATCTAAATCACATTATAGAGATTGGATCGGTTTGAATTTATTAAATACAGTACTTAAATACAAATAGTTATATTTATGTTCAAATTTTAACGTGGACAGTAAAAAATGTTCTAAAATTGTCTTAAAACAAGCTAAAGCTAGTAAATCAAAATCGTTTCTATCTATGTCCGTTATAGTCATTGGTTAGATGGTTTTAAAATACTAACCGATATGCTCCAAATTGTTTATTAGGAAGGCAATAATGCAAAGATGGATGTAGACCAAAATCAAATCTTAATCAAAATTCATACACAACTGTGCATCAATAAAGTTCAAGACATTAAGCCCCTAGCGACGGTTACCTTGAAGATTGGAACTGTCACGACCCAATCAATATTGGTTTTAGTTCCAATAAACGCAGATATGACTTTTATTTTATGGCTTACAACGTCGATGAAATATTGTGATATAAAAAGTACACAAATATGTATTATTTTATCATATTTTTTTATGTAAGAATAGAAAAATCTTACATAAATAATAAAATTCTTCGAAAATAAAAAAATAAAATTATGTAGTATTAGCGACTCCCTCTTACTTCGCTAGAGAACTACGTGTAACTACATTATAACTGTTAGCATACATTTCTTTTTCGTATTAAAAAGTACTAGCGACTCGCCCTCGCTTCCCTAGCACAGGCAAAGCCGCGGGATTCGCTAGTTATGCATATAAACCTTCCTCTTGAATCACTCTATCTATTAAAAAAACCGCATCAAAATCCGTTGCGTAGTTTTAAAGATTTAAGCATACAAAGGGATATAGGGACAGAAAAAGCGACTTTGTTTTATACTATGTAGTGATTCTATATGTTATCGAATAACTAGCTAACATCATACTAAATTATAGAAAATCCTCTGGAATGATTAAAAACTATTGAGTCGGCCTTTTTTTCGTAATGGCTTTGAATTGGTTCGGCCTTTTTATCGATTATAATGACTATTACACTAATTTCCAAATAAAAAAAATGCCAAGATAAATTTTATGTTAAGATTTTCAAACAGACTTGAATTTTATTATAAATATTTCTAAATGTAACAATGTAGTGATAAGCTTTTAGAAACTTTCAAATTATCATACGACTACCACAATACAAAAAGTGACCCACGTCCATAAAATCTCTATCTAATAAACAGTTAATACGTTAGTGCGTAAAAATAGCATAGTAATCTATGTACAATAATCGCGGCATATATATTTTCAGCCATTTATTTACAAAGCTTTGTCAGAACCACAAAGAGTTAAAAAGTTGAAAACTATGTCCATCCGAGTTTTCAGTTGGTTGCATTTGTACATTTAGGTACTAGAATATCCCTAAAATTAAATTTTAGATTTTTTTCAATAATTTGTTGAATATTGAGAGTTGCCTGATTAAAAAAACCAATTAATATAAGTACATAGTTGTGAGGGTGAGGTCAAAACGAAATTACACATTTTCGAAATTATCACTGACCTAAAATGTGAAACTACAGTCACATAATTATAAGTGTTTTGATTTAAAAACCAACCTCAAAACTATACCTATATTTGTACAAACTTAAACTAAAGATCTTTGTTGATATTTAAAAACTGCTTGATCGATTTTGATAAAATTTTAAAGGAACCACCTTTGGAACAAAAATAAATAAATCGCACTAAGCGTCTTCGAGTAATCGGTAAAAATACATAGAAAAAAGATTCCGACGAATTGAGTACCTCTTTCATTTTTTGAAGTCGGTTAATAAAAGTAATTTAATGAAAGTGCTTTAAGTCGTTAGTATTTGAGTCTACTTGTCAATAAATAATTAATATGAAACCGCCATTACACTAAGTACTAAAACATAGAATTATAATGTGACCTAAATTAAAAAAATAAATTGTCTGTCAACGCAACAATATAGTGCCATACTGGCTAGACATTCTTGGAGTCTGGGTGAAGATGGAATAATGTAACTTTGTAACGATTATAACAATTTATAGCGGTTACTGGTGCCAAGTTTCCAAGGATATATAGTCCTAGATGCGCATGTATTACATAAAGTAGGTCACATCTACGAGTACATGTGCCTTGAAAAGTCAATAAGTCATGATAACGAAAATCCTGGATCTTTTTTAAGTTTTAGTGTAAGAGTGTAATTTTAGAAACTGCTTTTTTATAATAAATAACGAAGGGCTTCTCAAAAAATGAAAACCTAAAAGAAAATTCCATTTCATAAAAATAAGCCTCTTTTTATAAAAAAATGCATCAAAATTAGGTCAGTTTTTTAGTAGAACTAACCTGAGCTTTTTCATGCTTGTCCCTGAACCGATCGGCGTCTAGTTGAGCTGTGTCTCTTTCTTTCTGAAGTCGAGCAGCTTGGCCTAAAGCTTTGTCAAGTTGTGATTGGAGGGATTCGAAGTCATATGCTGACTTTTCACGATCCACTTGCAGCTGTTGGAAAAATTGAAATACTTAGTATTTAGAATCGTTACGTTATATCTCTATATTTATAAATGCAAATATATGTTTCTTAAGAAGTTGTAAAGATTATTCTGCATATGTATGAGAAATATTCTAGCAGTAATCAAATTTTCGAAAGACATGTGAAATCTGACAACCTGCATTTGGCCATCAAGGAAGGTCCACTTTAGCAGTGGGACAAAATCTAGTTATATTATAAGTGAAAATTACATAAATATATATATAAGATTTGAGTACTACACGGGTGAAGACGTGAGAATCCTCTAGTTATAAATAAACTTACCTTTCTTACTTCAACTGCTGACTTATCTAGCTTCTCCTGCAGTTTATCGATCTCAGAATGTGCAGAGTCCAAAGATGCCTGCAGTTTGTCTTGCTGTAGTTGAGCCTTGCCAAGAGTTGCCTGAGTCCTTTCTAATTCTTCCCTTGCCTTATCTAGCTCTGCAGTAGCCTTGTCACGTTCGGAATGAAGACGGCTTATGGATGATTGGACACTGTTGGAAATGAAGTTTAATATATATATTCAATGAAAAATATAATTATAATTATATTCAATGATAATTTAAAAATCAAGAAAATGCAGAAAATATTGAATTTCAAAAAAAAAAATATCTAGGTTGATACTAAAAAGTTATAACGGAATTATCATTTTGTTTTGACTATTTAAAAAACAGTTCGGCATCAAAGTTTTGGTAGTGTTTATTTTTCTTAATGTAATTAATGTAAGTAAATAAATTGCATGTGTAATTAATCAAAATAGTCAATTTTATCTCTAAATATAAAATCTCTTTATAAACATTTCCAACTAAAATAAATTTAAAATACATTTCAAAGAGTATAAACTAAATGAAAGTTTCATTTCAAATCCGCTGAAAACAAAGTCTATGGGAGGTAAAAGTTTTAATACTCTTTGAGACAGTGGAGTCTAGACTTCGTATTGAAAAGCTTTTAAGAATCTTATTATCGTAATTTGGCTTACATTTCATTTTAGAGGTTTCATTGTTTCAACCGTTAAAAGTTGTTATGAAATTTACGAAATTAGGTGAAATAAATTGAATGTGAATCATGTATTTTGATATTAAATATTGTATTAAATGTATTAAATTACGAAAAAGAAGAAGAACAACCTGCCTACGTCAGTGTTTCCGTCCGATTACAATATGGGTGTCTTCAAGGCAAGAGTGAATAGGTGGCTACTGAATTAGTGCGACATACCATCTCCGACTGCGTTACCACTTACCATCAGGTGGAACGCAGTCAAGCACTAATTCAGAATAAAATAAAAAAATAAAAAAAATAAAAAAAACAAGCATATTTACCGATCATATTCCTCCTTTAGACTGTCTTGTTCAGTTTGTGCATTTTCTAGTTTAGCTTTAAGACGGTAAACTTCTCCTTGCGATTTTTCAAGTTTATCTTGAAGTGCACTAGCTTCAGATCTGGCTCTCTCGGCATCAGCTTGTGTAACCCTCAGCTCCGCTTGCGTTCGTCGCAATTCAGCTGAAATTTTATCAGCTTTCTCTTGAACACGATCTAACTCTTGCGATGTAGTCAAAGTACTTCTACCAAATGTGGTTTGAGATCTTTCTAGCTCATGTTTCAATCGCTCATTCTCAAGTTCAAGTCGAGCCAAACGCTGTTTAGCTGCTTCCCAATCTGCACCAGATCTACCGACTTCGCTGGCAGCTTTGTCTAACTCAGCCTTAGATTTGCCTAGTTCCGATTGTGAGCTTTCAAGCTTAGCTTCAAGTCTATCTTTTTCAGCCTGAGCCCTCTCTAACCTAGCGCCAAGCTTTTCAACTTCACTTTCGAGTGCATGCAATTTCATTTTATAATCAGCTATTTCTCTCTCATGGAGATCGCGTTCTTCATTTTTCTCATGCTCAGCCCTATCTCTCTGTTCTCTTAGCTGTTGAATTTGCTTTTCTTTATCGCCAATGACTTCTTCAAGAGAAGATAACGCACCTTCTGACGAGCAATGATGTGCCTGCATGGCATTGAGTCTAGCTCTTGCCATATCTACTTGATTATCCTTTTCTTTAAGGAGGTCTTCAAGATTTTCAATCTAAAAGTAATTTAATCTCATAAATATAAAAATACAGTTTAATAAATTTTATATTGAAAAGCAAAAATAAAATACATAAATAAATTGAACAAAAATAATAAAAAAAACATACCTTTAAAACACAAAATAACACCTGAATACATATATACTGCATTTTGCATTATATACACAGTATATAGCTTAATAAAAAAATCACTAGCACTAACAACATAAAAAAACGTAAAATAAATGAACAAGCTTGAAAAATGATATAAAATATATTTAAAACAAATACTTCTTATCATGAGCACATGTATACAATATTTTCCAATAATACTGACTCAGATTTACGCGAATTTTTGACATTTTAAATAGAACTGTCGGGCCTGTTCCCGGTTTTATTTTGATTTTTGGTTCCCGAGGTTTTGGATGCTTAACCCCTAGAGCGTCGGCCTCCGTTTTACGAAAAGGCTCGAAGCGTCGGCGTAATTTCAAGGACGTTTGATAGATAGGGTAGACCTTCGGAAAAACGATGAATTCGTTGATATGTATATATTAAAATGGTATAAATTATACCTTCCCGGCTTCGTTATGAGTTTATCTAACTATTTATATAATTTAATAAGCAAATAAAACTGACCTTATCTCGCAGTGATGTAATATATATTTTTTTATTTTTAAATTATTTTTAAATTAGGATGCATATGCGGAGCCGTCGACGCCTCGAGCCTTTTCTCTTATGATCTTACGGTGTATCGTGAAACGCTCGAGGGGTTAAGAACAATAATGGTTACACAATTTGTAGTTATATAAAAATCAAAATAAAACGATAATAAATCCTTAAATTAAGTTTTATAAAAATATATGGACTTTTTATGTCGCACTTAAAACTACATTTTACAAAACTGATAGATCATATCAAAATAAACTGAATTCGTAGAAAAGATTATTATGGTTATCACAGAACTATATTATTTTAAAGTTCCTTTTCATCAATAACTGAAATATTTGTTAATACCCTCCAAATTACTGTTATTCTATAACACTTGAGTTATTCTTATATATAATAAATGCGGTGAAATATTGGTAATGTTCAAAAATACATACAATAATGCCTCTAGTACAAGTGTAAGCAAATAGCTTATGATTTTTTAGAAGAACATTAATATGACAAAAGTTACATAGATGTAATATTCAGAAATAAACATAACTTCTAGCAGCAAAAAATTAAACGCAGTAGCAGTTAAATAACCAAGAAATACCCTATTTCTTCATCTACACAATTTAGCGCAACATCCTACCTTCCGCTGTAGTACGTTGATTTTCCGGTCTTTAATTTCAGAATGATCTCTGAGTTCTGCAAGTTCATGAGCAGCTGCGAGAGCTGCTGCTGTTTTCTTCTCTACCATTCTGCTTTTCTCATCTAGACGAGCTTTGAGCTCTTCAACCTTCGGAAAAGGACAAGTCTTAACTTTTTATATATGTTCGTATATTTTGTCACAAACTTAACTTTTATAAGCTGAAAATGGAAGTTTATTAGAAAATATAAGGTAAATGGATTCATTATATGAACATAGGTATAAATTATTTAAGGATATTATTCTGTCCTCTTATTAATACGTCATCATTTTTATAAAAAACGTAATGACTTCTTACTTTGTACCAAGACGTCTGGAAATATCATAAATATATATACATAACGCTTTATCATTAGTAGGCTAAAAATATTTACCACTCGCAGGAATCGAATCTGCAGTCTCATTATAGTAAGCGAATAAAAAATAAGTGACTAAGTAACATTACTTTCACGAGGAAAAAGTAAATTATTATTATTTGGTGTTTGTATTTATAAACCGTAAAAATTTCTGAAATTACCACTTAGTTTATTAAATTAGATAGAATGAATGATGATGAGAATAGACAATTATATTATGTTCTTGTTGAAAATATTGATAAATGATTTAAAACCTTTTATGTTTATTAAGTAAACATCATCAATCAATTCTAGGCAGACAACAATTGTCGTATTAAGAATTTATCATATTTATATTTCTTATATTATATATCAGAAACTATTAACATTAGTAATACATTTCTAATTTAACAACCTTCCAAATGTATCTAATCAAAATAAAATATTATTTTTAAATCCTTGAAAACTTTTATGTTCATTATATTTTAGCTCAAAAATCCGTAACTTACGTCCGTTTGTAACATGCTGTAGTGTTCCTCTTTAGCGCAAAGCGATTCCTTTAGGACGGCGATGTGCCGCTGGTAGTCCTGATGCTGCTCCTCTAAGGCCTTCATCTTTGCTGCCATGGCCAGTATTTCCTGATCTCGTCTCTGGATCTCAAGGCGGAACTCATCCAACTGCTCAATCACCATCCCGAAAGTTCGTATATAATTAAATAAACCCAAACACGAGATTAGATTAAGAAGAGACAGATAGACCAGAGGAGTTAAAAATCTATCTACTAAGGCAAACTGTGGTGGCGAAAATGATGTTGATGTTATTTTAATTAAATCTAAAGTTTATAGTTAAAACATCGGAAAGAAAGAACAAATTGATGTTAATATCGATGATGAAGCGCGCAAGCTTATTAGTAATAGTTATCCTTTGTTACAATAATGTTGTTAGCATCTAACGAGTATATATGACAATTTTAGTGCCATGGAAGACATATTAAGTACCTTAAATGTTTGTTACATGCATACCACTTTATATTTAACACTCAGACAGAATTCAAAAAATGTATCTTTAAATCGAATGAAATATAGAAAAACGTTCATGTCCGCTGGAAAACTTTCAGTTTCGCTAACACAATAATATATGAAAGTTGGAAGCTTTAATGAGAATCGATAGAAAGTTTTCCAGTGTTATAATAGAGTCAAATGCCGACGATGCACGGGCGCCTACATTGTGATACATTTATCTACCGTTACTGTGACAGAGACTGATGAAACATGGCGACTACATGAAGAGGCCGGGTCGTGTGAGCTAACTAGTGATGAGTGGCGCGGGACCAAGCTATACTGGACGATGAGCGATCAACACCGAAAGCGGAATGAACAGATCAAATATTTCAGAAAAACGCACCCGAACTCGCTCGATGCATACGACCTCAACAGTCTTTATTGAACAGTCTCTAAATAAATTGGTTTTAACGTAATCTCACACGTTTCGTTAATAATTATATCTAAAATATTCGCACCTAGAGCCCTACTTAACAAAAATATTGAATATAATCTCTTATCATAATTAAAAATAGCTCTAACAATGAACAGGTACATAAAAATATCGAGTCTAAGGTCTTAAAGCGATGAATTGACACGGGATCGTCGGTCTCACGGAACGCGATCACATGGTGGCGCTATAGTCAGCTCGCGGCCGCGGGGGCGCGACAACTCGCCCGTCCTTGGTGATGCGGACGTCGTTCAGCAGAAAACTTACTTGTCGCTTGAAGGGAGGTTCGGCCTTATCGTAAAGAGAGGCGTGAGAGGGCGCGAGTGAGGGCGGCGGCGGAGAGCCGAGGGCGGCCAGCTCGCTCTCGAGCAGCACGACCTGCCGCTCCAGCGTGGCGATGCGCGCCTCCTTGGTCTCGAGCACGGCGGTGAGAGTCGCGCCGGCCGAGCCGCCCGGCAGCCCGGCGGCCGCCAGCGCGCGCTCCAGCTGCGCCTGCAGCGCCCGCAGCGTGTCCGCCGTCGCCTTGAGCTCCTGCCACACGCCAGTGCGTCAGCCGCCGCCGCCGCTCCCGACACGCCACACGACACTCGCCTCGGGCCTCGCTGGTGCTGCGCGGACCTCCCGCATAGCCCGCGCAGCACCAGGTCGGTACTCAAATTTTAATCAAACTTAACCAATGGCATTTACGAGACGATCTTCGCTAGGGTTCAAGTGACGGGGACGTATGAGCTAAACATGCAATGTCGTGAGTTCGTGTCGCTTTTGAATTTTGTTGTGTTTTGGCCGAATTGGGGGGCTTGATATTGTTTTGTATGTCGACGTGTGGGGAATCGATAATGGTAAAAAGTGCTCGGGGGGACAAGCTCGAAGTGTTACAGAGACCGTGAAGAGTAAGCGAGAATTGATCAGAATTGAAGCCAGAGAAAAAGAGAGGTCGATTGTACACATACAAGCGACGCGACAGTACATTCGGCCGAAGACAAATGAATGAAATGAATGAAAACTATCAAGAGCAACTCTAAGAGAAACAGTGATTTTGATAAAGGTATCACAAAATAAAACGCCCATGTGATATACATTACTGACATACATAAACATGAGGAAGCAAAGTGACGTGCAACATTCGGCTAAGTAGTGGTGTAGGTTTTGTTAAACGGTTGCAGAATAGAAAACTATTCAACCATTTTAAATATTCAAACGAAAAGGTTCTATTCTGGGTAAGCATGCAACACGACATTCAAAGTAAGACCGTTACGATAATTACCTGTTTTTGTGCCATTGCCTGCATTTGCTGGAACATTTGCCTTTCTTCTTCTTTACCTGGAAAAAGGTCCAGTTACGTATTCTCTATGTATTTCATTACGAATAATTTTGAATAACTCAATGAGTTTTATGTGAATAGTTGAACTAAATGTAGGAAAATTGATGATCATTATAAAATTATTATGTAGTAAGTTTTACGTACCCATGCCTTTATTTTGTAACATTTCCAATAACTTTTTGATGCTCTCATCTCGTGCTTGTAGTGTTTGTTTCTGGGTCTCAATCCGTAGTTCCAGTTCCTATAGAGAACAACTCTGATAATTTTTGTATTGGCACAAAATTGTCGAAGAATTTTCTATAGAATAAAGGAATATTTTATCTTGTATTTCGGAAAACGCTCATTTTGTAGTTACTTATTCAGTGTAGACTGTATTCAATAAGTAAACTACATGGTTCCGAAGAATCATCTCGTTTTTCGCCTTACAACGAACATTTCGCGTATTAGAGGCAATACACAGCGAACGCTTATATCAATATTTGCTGCGACAATTTAATTTTGCAGGAATATGTGTGGGTAGAAATCATAATTATATAAATAAAACTAGATTTTTTTTCATCTTAATTTTAAGCTAAAACTTTATCTCTTAGCTACAATATAATAAAGCTTACATTGTAAAATGTCATATACCTTGATTGTATCTCTCAATATAGCTATTTCTCGTTGCAGATGTTCATTTTCAGCGTACAGCGCCTCTAATTGTTGTTGTAGTTCAGGAGCGGGCTGGCGCATGCGCAAGCGTAGTTCTTCCTCTAGTTGCCTTACTAGCATTGCTTGTTTCTGTTAAAAGAAAGTACAAATGAAAATTTCGTAAAATTTTGGATTTGCATTGAAATCGCAAGTAATTTGCACATTATAGTATTTATATTAGCTGCGTATTATTTATTATACACGTTTATTTTTATTCTAAACTGACTGAAACGTAGCGACAAATTTAGTTCAATTTTTTATGTCATCTTTGCATTACGCTAAAAATAACTTTCCATATTTTTTAAAATTTCGCACAGCCATTTGTTTCTTTTTTAATATATGAACACTTCAAAAAAATGGCCAAATCAGGTCTAACATTCACAAGTAATTTGTTTGAAAGTCTAATATGTTAATATTTAAATGAAATTAAAATAGAAGCTATTTTATTATTTTTATATCATTCATTTAGATTTCAAATTACTAAGTTACTACTAATACTTATTAATGACTATTTAAATATGTATAAATAATTAAACTCGCACAGCAGTAATTTTGGTCATACTCTGAAAATTTAATAACATAGATATTTCCACATGTTGCCATCGTCCAAACTTTCGCACTATAATTTATTTCGCATTTGGCACCAAACTTAGTCAATACACTAAAAATATTATCGCAAAGTGTGCTTATTTTATTTATTCCATTCGCATATGAAATGCCTAGTTTTTCTTAATTCAATGAATTTCACCTAACATTAGTTAATTTGTGACACAATTAACTAATTTTAGGTTTGACGATAGCTTTCATCTGTGAGAAGTAAATTCTAAAATAAACTATACTTATTGAACTGAATACAATATATTAAAATAAAAATAAAAACAATACAATAAATAGTTTTTCTCGCTAGCGATTCGCCATAGCTTTATAATTAAATTTAATAAAAACAGAAGTACTTACAAATATCTTAAGTTTATCAATTTAAGAAATTTGTAGGTACTTCTGTTTCGTTAGCTTGTGAAAACACAAACATACAAACACACGTATAGTATAGGATAAGTTAGTAGTACAATCATCGGCAACGGAGTTTAGAAGTTCAATTTCCGGACTAGTCATAAGTTTTGATTTAATAATAATAATAAATTAATTATTATATTATAAAGGTTTAGGTTAATCATGTAGGTAGGTATTTTATGGTGTCAAAAATTTGAAATGTAACTAAGGAACTGAATCGATGAAAAATGATATAAACGGATTTCCATGCGGCACAGCTTTTTAGTGCACAAACAAAAACTTGCTACTTCAATATTGTTTTCAGTCCTTTTATCGTCCCACTTCTAGGCACGGATTTCCCCTCACTACGAGTGTAATCAGGTCATAGTCCGCCACGCTAGCAAAGTGCGGATCGGCAGCCTTCACATGCATTTCGGAAACTTGCTGGATTCTCTCAGACATGCAGGTTATCTTACGATGTTTTCCTTCGACGTTAGTAAGTGATGATCATGTTAGAAATGATTTACACGTATTTTCAACCCGCTTTAACTAAAGTTTACAAGCGAGCGCGTTACCACTGAGCTATCACTATCTACTCTATTATACTAATTAAATTCAAATTATAAAATATTATTTTTCACCAGTAACACATTATGAATAATAAATAATTGCATGGGCGATGAAATTGAAGACGTAAAGTTTGTTAGCATAACTTAGATCCCATCTGGTCTCAGAAAACCTTGCGGAATAATTTCCCTTAATTTCCAATTGTAGTAATTTTGGTAACGATTTTCCTGTAAAATTTAAGTGACGATTGTATGAATAATTGGCGGAAAAAAATTCAAAAGCTAGCCAGCAGCATTTCATTTTGTAGAGCTTTAACTGGAAATTTTGCCAACTTGAGAATGTTCTGTAAAAAGGTCACTGATTGGTAAAAGGCAATTTACGATTCTACTTTATTCTTAGTTATTATTGTATCATAAGCATAATAAATATTATATATATTATTTACATAACACATAGTACCATCTAATTTCATGGTATGCTACGAGGCTTGTGTTATTGGATACATGTGTAACTTTACATGCATATTACATATATATTATTAATGTAAATAGCGATGACTGCAGTACAGGCATTTGGGCTTAACACACAAACGCATATCCCTAACGGGACTTAAATCCGCGACCTCTGGCACAGCAGTAGCGTCATTACAAACTGACCCAAACGAGTAGAATGTACTCGTACATAAATATAACAGCCAAAACGCCTTTATCGATATGACATTGTCAACCATGCTTTTGATTAGCAAAAGTGTGACTGATACATGTACATTAATTGTTCTGATAAAATGAAAGTTGTTATCGCTGGATGATAAGGTACAATAATTTACATCATATGATACCAAAAACGTGCAAACGAGCATATTTTTGCAGCGGTTTCATAGTAAGGTGTAGCCTATGTATGGTTATATCATCAGGAGTTCACTAGTGCATTAATAACTCAGAAAATGCGAGAAACTAGAAAATTTCTCACTCACACAACAAGACTCAACAAAGTACTGCTAGTTTATGTCGACTTTGTGTGAAGGTAATTCTGCTCGGTTCTTTTGATTAGCGACTCTGATTATAAATTCGTACTATCATCCATGCATACAATATTATTTCAGAAACATGTTAAATATAATTATTTAATTTATATAGTGATTATTTTAGAACTTGGAACAAAACCAAATTAGCTAAAATAATATTCGTTCTCAAAAGCTACAAAACGGGAATTAAATTTAGTAACTAATGCATTACTAATCATTTTTGATTTGAAGTTGTTTGTTTGTATATGACGATAGCTGGTTATCTGAGTCAACATATAGGATACTTTTTCTGCGGAAAAAAATAAATCTCGGAGAAATATAAACTAACCGTTAAAAACTACCTAGGGAACGAACCCGAGCGGACCAAGGGCGAGTCACTAGTGACCTTTTATTGCTTGTTATGTGGTAAGTTGTAAAAAACGCATCAGATCAAAACAATTACATTTAGTTTATCTGATCTCCATTTTATGGATGTCACCTCAATTTTATTTCCCGATACACTTATCCTGAGAGCCATAAATTTCTCAATTCGTGAAGCCACTTGTAACGACTACTTTTATGCGCTATTTTATCCGAAAAATCGCGCTTTTGGTGAAAATGGCTGAAACTATGAACACATTTATATTCAACTCGAGTCCGACATTTATGTTACAGCGCTGCTGATAAAGATATACGAATTTGAGTAAACGTGTCCATTACACCATCTGTTTTAATGAAATAGTATGTATTTACAACTAGGTATATTAAAAAGTGTAGAAGACTTTCTTTACCAAATTATCGAACCTCTATAGAACATAATAAAATTTCCATCGTTAATTCCAGACAAGTGTTCGTTGAATCAGTTACCTGATAAACTAAGGATCTCGTCAGTTAGCGCCCGCCCACTCATGATGTCATCGCTATAGGATATCTCGCAATTACCAAGCGTCTCGCAAAATGTTGTAGTCAGCACTCTTGTTGAAACGTCTCGAGTTGCTAAGTTAGATGATATTTATTGGAATTTGAAAGCTATATTTATTTTTAATTTTATATTAACTAAAACCTAAAATTAATTTAAAAATTAATCTATACGTATAGGTAAATTCTGAGCCGAGGAATGGGAAAATTTTATTGAAATACTTATTATTAACAATACAGAGGCCAAATCTATAGTTTTTGTCTTTCTGTTTTTGACAACATCATCAGAAAGACACTGAAAATTTCGATAAAATTTAATATGATGATAGCTAGAAATGTGAAAAATGAGCCAAGAATGAGAAATGAAGCCAGAAAATCTTTACTAACTAATAGAAGGATGAGTTTAGTGCTGTTGTAAAGGGTGCAAAAGATCCTGACGGTAGAAGTGATGTAAAACATTTCGTTTTATATCCTCAAAAGGAGAGATCGATCACTTTGTTATTATAGGAGCAACTCACCCTTGCTTCGCTTGGGTTCGTCCCTAGGTTAGCGCGAGCGAAGCCGCGGATTCCGCTAGTTATATACTAAAACCTTCCTCGAGAACAACTCTATCCATTGGTGAAAACAGAATGAAAATCGATGCAGTAGCTTTTGAGTTTATGGCAAACAAACAGACTGACGCGGCGGAGGACTTTGTTTTAAAATATTTTACTATTAAAATAATGATTAATTATTATATTAATAAAACTAATTAATGAATGGTACGTTACTTGCCATAAATGTGTGTCACATACAAAAATAGCGACGTTTTTAAACGGAGTATTACGGGTTACGAACAGGCATTGTAAGTGAACATGTAACTAATATCGGCCTTAACAATGGAAAGTATTTGTATGAAGCGGAATTCAGAGCTTGGTTATAGGGTGGGAGGAAGCGGAACAGTTGTTTTCAGCGAAATTAAATTTTTCATAACCGATATCGTGTTTTTTACGAGTTATCACGTTATAAGGTTAGTTTGGAGTTTAAAATTAGAGAACTTTAAGTAATATCGTTGTCGAATATTTTGTAACTGTATTAGTTGTATACGAAGTGTAATACAAAGTACCACAAATTAATATTGGCCTATCTCTATCATCAGGAGGCACGGTAGTGCCATCGCCAAGTCAATCATTACCATTGCCATTATTTTAAACCGATTTTAATATTCACTTCTGAAAATTAAAGTAGTTTGTATACAATTAAGTATATGTTGTTCAATGTGATCTTTAACTGAAACTTATTGTTCCTATCGTAGTTTGTTGGATGGAAAATATATTGTTGTATAAATGTATGTAGTGCTATTTAGGTCTTGGGTCCGGATCTCGACTCACTACTGCGACATATATTATACGGTACGTATCTATAGATACGCACTGTATACAGTGATAGAATCTACGATAAAAGTAAATAAGATTACAATGAAGGTCAGATTTGGTTGAAAAATAGAGAAATAATGAAAATATACAAATCCGCTTATCAGTTTCAGGGCCTTGTGTGTTCAGTTCCACCGGTTTTGTATAGGTACTACTGAAAAACTTGTCAGACTAACTATCGCTATACTTGACTCTTCATTCATTATTTAATATTTACTTTAGAACTAAAATGTTTTGGGTTTAATTTTGAAAAGCAAATAATATCATAGTCGGTAAGATATCAACTATTTTGACCAACTTCAATTAAAGTTATTATGATTTCTGACAATCAACACATACTCACCTATGATGTAGCTTCCTTATGGTGAAAGAGTTTTCCAAATAGAATGAATATTTTCAGTACCTACCCTTCATAAAAACTAAGCCTATACAATATTAGTAAAGATTAATTTGGTCTAATAATATATATATTATCCGTCTTATTATAACCACTGAAACCTCTACTAAAACTACCCTCCCACCCTCCTATTGTCATAGTTTGTTCATTAATTTCGACAATCGATACTTTCAAGGCCATTTCTTAAACATTTCATACGTGAAAATGTTCCAAACGCGACATTAGAAATACATTTCAAATCGTAATTTGAAAGTAAAAATAGCATAGGTAAGTACTTAAAATTAAAAATAAGTGCCTATTATTTTGTAAACGCGATAGGTTACTTAGGTACAAAGTATGTAAGAATCGTGCAAGTGCGAGTTCGACGAAACTCTAAGGGTTCCGTATCATAAAATGTTATTGTCTTATATTTGACTTATTTATTTTTAGGTAAAAGTTAAAAATGAAATATTACGCCATTTTTCTTATTTTAGTTAATAGCATAAAAAATGTTATTTATAATATTTCTTATACTTTAACCTAACTTTTTTTGCGTGCTGGCAATACAGTATATAGGTACCTGCTTAAGTATTTATTCGTTACTCTTCGTTTCATATAACAAAAATCTTGATACTAACAATAGTTTTATTAAAACACGACAAAACCAAGCTAATAAAGTGTAATTTAAATTTGACTTTAGCATGGAATGTTTATTAGGTAAATCATAACAATGAAAAAGTTTAACAACGTTTCTTTTTTATCTTGATTAACTGAGTAACAAACTAACAGTCTAAGAAACTTTATTATACATAATTTTTGTTGTTTTAATTATTATTTTACCATAGAGTTGGTTGACCATATAATGTTTGAACTGGAGTCTAAATACTAAAGGTTCATATATGCCATGCTTATAGTTTTTCATAATATTGATCGCATTTCGTTAAGAAATTCCAGCTCTAATTGTGGTATACTGTACTATATTGCCACGTCATTAATGGCAACTTACTAAGTAAAACAATATCATAAAAATTGACCAAGCGTGAGTCGGATTAACATTAATGGTTTCAGTAACTATTCTATGATATACATTTTATAGGTAATAAAAATATTTTATTGCTTCGAATAACTTTTTGGGTACTAAAAGTGGTCTATACGTACCTATAATAAGATTCTTACTAAGCCAAATCTGTACAAAAATATGTTTTGGGATATCTTATTGAAATAATGAAACGAAATAATTAACGAAATTTCGATACAATGGACAAATCTATAGTTTTTGAATTTTGTTTGTTTGTTTGTCTCTCCTTCTGTGACTGCTTAACGAGAAACTAATGAACAGTTTTTGATGAAATTTGGTACGATTATAGCTGAACAACCAGCTAGTACAGCCAGTGTCAAGATATAGGATAGTTTTACTGCAATAAATTATATCATATTGTCTATTTGTTTTTAAATAATTTAATAAATTCTCATTTAAATAAGAGTTTGTAACAACTTATTTTCTTATTAAAAAAAACTTTATAACATATACAAGAATGAAACAAGATACATTACATATTATGTAGGTATGTACGTAAGTGTGGAGGCGTATTGAATTGAAGTCGTAAAATCGATGAGCCGTCGCGTCTACACGACGTGGGGCGTGATTAGTTCGAGTAAATATCGTAATTAAGCTTTTACTTTCACCCTTAGATGAAGGTTATTTATAACACTATATATGTACTAACATATATACATAAATGTAATTATTCTATCTGTTTTGCTCAAGCCATCCTCATTTTTTTATCTTAGAGTTATCAATCGAGAGAAGATGTTGTAAATAAAACAAACCTAATTAATAATTTCGTCAAAGGGTACGGTAGACTCGATCGAAACCTAACGTGAATAATAAAAGATAAAAAATAAAGATTTTGAGCCGACAACTTATATCCGCAAAATTCGGATTGTCGAGTAAGTATTTTGTTTAATTCTAATGCTGCTGGTAGACAAATCGAAGTCGCCATATTGGTCACTCTAGCGAAACGTCACTGACAATAAAAGACACAACAAAAGTGTATAAAATAAAATATATATTATAATTAAATAAAATATAATATATTTACTACATGAAAAAAGAATATATAAGTCCTAAGCGAACGAAACCGCGGGTTCCGCTAGTAAGTAAATAATATAACAATATCGAATGAAAAAGAAATACGATTCCATATTTTTTTTTTCTCAATACTAAGTTACCATATTATTTAACACAGCTGTCTGGTGTCGAAATAGAATATTCTGAGTAATACCAGTCACATTTTGTCTTTTATAGTTTGTAGATTGTATTTTTATATGTATACAGCCCTTTTAAACATCCCACGGCTGAGCAAAAGCCCCCCTTCAATACGAGTGTACTAGGCCAGTAACTAACTACAGTACTAACTTCAGTACGAGGCCGGCAGTCTCATCATAGTTAGATATCAATATTGTATGCTTTTTGTAATTAACAATGAAAACGATATGAAACTGATTCATTATTACGACGTAACGACAGAAATCGATACAATATCGATGACAAACTATGTCGAGACTACCGGCCCAACCCTAGTCACAAAGGTGGTCAATTTCGAGTAACCGTTTTTAAATAATTGTATTAAAATCAGCTGGCAACATTTACCTATTAATAAAGGTTTTTAAAACCGCTTGTTTTAAATCTTAAATCTGTGAAATGTCAGTTTGACATTTATGTATAATCTCGCTTAATTGCACTATTCTTTGTTAAAGAGCTTTATCTTAGCAATTATTACGAACGAAAGTATCCCTTTGTTCCCGAGATCTTATTCACTCTGTAAACAGTAGGCGTGGGATTGCTTTGAAACCTGACCTAGATTGTACTGTTTTTACTTTTTAATTTTTATTCCATATTGTTTGAACGCGATCGTTATCTTAACTTAAGTTTCGCGTGATTGTTAGTTATATACGTACAATGTATGTATTTTGAATATTAAAAACAATAATACAAATGAGGTTTGTCATGTTTAATGTCTTTATGTAGGCTTCTACATAAAGTAGTCTTAACGACGTAATTGGTACTTTTGTTATAGCGTGGCCTTACGAATGATAACTATTTTTAGTAGTTACTTATTTGTAGAGCAAATATTGTTTTTTATTAAATTATTACATGACGTATTATTTTTTGTTTCTGATAAAAAACCTTTCTTTAAATAATCGTTAAAATAAAAATATATTTTTCTAGTACTTCCGAACTGATAGGTACTTTCAGATATTGCTAAATGAAACATAATAAAAAACATTCAGCTAGTAGATAGGCAGTCCTAAATATAAGTAAAGAAAAAATTACATAATTCACTATTCAAGTCATTTTAAAAAACAAATTAAATTTTAAAATGACTAACTTTGTAAGTTAAATGACATTATCATTAATGCGCACATCATCCAGATATAGCTAAAATATATTTCATAACTTAATTTTAGAAACATTTATTCAATGGCTTTAAAAATATGTTACCTATATACGAAGTTGCTAGCGTGAAAGGGGTACTTTATACGAGGGGGAAATATGGCGGCCAGGAATGGCGTTGACCCCGTCAAGTGTTCAGCCGCGAAAGGTTTTCTTTCGTGAACTGGAATGATCTCGTTTTCGTACTTGTAATTACATGGGTTTGGGGGAAGCGTTATTGGCTATTTTGATTTTTACATCGATTATTTATTGTTTATTATTTTTTTAAGTAAATATGGGAATTAAAACATAATTAATCATATTCAGAAGGACCTTTAAAATATAGGTATAGTTTAATCCAAACTACTTTTGCCTTAAAAACGAAAAAGAACGAAAAGGAAAAAAATACGCGCTTTTTAAATAAATATAGACTATAAACTATATTCACGTTCTACTTACATTATTTAAATCAATATTTATTTTATATAACAATCTCTAATTTTTGTGAAACACAGTTATTGTGACGGAAATACATTATTTCCACATCCGCTAGGTAGATGGCGCTACGTAACTGCTTCATTGATCCGCCGAAAATAGTACGCCCAGTTACGCAACGCGCCATTCAGCAAAGCCTTTAATTTTTTATCTGTTACACTTAATGTTAGCTCTACATTTAACTATAACCTATATAATCTATATATAATAATATTCTAACTTAGTCAAATTTGTACGTTGAATTTTTTTGGAAATTCTATTAAAAATAGTCATTATTATCGATACAGAGGCCGAATCTATAGTTCTTAGAATTCATGTCTGGCTGTCTGTCTGTCTGTCTGTCTGTGACCGTATCATGAGAAAACCTCTGGACTGGATTTTGATAAAATTTGGTATGGATGATAGCTGGGTAAATGGGTTAGGATATTTTTTTACTACAAAATATCTCAGTTCTGAGAAATCTCAAGTAACCGTTAAAAACTGACTGTGAAACAAAACACGATATGTGAAATCTATGAATTAATTACCCGTCTTTAAAACGAGAGCTCACTGGTTTTACCACTCATTAATTTTTAATGATAATAGATTTATCATAATTTAAAAGGGATCATATTGTGTTATTTGACATACCATTTAGCTTAAATAATGTGGCAATTGGTAGAGAAAATTACATAAAAATAATGAAAGTTATGATGGTACTATTTTACGACTAACTATACGTAATAAAGATTCACGTTAACAATGAGGCTTTTATGCTAATTTGATGTAATTTTTATGTTTATGAACAAATTATAATAAAATCAGTTTTAACCATACATAATATTTAAAGATATACCAAATATAAACACATTTTTAATAAAGGCTGTGGTAACCCAGCGGTAACGCGCTCGCTTGGATAACCAAGTGATGTGGGTTCAAATCCGGGTTTCGCACCTCTAATATTTCCATGTGCGAAACTTTTCTATCGTACCACTTATCATACAGTGAAGGAAAACATCGTGAGGAAACCTGCATGTCTAAGAAAACCTAGCAAGTTTTCGAAAGACATTCTCAGTCCGCCAACACGCACTAGGCCAGCGCGGTGGACTATGGCCTGATCCTCCTCGTACTGAGGGAGGCCCGTGCCTAGCAGTGGGACATTAAAAAAGGCTGAATAAGTATTTTTATTTACAACCAGAATATACTAGACTTAGATGGATATGCTGTGAAAGCGTTTTTGACTTTAGTTTTGACTCTCATCCCTAAAAACTACAATATGGTACTTTTATTTGTGTTAATAAGCGTAACTAAAATATAATGTTTATAAAAAGGTTATTCTAAAAACAGTGGAAATAAAGAAATTCAATACAACTTTCGTTGAATAAGATTCTGTTTAATATTAAGCCATTGCGGAAAAAATAGATTCTGTGTATGCTTACAGTTCGCGTCATGTAAAAAGAACGCTGGAAGAAAGTGGTAGGGGGTGTGTTTGCGCATCGGTACATTCGCATACGAAATTCCTAAGCCTATTCTTTTATTTTTGAACTAGCCTTTCGCTCACGATGTATATTGATTATTGGTACGTACTTTGAAAAATATATTAGATATAATGTCATTAAATAGAATTCTATTAATTAATAAAATATGTTTGATTCAGTGTAGAATGTTTAATCTACTTACAAAAAATTAAATTATTTCGTTTAATATATTTTTTTAAATTATTAACTGTATTATTTTCAGAATCTCTCTTTATAAAACAATATACGTCAAAAATATTTTTTCACTATTTTTTATATAAAATCATTTCGTAATTAATAACTTTTGTGTGCGTGATGGTATTTTAAACTGACAAACCAATAGCGAGCCGGAAAGCATGCGACGCGTGCCATCCCGCGCCCCGCGTCTCTTAATTGGCCGATAAATCGCCTCTGCGCAACTTGACAGCCAGCGTTCTTTTTACATGACGCGAATTATACAAAATTATATCGCCAGGTGTAGGTTCCATTTGGTAGTTCGAATTTCGAATCAATTCGTATAGCAAGTGCTAATAGATAGAATTGTAACATGTTTTACTATATCTATACTAATATTATAAAGAAGTAAAGTTTGTTTATTTGTTAAATTGTAAGGGGTAATCTCGGGATCTACTGAACCGATTTTAAAAATTCTTTCACCAATAGAAAGCCACATTATTGCTGAGTGTCATAGGCTATATAAAACACCGAAAAATAAAAAGGCTTTTTCGTCCGTTTTGCAAAGTGAATCGGAGAAAAAACGGTCGAATGAAAGCGTTTCTACGAACGCTGCCTTAACTATGAAAGATATATTTTTGAGTTCTAGAGAAAAGATGTGGAGCTTGAAAATGCCTACAAAAAAGTCAACGACAGCATATGTCTAACTTAAAAACACTATGTACTAAAAAGGATTATTAAAATTATGCCCAACGAAGTGGGCACGGGTCAGCTAGTTTTTAATACATCTATACAACAGCTGTTTAAAATAATACTTATACTTTAAATTATTATAATTAGTAGGTACTACTTTTACAAATTATTCGAATACACAGGAATTTAAATCTCTATCAACACCATACTTTATTTGTATAATCATTAAATTTTTAGTATGTAAGTTGTTTATTCCTTGGCATGATATTACTTGTAACATAAACGAAACGCTTGAACAAAGTTATTACATCGTAAACAATATGAAACGTCAAATAAGCATTTTTACCAGCTTTATTTTAGCCGTTTTTAATATCATGTGGGTCAATATTTTCAAACCTGATCCCACAGATAAAATACAATGTAGACAGATTGTTGTTCGGCGTTCGTTCGTAAATATTATTTAATGTATTAACATGCTAATTTTTTCGAAGCATATAAGATAATCACCGGGATTAAAAAGATATTAATCAGTTTTATATTTTCTATCCACGGTTATTATTAAGAGGATAAAGCACGTCGGAAGTGTTTCATAATATTAAAATATATTGTGGGTTTCAACGACTCGATGTAATTCCTAAAATTAGATTATGCTTGATCTATAAGGGCGAGACTAGACGTTAGTTGTCACGTTTTTCTTGCAAGAGAACACATTTTTGCTTGTTTTCAAGGCAAGTTTCTGCAGTTATGATTATGATTTTTATTACTACGTGTTGTAAACCAACGGACTATAAATTAAAGTATCACTTTTGTTTTACTTTATATAATTCATTTATTCCTTAAGATTGATTTTATGGGAGAACTGATTTATTACACTGTTCAATTTTAATATTTCAAACTAGACAGTTGATTTACCTAGCTATTTAAAGCTATCATAAGAAGACTGTCTGTGAGCACGGCTAGTGCAAGCCAGTCGAAACGTCGGGAATAAAGTATTTATTTATACATATAAATCAAAAAATAATGATATAAAATGAAAAAAATCCACTAAAAAGAAAAAAGAATAAGTTAGTGTCATTCATAAAAATAATTTAAAATGTATGAATTTATTTTAGTAAAAAAATCGTTCTTGATTTTATAAAGTTTACACTTATGTATACACAACTTTACCCAGAAGATAGCACTTCGAAGTGGAAAGTAGTCTAAAAGCCCCATCTCATTGCTAGAGTAATGCAATCTGGTCTAAGAATAGTCAAGACGTTTGCCTTTCATTTAATTTCCATTGAAATGGTTGAAAGGATATTTTAATTTACATATTTTACAGTTACAATTTTATTTTTTACGTCATTTCTTACTAGGAATGTCATGAGGCTATTTTGTTGATATACAGACAAAAAGTTTAATATAAACTACAGACATTCATACATTACACTCCTAGCTTTTGTTTTACTCATGTACTGTGTGATACTGTGTCGCCAACTTATCTAAATATTTATTTACTAGTGATTCGCCCTCGCTCCACTCGGGCTCGTATCTAGATTTAGCGCGAGCGAAGTTGTGGGTTCTGCTAGTAATGTACACAAAAGCTTGACAAATTATATACCTTCCTCGAGAACTACTCTATCCTGTGGTGAAAACAGCACGAAAATCGGTGCAGTAGCTTTTGAGTTTATCACGAAAAGACAGACAGACGGTGGAGAACTTGTTTTATAATATGTAGTGAAATTTAAACATGTGAGTGTGAATAGGGCAACACCTTTTCAAGGGAATTAAAATAAGTGGATCTTATTTTAATTACTACTGAATACTTACTAATTAATAATGCATTCGCATAATTGTTGCATGAAATAATTTTTCTCTTTCAACGAAATCGCACGGTTGAATGACACAAATGAAAAATAAAATTCGCTTTTAAAATTAAAAATTCGCTTTTGTGTAGACTGAGACTGTCTTCAATGCTGAATCTGGGCTAGGACTTACAAACGACCATTTAATGTTTAATTTGTTAGCTTCAATTAAATAAAATATAATACATATTTATTAGGTAATTCATATTAATTTTTATGTATGTTTTAAACAAACAATTAGTATATAATATTCTTTGTTGCACATAGATATTTATATAGACATATAGTAATGCATGTACAAATTTAGTTTGCAACGGTGGACTTATCTCAAGCAGAAGCAGGCTAAAATTGTGCATTATACAAGTAATTAAACAAAAAAAAACACTACTTAAATATTAAGAGGTAGATCAAGAAAACAAGCGTAAAAATCAGTTTAATAGAGATAGTAAGTTTACAAAAATATCCTTCTTTTAAAGCCGGTTAATAATAAAGTGTAAATTTATATTCATAGTATTAGATTGCGATATGCCACAATAGCTAGCAGCTCTTTGAGAAGGAAACAAAGATAAAAAGTGTGTATAGATAGAGTTACCAAGGTTGTGGTGATGAAGTTGCTTCTAACGCCGCTTTTGATTATATAATATTTATCTATAGATATAATAAAATTCTTACTCGAATCTGTCTGTTCATTAAATATTTTTTGTAAAATTTGTATGTGAAACAGTTAAATTTTCAATCAATACAGAGGCCGAATGTATAGTATTTAGATTTTCGTCTGTTTTTGTGGGAATGTATGACGAAAAAACCACTGAACTGATATTGATGAAGTTAGACATGATAATAGCTGTTTAGTCGATTAACGTAATATACGATGCTATTTACTGCGGGAATATATCATCATGTTTTAGAAATAACTAACCCTTAAAATATGACCCAGGCCAGGGGAGATCCAGAGCGGCGGGGAAGTGAGTCGTAGTACAAATTTAAAATATTTATTTACTAGTGCAACCCCGGCCCGCATCGCTTGGCGTAAAATAAAATAAATTATAATTCGCGTCATGTAAAAAGAACGCTGGCTGTCAAGGTGCGCAGAGGCGATTTATCGGTCAATTTGGTGGTAAGACGCGGGGCGCGGGACGTCGAGGCACGCGCCGTATGCTTTCCGGCTCGTTATTGGTTCGTCAGTTCAAAATACCATCGCGCACACAAAAGTTATTAATTACGAAATGATTTTATATCAAAAATAGAGAAATAATATTTTTGACGAATATTGTTTTATAAAGAGAGATATCTGATAATAATGCAGTTAACAATTAAATATGTAATATATATAAAAACGAGTTAATTTAATTTTTTGTAAGTAGATTAAAAAAATTGCAATGAATGAAACATATTTTATGAATTTATAAAATTCTGTTTAATTAAATCTATCTAATATATTTTCAACGTACCTACCAATAACAAAAATACGTCACGAGCGAAAGGTTAGTTCAAAAATAAAAGAATAGGCTAAGTAATTTCGTGTGCGAATGTACCCATGCGCAAACACACCCCCCACCACTTTCTTCCAGCGTTCTTTTTAAGTGACGCGAACTGTAAACGTTTTTATAATTTACTAATAAAATAAAAGTAGACTAAGTTACTCCTTATAACATGAGCTATCTGCGAGTGAAAGTCTAGTCAAATCTGCAGCCGCTTCAGAGATTAGCTGGAACAAACAGACAGACAGACAGAAAGACAAACATTTTAAAATGTTTTTTTTTTAATGTAGTAATTTGAAATTAAAAAGCGGCACTTCATTTTTATTTATATGTACTAATATTCTTATTTAATTAATAATATTTTGAAATGTAGAGACGCGAGTGGAAAATCGATGTACAGTAAAATACAGCTCTATTTTTTAGCTTCATTATATGAAAACGTTTGAGAAAATTGAAGGTATACAGTTCGTCTCCAGTGAGATAGAAGCTAAAATAAGATATATAATAAGTAAGTACCTATTGAAATGCTAAACACGTCTCCTTTGAATGAAAATTTTCAAATACGTTTAGAAATACGAGTTTAAATTTAAAATGAAATACAAAGCATCGTAATATTTTAGTTGAGTTTAATTGAATATTATTTTCATACAATACATTTTAAAAAAATATGTATATCTAATAGACTTATACTTATTATTTAAACAATATTAAAAAATATAATAAAACAAAGTACACTTTTTTTAATGTATGTTTGTGATTTGTAACCTATACCGATAATTGTCCGTATACCTATTGACTAAAGGAGAAAATATTTTACTTTTGTAAAAATATTTTATGCTTTCTTTTATGATTTTATATGATACTTTAATTCTTTGACGAGATATTCACTAATTATAAGGAAATTAATGAATCTATTTATCAATGTATTGTTAAAAGTCCCTTATAAACAAGAAAAAGTTGTGAGTAATGGTTTTTTATGTGTCTTTAATCTTTACTCCGTTATCTTCTAATAAGAAATAGGCAACATATTTTTGTTTGCTAAATATATACACCCAGACAAAGCCACAGGCAGTAACTAGTGCTATAATAATATGCAAAGATCTTCATATCAGAGTCACTGAACTCTTCTAAGATCATGGAGAATGATGACAGTTGTAAAATCAAAAGATGAATGCTAGCGCTATGTATTACGAAGATGTAGGAACAAAACAAAGTGCTCTTTTAGAATTTCCATCTATTGTTATCATTACTCTAAATTTTAAACCAAGTCAGAGCTATTACTTGGACTGGCAGAGAAATAAAGTAGCTCTATCACATTTTTTATTTGATGGCACGTTTGCCTCAGTTGGTAGTGTTTCTGTTACCTTAGTTTCTGCTTGAGCGGTCGCGGGTTTTAGTCCCGCTGGGGCATTCATTTGTTGAGCACGAATGTTTGTTAATTATAATATTATGTGTGTGGTATATCAACTATCTGGTATCTGTAACACAAGCCTCCTAGCTTGCCACGGAACGAGATGGCGCTGTTGAAATAATATCCCAAAATATTTATTATATTTATTTATTATCTCTACATAACATTTAATATATTATTAACATTTGGTAAAAATATTATATATCCCTACATATTATTATTTTGTGTATCTCTGAAACAGCTATAACGTTTTCGAACCAAAATTCCTATTTACTCTCCAACAAGAACCCATTAAGCGCCAACAGGGGAAGCTTTTTTTATATTTAGAGATTTTTGTGATGGAATAGATTAAATTAGGTAACATTCAAACTCCAACTGACTTTATGTGAATAGCTTAACTTTATTCATTGTACCAATAAAGTTTCAAAAAATACATACCTATACTACGTATTTTACATACGAGTACCTGACATAAAAATTTCAGGCAATCCGAAATCGTGGGCCTTCCACATAAATAATGGTATTTATACAGCCTCTAAAACGCTAGAATACTGTTGAAATATAAATGTTTATTAACATTTGACAACACGTTTAGCTCAGTTGGTAGTGACCCTACTTTCTGCGTAAGCGGTCGCGGGTTTGAATCCCGCTGGGAGCATTTATTTGTGTAACAAACATTCAAAATAGTAGTCCGATTGAGGCTACACGAAGTAACGAAATACAAGGAGGATAATAATTAGTGATGTTTTGCTACGCTGTTTGTTTTTAGGAAAATAAACCAAAACATTGTAAAGACAAATTAAATGCGTGTTTGTTTAGGTCAGCGCGGCGTCGCGTGGGCGTGACTTTATATTTTCATTCTCTTTTAATAGAAATTTCGGATTTTCTAACATTTGTTGAACAATCTCGTGGTTGCTTATGTAATTATATAAAATTGGGTAGTTACTAGTATAATACTCATACTAATTACTCCAAAATATACTGGTCCCGCTGATGTGTATGTACGTATTTAAAAGTTATGTACGTGTAGTGTTTGAACTATCTGGTATCCGTAACACAAATGTCGTAACTTAACCACAGAACTAGATGGCGCTGTGTGTAATAACGTACTAACATATTTATATTTATTATACAGTTGTTTCAGCGTGAGAAAGAACACACCACATAATATAAACATTACACATAATATGTATGTACATTGTACATATGAAAAATTCCATAGCAGTCTTGGAGCTATAAACCCTCTCTAAGTAAGAAATGACGTCAATCCTTTACTATGTCGCAACGTGAAAGAAATACGAAAATACTTTCACGTTTAAAATAATAATATTTCAGTATGATGACATAACAAAGTATTACAAAATTTGTTTTTTTTTAGTCTCTCTGATTGCTGAAAAGCATTCGAAACAGCGGGAACCAAAAATCAAAGTAAATCCGCGACAAAATCTTAAAAGAAAGTTTCATTTATAAAGTATTAATTCCAAGATTCAATGTTTGACGCAGAGTAAAATTAGTCTGCATTGATCCTTAAGTAGAGCAATCTAACGATACAATATAAGATCATTTATTGACTCGTAAAAAGTTATGTCGCTATAAAAGTATAGACACTAAACCAATTGTGCCGTTTTAGTGGTTTTATTTGCAATACCTACCACAAAGTAGGTTACAGTATTTATTAATTTTTATGGTTCTTCTTACTAAATTTTCTGTATGTAGATTTCAGACACGTTGGGCTCCGTTTGTAGTGGTTACTTGCTGTGCCAGCAGTCGAAGGTTTGATTCCCGTTGGGGCCATTCTCAATTTTGTTTGTACTCAGTTCATATGTATTTATGTAATTTATCAACCATCCAGATTCGACTTAGTTAGAATTTTATATAGGTTCTTCCGAATAGTGACCTTATTTTTATACGAGGTCGTTATACTGTTCTTATTTTTAAACTAAATCAAATATATACACAGTGAACCAGATTTTAATTGCATTATTCAACATGTTCGAAAATTTGCTGATACAGAACGAGAGGCTTGCAGTGAGCGATGAAAAGGCAAAATGTCAGACAGTGGTTTCATCAGAATACGAGAACAAAACGTGACGCGAATTCCAAATTAATTGAGAACTATGTATATCTACAGCTATAAAAATTCTGAGTGGGATCTGTACATTAAACTATTGTATTGTATTGAAATAGTCATTTTTTCTTTCTTTTCATTTTTTCAATTGACCGAATCTATAATTGTTCGAATTAATATCTATCTAGGTAATCTAGTATCATCGGCACAGATCAAATAATACTATAGTAATATATACTAGTATTACCGGTAAATAGTCTGTTTGATAAGTGGTAATCATCTTGAAAATAAAATTAAAAATCATCAACACATAACGGAGGACCTGATTCACAAACGGTTCTCGTTTCGAGCTTTATTTATTATTGAAAATCTTATCAAAATCCATAACGCCACCTTAAGAGAAGTAAGCTGAGGAATAGACAGACAAAAGCTACTTTATTTTTTACTATATATGTATACAAGAGTAAAGATTACAGCATGAAATGTACGAAAACTTCAAGAACCGAAATATCCAGACACATTCGATCAGCTGTGGCGAGCACGAGTTATATATAGCGAGTCTGCTCCTAATAAATATATAGCATCGCATTGATTTGAGTCATGTTTTATTTTAGTACTACTTACGAATAGTGTTTACTGAAGAATCAAGGCCTGCTGTATTTGTTTTTGTAACAAATTCATTCTATCAAATTGATGTACGGAAATATAAACTTCATGAAAATTTGTGTTTTCACTATAGTGATGAGCAAAAATTTAGCTGTCTTTTGAATAATAATCATAAAGCGTTATAATAATCTATACAGATAAATAAAATTTAAAATGTATGTTTGTAATATTAATATAAACAGAACAATAGACAGCTCTCTGTTTGTTGTTGCTTAAACTGCTGAACAGATTTTGACGACACTTTTATTGATGTTATACAGAGTAAAAACGGCTACTTTTGTTTTAGAAAAGTACGTGCTTAGTTTTAGTAGGAATCTAGAAATTAGTTAAGTTACTAGTACAAAAATAATGAAAAATATATTTTCAAGTCTATATTTTAGCAAATAATGTCTTAAACTATTGGCTTAAATATCAACAAACTTACAACACTTCCTTCACTTACATTTATAGATGCTTTAAATGAAACTTAAATGAAAAATTACGTTTCAGCTACCATAAAAAATTAATGAGAATACCTGTCTTCTATACAACATCTGGCATCCGAAACATGCGGCATTCGCTCAATCCCATCGAGTCATAGTGCGATTTAATTAAACGAAGTACTTTCAAACAGTAGAGCGTGTACGTGCTTTTTATCCGTTCGATTTGTAAAATTTTTTTGTATATTATAGGATTGTTTTGTTTCATTATTTTAAATTGATTACAAAAGCTTCATATTTATTAAAATCTAAATATATAAAAGCGAAAGGTAAAACGTGAAATATTGAAAATCGCCGGACGTATAAAGATGAATTTGGCAAGGAGGTAGTTTTTAGTTAGTAGACATCAGCTAAGAATGGATTTTTGTGCTGCAAAATCTAAATTTGGCAGGGAACAGCTAGTGACTCGCTAGTTGTATGATAAATACAAGCGAAGACAGTTAATCATCCATAGTCCTGATGGTCCATCGTTGTTGATCATTTAGACGCCATCATTATTATTATAGTTCCTACGCACGTTCACATCCTTTAAAACTTTCAATTCAAAGTATTACCTACTAATAAAAAAAATATTATTTATTTACTTTTATTTTTTAAAGCAAGTTATATTTTCTAAGCATGTACTTTATAACTTGAACAAGAAAAAACACGTCTCTATTTAATTGTGAATTAACAAAAATGTAGAGCAAGAAAAACTAAACATCAATTAATTTATATTTCAGCTAGCTATTATAACAATATATAAAACATTGTTATCCTCACTAATACTATTATAACGGTAATGAGAACAGCGATTTAATTAAACAAAGCACTTTGAGCGTACTCTGTGCCTTTGTTATCCTTTTCAGAGGTTCTACTTGAAAGTGAAGGATATTATGCCATATTTTTTTATTTCCAACAGCTTTTCAACAAAATATAGACCTACAAACTTTACGTATTTTTATTTATTATTTTTAATGATTATACTACTTTTATTTGTATGATGATAATTTTATGAATGTGCTGTTTGTACGTTATTCTTTTAATGCACAACTTATTTTAAATTATAATTCGGTTATTGAACGTGCGTGATTAATTTGAGGTACATAATATTGTGATGTTTCTTCAGGATTTATTATTGTTATATAAAACTGTATTTACAAAGAAAATGATGCGTAACAGCTACAGTATTGAGGTTTGGTTGCTGTCTGAAATAAATAGTTGGTAATGATTAAAGATTTAATTTATTTTTATTTAAATACTAATGCCTTACCTTTGCTCCACTCGTTTTCGTTTCCTAGGTACGTATAGTATACGTATATTTCTTAGAACCACGATAACCAACTTTCATCGTGCCTTTTATATATCGATAATAATGTCTATTTCCATATGATTTTCCCAAAAAAATATTAAATGTCATGTAACTCAGAAAGAAATTATAACCGGTTTTAATATTCGTTCGTAGATATTATTAGGTAGAGGCACTGCACTGGAATGCCTTAGTTAGCATCTAAATGAATTCTTCCATAGTTCCTGACGTGGCATTCTTTGTTAATGGTAAATGGATGCTGATCAACGGTGATCATACCTTTATCTCTCGTAATAAAATACCTGTACAATTAGAATTTTCTTCATAAACTATATAACACTTTTTGACGAAAAAGATACACTGACATAAAAATTGTTTTAGGTATAACCTCAATTAATATAAATAAAATTGAAGTGTCCGTTTTTAATTTTAAATTAGCAGCTTTTTGAAAGTATATGTATACGTTACACACATCAAAAATCAACTTTTAAAATTTTGCCTGTCTGTCTGTTTGTTCCAACTAATCTCTGAAACAGCTGGACCGATTTTGACGGGACTTTCATTCTTAGATAGCTAATGTTATAAGTAGTAAGTAGTAACTTAAGCTACTTTTATTTTAGAAATTTTATTTATTTTAACTAGAGGAAACCCGAGGAGTCGCTCGCGCTCTAAATATATCTAATGAAAGTATCATAATATTATGCATTAAGTGAAAAGCTTTTAATTTGAAATTAAAAGCATACACTGCAATTTTATTTACATGTAGGACTAGCAAACCCGGCCCAACCAGCGAAGATAAGTCACTGGTACAAAATATAATACAAAGTAAACACCAGAAGCGATAAAACAACTCTCATAAAATGCAAATATCTAATAAATTACAAGGAAACTCACTATTCAACATCAAACGTTTCATTTATCCAAATCAATACGTAAAAGTAGAGGTTTGCTTAATGAAATAGAAAATCTTAGAAACTCCTTTGGTAAGTCTTTTGGTATCGTATCTATGAGGGTGACCGTTTATTGAATGCTTACATAGAAAAATCTTATTTTACAAGCAATGTTGCCTTTTGAATAGTCCCTATGAAACATCGATAGAGATTTTTCTTATATGGGTATCAAAGAAAGTAATTACTTTGAGATTATGTGGTATACAAATAATATTTGGATTATTACATATTTTTTGGAAATTCTTATCGAAATAGTTATTATCATCGGTACAGAGGCCTTATATATATTTATTAGATTTTTGGTCTGTTTCTTTATTTTGTGACCGAATTATGGGAAAACCACTGAACAGATGTTGATGTTTAGTATGATGATAATAATAAGTAATATCTTTGAGAAATCCATACCGACATACGTAGAGACGAACCCGAACGGATCGAAGATGAATCTTTATTATAATAATATACGTAGTTACGTGAAAGCGAAAGCTAAAGATAATAAATATAAAAAATAAATCATGAAATGTGAATGAATCGCATCCTCCTAGCGCTATTTTCTTTAAAATAGCCCAACTTTGTGAATATATTAATTGAAGGAGAAATTTGTTATCTCTAACAAAATTCTACCTTCTCGAGATAAAATTTAACTGACATTTACATAATTTTATCATTTTACTGTAAAATGTAGAATAAACTGTGAAGAAATGTTACATGTTTAATTTATAATACATCTCCTAATATGTATAATTTATACTTGTCATTAGTTATCACTCAGTAGAGTCAGACATCAGCATCACAGTTACCTATTTCTTTATTTTTTTCTATATAATTTAGCTATTTCTTTACTGTAAGTCAATATCTATCACCCGCTCGAAACTACAAAACCTCAGTCATTAAAAACGGTCAGGAAAAGTAATACCTATATAGGTTCATTGTTTATTTCAAGAAAAGCAGCAAAGATCATGTCTAATGCTTAATTTGTAACATATGGCTTTGATCTTATATGTATTTTAATATAATTTTTTAATATATTTATTCACTTAAACTAGTTTTTATAGAAATTCTAATCTTGTTATTTCATTTAAAACAATGTATTCTTCAACTTAAGGTCGTTACATAAAACTGTTCTCCATACACCATTACCTTTGTACATGAGATGAAATCAGCAGGGAAAGCTTACGTAGGTAATCCTCAGAGATATCGTACAATTGAAAAGGGCAAGCAATTTATTTTATGTATGTTCTGCGCCCTTTGGGAACGTCTAACGCTTGATAGTTAAATTTTGGTTGAAAATTGAATTTTGAAATTGTCTAAATACGGAAGTTTAAAATTGAGTTATTCGAAAAACTGACTGTAAACTAACTTTATTTTACTGGAAAATAAGTGCGGAGTGTCATTGTGAACATTTACGGCTGACTTTTGGATAAAATTTCATAAAACATTTATAAAAGTTTCGATTTTAATACTTAAAAAAATAACAGAAATTCATCATTTTTATGTTTAGTGTTTAAATTGTTTTAAATACGTATTTATCAAAATTTGTTTGCTTTTTTATAGTAGGTACCTACCTATACGTGAAATGAATTACCTCGTTGGTCTAGATTCCTTTGTCAACTTTGTCTAGAAATTTTCAGTAACACCCCAAATTTGGGAAGTTGGCGGTAATTCATACCTGTACCTTGGAGAGCATATAAAAACAGCCCTGAGCCTTAACTCTCACAGATGGTCTCGAGGTATCCTCCCATCACACTTTGAGAGTGACAGTAATAGAGGGTATACTTGTGCCTGTGCACCTTGTGACAGCCTTGGGTCTCAGACAGATTGGCCGCCGTGGCTGAAATCCTTCAGGAGGATATTATTATATACGAAAAATGGTTATTGAACATTGTCTAACGTTAGAATAGTTTACTAATACGTATTTTATTTTATCTTCTTACTTGTCAGAAACCTATGGTTAGGCAGGAGCGATATCAATTCTCAGTTTTATATAAGTTTAATGGTTTTAATGCAAACGCATTATACGAGTATAAGTTCAAGAATAGGTTAAGTAACGTTAATACAGCTTAATGCGTGTATTTGTAGAGAAATATAACAAATACCATGACCCTCTTAGTATAAGTGCGGAGTGAGGTTGTCCTTCGCTAGGAAAAAAGCGTGAGGAAATAAAAGTGTGTAATATATACATGAAGTAGCATGCATGAGTAGATGATGTAAAATTTACTAGAGTTAAAAAGTATAAAAGAAGACTTAATGTAGGGATGTATTAGAAAGAGATGTTAGTTTCTAATAGGTACCTAAAACTTTTGTTATATCTCTACTAGTGATTCGCCCTCGCATCTCTCGGGCTCGTCCCTAGATTTGACGCGAGCGAAGCCCGGGTTCCGCTAGTATATGTATAGAGGATATATGTATATCCTCTTGAGTCCTCCTATCTACTTATTAAAGGAAACCGCATCGAAATCTGTTGCGTAGTTTTAAAGATCTAAGCATATATAGGGACAGATAGCGGAAAGCGACTTTGTTTTATAGTATATACTATAGTGACGTAAATCATCTTGTAACAGAGGAATTTAAGTAGTTCTGTATATATATCTAACATACCATCGTAGCACACAAAATCTTTAATTTATTTATTATTCAGTTGATACAAAAAAGGTGGAGGCAAATCTGGCATCAGCAAAAGACTCTAAGGGCAATGCTGGGCGTTACTATTCTCATTAGTAATTCAAAACATTTAGCACAGACCAATCAACAAGTGTCTTGCAATACAAATGGTTTCCGAACGCTACCTGTCACGATGCTGGCTAGGCGCCAAAACTGACAGTAATGGCGGTTAACCACAGATTAAGTAAAGGTAACTGCCAAGGATCGTACAGCCTAGTGAATTCTAAATTGATACAGCCTAGTTATTATTCAGCGTAAGGTAAGGTATAGTACCTTTTTAATTCTTAATTAATAATTAATATTATTCCATAGTGTAATAAGGATATATCGAACTATTTAATGATAGTCTCCGTAGGTTCTCTTAATAAACTAGAGTTAAACCAAAATCAATCGCTATTTAAAACCCCGAATTCAAACAAAAATGTCGTCAATTATGAGGTCACAAATTATTATTCAATATTATTCAATATTTTAGTAAATGTATAAATTAGCTTAACAATATTTTCAAGATACAAAAACGATACAAGAAAGAATTATTATGTTAACTTAAATAATTTTCTCAAACAACAACCAATTTACGAAATCATTGCCATTACTGGTTTATTACAATTGGATACATCACCAACAATAAAAGCTCGTAAAAATCTAAAATAGGCAACATGTAGCTTTTCATTTAAAAAATCATAAATCGACAATTTCGATTTCCTACGCAGAACAAGACAACGTAAACGATGACAGCCAATTATATCGAACACGGCAATAAAATGAATTATAAACGTCTAACTTGTCGACCGTTTAATGGAGTTGCATAAAAAGTGAAGTGAACGAAAGCCTATAAATGCTGCGGGCAGCTCCGACTATTAAATAATTCTTACTACACTACTGTAATGGTTCTCGTTAGGTACAATTACAATTTGTTATTCAAATCTGAGTTTTCAAGTCGTATTTCTTTATATTTTTCTTTATATGACTGTAACTTTTCTAATTATAATATTATTTAGAAATACGACGCCATGTAGTAGTATTAATACTAACAAATGTGTCATATTCGGTCATAGTCTATGCGCTAACTCAACCGAAACCAACCTAAATCGTTTGTCTTAAGGAGTAACAAGCATGCATACACATTAAAACATTAGCATTATGATCATTTTTATATTGAACATGCTCTAGATACATAATGCCAAAGAAAAATAAAATAAAAAAAATCTTAAGTCATTTGTACCAATAATATCTACTAATAAGTACCTGCAGGTACCTAATAACAGTTTATTTAAAAAACCTGCGTCGTTAAAGATCCTAACATTCGCAATTATCTTATACAAAATAAATGTAATTAATCATAAATCACTCAAATACAACGCTATTTTTCCTACAGTTTCAGTCTCTATGGCTAAGTCTAATGTTAGAGTTTCTATCTTATCTGTAATCGTGATTTTTAATCTGTAATATAAAAAATAATATGGAAAACAAAACAAATCATACAAAGAGCAAAAAATAATATAGTAAATAGTTAACTATAATACACATGTTCCTTTTCTAATTTAATACAAGTATATCGAGCTGTAGCAGTTTCCATAACAAAACAATATACTAAAGATTTCATTGAACTCAGATAAAAGGCCGCTATCTAGTTATGCTTCAGCCAGTAATGATCCGGTTCCGTCAGAACTCGGGATGTACTAACAAAGTTATCGGTAGATATTTTTTTTATTTAAATTTTAGAATTTTACTATCATAGACATGAATCTTCTTAATTTTGTGGTCTTTTGACCGTCCCTAGGTTCCAATAATAGCCTTTTTAGTCCTCTTTTTACTTTTAATCCAATATCGTTCAGCCGTTTTAAAAAAGCCGGAGTAAAATACATACATGCAAGTTTCTACAATTATACCAGTTAAACATCAATATTGATCCCGGCTGCCGTACATATCTAAAAATGGTTTTTAAAGTTTATAAAATAGTCTGAAGCTAAACTTTTAATATAGACTGCCACGAATATTTATTTTTTTATTTTAATACTAGCTGCGGCTCCGCTCACGTTCTAATGCCTGAAAATGAAAAGAAATATTTTCTCCCGTTTTTGCAACATTTATCATTGATACTCCACGCCTATTGGTCATAGCTTGATGTAATATAGCCTTTAGCCTTCCTCGACAAAAGGGCTATCAAACACAAAAAGAATTTTTCAATTCGGACCAGTAGTTTATGAGATTAGCGCGTTCAACCAAACAAGCAAACAATCAAACTCTTCAGCTTTATAATATTAGTATAGATTAAAAATGTAAATGTAAATCTGTCCGTTTCCATGCTTGAAGTGTTGACCAGGCATAAATGATTTGAGAAGGATACACTGCATCACGTCGACGGATATAACTTACCTTTTATCCTCACCCCGCTGACGGACGAGCCAAATACTAATGCGAGAAATACTGGTATTATATAAATATAAAACCTCATTGCTGAATAAATGAAAACGGCCTGGAGCAATAACCTCGTTGCGTACCTCGTTAGGGACGTACGATGAAGATAGGCAAGTGAAAAAAATAATTTATACGAGTATTTATATATTAAAATGGAAATGTTTCTGTATGATATCCAAATAAAACTACTTTTTAAGTTTATTTCGATGATAACAAAATTTAAAAGTTTTTTAACATATTTATCTACTTATAATATGTATGTTTTCGATCTAGAAATTTCGATAATACTCGGTATACTTATTCTGGTTCCTAATAATAATATATAACTCTCATTATTGTATTTTAATTTGACAAATTATCTATACATAATATTATAGTAAAAATCTAATTTATTCGAATCTGAAAATTCATTAGCATTTGGAAAACCTCATTGAAATAGTCATTATTATCGATACAGAAGCCAAATCTATAGTTCTTAGAGTTCTTACTCTTTTGTAAGTATGTCTCTCTGTTACATGAGAAAACCACTGAACAGATTTTAATGAAATTTGGTATGACGGGACAATATGGACTTTGAAATATCTACATTAACGTCCGTAAATTAAACCTAAAGACAAACCAGAGCGGAGTTAGTTACAAGTCGAATTATATGCGCTAGAATTTTTAGTCAGACAAAATTTTCATTTTTTTCAGCAGTATTTTTTGTTGTAGACATAAATAATTTGTATGAAATTTTTAATACAAACCCAACTTAAGGACTATAACTTATAGTATTTCATAGATCAAGTAACATGACAACCAATTTTTGATATTCCAGAAAAAACAGAGAACTTCATCGAAACACGCAATATTATTGTCTATCTAGACGATCAATACATATAATATGACCTCGTAAAAGCTTCGTACTAGTAGTCTTTTATAATATTAATATATCGGACAATAAGATTCTCAAGCACTATTATTGGAAACATTTACCATTATTTTCAATAATACTTTATGAGCTGAAAATTTTTAGAAATTATAGATTTGAATGATACGACAGAAATCTTAAGCATATAATTAACTTTATTCTAACGGTACGTTTGGCCGAGTTTGTAATGAATTTACTTGCTGTGCCAGAGGTCGCGGGTTTGAGTCCCACCGGGGATAACTATATGATATCCATAACACAAGCCTCGTGTTTTTCGTGAAACAAGATGTGTTAACACATTTTTATTAGTTGAAGTTGAAATCAAGAGGTGGTTTTATTTCGTATTCTCAAAGTAATACATTCATAATTTATTTCAACAAAAAATACAAACTAACTTACTCTACATATGTTGTTAATAGTTGAAAACTCCATGACAGAAGATCGTACAACCTTTCAGTGAAGCGTAGAAGTCACTGACGCCTAAATACACAATCTAGGTTATAAATCACCTAAAATGGCTTAAAACCCTAATTAAAAAGTGGGCTTTCTGTCTAGACATTACAGAATTGGCATCAAGCACTTTCGAAGACTGCCAAATGTGTTCAATATTATTTAGCGCCCATCTTCTACTTATTGACGCGGTGCCAAAACAAATATTGGCAAAAGACGGTTAATGTTCAACAAAGGATATTAAGAATGCCCTGCAAAGTAGGTAACACATATCACGTAGGCGAGGGTTGATCGGCCCAGACCGTAAACTTATTCAGCTCTTTTTAACGTCCCACTGCTGGGCACGTGAGGCCTTCAATACCTAGCGCGTGTTGGTAGTCATCAGATGTCTTTCAAAATCTTGCTAGGTTCTCTGAGACATGCAGGTTTCCTAACGATATTTTCCTTCATTGAAAGACAAGTGGTAATTATGTTAGAGATAATTTGCACATGAAAATCTCAGAGATCAAGACCTGGATTTGAACCTGCATCACTCGGTTACATAAGTGAATGCGTTACCACTGGGCTACTACTGTCTAAATTAGATGGAATTTACCTATAAAAAACTGTTTTCATAATTTGTTGATTACACTAATAAAATTTGGTTGAAAAACATGACAAAAAGGTAGTGAGCTGTTCTGTCTGTCTATTTATATAACAAAGATAATAATACATTATCAATACATTTTCCTGAACTTTATTATTCGGTTTAATTAACCATGTACACTTTGAGTAGATAAGAGTAAGCAAACTGAGGATATTCATCCCATTTGGTATTAATTATTGTAAGAGTTGCTGTACATTGTGTAGGTGTAATATATAATCTATAATATATAAAAACGAATTTCTGTTCGTTAGTCTTGCTAAAACTCGAAAATGACTGTACCGATATGAACAACGCTTTTTTGTTTGGTTATGGGTAGGTTAAGAGTAGTTGAAGTATAAAAAATAGGGAAACCCAAATAAAAAAAATTCTCGGAAAATCAGTAGGTACCTCCTGCTAATTACTTTGTATGGAAATCAGTTACCTTTAACAGACCTAAGCTACGGACGAACTCAAGCGAGTTGCTAGTTTGAAATTAAAAAATGAATAATAAATTATTCAAACGGTAATCGAAAACCGATTAAACATATATGATTGGATTCAAATCTAACTTATGCGGTCGAATAATTTTTTTACCATTTCGTGACTATCAATCGATGAACTTGTAAAATTAAAATTGTACATTAAACAACAAAAAAATTCAATATTGTTTGTTTAAACATCTGTTATTATGTAGGTATACCTGTGATTTAACTTAGTATTCGGCATTTTCAAATAGATTTTAGCCTCTTTATTCTACGATTTTTCTTCACGATTGTAAATTAAAGGAACAGCAGACGAATTCAATTCAATGGTATCGCGACAAAATCTATATGAAGCTTACAAATGTGTATTTAATTTTCCGTGATCAAGTTTATTTAATACTTACATTTAAATTAGTACATCTGCAATTCGGAATAAAAGGTTTATGATTAATGAACGTACATATTTTATAGAAAATATTGATTTATCGTCATGTTTTACGGAATGTGTATTGCGTTAAAGTTTTAAATTATTTATGTAGATTTATAATATTTCAATACAGTTAATTATTGCATTGTACAATTAAAATATAGGTTACTAGATACCAAGTGATGAGTTAATATTTTGCTATAGGTTATATTATATATTACATTATATGTATTACATTTCATTAAGAGTAAAAAGAAATGGCTGATTCATATATTTTTCCTGCTTTTTGTGTGGTCCAACTGATTCAAAGCCGTATTTCATTTCAATTTGCCGCTTGTTTCATCAGATATATGATTAAAAATGATTTTCATATTTTAGGTTAATTTATAAAAGTTCATAAGTAAAGCTTTTATGGTGTTCTATTTTAGGTTAGTAAATAATTTATTACTGAAACTTAAAAGATAAAATACATGGATAGAATTTTTGTAGTTATACAAAAGACGAGTGACTCACCGCCTCAGTTCGGGTTCTGCGAAATCGACCAAATTTTGCATACAGATATTTTATGAGAACTTCAGAGCGATATGGGCTACTTTTTATCTCAATACATTAAAAATCTATTGGTTGTAAGACTTTCGCAACACATGCATCTACAGTAACCGGCCCTATGTGTAGATAAATTCTTTTAACATACAAAACATATTTCTCTCATAATAATGATTATTAAATAACGCGAAAGCAAAGTATTTATTTATTTTTCTTACTGCATTCTAATAATACCATTTTAAACTATACCGAATAATGTTATCGTATGAGCCCAATGAATTTAAAACGCTATCTTCGAAAAGGATTGAAAATAAATTGCGCTTCAGAAACAGATCGCTTTTATCGCTCGTTCCTAACTTTGCAAGCGTAGATAATAACTGTTCGAAATACTTCCTTTATGTGATAGCCTTAAAAAATAAATTATTAGTTATTATATCTTTGAATGTAGAATTTTCAGATAAAAATGGCGTTGTCAAGTTACATAAAAGAGCTTTACACTAAAAATCCACAAGGGTTACAATAACCGCTAAGAATTATCCCTCACCATTTTCTCTATACCTACAAAAAGTATCCTCTGTGCAAAAGAAGAACAAAATATGTTGCTTTCACAATGTCTCTAAGACCAAGCGCTACTAAATTAAAATATTCTTTTAAACACCGTATTTGTTCGTATTTTTTTTATTCTACTTTATTCATAATAACTACTTTATATATGTATGTCTGATCAGTATTCCCATTACCCCATATTACATTAGGTTATTGAAGCAATACAATTTCTTTTATATTTGTTGCATATCACCAATCAATTGTTCGAACGCAAAGAACCGTGTCAAAGGCGTACAGTTTAAATTGTTTTAATGGCCTTTATCTCATGTCGGTCCGCTTCCTTCTGTTGTTACATAACTATTTTGAATACACTACAGTTCATATGTGATCCTAGTATGATATCGTAGTATTTTTAAATATTTTTTTTAATAATAACTATCTATTTGTATTAAATAAAACTATGTAAAATATGCTCCAAGTCTAAAAATTATAAAGTTACACTGTTTGTAGATCTGTCTGTGACACTTAAATAGCTGAACATATTTTGATGAAATTTAGCAATAAGTAGTGTTTTAACAAGTATAAGACACTTTTTATCCTCACTACAATTACCATGCAAGTTAAGTCGCAGAAAAACTAGTTTATACTACATTATACATTTAAAATCATAATATTATTATTGTCATACATATTATATAATATTGTTTGAAAAATATAAGCTCTATAAAGAATATTACTGTTTATAAAGCACTAAACCAACACTAAAGTATGAAATTGGAAAAGTTACGCCCTGTTTTGAAAGGGACTTTTTAAGTGCTCTACGGCAACGGAGCAAAGTCAGTACAGTAATATAGACTCATTAAAATCAGCTTTTCTTTATAAAATGTGTGAAATTTTAGTTCGCGTTTGCACCGCTTATTCAGACTGGGGTTGCGGGTTCGATGCTTGAGTTGATCTAACGAGAGCTTTTAGTAAGTAAATTCTAAAGAGGTTTGTCTATTTAATGTTGGCGTTTCTAATTGCTTTTAAATGTTAGATTTTTACAACACAGTCGAACAGAGAAGGTATTAAGGTATGTTAACACTTATACGGTGTCTTAGCTTAAGTATTTGTTACAAAGTGTAATTCAAAACTACGATGTGCCAAAGTGAGAACTAATAACGTTAAAGAACAGTAGGAATCGACTTCGCAAAAACTGCAGATAAACGATATCTTAAAGTAACACAAACAATGAATAATTAAGTATATTTCAAGTTTTAAAAACAGCATACTATTGTCGTAATGTAAATTATTATAGATCACCACCTAATATTTTGCAACGCCTTAAGAATATTAAGGAACGCAAAGATAATTTTCCGTTCTTCCTGTTTTGAGTTAGCCACTATGAACAGATTTTAGATACTGCTTTCACAATTTGAGCGATTTTGGAAAATATCACTTTTTGACTGAAGTACATATATTCAAAACGTAACATTTCCATTGATTTTATAAAAGGGATAGGAAAGGACCTTCTAAATCTCCTCCGTCGTTCATTTAAAATATCTCGTGAGCTTTCATGATATCTGTATATTAATCAATAAATGGAGAAGCCCAGTAATATAATAAAGCACTCTTAGGAAAATTAGTGCAGGGCGTTCAAATCCTAAGCCTAAGTAATCTTTGCGAATTTCAAGTGCGAATTATTTTCACCATACCTATCATTTCTCTTAAGTTAAGAGAAAATATCTTTTCTACCTTTATACAACTGTAGGTAAGAAAGGTTAAACGTATAACAAATTTAATTTTATAAGACATGAAGTTAAGAATAGTAATAGACACAAACCAACAATTCGTTTTCGTACCATCGAAGAAGTAAAAACATACATAGTAGTTATACAATACATTCACAGAGAGTCGAATGGTGATTATGATACGATAATATGATATAGACGGACACATTGTCAAGTACCGATTCATTATAAATTGGGAATTGTAATACATAAAATTGAGATGATTTTTTTATATTTGATTTTAACTGAGAGTTCTATTTGTGATTTTTTTCTTTAAGGAATTTATTTTGGAAATTAAGAATAATATAGAATATTGCTAACATTTTATTAGTTTTGATTAAAAATGATATTTAACGCCAGTTTTAACTAAAGTAAAACTGGCGTTATATATTCTACACTCGTAGGTGACGCTTTCAGTCCCAAGGTACCTAAAGGAGATGGAAGATGGAAATAGATTTTTTTTATTGTGAATCGAGATTAAATAAATATATATTTTGGCAAATAAAAATAAAATTCCATAACCGTTACAAATTAAATTCTTCGGTCTTTATAAGCCCATTCTAAGTGACCTAATTCTTTAATCTCTTCCGTTACGTAATGCGTTTAATTTATTTACTTGGAGTTCGGACCTCTGTTGCTTCGTTATGGGTAAATATTTTATAGCTTATATTGATAATTTTATCTTGCTTAAAGAAAATATATAAGTTCTTTTTATATGAAATTTGACTTTTATTGTACATAATATATTGGAATAATGAAACAAAAATCTGTTACATCCGTAAAATACCCTAAAATATACATTCATATCCAAGTCAAATCAAAATGTAAAGAAAAAAATTAAAATAGATATAAAAACGCTTAAATTAAATATTTTTATAATTACGGAAATAAAATAAAATTATATAAAATGGCCTCCATTTCCGCCATCTATAAACGACAAAAAGGGCGTTCCATAATGGCACATCTCGAGATCTCCCATTGACCTATCACTGTAACATCAATGAATAAGGCCACTCCAAGCATGCGTAGGCTGCGCGAGCAGGCGTAGAAATGGCCACAAATACTATGCATTTGTAACTTAGTGGGTGTTGCTGGGTGGCTTGCTTAGTGGGTATTACTTCTCTACGTTTTTTCATCCAGTATCCAGAATGAAAAGGTAATAAAATGAAAATTCTTGACATAAAGTCGCCTTAAAATGTCACGGAAGTGAACAAAAATCGATTTTAGTGCTATATTACAAAGCAGAAATGCGCAAGCGAAAAATCAATAGAAAGGATAACTGACCTGATTTTCTTGGTTGAGCAATTTTAGTTGATCGTTTATAAGGCTGTATTTAGCGCTCTCTTCCTTTCTTAACGCCCGCTCCTTCTTCAACTCCGGGCTCCAGAAGGTCTTTATGCTGTGCATACTGGAGCCCAGCTTCTGGTTTGTCAATTCCAATTCTTTTTTGAGGTTCCCCAATTCCCGTTGAAGATCAGAGTTTTGGGACTGGAGTTCTCCAAGGAAGAGAGGTGGTTCGCGTCTATAATAATCATCTTCGGGCGGGGGCGGTGGTGCATAGGATCGGTCGTAATCGCGTTCCAAGGACTGATAGCGTAGGGGTCTGGGTCTAGCACGGTGATGTGCCCCGGCGGAGGCGGACCGGCCGCGTTCATCGGGCGCCGGGGAGGGCTCATCGTCGCGCGCGAGGTACGGGCTCCGGCGGGAGGGGCTTCGGTCCACCTGGGGCAGGCGGCTCCTCGCGCCCGACCATTCTTGCCGGCGCCATTCCTCCCGGCACGTAGGCCGCTCCTCCTCGCCGGCGTACTCGCGGAGATACAGTTTGACGTATTTCCCGCGTCAATGCGTACACATTGTGCACTGGACTGGGTGACGAGCGCGCGATCACTGAACGGGACGCGAGGACCATCGATCGTACTCCGGGAACGCATGCGCGGTTGGCACAGTTAGCGCATTCAGCGCTTTAATATATTGTGTACGCTAGACGATATACACGTAGGTACAATAAACTGGAGCAGAGGTGTGTCTGGATTTAAATACATATATTCTGAGCTATCTTTAGCACTTGATAATAAGGGCTCTTACAATTTTAGTATTTATAGAAATATGTTACATTTTGGTATAAATAGAATTACTTTAATTTACAGTAAGTGTATACGTATGTTTATACGAGTATATGAATTATATGGAAAATTATACAATAAATATAGAAGAACTTTATTTATTAAGTACTGAAGCTTATTGTATAATTTAAAATTGAAATGAAATACGAAAATATATTAAAAATCTATTATAAAATATGGGTGCTAAATTACACTTACAGCCATCGTGTATGTAACCCTCTTAAGTGTAAATTAGACCTCCACCCTATAAAATTATCGTAAAAACTGTGACGTAACATCACAAAACCTATCCTTTATTAGCGCAAAAAGAAAGACCTTTGCTAATTTCTTAAATTGAATCGCAAATTTTTCCTTCATCATTTTACAACCGCGAAAAACATTACCGAAACGATTAATTATGTCATACCTCTGAGGCAATTTGAAGCACTATTTTCAGTCTCCTAACTTCATGAAATTCAGCGTTACAGCGCTTTAAATCTGAAACATTGCTTGAAGTTCCTCTTATCCCATGACCTACTTACAGAATCCGTCCCTCTCTGATAAGCGCGGTTGGTATATTTTTATCTCTTTCGCTCAGGTCGTCGTATGTCGGTCAGCCTGGTTGCAACCGGGATAGTGTTGTAGTTGTGTCGATGGTGTTCTTTACGTGAAAATCTATCTGTCTTAATAAAATACCTTTCAAAAGGCTATAAAAACTAAAGGCTTAAATAAGTATTTATTTATTCTATCATTTTACCTAAATATTACACAAACATTTGCTTTATAATTAGTATTACTTATCTGCAATCTACGTATAACACAAGTCATGTTGTTTACCATAAGTACTTACAGGAAATAGAATGAAAAATAACATTTGTCAAATTAACCTAATACGAGTAGGTAAATTAACAGTAAACTAAAATAACACATTACATGTAAAAATCTGTTTAAATAAAACATCTTAGAGTGTACATTTATTAGGCAATTATTATTGAAAAAGCATTGTTTTTTTTTTCATTTCGTTCTCTTTCTAAAAATATAGTGTTTATATGTTTATATTCTAAATAAATTAAACTTAAGCGTATGTTTTTAAATGTCGAAATATCAACTTTTATAAATACATATAAACTAATACACATATACATATAAAAATAAATAAAACTAAATAAAACTAAAAATAAACAATACTAACACATATAAACATACATATAAACTAAATACATAGGTTTCTGTATTTGTGAGAAAAACACAATTTGTACAAATTTTGTTTAAATCTGTATGCCTTAAACATAAGGAAATCATGTAGATTACATAAATTTCAAGAATAAGTATTTACGCAATTATTTTAGTTTAAAAATCAGAATATTAGTTAGTACTAGCACAATCTAGATGAAATATTAAATAGATATTCCTATTTCATCCCTAGGTAATATTTCTCGCGCTACATCTCTACAGTGTCCTATCTTGATTCATTTCAGACTTTCCGAACCTCACACAGGTTCATTAACGGCGTATAAGTTATGAATAATGAAGGGTAGGTGAGGAAATATCATTTAATATCTAACATCTATACATATAATAAAATTCTAACATAGTCGAATCTGTGTTCAATAATATCTGTTCATTATTATATTATTACTTGTAATTCCCGCGGCTCCGCCCGTGTTCTAAAAATTATTAAAAATAGGGATTGGCGGTAGGAGAATGAGGGTTATGAGTATTTTTTGATGCCAAATCATAAAAAAATAAAAACTTGGTCTAAAAATAAAATATAAAAAATCCTCATCACGAGTAAGCTTTGATTTTCATGAAATTTGGCATGATAGCTGTTTTCCCTCACTTCGCTTGGGTTTGGTTCCTAATACCTATACGTTTACACAGTTAGTAGGTATAGATTTTTTATATGTGTAGTACCCGGATAACTAGCTATGATATCGAATTTCATCAAAAGACATTGGTTTTCTCGTGTTTCGCCCACAAACAGACATACAGATGGACAAGAATTGTAAAAACTTTAGACTGCACTAGACTATTTCAATAACATTTAAAAAAAATAAAGTGCAAACTCGACTTAGCTGTTAGAATTTACCTACTTACAAACAGACAGACAGACAATAAAGCAGGCCATCGCTAGTATAGTCTGTACATAATTGATTGCGCTCTGAAGATAACGAGACTCGTTATAACTAAACAGCTTAATTACTCCGGAACGATGGTTAAAGGGTCACGCTGTCATTTTATATTTTCATCTTTAATTCTATTAAGAAGACTGAAGTTACTTAATATTCAACATAATGATGAAATTCTTTTTTTATCATTTAATAACTACTTACCTCCGCGTCTTTTTATAATGATACTACTAGAAATTCCCGTGGCTCCGCTCGTGTTTTCAAGACCGGAAACCATTTTTTTATTTATATAGAGAAAACTTGCTACATTGAAGGTTCTTTTAGACATGCAGGTTTCATCAAAATGTTTTACTTCTCCTAAGATTAGTGGTAATGTTGGAAAAAATATCTGTAATAATAATGTATACTTAGAATAAGCGTTATTATTCTGAGTATGTACATTGATGTTAATAATTTATATTGTGATTATAATAATATTTTCTCTTAATACACATTTTTTTTACTAATAAGTATATACACATAAGTAAATTTAGAGACTAAAAATCTATATCTTAAGCAGAATCAAATATAATATTATTATAAAGATTCATTAAATTTAAACACAAATCTAAGCTGAAGGTTTTAAATATAAATCAAAAGGAAGACTCTCCTGTGAACACAATTGTCGTTAAGCATTACGTATCGATTGAACTACATACCTACCTATAATATATATATGTTTTTTTATAAAGGGACGAAATAGAAATACACCTTCCTATTATATTTTAATCCTAATAGAAGATACTTGTATTAAGCCATTTTTAATGTCCCACTGCTTGCATTCTCAATGAGATAGGGCTATAGCCTGATGTTTTTGGGATCCCCCTAAAATTAATGTTAGCAAAGTGCGGGTAGGTGGACTTTACATAATATATAATTATATAATTTTAAAAAACTTGCTAGGTTCTCCCAGACATGCAGGTTTCCTGATGATGTTTTACTACATCGTAAGACAAATGGTAATCATATTGAAATTATTGTCATATGCAAATACCTGAATTGCATAACCCGGTAATTGAACTCGCTACCACTGTTCTAAGACTTAGATTTTTATAAACAATTTAGGACTACAAAAACTTGAAAGAATAAATTTTTTATCTAAATAAAACTGTAACTTAATCAAAATAATAGATAAGAATTTCTTTTAAAAATAACAACGCAGAACCTTCAGGAACAAGGAAATAATGTTAATAACTGCAAATGACTTCCCGGAAATAATCGAAATCACAATCTTATTTCTAGTTCCGTGAAATATATTGTAGACTGCAGAGTATACCTACCTATATAAAACATCCGTTTTTAACCAACTGTATCTAGGTTTATGAAAATGATGTCACTAAAAATTATAAAACAGCCCTTGTTCACGTGTTGATATTAATAATATTAAAATTAATTAATGAAGCAGGAACATGTAATACCTATTATGTTAATAGATCATGAAACTGTATCGTATGAATTATTTCGAATGTCAATTGAGTCTTCTTGTTATAAATGAAATAATTATTTTCTTAAAGAATACGGACATAAGACATTGTTTTGACTCCAAAATGATATGATATAAAATGGCGGATTTCGCTAAGCCAATACGGCAAATCCTCCATTCGATAGTTTCGTAAGCCGTGGTCCGAACTTCGCTGGAGGTACCTTTACAAAACTACACCCCTTGAGCTTCATGCTCCATTTTTAGACAGGACCTTCTGTCCACCTCCCAGCCCGGTGACGTTGTAAAAGGAATTCGTAAGTTAGATATTGTGCAAGGAAAGTGTATTATTAATACATAAATTATTAATTAATTAATAGCAAGTTCTACCTAAAAAGTTACGAAAGTTAAAAGTAAGTACTAGTAAATATGTTGGATAGTACTGTTTGTAATTTAATTGTTACGGAGAAGACGTTAACATAGCCTCTCTCTCATGGATAGGCAGTTAAGCATTACTAGGTCATACTTGTTATCTAAAAATTATTATTCATAAAAATTATAATATAAGAGCTTCACCATTAATGCCACAACATGTTTTAAAAATTGTGATGTAAATTCTGAATAATACATATTGGCAGCGTATATTATGAGATAGCAGTAAATAGAGCCCTTAGTAGGCATAAAAAATAACAATAAAAATATAAATAATAAATATCCTAAATATTTAAATTCAAATGAACTATTTATCGATCTTTACTACAACTTACATACATATATTGTTATGTACTATATGAACTGAACTGAACACATTTTTTTTTATATACATTATAGGCACACGCTTGACCACTATCACACCTGATGGACAGTAATGATGTGGCCTAAGGTGGGACGCGCATGCCTAGAAAATGCCTATTCACTCTTTTTTTAAAGATACCCAGATTGTAGGTGTTAGGAAACACAGATCTCGGTAAAGCATTCCAGACCCTGGCTGTGCAAATTAGAAATGAAGACTTAAACCGTTTCGTGCGCGTGGATGGTATATGAACGATATAGGGATGGAAGCTTTCCCGGTGTCTTGCAGTGCGGTTGTAAAAAGGTGAAGGGGGAACAAGGTCGAAGAGCTCCTGGGAACACTCCCCAAAATATATCCTATAAAACACCGATAGGCCAGCAACCTTACGACGGTGATCAAGGCTTTGGAGCTTGGCCAACAGTGGTGAGTCCTTGCCGATGAGTTTCCTAGCCCGTCGATCTACAGCGTCTAGTGCTGCAAGTTGATACTTGGCGGAGCCATCGAAAAGGTGACTGCAGTACTCCATGCACGACCTGACCTGTGCTTGATATAATGTAAGCAGTTGTTGTGGCGTAAAGTACCGCTTGACCTTATTAAGAATGCCTAGTTTTTTGGCGGCAGTCTTGGCTTTCGCTTCAATGGCTCTTCCGAAGTTTATAGTGGCCGAGATATCGAGACCAAGCAGATCAATGTGGTCGTTGATTGGTATGGATACATTCCGGAAGGTGGGAGCCAAGGTGAAAGGGCTTCGTTTAGCAGAGAGCAGACACGCCTGTGTTTTTGTAGCGTTGAACTCCACCAAATTGGCGAAACCCCAATTTGAAACTTCATTAAGGACGGTGTTCACACGTTCAACCATTGCCTCTCTTAGTTCGTTAGTCTCGGTGCTGTTTGTGCGCGGACTGGACATATATCTCTCCGTTACAGTGCTGTCATCTGCATACCCCAGGATGCCGGGTGTCAGCAGGTCATTGATGTGCAGCAAAAAGAGCGTAGCGGAGAGAACAGACCCTTGAGGAACTCCGGCATTAATGCTTCTGAGGTCAGAAGAGCAGCCGTCAATGACTACTCGGAAGCACCGCTCACTCAAGAAGTCAGATATCCAGTCGCATAGGCTAGATGGAAGACCATAAGCCGGCAGCTTACTGAGAAGGCTGGCATGCCAGACCCGGTCGAAAGCTTTGGAGATATCAAGAGAGACAGCGAGGGCCTCTCCGTGTTTCTCAACAGCTTCACCCCAAATGTGTGTGGCATACACGAGTAGATCACCAGCTGACCGTTTTTGACGGAAACCATATTGACGGTCTGAGAGAAGATCGTTAGACTCCAGATATGCCAGGAGCTTGGTATTTAAAACGCGCTCCAATGTCTTACAAAGCAAGGAGGTGATAGCGATGGGTCTGTAGTTCGCCGGGTCAGCACGAGTACCTTTTTTGGGTATAGGTTGTACATTTGCCAGCTTCCAGGATTTAGGAACTCGAGATTTACTAAGAGAGAGAGACGATACAGGCGAGTCAAAACAGGGGATAGTTCAGGAGCACAATTCCGCAAGACTATTGCTGGAATTCCATCAGGACCGCTGGCTTTATTTGTATCGAGAGACCGGAGTGTTTTGAGGACCTCCTTTTGATGGATTCGTGGCTCAGGCATTATTGAGTCGCAAGTGGGGATCAGAGGGGGGCGGGCATCTCCAGCGTCAAGAACAGAGTAATTGGCGAACTGAGAGGCAAGTAGATTCGCCTTCTCAGATGCGGTAAAAGCAAGCGATCCGTCAGGTTTAAGCATAGGCGGCAGTGAAGGCCGACAGAAATTGGACTCAACCGATTTTGCAAGGGACCAAAAGGCTTTGCTACCACTGGGGTAAGAAGCTACTTTGTTCCCAACGCTTTTAGTTCGCTTAAATTGAGCTTGTCTCAATACCCTCTTGTATGTCTTGGAAGCGATATTGAACTCCCTCTTCTTTAATTTTAAATCCGGAGCTTTGCAACTTCGAGTAGCAACCCAAGCAGCGAATGCTGACTGTTTTCGAGCCTCTGATTGGGCACATTCACATTCTGTGTGAGCGATAGACACAGGCATAGAGCGTTTGGTCTATACCTGAGTCAAGAAGACACCACAAGACAGAAAGGTTGGGCACCTCTAGGTTCCGGAGACGCCGGCAGCAGACGTCATTACGTGCATACAGACAGACCCCGGCATGAGGCCTAAAATTGCACTCAAGTGAATACCCGGGATATTGCAGGTATGAAGTGTCTCCTGGATTTCCGATCTGCGTCTCGGTAAAGAACAACAAGTGCGGCTTCTCAGTCTCCAGGTGGTGATGGACTGCATCGAGATTTGAGTGCAGACCTCGAATGTTTGCGAGGTGCACTTTGAGTGAGAGGAGGTGCAACCGCTGTTTAAACTTTCCTTTCTTATTTTTGTGCTTCATGTTTGTTTAGGAGGGGTGAATAGGAGGGGAGTGGCAGTTGTACGAGGCGCAGCGTTCTTAGACTTCACGATTTGCAAAAAGACCGTACTGATGGAAGGCTCGACCGGAGACTGCGGGGACGCCCGAACCCCCCAGGGAATCGCCATCGGGTCCTCTCACCGGTCGCCAACCGGCACGATGGAAGCCATCCCTGGATTTTTCGCGAGGTGGCGGGGCAGCCTTTCATAGGTGGCGAACCTACTAATTGGGCCCCCTACTACCTGCGGTCGGCCAGCGGTGCACCGTGCTTCGGATCCCGCTACCCTCCGCATCGAGACGTCCGGCACAGCTTTCTCGCAAATCGGATCCTGTCACTAAACGCAGCGCAACTGTACATACCCATTCCCCTTTGGATTGGCTATTACGAGCATCGTTCCGGAACACGATACGCCCCATGACACGACGAATCGAGACAAATCGCTTGGCGGCGCGGCTTTGCTCGATGGGTGGTCACTAGCCACGGCCGAAGCCTACCACCTGTGTTACTCGTTTGGCACCACCCAGGGGTCACGTGTAGGGTAAGGAGGATTAAAAACCTGACTTTGGTAATACCTACGGACGCGAGTAACTGCAAAAAAAGAGTAAATAATATATGTGTTCAGTTCATATATATTGTTCATATACACATATATTGTTAAGTATTCGGTTTTATGTGCAATGTGTACAAGCACTCTTATGAAGGGTGGATGTACTACTATACGAGAGTCACCACTCTCGCTATATATCTTTATATATCTTGTTAAAACCTTGTAAGTTATAAATATTTCATAAAGGTACCTAATTACATCTTTTGCAATTTATCAATATTATAAATTATTTAAAACAGCCAAAACTTTTTCAAATCATATACCTACCAAATAATAACATTTAATTTCAAAAGATTTAAAATTATACTTCAATATTTTCATTTTTCTACTCAAAGAGAATTTAACTACTATGTTAGTGTTATTCTATCTACTATACATAGATCACATAAAAATATGTATGTAGAAATATACTCTGTTACTTCTAGACTATGGTTTTCTATGGTTTTCACTGGTCAATTGTCATTTGTCAATTCGAAATTGTCAACTTTGACTTTTCGTGAAAGGCCGAAATTCGTGCTTACTGCTTAGGTTATATATCAAATTGCAATACTTAATTTCTGAAACATAATAAATAAATAACAAACATGCCTCTACCTCCAGCGAGTGGAACTGGTCGATATTTCGCAAAGGCAGCTAAATCCATTCGATTGATTCGCCAAGGATGCACTAATAGGCCTTTCTATCATATTTCTGTAACTCATGTTAGTATTACAACTTTATTCATTAATAAATAAGGAATTTAACAATCATTTTATATTGTTAGTGTAGAATAAATGTTTATGGCAATTATGAAAACGCTATTTTACAATTTCTTATTTGTCTTTATTAACTTTTTTTTCATTTATATATTAAATTTATTCTTCTTACAGCGAAGAAGATTAAATAGCCAACCAGTTATTGAACAGCTTGGATCATATGATCCAATGCCTAATATGAATAATGAAAAGCTTGTGGCCTTAAATTTAGAAAGAATAAAATACTGGTTAGGCCACGGGGCTCATGTTACTCCTCCAGTTGCTGAACTATTTGGTAAAACATTTATTTAAAGCACTTATCAATTCATAAAATGATTTAGAATATGTTTCTAATAATCTGGTACATTTTCACAACAAAAATGCTAAAACTTTAGCCCAAGAGTTAATACTGATGAACATTGATATACAAAAAATTTTTTATCAAACCCAATAAATACAACTGCTGCTATCACCTTGACTTAACTGCACCTAAAATATATTTAATTATGCTGTGATAGAAATATTGACTTAATTAAATTTTTCCAGGACTAGCTGGTTTCTTCCCCATTCACCCACGTTCATACATGACAGCTTGGAGAAATAGAAAAACGGAACAGGAAAGATTAGCCAAAGAAGCCGAAGAAGCAAAAGCCTCTGAAAGTAATTCATAAGAATTATATTTAATTTTCGAATTTTAGTAAATATATTATATTAGATTAAATTACTGGGTTTCATTTAATTGTTAGATATGGTTTGACATTTTTTTCCATTATTGTTACATCAATATTATGAATTTAAATTTTTAAATATTAAGATTTACTAGTTAATTAAATAAAACAATTCCTTATTATAAGTGCTAGACTTGGCTAGAATAATGATAAATAAAAATTATAATATCAATATATTATATATAATAACACTATACAAATATGCATACTGTGAGGATAATTATTACACAGTTATAAACACTCGTTACTGTGATGTAAGAAAAATTAAACATGTTCATGCTTAAATTGGAAAATAATGAAATATTCAAAACTTAATTTATATTATGTTTCACTTTAAATTATAAATGAACTGACACTTAAGAAAACAATTTAAATAAAATTCCCAAGGTTGTATAAATACTAAATAGAGCTTTTGTAAGACTGGTTAAATTTTAAAAATATGTGATACTAGGATTTTAACGCCCCACAGCTAGGCACGGGCCTACCTGTAATACAAGGGGGATTTGGATCAGGATTTAGTCCACAGGCTAGACAAATGCGAGTTGGCAGACTTCACATGTTTTTGAGCTTGCTAGGTTTTGTTAGACATACAGATTTCCTCATGATGTTTTCCTTCACCGTAAGACAAGTAGTAGTCAAGTAAGAAATGATTAGCACATGAAAGTATCAGAGGTGCGAGACTCAGATTTGAACTCTCATGACTAGGTTTTCCAAGCGATTAAGCGATATATTATGTCAAAATATTTAAGAAAAACGCGAAATCAATTAAATATTTATAATATTGTTACTGGATCATATTTCATACTGAATATTCTCAATGGTATTTTGGTTTTCTTTTGAAGTTAATCATTATATGTAGTTGTCAATGTTACAAGGAACTGATGAGACACATAGGACATGTTCCTGAAAAAATCAAATATATTGAGTAAATATTTTGGTTTAGTCAAATTATTGTAGGTATGACACAAGTTCGATTTTGCTACAGTGGGGAATTTTAGTTCACTATTCACTAGATATCTATACAGATTCTCGCATAATCATTGTCAATAAATTATAAGGTGGGAACTGCTAAAATATCTCTTTAATATTAATACATAATTGTTTTAACTTCCTTTTCAAGATTTTTTTATGTAGTACTAGTTAATTGTTAAATTATTATATTTTGTATCATAGATACTGTGTATGTCTAAAATCCCTGAAAAATAGTATATTCTTCATAAAAAGCATTTAATTTTAACTAGGTACTTGTTAGTAATACTTTTTGAAGTCATATATTAAATAAAATATGTGGTCAAGGAGATAAAAAAACACAAAATACAATGAATCCTTTTTATTACTAGAAAAAAAACGGTATAACAATACCTTGTGAATACATGTATAGTATAATTGGCAGCCAAAACATAGAAGGCACACTAATATGGATTTAAGCAGAATTTGCAAAGAAAATAAGCAAAACTTACATGATTGTTTAATTTAAAACTATTAGCTATTAATTACAAATATAGTGCATAAAAATTTAAATGCATGACGTCACCAACAACGTGTATAGTAAAACAAAATCTAAAAAAGTTTGGTCATTGGAGAACATAATAATTATAAACATTCCTTGAGCAAATCAAACTATTTGAAACAAGAATTCATTGTTTGGAACAACTTAAAGAATAAAAAAGAATACCATAGACACTTAGGTACCTAAACCATAGACTTGAAAACCAGTGCAGATTTTAGTTATAAAGAAAAAAAATACTAAAATTTAAACTAAACGCCTTAAAACCGACCGATAAACACATACAAAAAACTTAACTAAGTAATACAAGTGCGATATGAAAATTTTATTGTAAACATTTTATCAAGGCTGTACCGAGATTTGTATTAATCATTTTATACATTCGATGTATAAAAAATATTTTTATTTATGATTTTTCTTTTTTTTATTATTGGTGAGTAATTAAAAGCGTGTACAGAAGCGGATATTATTTTTTGTACTTAATAATTTCTATGTAATTAGAAATCTGATCACTTTCAATTTAGTTGTTCTTCCTGACCGCATCAGCTACCAAACGGGATGCTGTAAAACAAAAAAAATAATAAACAATAATGAAATAAAAAAACGAAATTTTATTATTATTTCAAAATTTAATGTAAATCTAGTTTACTAACATTTTAATCTGAAAATATGTGTGCATATACACACAAAACAATTCCATTTAAATACATTATCACAATTGACTATAATAGCTACATAGTTTAAGTATCACAAACATTACTCTTAAATATATGAAGAAATTACATTATTATTAATTCGATTTTACATAACGAAGTGATTCAATCCTAAAATTATATGCCAATAACTACTAAAATAAAATTTAAAAACTTGAAAAATAAAACATATTATTGTTTTTTAATAACTCCTATTAATGTTTAATCCAAATACAAAGTGAAATTTGTTTAAAAAAATGCCAGTAAATGTAATTATTAATAATATTACTGTATATATTTTATTAAAACATGTATATTATTTTTAGATAAAGTTGTTAGTCTTTTTTTAATATAAATAAGAGATGCTTATAGTAATGTAAGTTTTTTTAATGTTTTATCATATAAGCTGTATATTTTTTAAAGTGGTAGCGCCATGCTTGTTACCTTCGGGTAGCAGCCGAATGGGGCGGTACGCCCCGTATAGTTCATTAGTACCACTCTCTCACAGAAGACCGGCGTGAAGTGGCAGCTATGCTGTCGCGTTTCGTCCGGTGAGTGAGAGTCCGGGAGGCCCACTCTCCTTCCCCCTCCCTCTTCCCTTCATCCTCCGCCTTCGTTCCCCCTCCCTCCCACTTCCCTCCCTCCTCCATCCCTCCCTTTCCTGAAAGGCCGGCAATGTCCATGGGCGGAGGTGATCACTTCCCATCAGGTGAGCCTCCTGCCCGTTTGCCCCCTTTTTACCATAAAAAAAAATGGTCTTTGCCTTCGCCCATTTTATACATATAATACATTTCTGAGTCGAATATGTACCTTAAATAATTTCCACTAATATGCGCGAGATACAATTTAAGCGTAATTAAGGCATTAAAGTCGCTTTAGTTTATCAGTTTATTAGTTTTTATAAATATACACATATATGAAGTTTTTATACATATGTACACATATTATTGAATACTGGCAATAATATCAAGCGACATATCCATCCAATATGGTTTTACTTACATATTCATACAGGTACAGCTCTATTCTTGTTTACCTAAAACCATGATTTTTTTAAGAATATGTGTGCTATGGAGATTGAGTGACTAAAAAAATAAAAGCAATGAAACAAAAAGGACTAAATAGATAGGAAAAATAAATATGATGAAGGAATTACAAAATGCTCCACAACTAACAAAATACCCATAAAATATAATATATAATTTTTTAATTATAGTCTATGACCATAGTTTGAGTTTATCATAAATAAAGTCTAATAGATAAAAATAACAACTTCTTTTAAAATTCTAAAACTACTATTTACCATGTCTACAAAAATAAAAAGAAAACACGTACATTGTAAAAAAATCAATCTCTCAATCTTTTCATTGAGGTATTTATCTTCCTATTAACATCTTGTACCAATTCTTCAATGTTAACTGTTATAAAATTACCTACTTAAAATTTAATTATAATTATGTATGTACCTAGGTATTAAATTTATGTATGTTTATAAATTACTTTTTTAAATGAAGTGAGCACCCTTAAGCATTATCTGAAACAGTCCCATCTAAAATCTATTATTTTATATTCCATAAAAGAAAAAACGTTTAACATCAAATTAAAAAAAAAATTAATTCCCTGTAATCTTTATGCCATAAATGCATAATTTACACCATAAGCGAGGTGATTAACTACCATGCATTTCGGTTTGCACTGCCCAAAGTAATATATATATAATATATTAGTAAAAGGAAAAGGAGACCAATACAACGTAGGAGATGAGCCATTTGTGGAGACCGGTATTTATGACTAATCTAATTATTATAAAACAATATCCCAAACTCAAAAACTACTGAACTACCGGTTTTTATGCGGTTTTCACTAATAAATTGAGTGGTTATTAGGAAGAACTATGTGTAAATTAACAGCATAAAGCTAAATGCAATATTTTTTTTATAAATTATTTTAATTTCATTTTCGAGGTGAGAACCGTGAGATTATAATGTGCTAAACAGGTAAAAATATACAAATACCTATTCCGATCTCTAGTAATTAGTCGAAAAAGCAGTTTGGACAGTGTATGTTACATACATAAAAAAATGAGGGTAAAATCATTAACTATGAAAAGTAGTATATCGTGTCTAAATTTTTAAAGTAAACTGTTTGCCACTGGGGAGAAATAAATATGAAAAAAAATATTGCTCATGAAAGTACTGCCTTAAACACAAATACCCCTGTATAATTAATTAAAAAAACAAATATGGACTGTGAACGCCAGCCTTATTAAGCATATTTTCCCTTGCAATACCTACCTAATTAAAAAAATTAATCTTTATGTAGTTCAGATAATCTCTGATGTAGCGCTTTCGTTGTTTTATCCATATGCTTGTTGGCGTTTTTTACCAAGCTTTCCCATATATCTTTTTCTGTCAAAAAATATTATATATTTGGAACATAAAAAATGGATATTTTAACAATTAGCTTAATACATATATCAAAATTTTATAGATTTTTGTTCTTTCATAATTATCTTCCGTTGTAGCTGTTTTAAAAACCAATTTACATACTTCTTTCCCACAATTTTTAGTTTAGCAAAATTACAAGCTAAATTAAACCAAAAATATATGAAATACCACAAAAATAATGTAAGAAATGATATGAATGTAAATAATTTCCACGACTATATGGTTTTTGAAATATTCTTTCAGCTGATTGTATTATTTACAATTAAAACATAATATTTACCAGAGTTAGCAATATCATCGATACGGCTGTGATGTTTCTGGTAGTATGGACGAATGATACGATGGTAGATGATCAGGGAACCGTTGTAGTCCGTTGGCAAGTAACACCAGATTACGAAGATACACTGAAATAATAAAATAACATTTATTGTTAATCTATACATAATATAATAAAATGGAAAATTCTAACTAAGAGAATTCTAATCCATACATTTAATAAACATGAAAAATCTTAGTAAAATAGTCGTCATTATTATCGACACAAGGGTCTTAAAATTATCTCTATTTTTCTTTCAGTCTGTCTATCTGTGAGCACATTACAAGAAAACCGTTCGACCGATTTTGATAAAATTTGGTATGATTATCATCATAGCTATCGCTGGTTATCTGGGTCAACATAAGATACTTAACCCAAGCGGAGCGAATGTGAGTCGATAGAAATATTCATAAGAATATTCGAAAAAACAATATCAAACACATTGTTGCCCTTCACGCATCAATTGATCGGTGTTTATTACACATATTGTATATCAGTAATAGTAAAAATACATATATTTACAATAGACGGATCACAATTCAATTGATTAATATTAGAGGTTCAAATTTCTTTGTAAATGTAAGACATTTTTGTCTATTTAATAGGTATGTATATAATAAAAGTTATTTAGTTGTACCTATCTGAATTTATTTTTTACAAGAGATGATTTAGATAGAATATAAGTCATTATTACACTAACGTTTTGTTTAATTTCAAAAATTTCTGCGATAAAATAGATGTTATACATGTATAGCTATAAGCTGCTTAAGTATAGATATAAGCTGCTTAAGTTTTTAATTAGAGTATTACTCGCGAATACATGAAGCTTCATGAATTATTCGAAACACATATTATTCGAAAACTTGCTAGGTTTTCTCATGAGTAAACCTAGCAAGTTTTCGAATAATATGTGAAGTCTGTAAACCCGCACTTGGTCAACGTTGTGGACTATTATTTATGGGCTGATCCCCCTCGTATTGAAGGGAGGCCCATGACCAGCAGTGGAACGTTAAAATAGGGCTGTATACAAAACTTACAACAATAAAGTAATGGAAAAATTTAACCACTCTATATTTTATTTATATATAATTATATTATATATAATCACTACTAACTAAAAACCATTAGTTAAATTTATTAAACAAAAAATAATGATGCATTCATCACAAACTGTATAAGATAACAAACACATTTTATCTCAGTAATGACTTCTATAATTAACTGTAGAACAACTGTATGCAATACTTATTTTCAACACAAAGGTAGAATAAACAAAGTACCTTATTGATTAATTTCCTGTGTTTACAGTATTGTACATATTATGTAGTACATGTAACTTATTATAATAAAATTGTAGCTGAGCCAAATATGTACATTAAATACTTTTTTTTAAATAGTAAATATTATCAATACACAGACCCAATCTATAGTTATTAGAATTCTTGTATGCTTGTGACTCTGCTTCACAAGAAAACCTCTAAAGAAATTTTAATAAAATTTGGTATAATAATTGCTGGTAATCCGGGTCAACATTACTTGTTAGTACAGGAAAATATCTAATTTCTGAGTAATCTATACTAACCATTTAAACACATCCCATACGGATGGACTAGAAAGCAGTGAGGGAGGGAATTGTTAAAGAATACTAGTTTTAAACCGCGGCTCTACTTATGTGTCAATATAACGTACTTATATAAAAACCTTTAAGTTAACTCACATGATATAATCCAAAATCATTAAACATTTTCATTTTATTGGACATGGAAATGTTATAACTAGATATATTAATTATCAGATGTTTACAAATTCAAATGATTATCGTTGAATTGTTTTTAAACCTTAAACTGCGAAATTACTATGTGTAAATATATTATGACTGTACTAAATGCCACATGCCCCTGAACTAAATCTCAATACAATGGTATGCCATTCTCATGCTAAGTGATGTTTGCATTAGATTAGATAAATGGTGTAAAGATTTATAATTTGTCTTGTTTGTCTGAAAATCAGCATGTATGTCTGGCTGCTGAGCCTAGGCTTAAGGCCTAAGTTTGGAATAAAATTATAATGTCAATTGGAATACAATATGAGTGAGAGCAACATAAGTAAAAGAGCCTAAAATAATTGTTACATGTTACTTTGAAAGAAGAAATGACATAACTTATTGTACAAACTGAAAAAAAATATCTATAGTCAGGTCACGTTAATAGCATATTAATAGGTAACATTTGACAGTTCATCAAAATTCAACAACGTAACCTTGTAACAGCAGCATAAAATAATATATTTTTTCGTTCTGTTACAACTGCACAATCGCTTAACTTTTTTCAATTAGGATTATATATTATGTAATAATTATCGAATCGAGTAATTTTACGATTTGCTTTCACTAATAAACCATTCTAAACATAATAAACAATTTCTGATCTAAAGAATTGAACGTCGTTACAATGTTGCGTCAGTTAACCCTTTTTCTTTTTAAACACTAGGGATTTACTCTAAAAATCGAAGGTGATAAGTTGAATGGAATGCAATGATTACTTGTGAAGAAATATCACCATAAATTAATAACCACGTTGTGTTTATAATAAAACATAATTATAATATTAACTATATTAACTAACTATAAAAATACAAAAAATAACTAAATAGAAAAATCATTGATGTTAGGTACAATTTAGGTGGCATAACATTGTAAAATAAATTGGTGGCATAACATTGTAAAATAAATTTATTCATCACTGGTGGAAAAGAAAAACATTTCAGTGTAGAATCGAATTTAGAATAATTTTAAATATTAATATAAATATTTTGTTTTAAGATTTTGTATATATAGTCATAAAATTGTAAAATAAATTCATTCCGATCCGAACGGCCAACAGTATCATTTCTCTCCAACTCCAAGAAGAAGTCTTCAAATAGTAAGCTAGGGAACCCCTACACAGTCTTACCATGTCGAAACGGGGGAAAACGCTAAACAGCCAATCTCGCGAACTAGTTGTGAAATTGTACAATTATTTTGAACGTGAATCAGTTAACGATGGGCCTCTTTTACCATTGACACAACCGAGAGAACGCGTTGCCGAAGCATTGGGAATCGGGGAGCGGACAATAACTCAAATTCTGAATGAGAAATACGGACCGTCAGGCTCAGAAGATAATACTTTACGTACACCGAAAAAAAAGAGGGACAAGAAAATTGTTGGCGTTGATAATTTTGATGCTGCTGCAATTCGCAACCACATTTATGGATATTACTCGAGAAAAGAATATCTTACACGGGAAAAGCTAATGAGTTCGTTAAAAGACGCAGGCTTATATTTTGGCGGTAAATCGTCTCTATCAAAGGTTTTGAAATCGATTGGTTTTATATTTTAAAAATCTGACAAGCGGAAAATCCTTCTAGAACGCTACGATATTATTTTGAAGAGAGTAACATTCTTACGTCAAGTAAATAAAATTACAGGTTGGGACAATGTAGTGTTTATTGACGAAACATGGTTGAATGCGAACCATACGGTTTCGCGGACATGGACCGATGATACAACGGCCTCCACCTCAAAAGCTCCATCGGGAAAAGGATCCCGACTTATTATATGTCACGCGGGATCAGCTTCTCAAGGTTTTATTCCAAAATGCTTCCTCGCATTCGCCTCTAAAACTACAAGTGATTACCATGAGGAAATGAACTTTGAAGTGTTTAAAGAGTGGTTTGAGAAGCTGCTAGTCAGCTTAGAAAACCCATCAAAAATTATAATGGACAATGCACCATATCATTCGGTACAAGTTGATAAACCACCAACTCAAGCAAGTAAAAAGCAAGAGATTGTCTCGTGGCTGGTAAGAAATGGTGTGGATGCAAGTTCAACTTTATTAAAAGTTGAGTTGTTAAAACTGGTAAAAGCAACTAAGCCGTCCAAGCTCCGCCATGTAATCGATGAACTAGCCCTAGAGCATGGACACGAAGTTATTAGATTGCCTCCTTACCGTTGCCAGTATAACGCCATCGAGCTTATTTGGGCAAAAATAAAGGGTCATGCAGCGCGGAACAATACTGAATCACCTTTCAGTACTGCTAAAATGATGACTCTGCTACAAACTGCGTGTGCAGAAGTCACTACAGAAGACTGGAGAAAAGTCGTAGAGAAAACAAAGAAAATAATTTTACAAGATTTTGAAAGAGATGTGAGAATAGACAATATTATTGAAAATGAATTAATAATATCTCTGAGTGGTGACAGCAGTGATGAAGATGACAATATTAATAACAGTTCTGATAGTTCAACTGAATAAATGCAATTTTTTTGTTAAATTATGTACTTGTCTTATTTTGCTCCTTAAATTTAAGAAAGAAAAATAATAATGGGACAGGGATTCGCCTGATGATTTATAAAATTCACATATGTTTCAAGTCCGTATCGATTCTTTCATATTAATCGATGTTTTTAAGCAGGTCACCTCACTATGAAGATAAATCTGACAGACGTCAAATGTTAACTATTAACTAGATTATATCAGTACAATCAAAAATTAAAAAGTTGTCTTCATTTATGTTATAACTCTACAAAGAAAACTTTAAATAAAGTTTATGTAATTGCATAAGATTTAGGATCAAATATTTTTAAGATATCAGCTTCTATTAATGGACTCATAATAAATAATAATTAGAACTTTTCAATAAATAAGAAAACTAATTCAAATATATTTTTCTATACAGAATGTAGCATGATTATAAAATAATTGTTATAAGCAAAATAATTTTTATATATTATATCTTATTTAAATTATCAAAACAGATAACACACTCAAAATTTATAGATAGTTACATAAATAAGTCAAAGATAAAAAAATGACAAAGAGAAATGTAAGATATCAAAGATAAGACCAACAATAAGCATTTATGAGAACTAATCTATCAAACCACAAAGTATCACCACAGCGTAAAAAAAGAACCAGTGGGCCATCGCGTTTGAAGTCATGCGAAATGCTGTTTTTGTGTAGGCATTTGTCATTGCTGCAGGGTTGTCACAATTTATAAATTATATTATCCATTCAACATTTGTGTATTCGTATAGTATGAGTAGTACCAGGAATAAAATGAAAAAATATTGAAATATATATGACGAGTCTTATTATAAACAAATATAAATATACATATTAATTAAGTCTCCCACATGCTTCGATCAAAATCTTACATCTGAATATATTAATATTATATTTAAATACTAGAAATAGTTTGTTTATAGTAGAATCAGGTCGTCCAGAGATATTACTGCTCTATATCCGTAATCGGCACCCCCGAAAACTATAGAAACGATAAACCTTTGATTATATACATGTCAAGATACCACATTGAACCGTCCCGAACGGCTTAAAAAAAGTCTACTAAAACTGGAAGACTCGCTTCTCACCTTCATTGTAATTTGAGCCATTTCAGGAAGACAAGCTTTATGCTGTAATAGTATGTTGTTTATTGTTAATGTAGTTATGTTTATGCTGTGTTGTGTCGCAATTATGTGGGAAAACCGTATAATAATGCAAAGATTACTATTAATCGGCAAGTTATTTAAGTACTATTTTTAAAGAAAACGCTGATTTTTAGGTAAGTATGACAAGCCTGTGTTACCAGTTTATTACTTGGGAGACTTGGCGAAATTATGAGAGACAAATAAATATAAATATCATTACATTTTCGTAAATCATGAAATAATGCAATAGTATTTATTCGATTATGTTTATTATAAAAACCAACTTTAAAAACACATAAAATAAAAAAAAAGCTGATTGGTGTAATACCTATAATCAATATGCTTTGATTTGTATCAGCTGGCCTGGCACCGACTTGGAAAGTATTTGATTAGGCATCTATAGTAAATTAAACTACAAATAAATTGTTTTTTACTCTTTAGTGTTTCTTTTTTCAAGACGGTTTTTTAAGCTTTTATTTCACGTCTTACTTAAACATTTTATGCATTATAGTAAATATTCTGCGTACTTGGAAATTGAATCAGGTGAACATTAATTTTAAAACTGACAATTTAAATAAATATTTTTTTATTACTTTATTAAGCGTATTATATTTAACCTTCGCCTTTTTAAATAATGGGAGAAAGGTTTAGAGCAGGTATCCCTAAACACGCACACCACAACAGTTAGACTACAATAAGTTCACGAGCTGTGCTCTCACATATCACGTAAAGTGAGGACGATTATTGCTCGCCGTTTGCTTGCATCGCTCAATCTAGACATTTATTATAAACAAAGCGATGAAAAAATTCGCGTCCGCCAACTTGAATCTAGTAATAGGTATGTCATATTCGTAATCGGCACCCCCAAAAGCCATTAAAACGATACCAATATTGATTTTATGAAAAAATTCGCGTCCGCCATCTCGAATCTAGACAAAAATCTAGTGATATGTCATATTCGCAATCGGCACTCTCAAAAGCCATTAAAACGATATCCATACTGATTTCATGAAAAAATTTGCGTCCGCCATCTTGAATCTAGATAAAAATCTAGCAATATGTCATATTCGTAATCGGCACCCCCAAAAGCCATTAAAACTATACCCATATTGATTTAACGAAAAAATTCGCGTCCGCCATCTTGAATCTAGCCAAAAATCTAGTAATATGTCATATTCGCAATCGGCACCCCCAAAATCCATTAAAACGATACCCATATTGATTTAACGAAAAAATTCGCGTCCGCCATCTTGAATCTAGCCAAAAATCTAGTAATATGTCATATTCGCAATCGGCACCCCCAAAATCCATTAAAACGATACCCATATTGATTTTATGAAAAAAATTCGCGTCCACCACCTTGATTCTTGAATCTAGACGAAAATTTAGTCCATATGTCATATTCGTAATCGGCACCCCCAAAAGCCATTAAAACGATACCTATATTGATTTTATGAATAAATTCACGTCCGTAATCTTGAATCTAGACAAAAATCTAGTAATATGTCATATTTGTAATATGCACCCCCGAAAACCGTGAAAACGATATTCATATTGATTTTATGAAAAAAATTGCGTCCCCCATCTTGAACCTTGTAATATATTGACAACATAACAAAATAATAGAATTACCTTTCTTCAGTGTGGAAACTGGCAAAATTTTAATCACAGCACATATAGTACAACTCAAATGAAACACTTAAAACAAGCAAATTAAAGAGTGTCAACCCTAGCTGGAGTGTCCCAAGCAAATTACTGTTTTCTTTCGATTTGGATATATTAGGTTCATAAGATTAACCTTTCTAGGTCTAACCTAACCAAGGTTAGATATATGATCACATCACACGAGCCGAGCGAGCATGTCGTGGCAGCGGCCGGCGTGTGCCATAGTTGGACTATTTACTTTCCATTTGGATAACATAAGTTCTTGTAATGGGAGTGGTATATTTTAATATTATTAGTTTTATTAGTTTGTATCAACTAACCTTAATCAGCCAGTATAGTGGGAACCATCCAACAATAAAGTCGGAAAAGTACTCGACGATTGAGAAACATGCATACACAACCCAGTACGTCAGCCACTTAGTATCATCATCTTTCATTGGCGACTCTATAGCCTTCATCGACATGTACGCTGGGTAAACGAATCCGATAGAATTGCATATTAACTCCGCGCCGAATCCAAACACTAAATATAAACCGGTGAACGCGACCAAACCTGCGAGAAAATAAACGTCAAATAATTGCTAAAGATATAAATAAATTGAATAAGAAAAAAAAGGAACTTACCAAGAAATATGTATACTCTATTCACACCGGTCTTTTGTTCAGCTATTTCAAAGTATTTTGCCCACGGATTGTTTTTGTCATTTAAGCTGCGCTCAATGGAGGCTTTATATCCTAGCAATTTGGAAGTCATTTTTGTTTAGGATCGGTCTGAGGTGTATGGAAATGTATTTGGCACGAATCCGACGGCCACGACTCATCGACAATGGTCAGCGAAATGACAGACACAGACAGTTCACAGTAGGTAAATTCATACAATGACAATGGTGGGCTTGTGAGTGTTGCCATATAAGAATATTTAATACTACTATTTCTATTTTCTAAAGTTGGGTCATTTACAAACGAGTGCGAACTGAGGTTTTTATACAGGATTATAATAATGTTCATTGTTTAATGATTTAAAAATTATATTTTGACAGATAACACATCTAGACATGTAGTTAAATTGATAGTTTTTCAGTAAAGTGTACCATAAAATTGCTTCGCTCGCTCTAATTATAGAGTATATTTAGACATTATAAGTATTGTTGTAAGTGTATTTTTAGATTCTAATATTTCGGTATTCTGCTGGTGTTGCAAAAATTTTCTTCCGATAATTTTAGGTTAATAAAAATAACAACAATGTAAATAATATAAAGGAGACTAATCGTGCTTTGCTCAAATTAATTTAATGTCATTCGAATATCTTAATGAATATTATGGAGTTGTAATTTTAGTATAATTTGACAGAAACCGTTGTACCGCGCCTTCCTTACACATGAAATCGATATTTTCGAACAGATCGTACGATATCAGCTTACAACTAGAAGCTATGACTGGCGTTAGATCTAAATTATTAAAATTCCCTATTTAGGTACTATTTTCAGGCTTTACACACCTGTCGTGCTTGCGTATTAAATTATTAAATTGTATAGGGAAATAATTAGGTGATGAATAAAAACTTATAATTCTAATCAGTTTGCTTAATTTTACAGATAAAATATATATTTATTAATTGAAATAAAAAAAATATTTATTTAACAATGACGGTCTTGACATCACGACATAACGCACGACCCATCTTTGAATATTTATAGGTGTATGATATTTGTACTGATATTTATTTCATGTGGGACTGATATAGACGGAGAGTGGAACGGCTGATACTCCGCCCTATTGAAGTAGATAGGTAAAAAAATACAGTATCAGTAGATAATATTCTTTAATTTTCTTAAAATATGAAAAGCGTCAACATTGGTTATCACTGTTTGTCTTTAAAAAAATATTTTAATAAAAGCCGAGTTTCTTGTGCTAATTTTATTAAAAATAAGCGCTAATAATAAATTATACTTAATATAAAACATCAACATAAATTATTATATAACGGAATAACCTTATTTTATATTTATAACTTAATACTTTTAATGAAAAGATGTCATGTAATTTTCTGTTAACAGATCAAAATTGGAAGACAACATTATACGAAAACGCAATTAATGAAATCTATATTATATCATGAAATATTAACTGAAATTTAAAAAGCTGACGCAGCGCCATAATATATTGTTTAAAAATGTATGTCACAATGCTAAATTGCCAATACAAGATAACTTTTTAAATGTGCATAGTGTGCGCATTTAGTGGAAAAAGTGCTTTTTAAGTGTTCCGATAGTAAAAATAATTTCTTCATTTGGGAACTTTAATATAAATGCAGGAAATATATTGGTTATGATTAGATTTCATAAGAATATATTATGCCTCGTGAAGTTTCGGCTGCTTAAAGTACTAGGTACTATTCAGTAGCTAATTCATTCGTCGTTTTTGATACTGACGATTTATAGCGTTTGTCTGAGTTAGTTCGAGTTATCAGTAGGAAATCCACTCACTTCTAATACATATGAACGATATCTAGAACATTTTCATAAACTGAACCTGTCAGTTATACCTATTACCTCATAATATTTTGTTTAAAACGGAAGTATATGCATATCTCATTTCGAAATACAATGATTAAAGTCAACTTCTAAATGACCTATAGCTATGCAATGCTATACCAACAATATTTATCTTTTAATTAATTTACATAATTTCTTTAGCTTGATAGTGAACAAGTGTAGTTTTTGTAAAAGATTAAAGGTTAGAATCTAAAAAATCTTATAAATGTAGCTTAGCCTTAAGTTTGTTACATAATATGAAAGTTAAAGATATTTTTATTTGTAGGTATTCATAAATCACGATGATATAAATCTGCAATACGAAGTACTTACTTAATATTTTTATGGAATCTAAAATTTAATGAGATTGGTCTCAGTCTTATGCTATTGTGATATTTCTAATGAAAATTATGCTGAATGTCATAATTATTTTTGGAAATACAAAGTCTAACAAAAATATAACATTTCATATAAAACAATGGTACATTTTTAAAAATCTAACTACTTTAATAATTGAATTTATGTACATTATTATAAGAAATGCATTGATATTTTTAATAATTTTTATTAACGTGCTAATATTATTATTGTATTTCTGATAACTAGTGAAACCTATTGATGCTTTTAAATAATATAAAGTGAATCATCTGGATGATGATTCACTTTATCTTGTTCGTAACAATTCATCCATTTTTTATTCATGTAAGTGACTGCGAAATCGTTTAATTATTAGGTATGTTAAACTGCACCAAATAATGGTCTCGTACAGAACATTAATGCAAATTTAAATTTTATTACAATGCACTTAGTTATAACCTCAGACCAATAGAAAATTATAGACAGAACATTGCGCACATAAAGTGAGGCACGTAATATGAAGACGATTCAACCATATGAAGATGGCCGCTCGGTAGTCTGCTACGAGTGAGTGCGAGCGCGTGACGTACTTTTGGTGAAACAATAATTGCAAATTTATGCCTTCCTGTGTTATAAACTGCTGCAAAAACAATTCATGTTTTCACAAAAAAAAGTCTTCTGAGATTACCTTTCACAAGTAACTAACTGATTTTTTGTATAATTTAAACAAAATCGCAAAAAAACTTTACATAATTCTCCAAACACAAATTCTAGACGACATTGCAAAAGTGTTGCAAGGTAAGAATATTATCTTTTCCCAAAAGTAAGGGAAGTTGTGATTTTTGTACGGACACATATTTTCATTTATTATTTGTACACATTTTATAAGTATTTATGTAATCTTTACTACTACTATTATTATTTTTAAATATTATGATATTGTTTTATAATATTTGAAAATAATATATTATTATAAACACAAATGAACAATATTAAAAAGTAAAAACTTTATTACAACAAAACAAACAAAATTCTAACAATTTATTATCTTTTCTAAAACTTTTGAATTAACTTCTGGTTATGAATACAATTAAAAACAATGACCAACTATTCAGTGATGCACCTAATCGTATATCGCGTTCGCGCCATTACGAGAGCAAAGTTGTTCGATATCACAGCTTGACCACAGATAATTAAAACAAAACGTAGTGAAAATATCCTTATTATATATAATATATTTTCAAATATTGAGGAAATTATTTGTACTCGTAATTTATACTTCCAAAGGGTATTAAGTAATATGGATCGTGATTGGCCTTCATAATTGTATTAAAAATTTTTTTCTTTTATAAGTTCTAACATTTGCTGTGCTGTGTACCGTCCCTAATAAATAAATAAATATATTCAAATAAAAGTTATTTTGATATGAATTATGATAATATATTTTAGGTTCCCAGGTGATATAACGTGGAGAGAAAACTGGATTAAAGCTGTACGGGACAACAGAAATGATGTCCAGTGGCTTAAAAGTTGTGACTCAAAACGCCAGACATATAAAAAATTTACACAACATAATGGGCATTAGTTATAATTACCTAGTATTAAATTTATAATTATTTTTATATAAGAATAAATGCCTCATTAATATAAATTACCATTCATCTAACCAAGACAAATAAAAAACAATACTATAATAAAACTATACCAAAATATATCTCTCACACGTGGGAGTCGTAAGCAGAACGCTTGCAACATTTTTCTCCAACACACATGCGCAAATTTACGCTATCTTACACCAAGTTACGCACACAAAGCTAGTCCTCACTTATTTTCTCGTGAATTGTTTGGAACGGCTCCATCTATACTTTTTTATTGGTCTGAGGTTATAAATAAAAATATACTATCTTTTTTAATCACAGATTATACCACTCAAAAATATTTTTATTTTCGACATAGCTTACATTAATTTACAACGAAGATTTTTTTATATTATACAATATACATTATACACGCATTATTTGCTATGCTTTTTTATTTGCAATATTAAACAGTTTAAAATTTAGCTTCATTTTTTTTTATGAATGACTAGGAATAGGGAATATTTTTCTTATTATTTGATGTAGAAATGTTTCTGTTTATATCCATTTAATTATTTAGTATATTTTTATTCAGTCGTAGAAACTTATTCCGTATATTGTACGTAATACTACCATTTTAAGCCTTATACAAATTACACAAACTACATTTATAAAACAAAAATTAAAATGTGGTGTCGTGGGACACCAGGTAGGAACGAAGTTCCTTCGGTTAATGTAGAATCGACACAATTTGCAAAAAAAAATCGTGCTCAATTTTATGTAGGTTTTCTTGATTTTTCTCTTAAATTTTGCTGATTAGTTTTTATATAAGTACAGGAAAGTATTTAAGAAATTCAGTATTTTGGGAAATAATAAACTACGTAAAATAAAAAAAAAATCGTAATTCAAATTATCAACTAAAATAACAAAATATGTCTCTTTATTTTTGTTTGACAACATAAAATTACATAGACATAAAAATAATTACAAAAAAAGTTTATTATTATTATTATTATAAGTCATAGAGAGAGAAGGGATGAGAGAACGAAAAGAAAGAGGGAGAAAGAGAAAGGTATTATACACTACTCGCTTGTGTATACGACTGTCGCGCCTGCGCACGTCTCATTTAACGGTTTTATTCCACGGACTTTTTCTTACGGTTTTACTATCACATTTTTTCAGTTCGGTCGCGCAGCAAAATCCCTATCTCCTCCAAGCCTGCCGTAAGGAACTTCGTTCCAAAAAGCTTTATTTACTATACAACGTCGGCGTACTATAACGAAATACCTAATGGACGTTAAAACAGATACTATAAGTACTAATGTAGTTTGTCATCTGGTGTGACTTTTCATTATTAATCTTAATTTCAAAAATATCAAAATATACTATAAAGAAAATTATGACATCTGGCAACACTGATTCCTATATTTAAAATTTAAATTATCAACGGTTTTAAAAAGTGTATGAATGTAGCGAAAATTACTATTAACAAATACATTACAAAATTTTATAGTTATTTCAGTGATACTCTTAAGTTACGCTGCTTTGTGTTTTTTTCGTGCGTCTCTTCTGTGCTCGCTTGGCGGTTGCGGTTTGAGTTCCCTTATATCCAGCTAAAATAATAAGAACTTATATTAGAAAAAACGATAAAAATGTTATATTATACTTATTTACAGAAATACATTTCAGACAATAGTTTTTAATTAATAACCAAAGCACATAAGTAAAACCTTAGAATAATAACGCTGTAAAACTTTGAATGAGAAAATATTACTCTATAAATAATGTATGATTTATGAGAAGATCGTAGTCATGTAGAAATAAACAATTCATTGATGCATAATATTGTACCTAATATTGTTTTTTTTATTTTTATAATGAAGTATTTTCACAATTTCTACTTTTTTTAAACTTAAAGTATCTTTTGGATTTTTTCACGGCTTTAACTTGATTTTTGTTCCCGACGATTCATAGTTTCTGTAAAGCACTCGGAATGTTGAGAACCAAAAATCTAAATATGAATCCCGCAAAAAAATAGTCTCGTTTAAATTAAAATAAGTAATAAGTATATAAATATTCGCGTAAATTAAAAAAAAGTATAATTTTCATAACATTTAAAAAAGGCAACTTACTAATGTTTCATCATCTGGAACCCTAGACAATAAATCTAAAACTTCATTATTAGGTATCGTGTGCGGTCGAAGAATTTTCCTTGTAAATTTATTAATACCTGAAAAAATGCTCATAATATTATTAATTTCTTTTTGATACTTCGGTCTTTCATTTAAATATGACCCATGTTAATTAGTTAAATATAAAATAGATAACTCAAAATGCAGCTTAAAATATTCTCGGACGATTGTAAGGAACGTTAACTATGTTCTAATAATAATTGACTTACAGTTTCGTTACAATTTGCTAATTAAATTATTTAGATAGAGTTATATCTAATATTGTATTTTGAGAGTAACTAGAAAATACGAAATTAATAATATAGTTTTTAGAAAAATATAAAGTAAGTATAGAAATTTAAATTATTACGGAATTTTAAATATTTACGGAACACTTTCAATATCAAGAAATACTCATGTTAAATTCACATTTAACATTTATTTCTCAAATATATTGGTAATTCTAATAAATAATTCGTTAACGCTGAATTCTACACGTAAGAAAAAACTGATACAAACAATTAACTTATAAGATGCCTAGAGCCACAGTTTAAAGAACATATCATAACGTAACTTTTGCAATTGGGGTAAAAAATCTATGAAATACTTAGAAAAGACTCACCCCACGCCATCAGTAGATATCTCATTGGTATCAAGTAAAGTACAAACATGGCGCCCACTAGCATAATTATCGCAATATAACTAAGATATGGCACAGTAAAGTTTGTTAAGCTGAAACAATAAGATAATAGTTTATTATTACGATCTCCACTAAGTTACGCTAAATACATAGTATGTAGTACACGAATAATGCTTATAATTTCCATTTTAAATATTTCCCCTGATCGGACTACAATCTTTGACCTTTACCGTATTCCACCCCCTAGCCACGAACCGTGATATTTTATGCGAATTTACATGGGAATAAAACGAATTATTACAACCGTTGGGTATAGTTAGTCATAATCTTTTCCTTAGCAATTAACACTGATGAAAAGTACCACGACACACAAAAAGTTATACTCCTGAATCAGTCCAAAACAGATATTACTCGCTTGGCTAAACAATACTATGAGCAAATAATATAATATGAATATTTATTTCAATTTGTCTCATACGATATCGATTGCGTGTGTACTGTGTACCAACCTAATAGGTTTTGTATAACATATTAAGAAATGTTTAAAAACTTACTTTTTAACAGCCTCTCCTAAAGACGCTACATATCCAATCGCGTTTTGAACGGTTTGTGTTACTTCTTGTATTGCTTGTAGCCTTTCCTTTAACGATTTCTTTTCCTCCTGCAAATAAATAAGAGAATATAAATTATAATTTATTCGTAACTAGAGACTCGCTCGGGTTCGTCCTAATATGTGTTGTAACGGTTAATAGAGATTTCGCTTAAATGGGATTTTTCTCGCTTTTAAAAAGTACCTATTCCATATGTTAACTTTTTCGTCATGCGGTCACAAAAAAACAGACAAAAATTCTGAAAACTTTAGATTCAGCTTCTGCATCGGCAATAATGTCTATTTCAATAAGATTTTCAAAAAAAATATTTAACATACATATTCGACTCCAGATACTCGTAGATATAAATAATAAGTTTGAATTGCGTCAACTACCACAAAATCAGAAAATTAAAAAAAATATTGGCATTTTTTGCGGTTCTTAAACTTCTATCAAGGCCGTATTCAAAGAAATTCTATGAAATGTTTCGTGGGGCCCCCTTAAATTAGAAACCCCATTCCCACAATGCGGTCGCATTGGTTAAGCTAAACTGAAAAAGATGCTCAACTCAAATAAATAACGATCACGATTTTCATAAATCAAAGTAAAACTGCAAATATTCTTCTATCTTACAAAATCTATCTTCCCCAAGATGGCAAGCGAAACTGTATTGTAATAAACTTCTTGTAATATTTCATTAATAAAAATTAATGCAATAAAATTATTGTGAAAGTACGTCTGTCTGTTGCCTTTTCGTGATAATAGCACTAAATAGACATAGATTGGTAGCTGCCTACCGAATTGACTACACTGATGTTATTTAAATTGAATTGTCGATTCAATACAGTATGCTTAAGAGATTAAAGTTCAAATTTATTTAATTTCTCAAGAATAGCCGCATGAAAGAATCGTTTAAAACAAAATATCGAATTTCTTACTTGTTCCCTCCCGTTAACGAATGACATTAAAACTTGTACTACCTTGGGGAATTACGTACCTTATCCACTTCTTCTTCATCATCTTCTTCAGCCAATAAGTCATCATCATCGACTGGCATTAGTAAAGGGTTGCCACCTGTAAAAATGTTAATGATTTAAATCAAACGCATTATTCCGTACTTATTTATACATACTTTGCTTTTCTTGCATTAACAAAATTTACTTATTTTTATTTCCGATTGAAACAACATTTAAAAGACAACAACAAAATATAAAAGCAATTAAAATTTATAAGCACATAGAAAATGGACATAAAAGGGATTAGAACCTTTTTTAAATTGCCAATATACCGCCATTTTTATTTTTTATGTATCAATACACTAAGGAGCGAGTAAATAGGTATAATACGGATGAAAAGATTTTGGTAAAAAACAAATTTTATTTTTCCAAATATCTAGAAAACGTGACAACTTACAATAATCATAATATTTTTGTTTGTTTAATTGTACTCTATCCTCTTACATCGGCTAAATTTCGCGTCACTTAATGAAAACAAAATGGCGGCAGATGCTACTGCCCGCTTTCATAGAAAAATGTCCGAACCCCTTTCACAAAAAAACAATTCATGCAATATCTATACAATTGCTAATATAACTTACTACTAAATAACTGTTTGAAATACTCCCAAGGGTTTCGAGAACGTTTAAATTGAACTACAAAACAAAAAAGCTTAACTAAAATAATATTCACTAAAATCTGTCTACGGTATTTGAAAAATGAACTATATTTTTATTAAGTAAAATAATACATAGTATGTAGGTATATCTATTTAAAATTACCTGTAAGTCTGTATATAAGCCAGTTTCTCGCAAAGAAAATTAATAATAAAAATGGCAACATCCACATTTGGTAGTAGTAACAAAAAGCCAGCCAAGCTAGAAGACCCATAAAAGATAGTAGTCTAGACTCCCATTCGAAGCAATCTCTGGAAATATATAATAATTGAAAATAAAGAACGGTCGTATAAAGCGGTTGAGTTGAGTAGGTTTTAAGTCTTTTCCCGAGACATGTCTAATAAAAAAACAATATTTATAAAAAATAAATAATAATAATAAACAATATTTATAATATTTATTTTGTAGATATGATGTAAGTTACATCATATTTAAATATTAAATAATAGTAATGTAAATCTTAGTTTTTATATATATTATTATTTATTATGTAAATATTTATATTTTTTTTACTTTAGTTGTTATAAAAACAGTTTAAACTAGTTTTGCTCATTAACCCAAAACCGAAAGGTCTTTCGGTTTAAAGTTACATCCCGTTTAAAATATTAATCGAAATTAACTGATTAAAATGAGTTTTTGTGCAGTAAAATTATTAATAGATAATAAAAGATAAAAATATTATGTACTTTTCTTTATGAATGAATTGAGGGGTTTATTTTGATATCGACAATAGTCTAACATTTATCTAGGAATATCGTTAATAATAATTTTAATTTCGGTTTACGAAACCTTTATTTTTACCAGTTAATTAACGACAGGTTAACCATTATATTAACGAAATTAGCTGTTTCTCTTAAAACGATTCCGAGCCCTCTTTTTGTGGTCCGTTAGTTAGACTATGCGTTGCTTTAGTTAGATAGGTACTTATGCCCATATTAGAGACGTAGGTCGTACGACGTAATATACGGTGATCTCACAAAATTTTGATCTATTTCAAGAGTTTTGTTACGCATATTAACTTTAATAACAATATGTACGAAAGAAAGCTTACTGTAAAATTTTTCCAAATTCAATAAACCACATTATAATGGCTTTCAGTCTCATAACATTTCTAACAAAGAGTTGTCTCTTGAACTTTGCTTCTTGATGCATATATTTTGGCTCTTTGGGATTTACCACTCGAATAGCACCTTTAAGCTGTAATAGGAAATATAAAGAATTACTACATTATTATATGTCATAACACTTTTAAAGCTATATATCAAAGTATAAAGAGAACAAAGTAGGGCATCTTCGGCCCAATCCGCGACATAATTACCTGTCATAGTTACCATAGTTGCCTATCACAGGGTTGTCACTGTAGCTAAATTTTAATTCAGTGCTCAGAAATTGGCATTGGGCCGGGAAGTGTGTTATTAAAAAAATATTTATTATTTATATACATTTAAGAATGTAAAGCATTTTGTTTCTATGTTTATGATTATTTTTATTAGGCCTGTAGTTACTTGCTTAAATTATATATCAGTAGAAAATAGTATTATAAATGTTTGTTTGTTAGATTTATCTCGAAATGTATTTGTGTAATTAAATAAAAAAAAACTTTAATTTCTTGCGTTTACAAAAAGTATATTAATAAAATCATATCACACCCTGCCCATCCACGGGCACCGCCCCCTTACTGCTGTGCCACACATAACGATTACTACGATTGTGCCACAGATTACAACTAATCGGAAAAAATCAATGTTAATATTTAAATAAGGTGTAATATGTTATTTAATCAGGAAGACAACAAAATTAACATTATGTAAAGTTTTACTTTCTTCTTATTATAATCATACAAATAAAACAACTAATCAGTTTAATTCCTTTTATTAACATGATTCGTCACAATCATCATTTATATTAGATTTAGATTTGTCCGATGAGGAGTCTTCAGTTATATTCATTATTAACTCTTGTGTGCATAAATTATCAAATGCAATGTCACGGTCCAAATCAGACATTATGATTCTCTTTGTTCTCTCCACCATACTTGATTTTTACGATAGTAATATTTATTTTCATATTAATAAATATAAAAATAAATATTATTTTATATTTAAAAAATAAGAGATATCGATGATTACGTCCTTTTGACTATATATTGTTACTATAGCTTGTCAGTCGACGAGATGTTTAAAAACCATTAACAAAATGGACAAACTATAGCTATAAGTGATTTGTTTACCTTTTCTGTTCAGTAGGTAATCTGAACAAATACAACTCTGGAATCGCTGAAGAATTTAGACACCCAAACACACAGCAATAAGTTCTTCTACGAATGTCACACATTTTTCATATAGTGAAAAACCGTGACGCGCGAAACATGTGCGGCGTCAGCCTAGACTGGCGCACTGATATACGGTTCGAGATATTTTTTGAGTGTGCGTGCGGCAACGTAAAGATACAATGACGCACACATACAAGCCGCGCGCGGTGCGTTTGTATGAAGATGCCGTACTATGTATTCTTTTACTATGTATATATATGCTATTTCCCTATAGGCAGTGGTAGTTCAGTGGTTACGCGAACTTGGATAACCAATTAATGCGGGTTCATATCTGCATCTGGCACCTCAGATATTTTCATGCATGAATATTTAACATGATTACCACTTGTCTTACTATGAAAGAAAACATTGTGAGGACACCTAGACATACAAATACTATTAACTTTACGGAAAGCCCGAGATAATTGAGCTTTTACGATAATAATGTTTAAAACTAGCAACAATAAAATTATATATCCCTTACCGGATTCCAAATAACATTCATTTCCAATAATATCTGTGGATAATTTCCTTTCGCACGAGCTCTCATTTTCTTGTCTTTTAAAGCGAACCATCGCTTTTCCCCATTACGTATATTTAATAATGGCACCGCTAACTTCCCGAGGAACTCTACTTTGTGATCATTGTCTTCGTCGTATACTGTTATTTCTAATGTCGAACTTATATCTTTTACTGTGCTAAAACATAAGGTGAGAGTGATCTATGTATAAATAAACATATTTGAATGAAAATAAAATGCTGTACATTAGTTAGCGTCTTGAAAACAGTTTTAAGAATTAGGTACATATAATTTATTAGTATAACACTAATAATTTTAAAAAGTTACCCAAAAATGGGCAAAATTATAGAACTATGTATGTATTACCATCAGATCATGTGCTAATTAATTTGCGATAATTATTATATTACTTGAGTTAGAATATTAATTTTCACACTAGGTAGGATATATCCTATAATACTAGAATTAAGGACACTTAAACTATAAGTAAAACCTATTTAAACTAATTGTAATGTAAGTTATAGATAACTAAATACCCAAAAATGCAAAGCAAGAAAAACCAACTTACAAAGTGAAAATTTTCATCCAATTAGGGGCAAGCGTTTTATATTCCGTGTGTGTTTGTAACCTCGCGTTTCCCAGCTCCAATACACAGAAGGGGTCTGACTTGCCTCCCAAGTCTGCCGCCGCGAGCCCTTTAGCACCGTATACTTTTACACACAGCCAACCGACTCCACTTGAACCCTCGTTTAAATGATACCAGGCCTACAAGTTTCAAAATAAGTTATTATTTCCGCGATTTTACCTATTTTTTGTATGTTATTAGATATATTATAATTTAACTGAATATGCTTATCTGTACTCGCTTACGTAGGTAATAAGCTTTTATTTAGCAAAATTGTAGTTTTAAGGATTAAAAGTCTAAAAGATGTGTTATGGATAAAGGCTTATTAAGCTCAATACACTGTAATGCGGTACAATAAGTACATTCACACTATTTACTGTTTTTCATACCGTGTATAGTACATTGCCAACCATTAGAGAGAGAGAGAGAGATTATTGTTGAATTTGTATACCTATCGAACACTTAAAGGACACAAATATTTTATGATCTTTTAACCAATTATCATAGAAGAAAGATGTCTTTTTAGGACTAATTCCAACAATTTTTTAAACCTTAATATTCCTGAGTAGTGCGTAGTAGTATTTCTATGAACTAAGGAAAACCATATAGTATAGAGATATTATAGATTTATATGGATCTATGAGTATAAACTTATTTACTCACTAACGGTCAGTTTATTCTAATTGAATAATCTGAACTACAGTTTATTCAGAGACCGTAAAAAAGTCTAGACAAGAATGACCTGTCGAGTTATCCGTTATTTTATTGGTATTTCCTTTAGGTCGTACAGTATAATATTTCAGACAAACCCTCTTTGAGCTAGTATCTTCGCGATAAGGCAATGATAGTACTTCAATGCGCTTTAGAACTACACACAAAGGGTTTGATGCCTTGAAAGCGGGTCTCAAAGACATGCATTCACTAATGTTAGGATTGGAATAGAGCCAACGTGTAGTTTGAATAGACGGGTTCAAATTTTTAAGACGTTATTTTGGTTAATGCTTTTTCTCTTTGTACGTAAATTTTTCTTCTCTCTCTCTCTCTATTCTATTCAATGTAAATTCTTATCTTTATTTTTTTATCACATTTATAAGGTTAATAATGTATTTGCATTTGTTTAATATGTTTTATAAGTAAGTTGGTACTTTGGCATGGTAGTTTGGTGAAATGGGAGATCTACGAGTATTTAGTGAACCTCTCACTCCTTTTTCCAATGAAACATAATCTTAAAACCATTACCCATCTTATCAAACACTACTCAAAGGGTGAAACTAGCCTGGAGCAAATTGGTGACAACGACACTTCGTACATGTTTAATCTCTGTTTACTTATACACTACAAAACATAAACAGCAGACGGGTTACAACCACTGTTACATTGTAATATTGATTGCTAAACAAAGAAGTTTGAAGTCAGCTATAAAGTAGCCTAAGTTACGCCTTATAACATTAGCTATCCCGTCCCGTCAAAATTCGTCCAGCCGTTTCAGAGATTAGTCGGAACAAACAGACAGACACACAAAAATTAAAAAAATATGTTTGATGTAATTACATCAAACATACATAACGTATATACATACTTATTTAGTGAAAAGCTGTTAATTTTTATAAACAGACACTTCAATTTTATTTATAATATGTACTTATAAGAGCATACCTACATAAAAATATCTACTTACATATCGACTTTCAATAGTTTCAATATCCCTAGGATTTTCTCTGTAACTAGCTAGGTCTGTGATAGTTTCTGATTGCGTCGTCCCACTTATTGTAAGCAAAAGAAATATTTGCCCATTTCCATCTTCCAGTTCTTGCCATATGTTGTGTGTTTTTTCTCTTTCTAATCTGGATAAGTCTATAGCACACCTGAAAATAGTATATTTTGTAGCAAAGTTTTTAGTTAGTAGTTTTCGTATTCAGTCCATTTTAACATTTAACTGTTGACCCATAGTCGACCACGCTCACCAAGTGCGGGTTGGCGGACTACACGTCTTTCGAAAACTCGCTGGGTTCTCTTAGACATGCATGTTTCCTCACTTGTGTTTCTTCACCGTAAGACAAGTGGTTAGTTATTTTGGAAATGATTCGAACATAAAAATATTAGAGGTGCAAGACCCGGATTAATAACCGCTTTACTCATGCCCCACCTTCACCTTTTTAAAGAAGTAATTTTATAATTTAGCACTCATAGTAAGTACTTTCGTAATGATGTGACCGCACTTTGTCAATAGATCAAAATAAACATCTGTATGACCAATTCAAACATTGACTTCCGGAAATCTAAACTGAGACTTCCTGTTTGTTTGACGATACCAACTAGATAGGGCACCTCTATTATTGCATCATAAACATTGGTACAAGTATTGTACTGTATCCGGGTAACATATGGACGGTTGAGCGAATACAATATTTTTAGTAAAAAATACACGATACAAAAAGTAGGTATACACAGCCCCTACTATAATATTACAAATGCAGAAGTTTTTCTGTCTGTTACCTTCTCACACTTAATCCAATGAAAAATGGTATATAGTTTGAGACCCTGGGCAGGACATACAAGTAGGATAGTTTTTATCCCAGAAATCATCTCTTAAGGAAGTGAAAAGGAGGCTTGAAATTTGCATGAGTAAGGGATATATTTTGTTATTTTTAAGTACTAACCTATTTTCTATATCTTTCTATATAATGTAGTCTATCTAATAAAACTAACTTACCATTAAAACGTACGTAGGGACAAAGCTGAGCAAAGCCATGGTGAATTTTTAGTATACAATAAAAACACTATACTTTAAAAGTTTATAAAAAAATCTTTATTACCTTCCTATAAAATCATCTTTCGTTTGTTTATCTTTATCCCATACCGTCACTTCTAAGATTTGTTCTTGGTCATCGTATAAATGGAAATCGAACTGCTCTAGCCACGATGGATGTAAAGTTTTCCAAACCACTTTACTTTTATACTTTTCATTGCCTAACCTGGAAAAAACACTTTGTATAGTTTTTTTTCTTTTCAGCTTTTTCATATACAAATGCGATATTAAATTTTCGAATCACTATAGATAATACAAAACGCGATACGGTAGTTAGGTTACCGAACAGGTTTTTTCATACGGTTTTCAACAATGGATGGAGTGATTCATGAGGAAAGTTTACGCCTTTTAATTCATTACGGTTTTGTGTTAATTAGAAAAACATGACGATGACTGGGAAACCAATTTATAGTGAAGTATATGAAACAACGTAGTGTGAATTATGAACAATAGTAAGTGCATGTACCGGGTAACTTACCCACTAGTTTTAAATTATAAGAATATGAATCTAGCAAATAGACATACGCACACAAAGTTTCTTAAACTAAAATAATTTATTAATTACTTGAAGCTTTTTTGTTTAAGTAATTTATTCAAAATATACTTAGTACATTGAATTTCTATGAATTTTATGATAGTCGTAACACATGAATTTATAAAGAAACCGTTTATATTGTAACTATTAAATAAGCTGTAGTATTTCGCTGTATATCTTGTAAATTTGTCCATACATACATAAATAAACCGAAATCACAGCTTAATTTGTAGGCGCTGTTTTAAAATGCAGTTAAACACTCAACTGCGTACAGATTTACGTTTGACTTAATATTGAAGAAAGAATTGTATTACTAAAAGCTTTTTAAGTCGACGTTTTATAAAATATGATTTCGACTTTTGACCACAATTTTCCAAACGATCCAATATTTTTTTCGATTCTATATTTTTTTCAATGCTTTTTTCCCAAATATGAACCAACTTACTCAAAACAATAAGGAAAAATAATATAAACCGTTATTTAAAAAATAAACCTATATACTAAATAATTTATTTAGTTGGTATTTATATTCGAAATTGAAAATTAAAAATTGGTTCCGTCTAGAATAAAATATTGAACACTTACCTAAATTTACAATAAGGATCACTAGATCTGGTATCCATGTCCATTGCTGGAAGATTTTTAGCCTCGACTAAAACTATCGTCACCACGGAACTCCATATTTGAGCTTTCAAACGCTTGTTCACATCACTTAGCCTAGTGTTCTTCATTAAATACTGGAAAAGAGAATTTTATTTAAATATTTAAAACTTTTTAATCCACAGTGTAATTGTCGTTTACACATTTTCTATAAAAAAACTAGGAGGTATTTATTTCAGCGTATGATGAATAGATTTTAAGAGATTGTTAGTGTCATTCTACTGACAGAGAGATATTTAAGTAAAGTAAAGATGAACGAAAACTGCTTAATTATTGCATGAGAACTATAGTAATCTAGTCCTTGTTATTTTCCCACTCTGAACACTGGTCTAATCAATACAAGAGAGTTCGTTCATATTTCACTAATACATTGATTAAGTGCGGTTTGTCGGACTTCATACATAACATCGTAAATAAAGTATTTAGGTTTTGTCAGATCTATAAGTTTCTTATTATATTTTCCTATGTATATAGTAAATAGTAATTATTAATTATGCTTAAAGCTTGAAAATATTAGTCTTAACCTTTCACTCAGTTCAAGTAAGCTTTTTTAAAGGTTTGAGTTGCATTAAGGCCTCACCAGTAGAGCTGTGATACCCATTAAAACCCAACGAAACGCTCGTCTAAATGGGATGTCGCTGTATAGCTTACGAACTCAACACGACACCCCGACGACGAAGCAGACCACACAAGGGGTAGCTTCACAGTCAACGCCCAGTGGGCTGCTCAGTAGACAAAATAGTGGACTGCGACGTGTACTTTTATACACATATCTTCATGTAATAGATTATAGAGATTGTAACATGATGCAAAATCTAAGCACACATTAAGGGCTGTTATTTTTTGTTAGTATGGTTACTGGTTAGTAAGTAAAACATACGCCCTTGTTAAAATTGTAGTACCTAATGTGCATTAAATATAAGAAAGGTTATAGAGCTAATCCGAAAAAATATAAAGTACATTATATATAGTTCAAATTGAACTAAGAAAAAAATGAAAAGTGCGCGAAAAACGTAAACTTATAATTTAAATAAATATTTTAGTATTATATGTATTATGTACAGCAAAATATAATAAATAATTCAAAGAAATGCCGAAAACGTTATATTTTTAGCTGATGCTAAATCTTCGATTGTTTTGAAATAAACATGATTCTATTTCTATTCAATTTGTAGATACAGTAGCGCTTGTAGACGTTTTCGCAAATAATTTTTTATATTTTGGCTTTAACGAGATGCATGCATACATTGAGTTGAAATATATCTATGCATGCTTTACGTACGAGTATGATAGATACGTATACAAATATTAAAATGTACTTTGAACAAAACAACTTTTGACAAAAACATAATATTACAGTTAGTTTTAAATTGGGCATTCTGCGCTGCCAATTGCGCAATTACCTAGAAGTTAAACTTTACAGGTAGATGAAATTGTTTTACTATCGTAGCTGTATTATTGATTTTATTAGTGACACGCCTTTGTTTACCTTCTCTATTGGCATTTCGCGTCATAATATTCCACGGGAATGAGGTCTCGTAGCGTTATAAAACAGATTCTATGACCCTGTCCGTCATAAATTTCTAAGTAAACTAAGTAAAAAAATGCACGCCTGTAAAATGTTTATGAAAAGGAGGAACAACAGTAATAAAAAGACTGCAAAAGTTCTGCCAGTACGGCAATAATACCGTAATTATAATAATTTTAGCGCGAGCTAAGCCGCGGGTTCCGCTACTGTATTACACATATAAACCTTGAATCACTCTATCTATTAAAAACCCGCATAAAAATCCGTTGCGTAGTTTTAAAAATCTAAGCATACATAGGGACAGACAGACAGCGGGAAGCGACTTTGTTTTATACTATGTAATGATTGTTAGCCTAAAAAATCATCACGACAAAATTACTAGACAAATTTTGACTAAATTTTCGCTGCTGTAAAATATCACATTACAATATATATGTTAACCGTAAAAAAGGGTCGTCATATATTAAGGAAAGAACTCGAGCAGAGCAAAGGTGAGTCACTAGTTATATTATTAAACTCGTGGTTATTACATTTAAACTTGCTGAAGTAGATTTATATATGTACCATGAAGTTGCAAATTTATACCACAGAGTGAAATATGTAAGAGATTACTCTGAACTGATTTGTTTTGATTTTAAGAGAACTTGAAGCTTTTTAAATTATTACTACGCCTTTCCTGTTTGCGAAGATGCACCTATATTTTTAGAAAACGATTTGTAGTTTCTAGTTTTATTTAAAATATATTATTGATTATTATACCATATTCGTGAGGCTCATACACTAATATACGTGCAACTTTTGTGTTATTTTTTACTTACATTTTAAGAAAGACTAAAGAAGCAAATTTTAACGTCCATAGGTTATACAACATTACACCAGTCTATGGCTCTGTACTGACGTGAGCGTCGGGTAACCAAATGCACATAGTTCAGTAGTCAAATAACTATTAGCATAGTTTTATTAAATATGTATTCCACTCACAATTTAAGGTTATTTACACACAAACACAAATGTTAAACCATGCAGCCACCACCCAAATCAATACCCTATGGATCCTGTCGCTTTTGCTTTTAAGTATCGGGAAACGGTTGCCAATTCTTTCAAACAAATCTGTACAGCGAGCGTTGACAGCTGCTGGGGCGCCATGGTTTGGACCAGGTGGCAGACTTCCCGCCCGAGGCCTGATTTGAAATGCTCTGCGAGAAAAATAGATTGGATATCTAGTTATTATGTTATAATATATAGGTATAAATTTATGTACTACATAAATAAACATTAAAAAAATAAACAGAATCAATAAAACTAAGTTAATTTTTGACAAATAGTAGCTAAGTAGCTAATGCTGTTGCGACTGAAATCTTAAGCAGCACTAAATTTCAGTTACTCCCAGCGCTACAGCAAAAAAGGACTGCAAAGAAGGAAAAAAAACAAAACATGGCACATTAACTTAAATTAGGCTATTAGTCCTCAAAATAATGAAACTTCTTATGTACTTATTTAAGACGTCTTAAATCTTCGTAGGTTTATAAGCTTATAATAAAATCAGTCAAAGTCAAAGTTTTAAAATTAAAAAAAAACACTGCGAAAGTAATTTACGTCCTTAAGGGTGGATTTTTATAAAATCCGGTGCGCAATTGGTGAAGATATCGCGTAACATACATGACAATTATATATACCTATTATAATTGAGTAACTCCTCTTTTTTTAAGTTAGTGAGAAAATAAGAATAATGCGGGAAAATAAGAATCACTTAAAACATAATGTGTATATTATACTTTCAAAAATATTTTATAACTTTAACTTTCATATTCATCGTATGCGGAGATACTCTCATTTGCAATTCTATACAATTACGTAAATGTTACAGTATATCAGTGTACAATTTTTCATATACAATTTTTAAATAACGCCATAATATTTTTGACGAAATAGGAAACCGATTTTTTTTAATTAAAAAAACATCGTTAACTAAAAAAATCTGATTCATATTTTAACATTACACAAACAAAATAAATACAAAATAATAATTTTAAATTAAAGATTTAATTTAAATTCATCATCCATGCATTAGAGCAAACGTTACTTATTAGGCTGATTCAATTATATAAGATGATTTAAAGATATAAGATCTCATATTATAAAGCGTTGGTTTTTTTTGTATTACATCTAGGCCTCTAGAGTAGTAACACGCATAAATCCGCGCTCCAAAAGTAGTCTATACATAATAAGCTAAACATGTAATAGCTTTTATCTCGTTATCTATGAACTTTACTTACTTATCTTTACACATTGATAAAGGTACTGCCTCAGTAAATAAGATAATCTAAAATAGCTTTATCCGATACTAAACCATGACTAATTTGGAGTGACATTACGTAAGTAAGTAAAGTAGTTGGAATTTTATGTACGTTCTAATGTTATTATGTGATCTCGCTGCCGATTATTCATACTTAAGGGTTTTTTAAAATAAAAACCAAATAATGAATGAAATGGACATAGTTACTATTACATAAGACGGCTTCAAAAGCATTTCAAAAGTTATTTGAATGTTAGAAATAGATTTTATTCTTCAAAATAATGTACTGTACTGTATTAAAGTTCAATATACCTACACTAAACACATATATACACACATAATTAAAATATTTGTATAATCGTTGTATATTTATATAAAATAATAAAGTTGATAGTTATACGTAAAAAATGGATGTGCTACATACCTTTCATCACTAGAAGACTGGGTAGAAAAGCACGAATCACTGGAGTTATACTTTGAATTTTCATCAAATGCGAGGTTCGAAGTGGACAAACATCGCCGATAAAGTACTCCACTCCTTTCAATAGTAAGAAAATCTTTACAAATTTGTTTCTCATTTAAAATAGGTTCATCCACTATTACTGTTGGTATACTTGCACTACGCTCTTTGTGGGTTTTAGAAGAATCTGTTGAAGATCTGTCGTCTGTTTCTTTCTCACAATCTTCTGTGGAATCCTTGTCATCAGATAAATGTGACACGAATTTTGACAGCTTTGATTTTTCAACACAATTTTGAATCTGGTCGTGGAAGTCCTCAACACGATCTTGTATTTTATCGTGTAACTTAATGAAACAATTCTTTAGTTTCTCCATTTTATTATCTTTTTCGGACATTTTTAATATTTCGCTTTATTCAAACTAATCTTGTTTGTTCCCAGGATTAGTAAGCACTCTTAAATAGTTGATACCTGTACGATGTTCGCGGAATACACTAATATGTTAAAGTTCAGAATTAAAAGCAATCTGCCATTTCTCAAGTTCATTTGCTATATAAATATATATTGAACACTTCACGTTAAAAATGATTTATCTTGAAATATTTCTAGAAGTTTGTTTTGCTTTAGTTTACGATTTGCACCTGGTTTTAAATTTTAAGAATTACGGTTCTAAGAATAAATGCGTAGTTTACTTCAAACGTTAACAAAATGTATATTTTATGACATAGTATTTTACATAAAATTTTATTCAAATAGATGACGTAGGGCAATTGTAGGTCAAAAGTCATTGATAGTACGTAATGTGTCATCATTACGTACTATTAACGACATCCAAGTACAATTACCCATAATACCTATAACCTAATATTACGGTGCTTTAGTTTACCTATAATTTGCTTCGAAAAATCCAGATTTTTTATTGTAATAAGAAACTTAATTAAAAATTAAATAGGTACTTTTAGTTTGATTGTTTGAACGCGATATTCTCTGGTTCCACTGGTCAAACTTCCGATTCAAACCGTGATATTAATACTTTCTTAGGTTTACGCGAATACTTGTCATTATAAATGAAACTATCTTTTCGGATTTTGTCACGGATTTATTATCTATCATAATAAATATTTGCGACAAAATCCGAAAAAATAGTTTCATTTATAAAACCGTGATATTATCTAAGTACCTTTATAAAAATAGTCTAAAATTTAACAGGATTTATTATCCGCAACAAAATCCGAAAAGATCTCTCTCTCTCTCTCTCTCTGTCTCATTTATAATGTCAAATATTCGCGCAAACCTCAAAATGTATTATCTGTACTAACCGTTAGGTACGTTACCTACCAAGTGTAATATAGTTTTAAAATTATGTACCGTGACAACGACACTCATGGGTATTTAAAATTAAAGCACTATTATATAAAATACCTATAAATGTAACATAAAACTTTTACTTGTCAACATTGGACTAGGTATTCTATTTTGTACAAGTACATATTCTTCTTTAAAAATATTCACAAAACACGAGTTTTCAATGTTCATCCGCTGTCATGGCCGCGATGAATAGAAATATGATTGGGTCGCCGAGCACTGAGCAGAACTACAATTATATGGAACAGTGCTTCGAGCTTCCGTTGTAAAATATATGTAAGTTCTATCCCATACTAGTACTATATCATTTCTAAAATGATATCATATTTTATGAGACAATTATAACTGCTTATCATATTTATAAGTAGCGACTTACCGTCGCTTAATACGGGTGCATGCCTAGTTTTATTCTAGTCTACATTATATTTGCCTATGCCCTCCGGTCCATAGTTTATTAAAATATCACGAATTTTCATCCAACTAAAAAAAGGGTGCATTGAATATTGCTCTCCAAAGCATATGTAGGAAAAAAACACGGATTGAACATGTACGTGTACTTACTCGTATAGTATATATATTTTTATAGAGACTTAAGTATGATGTACGTGGGAATTAATAACCCTTCCTTCCATACAGTTCAAGCAGTTTTGGAACAGATGTTTATATATTGCTATGCTATGCAAGGAATATTAAAATTATTCATATTATTCTACTTTATTAATAATATAACCTTCGAAACCAACTACCGAAAGTTCATAATATATCCTCGTATTAGCTTTGTGTAAAGAAGCGTAAGTTCTAGGGATTTTATAACAAACTTAACAAAAACTAACTGATTCTCTGTAATTAGGATTGCGCAAGTTTTTTTACTGCATATCCGTGAAAATATTGTAATGCTTGAGTTTACCCTTTCCTAGCCTACCGTCTTCTATCAGGGTATCACGAGAACATAGGCAAAGTTAGCTAGCAATAATCAACTAGGCAGTATGCTTACCTTTATACGAAAAAAATCATTAAGAAATAAAATCTTCAATGATTGACGAGTCATTGCGTTACCTATATCTACAAGGAAAAGGAGGAAAGCAATAAAGTATTATGATGACAAATCAATAAAATACCAGTTTTGTAGGAATTTGTCCAAGAACCTAATTTTCATTAAACTAGATTAGACAGACCATTAGCGCTTGGAAGTATACCGCGATGGACAGATAATAGTGTAAATTACTGTGCTATTTCCTAATAGCCTCGTACTAAGGTGTCATAGGTACATGAGATAAAGGATGACGCGTGCAAAAACTGCATTTGCATTTACGGGAGTATTACTTTATGGTATTCTAATGAGTTTATTATTTTATGGGGTTTGGGGTGTTTTTATAGGTGTCATAAACTCAACATATCATATATTGTATGTATGTAGGTATGTATCTATAAAGAATGTATAAATTATTAGTTTAGTCTACCCATATTAAAGAGTAATGGGTAATTAATCAAACAATCGTTAAAAAGTCTTTAAATTTTATCCGCTAATCTCCGTTACTGTTTTGTTCAAACAAGGGACCTTTAAGCTTGTAGACTGTTAAGTCCAACGTTATATAGTTGACTTTAAACCCGGGTAAAGGAAAGGCTTTCCGCAAGATATGGGATCAAAATCGTTCCAGCTATTTGGAAATTCAGTGACACACACACGTAGGTACATAATAATCTTCTCTAATATATAATTGACTATGGCCAGATCTCCATTTTAGTGAAGGGAGGCCCGTGCCGAGCAGTGGGATCTAAATATCTCGTATCACGGTGTTTATGTTCGAACTCCTTATAAACTTCGATTTTTATGCATATTTGGCAGGTATACGTATAGGTCATTAAGTAGCTTTCATACTCCTACACCAAGTCACTATTGTATACGATAATACGACACGACAACAACAATATTTTTATATTCAATAAAGTTTGTTTACTATCTACCTACCTTTAGAATTACTATAAAAACGAGTGAAGTCATTTGAATCCAAATTTTATCAAGTTTAGTAATGTATACTTTGAAATTTTAAAGAAAAAAATAATAAAAAAACTAGAATAAACTTGTTGATACCTAACACAGGTAAAAATTTTCCACTTTACCCTATTCGTTAGCTATGCTCTAATTATTACTGACGCTATATTCTTGATAATATCGAACTGCATGAGTTAGTACCCCTGAGAGAGTGAAACAATTTGCATCACGTTCTTAATTAAATTAAAGTGGTCGAATTGCGACATACGTACAATGATTAATACAATTAGGTAGGTTTTTGAATTAACTATCAATTACTGACTTATTCGTGTTATTATGTTAAATAGATTTGTATTAATTGATTCTTGTAAATCTGTCTGAAGATTTATACAAATAAATAAAATTGAAGTGCCTGTTTGTGATAATAAAATAAGAGGTTGTGGTCTGGGGTGGAATTATTTTAATAGAGTAAGTTAAGCTATTAAGCAATGGTATACTGAAATTTCAGAGAATGAGCTCTACGAGATAATTTGAATTTGAGTCATTAGATGTTGAAGACGTGTAGAAATTACGAAGTTTGTGGTTTTCAGTAATTGACAATTTTGATCCATTCTTGATAGCAATACGATTGTTTTACTTAGAGTTTTACAAATATTATCATAATATAAATATATCTTGTACTTGTACAAAGTAGGTACGTGTTATACATATTCCATTTTATGGAATCAAATATTCATGCTTAAGAGTTATGTTTATCCCCCGTAACGGCCAAATGCCTAAGGAATAACAAACGCGGCGTAAAAATAATACATATAATATGTTGGTACCTCAGAAACGTGGGCTAAAAGTCGTGTTTTTGATTAGTTATTAATTCTAAATAATCTATAAAATATTAACAGAAAAGTATTTGAAGAATGTAAAGCTAAAGCCATTTAAATATTCTGGTAGTTCTTGCTGGTTAGTAAAATTGACGGTCTTGCGTAAAATACCCAAGCTTCTGATATAATAAAGTATCGATTAATGCCAGGACCGTTTTGAATTCCGATGTCTCAAAGTTTAGGTAAAAGCTGGGGTGTGCTTGACCTTCAAAGTTTATAAATAACTTTAACGCGTAAGTATGTCAAGGGTAAAAATTATTTTAAAAAATTAAAAACTAATTAAAATGTCTTAGATACTTACATTAAATGCCTAGATTATACATAATTCGTACTTTCAATTTATTTTCTTTAGAAATGGGACTAACGATGTTATTATAACATTTCACATTTCTCTTGTGTAGTAGAGTTCAAGTTTTGTCCTACAAGAGTATTTTTAATGCATAACAGTAAAAGCTTTTTTAATTTGAACGTGTTCGCATGTGCTGTAGTAAGCAAACGATTACTTACATGGTACAACTAATATTATTTTGAAAATTTCAGGTACATAAAAGGAAAAAAAGCTTTTTTTAATGATAAATAAATAAAGGGGAATAGATTAATCGATATACGAAGTAGTTAAATAAATCGATTGTGACAAGTAATTTAATTTCCCTGGTGGATTATTTCCCAATTTTATTCCGGGCGAAGGCGAAAGCGGAATGGCGCGGGCGTCCCATGGCCATTAGGTACCTACAGTGTAGTTTTCGGCCTTCAACGTATTACTTAAAGGTCCAAGTGAAAAACTTATAAGAATATGATTAATCGACAGTATACATACGAAATGTTCACATTTATTGTCATTAACATTGTGAAATATTATTCTTATGACAACAATATCACGTGACAATGATACCTAAATTACACAGTTTATATTACATAGGTATCTCACAGGACTAACATATTGGCCATAAAGATATTTATCCCTGTCTAATATAATCAAAGCTCAAGGTTGAAAGACAAAACAAACAAGTATTATTTATGTATTATAGACATATAGTTTACTAGCGACTCACCCTAGTTCCGCTCGCATCCGCCTCTTTATACCTACCTTAGTATGTAATATTTCTCAGAGATGAAATATTTTCCCGCAGTAAAAGGTATTCTATATTTTGACAATAAAAGAAGACCTCAAGAAACGTATAGAAGCTTTCGAAATGTGGGCATATAGACGTATGTTGGCCATTAATTGGACTCAAAAGGTCTCGAACGTAGAAGTTCTGCGACGCGTCAACCAGAAACGGCAACTTGGAGACTGTGAAGAAAAAAAAGTTGCATATCTCGGACACGTGCTTAGGCATGAAAGATATCAACTTTTGCAACTCATTATGATGCGTAAAGTTGCCGGTAGGAGAAACGTTGGTCGCAGAAAAAGTCTTGGTTGCACAACATCCGAGAATGGACGGGAATTGCGAGTGCTGCCGACCTTTTTCGCCTCGCGAAAAACAAGCTGGAGTATTCGAAGCTGACTGCCAACCTTCGCTAGTCGGAGAGGCACTTGAAGAAGAAGATATTTTGACCCGGATAACCTATCGTCATGTCTAATTTCATTCAAATCTGTCAAGTGGTTTTCTCACGATGCGGTCAAAGACAGATATAAAATCTAAAAACTATAAATGCGACCTCTGTATCAATAATAATATGACTATTTGATGATTATGTAAATTACACTTAATGTTAAGATTCGACTCAGTATCAAATTCTATAAATAGATAGTAGACAATTTATTGGATGCTAAGATACCGAGCTTATAAGCTAGAATATTTTTGTTCATTTCAAGGTCAAAGGAGTATATCCGAACCTGTTTGAATAGACAAAGAAACTAGATGGCTTTCATTGTTAGAACTTAAATACGTTTTATTTTTCTCGATACTATTATGGCTTTGACCTTATTGATAGAAACACACAGTCGCTATTAATTTTAATAATGAAGGTCACATTTAGCGTCTACTTGACACAAAAGAAAACAATTTGTTTCTAAACGTATAGCTTCTTCACATTGTCATTTACTTTAGATAAGTTAAATAAACTTAATTATATTTAAAGCTTATATCAATAATAATAAACTAAAAGGTCAAAGACGTTGTAATTTACTTAGCCAAGCTATAATTTAAACTACATACTATAAAACAAATTCCTCCGGCGCGTCTGTCTGTCTGTTCCCGATAAACTCAAAAACTATTGCACCAATTTTCATGCTGTTTCACCAATGGATAAAGTGGTTCTCGAGGAAGGTTTTAGTATATAATTTGTAAATTTTTTGTATACATTTACTAGCGGAACCCGCGGCTCCGCTTACGCTTTATTTATTTATTTATTTATTTATAACAGCTTTATTTCTCACACAACTAGATACATATAATTTATATTATAAGAAAAAGTTATTTTATTATTTAGTGTGATCCCTTGTGGGTAAAAGCCTCCTCCATCTGTTTCCATTTACATTTGTCTGTGGCTATATTGATCCAATTCCTTCCTGCAGACTCTATGATATCATCGGTCCATCTTTTCTTTTGCCTTCCCACGCTTCTTTTGCCTAGCGGTCCAAGCCATTTGGTTGTTAAAAGAGTCCACCTATTGTTCTTGTATCTTGCAATATGTCTGGCCCATCGCCACTTCTGCTTCAGGCTAAACTGTAATGCATCTGTTAGTTTAGTTTTCTTCCGGATGTCTATATTTCTTGTTTTGTGTATTCTTCTTAGTTTTAGGAGACTTCTTTCCTTTGCGTGTTGACAGGCCAAGATTTTATTTTTGACTCTTTCAGTGTATACCCATGTTTGGCTGCCATAGGTTAAGCAAGGGAGAATGCAGGAATCCATCACTATCTTTTTTAATTTAGGTTCGTAGTTCCCCTTAAGAATTTTCTTATTCGACCAATATTTTTTCCAAGTGATTTTTATTCTTCTGTCTACTTCATTTTCGTTATTATTACTATCGAAAGATACCATTTTGCCCAGATATACGAAGTTGTCCACATAATCTATCGTCTTTCCATCGATTGTTATGGCTTTTTTGTAACTGTTCGTCATAATTTTTGTTTTCGATGCATTCATGTATAGACCAACTTTTTGACTTTCTACATTTAGGTTTCGTATCATTATTTCTAGGTCTTGGGCCGTTTCACTAAATAGCGCGATATCGTCGGCAAATCTCAAATGTGTCAATTTTCTATTTGATATCTATATATTGCCTTTGTATTCCCATTCTACGTTTCTGAATATTTCATTCAACACGGCAATAAATAGCTTTGGAGAAAGGGGATCTCCTTGTCTCACTCCTCTGCCAATCTCAAATTCTTCACCCTGCCTCTCCAATTTCACTTTACTTACGCTTCTTGTGTAGATGTTATTTATGTTGTTGATGATGTTAATATACTTTTTTCTAATCTTGTTGTTTTTTAGGGCATTCCATATGGCTGAGTGAGTAAGGCTGTCAAATGCTTTCGAGTAATCTACAAATGCTATGTAGAGTGGTTTGCGGAACTCTCTGAATTTTTCTAAGACTTGTTCTACGACATGTATGTGGTCGATCGTTGAGTAATTTGGCCTAAAGCCTGCCTGTTCGATAGACTGGTTTTTATCGATTTCTGGTGCTAATCTGCTCAGTATTATTGATGAGAAAAGTTTGTAAATTGATGACAGCAAACTTATTGGCCTGTAGTTACTGATATCTAATGGGTTTCCTTTCTTATACACTAAAATGATGTTGTTTTTACACCATTGTGTTGGTATTTGTTCTGTTTCGAGTATTAGGTTGAAAAATTTGGCTAGGTATTTCACTAATATAAGTGCGCCTAGTTTTAATGCATCGTTAGAAATTTGATCAGGACCTGGACTCTTTTCACATTTTAATTTTTTAATATGGCTCATTATTTCTTCTTCTGTTAATGGAATTGGAGCTGGTTGTTGTTCCGTTTCCTCAATTTTTGTATAGTTTTGTTCCTGTGCGGTATCATGTGGTCTTTTATATAGATCTGAATAAAAAGCTGTAGCGTGTTGTATTATATCTTTACTGTTTCTTGTTTCGCCTCTTTTATGCTTTAGACCTTGTATCCAGTTTGTGTGGGTGGATAGTTCCTTAAGTACTCTTTTTGAGCTACGGTACTTGGTCATATTACTTTCAATTACTGATCTTCTGTAAGTTTCGTAGTCTTCTCTAATTGCTTTGTTACTTTTTTATATATCTGCTTTAGTTCGCTTTTCATTTCTTTATATTTATTTTTTGTGGCCAATAGAACTGATCGTCTTTTAATCAGATTTATTGTTTGTTCGCTTATTATTTTCTGTTTCTTGTTAGTGTTTCCTCTAGTTTGTTGCTAAGAGTTTCTATATTTTCGATGCCTTCAGTGGATTCGTGTAATATCTCTATATTATTTTTCAGGTTTAGTATGTAATTATCTTTCTCTTGAGTAGTCTTAAGCATTTTAGTTAGAGATTTGTAAAATCTTCGACTAATTTTATTTTGTTGGATTTTTAGGGAGCATCTTAGCATTCTATGGTCCGATGGGAAGTCTATTTTGTTGAGTATTTCTATTTAATCACAGATTTTCGGTTTGGACTGAGTATGAAATCTATTTCCGCTTACGCTTAATCGCGCTAAATATAAACACAATACAAAAAATAACATGATATTCTAAAGAATTGTATGCGACAAAAAAAGCTTCAATAGCTACAAAACGTATCACAGCTTACTGTTTTCATCATTCGGCCGGCGTATTTATTTGTTTTACCGGTTCCGATATAGGTTAGGTTAGATTAACGCATTTACGAGCTCGGCACTAAAATGTTATAGGTCTTTTGTCTTATAAGATACATAAATAAAACTTACATTGCGCAATTTACTTAAAAGTAATCTTAATAATAAATTTATTTTATGATATTGTACCTATTCACTTTATTAAATAATTGCGGTCCTAATCAAACGCAAAGTTTGTTTTGATCACTTTAATAAGAAATAAGATTGTCACATTTAACACTTTTAACACTTTAACATAGACCTATTTTAAAAAAAAAACATCATGGACTGTAATGTGCACAGAGTGTAAAGATATTTGGTTTTTTATTATTATTGTTACGCTTCGCGCACGAGTTCACGCAGCCGGCGTGTAACACTAACTGATCTGTACCTTTATATTTCTTCATCGTGTGTTGTGCAAAGTACAATATTCATCATTGCTGTACATTATTTTTTAATGTATCAGAATTAAGAATGATTCTTTAACAAGCTATCGTTAGTTTGCTTGGGCCTTGTACATTAAAAAAAACTTTCTTATTTATGACAGGGAGAAGAAATTGTGTCGTTTATTTTTTCTAGTCGGTTTTAATTCTAAGATAATTATGTTTTTTTTAGTAAACACCAGTGACTCACCCTCGTTCTGCTTGGGTTTGTTGCCTAAGTATGGTTTAACGATTAGTATAGATTACTAAGAGATGTTATGTTTCCCGCAATAAATAGGATCCTATATTATGTTGACTCAAATACCCCATCATTATACGCATTATCTATATGTGTGTAGTTTTTGTCTCGTCACAGACAGACATCCAAACAAAAATTCTAGAAACTGAAGATTTGGCCTTTTGAATCGTTAATAATGATTATTGCAATATGATTTTCCGAGAAAATACTTAGTAAAAAAGTACAGAATTGTAGGATTTCTGTTATGAAAACATAGAAAAATCATTTTAAGGCATAATTCCCACTGTATCTGATTCTTTTAATACTTTTATTCAAGCTGTAATAATTAGTGAGGCATATTTTAATAGAATAGAGTAGGAACACCGCCAAATTTGCTTGAAGTACTCTATACGTCTATTGTCTATTGAAATTAAGTTGAATGCACTTTTATTTATAGTTCCGAGACCCTATACAGGTAGAATATATTGGGTGATAATATAATAAATAAATGATTATAATCATTTGCAAGAATTTGATTATATTTTATTTAATTTTAATTAACTAATATAAATATTATGAATACCTACCTAAGAATATTTATATTATATGTATGTATCTATTTTAGTATTTCCTTATGAATTTTTCCTTATAATTATGTCTTTTTTTAAACACATAAGTTATACATAACAATTATAACTTCCACACTTACTTAATATTAAATAAATAATATGTTGGGACATTATTACACACAGCGCTTTCTAGTTCCGTGATGAGCTACATCGGCTTGTGTTACGGACACCAGGTAGTTGATTGTTGTGTAGTGTACACATATATATATATATATATATATATATATATATATATATATATATATATATATATATATATATATATATATATATATATAACTTTGAAATACATATTATAAATATAAACACCCATGACTGGAGAACAAACATTACAGATGTACATGGGCGGAGGCGATCACTTCCCAGCTTCCTGCCCGTTTGCCCCCTTTGTACCATAAAAAAAATTACATGTTTTGGAAATGAAATTGGGAATATTATTCCCATACACAATAAGTATAATAAATCTATCTAGATTATTATACTTATTGTGTGTCTCACTATCTAGTGAGTTCAATTAACTATTTTTTAACTGCTTAAACGATTTCTGGCGATTTTCTTTATGTACTACAGAAGTAAAAACAAAATAACACTGTAATTAATAAAACTAAGCTTATGTAAAAAATATTTTTTTCTTTATTAAATAACGTGTAATTTGCTATTTTACAACACTAAGTAAATCGTTACTTTGTTAAACTTAGCTATCACTAGACCCTTTCAATTATAGTGTCATATTTCAGAACAAGTACATTTTCCATTAAAACAAATTAATTTGTCTTTAGAAATTTTTTTTTTAATTTGATTAATTAATTCCAAAGGTAATATTGGAAAAACAAGTTTACCATTTGGTAATATGGTTAAACTTTTTTACAGCCTTTATCATTATGCATACCTATCATCAGTTGTAGAGATCAAATAGATTACCTAGAATATAATCATTAATTAGTAATACTTATACATTTTTCGTGAAAACCGTAATAATAAGAATTAAATAAACAAAGTCAAATACATAACTAAAAATACTTATATGTATATTTTTTTACATATAATTCTAGTACATATTTTTATGCCTATTACTATATATAAAGCAAAAAATATTTTTAAACAACAAAACACATTTAATATCATTTGCATAAACTATAAGCCTAATCTTATTGATAGTCCTGAGTTGCTTTTTAGCATTAACCTGCATGGCGAATTAATGTGAGTTGTTGCTATAAGAAGGTAGTACACCTTTTATAATACTCGTAATGTAACATGTTATCTTGACTTTAATAGCCCGGAGCGACATTACATAATACAAACAGATAAGGCACTTGACCGATGACATTGAGAACTCGTTATTTAGTCAAAATAACCGAACTGAGTCGGAATATTTGAATCGGTAAAGTCCGGTAAACAATGGTTTACGCGACTCGGGAATCTAACTCCGGACATCAAACATCATGACTTGTAACCGATCAATATTTATACTACGTATGACTTTTTCTTGACTAGTCTACAATCGTTAGTCTTAGCAAAATATCAAAATATGAGTTTGTAGTAAGTATATTTTTTTTACAAATTTTAAGCCAACATTCTTGTTAGTGGTCGATTTAATCTACTTCTAATAGACAATTTAAATTTTTGACAATATATGAGATGTCTTTATTATCATCTCAACCCGGGACTCGAACCCGGATCTGCAATTATACATGTCGGCCACTGGACTAACACGTACGTGAGGTATGTTATCAAACTGTGCAATGGCTAAATATAGCAATTTGGAGCTTAGACTCATGGTATTGTTACGACGATTATAATGCGTATTTTTTGCGCGTTCATATGTCTTATGAAACTGAATGTCTACATTGAAATAGTCTTTGAAAAGACATCTCTGCGATGCGTAAACAAGTATACTATTTTCGCAAAAACATATTATTTTTATTTTCATATGGATTCTAAAAGCATTTTGTTTAGTAACGTAAATGTAATCAAGATGAGAGATGTAGTATCACTACATACTCGTAGTATAAAACAAAGTTGCTTTGCGCTGTCTGTCTGTCCCTATGTATACTTAGATCTTTAAAACTACGCAACGGATTTTGATGCGGTTTTTGTAATAGGTAGAGTGATTAACTAACGAATACACTATCGGTATCCGCGGCTTTGCTCGCGCTAAACCTAGAGCGAGCCCGAGCGTAGCGAGGGCGAGTCGTTAGTGAAATAATATAAAACGTATTATAATATTTATTCGTATTTGATGTATTTTAAATTAAATATAATAAGCTCAGACAAAACAATTACACCTATGTATTTTATCTTAAAATCATAAAGATATACGATAAGTAGCGTGATTTTTCCATTTGGCACCTATAATTCTAGATTTTGTCATCTCTATACTGTGTCTTACGGTGAAGGAAAACATCGTGAGGAAACCTGCATGTCTGAGAAAACCTAACACGGTTTCGAAAGGCATGTGAAATCCGCCAACACGCACTAGGCCAGCGCGGTGGACTATGGCCTGATCCCCCTCGTACTGAGGGAGGCCCGCGGTGGGACATTAAAAAAAAAGAGCTGATGATGATAATGATGATGATGATACTGTTTTTAAAAAATAATAAGATAACTAAAAGGGTCGTTAATTTCCGATTTGTAAACATTTGTGCAAAAGATAAGCATTATAGTGATTTGTTGAAACTGTTTTCGTACGATTACATAGCCAAGACTAGCTAAGATCGGCTAAAGCTTTGGAGATATACCAAAACAATGGATTATAATTAGAATCTTGTAGCTTTAAAAGATCTATAGAAAGTTCGCAGTATTGTATCTTAGGAGATATCAAATATATTGTCTGTGACTCGTAATTACAATTTTTATATTCAAATGGTGCCACAGAATGGACTAAGCAAAGCAAGGGCAAGTCACTAGTTATCTATATTTATAACATACATAAATTTACTCCTGGCTACAGCGTTGTACTCTTTTAGTCAACTATATTAATTATATGTTGAATGGAAATTTGCATTGAAATAATGTTGTTTAAATGCAAATATACTCCATTAACATCTAGTAGGTTTGGCTAGTTAGGTACTTACCTTTGTATTATTAATTATCATATTTATAACTTTTAAAGCACTGATATAAAAGGTTCATGATCTGTATATATTTTTATGTCATCGTTATATTTTTCCGTGGGAATGAGATACTTTCCCGCAGTAAAAAGTATCTCTACTCTTTATCTATTTAGAAAAAATTAAATAAATCTATTTCGGTGTAAAGGATGGAAAAAGACACTTATTTAATTTTATATCTTTAGACTTATTTATGTATTAAAATGAATACCTTAGGCTTATAAACTTAAAAATATTTTTTGGTTAAACTGTGCCCGTTAAAAAGAAACCGGTATTTTTTAAGTAACTTAACTTGTTTTTAGAGGATTACGTACAAAGCGAATACTGGCAGTTTTCAGAAAACTCGTAATACGCTTAGTATGACCACTAGGATTTAAATTTTCTGAATTTAAAAATCTATTTTTTTTTGTTCTTAATATCTTTTAGTAAGTCGTTCTAGAGTATATATTGACTTAGAAAATGTTAAATTGAAATCTCTATTCAAGACAGGTAAAGCTGAAAGTATGTACGGAGTGTTGTTTATTTTGACTAAATTTCCATTTTGCTGTAACTTGGTAAATAACTAAACGATGCATCCCAAACTATTGGTAGTTTCACAACACCGTAATACTAAACGTTTAAAGTGCAGTTTTAGTTTTTATTTTCAAATCTATTAATTACTTTATAACGTATACTGGCTGATTGAATGACAACATAAACTTTTTAGCCTATGAGTTGCTTACATAACATAGATTTGCATTAAAAATATAAAATTATCAAATTCAGCCCCTAAAACGATGGAATGGGGGATAAAGCTTAGATCACGTTCTATATATTATGTAATTTTAAAGAATACAATCATTTTAAGGAAAGAATATTAATCATTTTTCACTCACCGCGTCTTTATCTTCTTGCGACTTCGGATACAGAGTAACATTCAGCACTATTTCGCCCAAGTCTTGATTAGGTTTGTTTGGATCTCGTAAACAGAGCACTAGGTCTTGCGATCGACCTAGCTCTAGCGCTGTGAGATCTAGATGACAGGAGCCCATGAAGTCATCCTGCAGCCCCCAGTCGTAATCGAAAACCTACAAGAGATTTCTGTGTATAATGCTGTTAAGAGTTTACTGTTTTTACTATATTTTTTTTTTCTTATTTTAAGCATGTATATGAAATGGCAGAACTAATGAGACATATTAAAATTATTTTTACTCTACAGCTTTTTTACAATTAAAAAATTGTTTCAATTACGAGCATATTATTACACATAATAGCATATTAGCCATCAATAATAGCATTTAGTTCCCTAATTTACTAATCACTTTTTTGTTGACAGTTCATATAACCTAAAACGTAATGGTAATACGCAATTTCCATATAGTGGTAGTCCGCCGCAATAGCTTATCATTGGATTTGAAACGATCATGAAATATGAAATCATAGTCGTATGAACAAATTATATGTAAGTACTTGGAATATAAAGAAATATAAGGTAGGTAGTTTTAATTAATATGATTTTATTTTATTCAATTGTATCGGTCGTATTTTTCTTTATTCGTAGTTTAATTTTAAAGGGAAGCTCCCATTTTACTATTAAGATATAAGATATTGTTTCGAAAAACAAGTTTTTAAAAATTCTGAACACGTACTGTTCCTTTCAGAAGTCATTTCCCGTGTATATAAGGCTCGAAAAAGTTCGTCCTACACCCAACAGTTTAATGGATGAAAATATTTTGTAAAATTTAAATAAATACAGTAGTATCAAGAGAACCGCGCAACATCAGAAAACATATTTAATTTAAATTATAATTATACCATACCTTTAATTGCACTGGTTGGAAAGGATCCTCAATGGGTACAGTAAAACACTCATCCCATACTGGATTAAGGTCGCGATACACTATTCTAGACTTGTGTAATAGTCTGCCGGCAGCCTTAAACTTCACGTACGGGTCGCTTGTGCCTGACAACAATCCTGGTTTTGGGACCCCAAAAAATGTGTTATTAGAGAAAGTAAGAAGCAAACATAATATAAATAAAGCTTATAAGGTCAGGGGTTCTACTCTATCTACTACAAGACCTTTTGTTCTAGCGAATACATATACAATTTTATTTACAATCTTGATAATTTTCAATGTCATACTTAGGACTATACTTAGCATTAAATGATGAAGTAATGATGTTTTTAACGATATAAGTAAAACTATGAACTATTAGAAAAAAAATACTGTGTTTATTTAAAATAATATTCATAAATAGATAATAATCTAAAGGATTTCTAAAAGCAAAAGCCTAAAATAAATGCAATTAAAATATAAAAAGTGCAAAATTAAATGAAATATTATTGAAATTTGTTTGTGTAGATGTGTGTTGTTAAATCGCTGGAGTCGTTGCAGGAGTGCTAGAGATACTTAACGATAGTATTCCTACTTATAAATAATAATTACGCATTTTATAAGACAAGCAATACTGCATGTTCCTTTCACATTCAAATTTTAGACATTCACGCGCTGTGCTAACTGCTAACCTTAAGATTTCCTGAAAATTTCATCAAAATAGCCTTTTGCCTTTTTGCGACTCTTATGAGTCAAGACCCTATGGTGTGTACATATGTACATTGTACATACATCTGATAAATTCGATTCCATATAGTTAAAAGGAAGTTCCATATAGTTGAAAGGTCGCTCATATTTTTTTTAATTTATTAGTACATTACTTTAGAATTTTTCGAGCGACCTTTTTAAATTCAAATTAAAATTCCATACATTTTTTTTATTTAGTACAAAAATCGATAACAATACTGGGCTCCTTAAACATCAAAAATTAATATTTTTTCACACGAGAATTAAAAAAAAAATAGTCGGTTTTTTTGCGCCACCCTGATAGATATGTATAACCTACATAATAAGTGTTTTGGCATGATACTAATTTTATGACCTATTTCTAAGTACATGTATATTTGAACCTATTACCGCTTATCTCCGAAACGACCTTTTTTCGATAAGTTAAGCTTTAGTTCATAACGTTTTAAATGGATTTTAATGGATCTATCTCGAGAGAGTAGAGCTAGGCTATTTTTATCGCCAGGATTTTTTTTTAATTTATTATTTACAATTTTATTTAATTGGAAAGTAATTTCCAGAAAAATGAGGCGAGAAAAGGTGTAAAACAGTGTTATAAAATCCAAAATTTTCTATTTATTACTAAACGAAATCTCACTTTAATAATATATAAATGATGCTATACGTAAAATCGTTTACTGTTAGTTAAAGAACGTAGTACGTACTTGAATTGTTTAATGAAGAAAAAAATTTGTATCTTATGTAAAAATTTGTATATTACTCTTAAACTTGGGCGGATAATAAATGTTACCCAAAACTGTTGTTATAAGCTCCTAAAATGTCAGTTGAAAACTTTAAAGTAAACAATTAGGAACGTCTTACTAGAGTTTATAACATAATGTATACTGAAATCATCTATGAGCGATTGCTGTTTCTAAAGAATCTATTTCGCTTGGAAATAATATTTATTAGTGGAAAAGGTCACGTTCGTTCTACAAATCGGGCAGTGGGTTTCCTTTTACAATTTTAATTAAGGTTTATCCAAAAATAAATTCTTTTTAGGTAATCAATTCTTTTTCTCTCATTTCTGAAGAAAATTGTAGAGTGATTAAAAACAAGCCTTAGATAAAATGTACCTATCATTTTAAATTATAGAACAAGTTTCATTAATAAAACATTATTTACACAAGTTATAACATGATTAAAAATTTGGGGCGTCAGGCCGTCGCGTCGGACGGCCTGACGCCTGTCACCCCTTTAAGCCATGTAAAAGGCCTGTTTAACATTTTTTGACATCAGAAGCCGGGACTTCTGTGTGAACTTGTACCAGAATTAATGACTTTAACTTACGAGTAAATAATCAACCTTGCAACAATATGAAAAGTAATTAAACTGTTTAAATTTAATGCTTTACGCAATTTAAATTTTATGTTGATGTTCTAATAAAATATATTATTATAATGTTCTTGTATATTAAACTAGCAGCTCACCCTCGCTTCGCTCGGGTTCGTCCCTAGATTTAGCGTTTACGAAGCCACTGGTTTCGCTAGTTAAAATAAATAAAATTTCTTACTCCTCATTTTTAAATTCGGTTAAAAAATAGCCTAAATTACGCTTTATAACATTAGCTTTCTGCGAGTGCGAGTGCGAGAAAGTCCCGTCAAAATCGGACCAGCCGTTTTAGAGAGTTTCATATGCATTTAGTGAGAAGCTCTTAATTTGAAATTAATAACTGACACTGATTTAATTTATATGTATAGATTTTAGTATTAGAAATACACTTTATGTAATATACTCATGAGATCTTTCTTTTATTTGCTGTCTTATTACACTCGATCGAGGTATTATTTTATTTTTAAACGATTTATTAACCGATTCATGGCTGACCTTTTGCTTTTTGTTATGCACATGACATGTTTTCAAAGAATATGAAAAGAAAGCATATTTAGCATTCTTTGCATTTATACCGATACGTATTACGGTACAATATAAAAAAAATTGAATTTATTTTTTTATTGTTAATTCTTTTTTATTTGAAAGCAGTAGATATTTTGCATATAGTACGAGTACGTGATATTTTAAGTTTAGCATTTTAGTGCCCGTGTAGCGGTCGCCTACGTGGGTGTAGTGTAGGTGTACAAGTGGATAATGTTAGAGACTCACCATTTTTATCCATGGCTATGAGGTTTTGACCTCTTTTTAAATGTATCCTAAGCTGAAAAAAGGAATACTGTCGTAGCTGTTGTTCTCTTTGCTTTTGCCCTTCGTCTGGTTCCTAGGAAAAATTAATTTGGTTTTAATAGGCATAGATTATGTTAATACACTATATATATACATTATTTCATACATAATACACAATAAAATTCTTAAATATATATACATTTAGTGATGGATTAAGATGAAGCTGTTTAGAACAACTCAAGAGTACCAATTGGCAGAAATTAGTGTTGCCCAAATGCAAGAACAAGACGAGACTTAGCCAGTCTTGGTCTTGGTCTTGCGCCAACACATCTGGTCTTGGTCTTGGTCTTGGTATTGCGCCTCCCAGTCTTGGTCTTGGTCTTGGTCTTGCGCAAGAGTCTTGCAAGTCTCGCAATTACCTATTAGCCTATTGCTATTTATTAAACGTTACTTTAAGTCTTAGAACAACGTAATGGAGTAAGTACATTTTGAGATTGAATTATGTAATATAGCCATAGTAAAGTGCAAACAAATTAATAAATGTCTAAACATTTAATGAGAAATTCGAAATTTGAAATTGAATTTATTGGTACTTCTTTAGGCGCGTTATGAAAAAATGATGAGAGTGAAATTTTAAGAATCACTGTACCACAAAAGTAACAAGTTGAAATTGCCTGCTAAACCGCTCATAGCAAGTTGAAGTTGCCTCTGATCACTGTTTTCATATTATTTATAATTATTTTAATATTATACAGGGTGGTGACGCTTGATCAACGTTCCTTCAAACCACATATAGTATAAAAAATTACGAGTTGAATACAAAAAAAACTAATTGAAAATATTCAAAAATGAAGCCACAGGAAGTTTTTTTCGTTTTAAAATTTAAAACCATCATCGTATGTACGCGCAAGCGTAGTTCGCCGCGAAACTCAATAGTCATGTGATTTTGATCATAGTAATAACATTATCAATTACTATTTATCAAAAAAGTATCTGTATAGTAATTTATTTCCAAAAAAAAACTAATAAATTATTTTCAATTTGTCTTTCAGAGAGAAATAAAAAGATTTTTTTAGCGACTACTTTATTACTAATTATTATAAACATCACATCATTAAATTATTTTAAAAACCTCATCATTTTCGACATACGAATAATTACAAATTTTTTAAATAACATTTTTACCTCAAACTACCACCTCATTTTACAGCCACTTTTGTGTGACAACATTACCTACTAACTTAGGTTAGTGAACCGCATTGATAGGCACACAAAATTATTGACTGTCATAATTACAATAATATGGACTAGAAGTAGGTAGGTACATAAATTAGTATCATAACATCATCAATATCAAAATTAAAGCTTAGTACTCGCTACGCATTAAGAGGTAGGTATGGATGTATAGGACCTGCATGCCTAGATAATCAATGACTTTATTGTATTTTTTAAATTTTTAATAAAGCAATTTCAAAATCTACTACTTAACCACTTTTTAATAGGCCAATTAGGTACCTACCTACATGTTATTAATTCACACAACATAAGTTCGTTAAAACTTAGTAAAATATGTCTTTACTTCAGATAGGTACCTACCATAATATGCACGACGATGATATTAGTCAGTACCTATCTAATTACCTCTACTTAATTATTTTTTTTAAAGTTGAAATGAATATTACCTATTATGTAGGTATGTGAATTTCAAAATACATCTACGCTTGAGTCCTGTACCTACTAATTTAAGAACACCAGTTTTTTGCGACGTAAGTAGACTAAAACAATAGATTTGTATCAGGTCCGGGTTGTTAACAGTTGCAGAACTAGTCTTCTACAACCAATCAGTACTTAACTGAAAACAAAGCATTAGGTACATGCGATACTACTTGTACTAGAACACTGCCTCGTAAGTCGTAACAAGCGTTGACACCGAACCCCTAAATGTTTTTTTGTTCCATCCACTTTGGCAATTATGCACCTAGTAGGTATAATATTTTCATAGCACAGATGTAGTCACTAACTTTTGTACTTCTTTCAGATAATTTATTACGAAGTCTTTAAGGTAGTCCTAGTCATTAATAAAAGCAACTTTTCTTTACGACATTAAACTTGACTAAACTAAAATCAAAATAACTTAAAAGCAAAACAAACACAAACCACCTTTTCAATCAAATTCCGACGTTTAGAGTGCGGCCGTAGCGATTTCGAAAAAGTATTGAAGAATTCGTTTTATTATTATTAAAACTACCTAAATATTAGATGAACATAAAACTCTTAGTAAATCGATTTTTATTTATAGTTAATACTTAACATCAATTTTTAACTAAATTAAGAGCAACAATAAATAAGAAACATGTAATCGAACCGGGATTCGAACCCACAACCTCTATCTGTGGGCCAATAAGCCCTCAAGGGCGGCATTTTTTTCTGCGTCGTGCTTCACAAACACGGTTTTACACAAGCTACTCTTTCAATTTTCAAAAAATCTATTTAGGTACCAATAACCTGCGATTTATTTATCAAAATGCCTATGAATTTATCTATTCGATTTATCATTTTACGAGAGACAAGAAAATATGCGTGCAAGAAAGAAGTTAAAGGTTCTGTTAGTGGTATCAATACTTAACATTAACTTAAATAAAATAACAGCAAAATTAAAAAAGTAAAATGTAATCTAACCGGGATTCGAACTTGTGACCCTGGGAGGTCAATTAGCCTATAAGGGCGGCAAATTCACGATGGAATAATATGAAATTTATTTAATAAAATAGGTAGGTAGGTACTAACTTTTCTATTTAGTGTAACTTTATGCGACAGGATAAATTAAACAAAATAATATTATTAGTTACTACTTTATTACAAATTATAAGACATTCGTGTAGCATTAAAATGATTTTAAACCTCCATCAATTCACACAAATATTGATTAAAATAATACACAAAGTTATAATATAAAATTGTTAAATTGAAAGATGCAATAATGAATAATGCAATATTGAAAAACGTTCACTAGAAATTACAATCTATTACAATATCTCGTTACATACTTTAAACAAAACACTGTTTAATTTACTTTCGTAAAAATTCTTAAGTGTACTTAAAATTTAAAAATAACAATAATTGCAAAAATTATTAGGCAAAGGCACTCGCTAAAATATTCGTAATACCTATCAACCATAATAATTATAATAAAATACATTCAAACTGTTATGTATCTAGAATGTATTCACAAGTTTTTAATTCGAAACGAATGTCGGCGATCCATTTAATACTTAAACAACATAAATAATTATTCTGATAAAATTACAAGGACATTTACGATACCTACGAGCATATTTCAAATATTGTAGGTATGACACAGTCCACAGAAAAAAATTAAATAGGTACATTGGCACTCGAGTTTTGACTCTTGATTTCAATTAATTTTATCTGTATCACATAACTACACACACTAAACAATCGAAGCAAGTCTTGCTCGGGGTAAGAGTAGGCGAAGGGACTGGGCATTGGCCTTCCTCTACCAACCAAACAGTTCCTCAAAACCAAGTACCAGGTACGCGCAGCGGTAGATAGCCGTTGATACCGCCTTGTACGTACGCAGAGCTCTGTGGTCATCTCACATTCCTTCTTCCGCCGCCCACGACTATGAGCGCGTCACTAGGAGGGTACTATCTGGGACCCTTGAGGCTTCGATCGAGTAGGTAGCCGCCCGGGCGATCAGCCCATCCGTGTGAGACTCTATTCAGGGAGGCCCAGCCAGGCGATCAGCGACCGATCGGCGGCTACTCTGGCGTCTCAGGTGAATCTGCCGAATTTCTTGCAGAGCTCCTGATGTTGCCGTTTTATATCATCTCCCGTTAATGAAACAGTTGACACCGTTAAAATATGTTTTCGTGCCTTCGAACCTTATCAATGGCAACCACTGCACCACTTGGCAATGGTACCAAATACCATCGCCATGACGGGGCTTCAGTATGACACTTTCACTATTAGGTACATCGATTCATTAAAATCAGTCCTTTGCTTATGTGCGTACTGCGTGCTCCCACTTCAACACTTTAAAGTCAACTAAAGAGTAAAGAAATAGAAAAATACTAAATAGGTAGTTAAAAGCATAAGCCGCCTTGTCAAAGAAATGCCGACATTGGGGTGCTAGTGTAAGCGTAGTTGAGGCGGTAATTCCATTGCTTTATTTAATATTATTATTGGTATTTTTAGGCCTATTATTATTAAAAAAATATTCTAGTAAAAATAATTCAAATAATTATTTTATAAATGTTTTCCTATAGGAAATGTTTTAAGAAAAATAAATTAATTCAATTACTTATTCCGAATTCGCTATTATCCCCGCTATCGCCTATGACACCTCACCACACCTCACAATTCTGTCGGTACACATTCAAAGGGCGGCAATGCTTACACGTGTCTTTAAATTTCTTTGAATTTTACCGATTTGACAAAATGGCGCGACTCTCAAGGATTTTTGCGTCATAGACTAAAAAATACACGGTAAAACCTACTTTTAATTAGTATTTAATAATATTGCAAAATGATAATTTATAGTATGAAAATAGTAAAAGCTTTTCCTGTTTTTATTACATATTAGATTATTTTTTAAATACCTGGTGATAAATTGACATCAATGAATTTTTATAACCATCTTCAATTTTTGTTTTTTATAAGATTTAGGGTCACTTGATGGGCATAAAAAACACAAAATGCTGACCAATCTAGGTGGAACTTGAAGAAAAAATGTTTTGGGCGATATCTCAGAAACTATGCACTTCAGAGCAAAACTTATTGAAACCATTATTGTAGAGAATAAAATTTCGCATTTTTTATTTCTTGTAAACTTTTTTATAAAACTTATCGTTTACGATTTAAGGCTTTTAATGAACCGGATTTTCTGTCTCGGTCGACAAATCTCACCGACAGTGATTAATCAATAAAATGCGTGTTCAATGAACCGTATTATGCTCATAATAATGTGATTATTTTCATGTATTCTATTTACCTACTTTACAAGATATTTTACTTAATTCTAAGACATAATATGCTATGCCACTCCTGCGAATTCTTATTAATTATTCTATGCAAACGTCGCTAGGGCTAGTAGTACCTACGGCTGCTCGGGGACAGTGTGATGTTGCCGCCTTTAGCTGGGGTGAACAAACTCTGATCTAGTAGTGTTTATTTTTATGACCATTTTTATTGTATTTATAATTTATTTTGTGTGAAAAATTCACTTTTTTATTTGAAGGTATTTTTTCAAATTGTCAATTTTTATCGACTTATATCATCTCACCCTACATGCAGTTTAAAGGAATGTTGATTAAGCGTCACCATCCTATACCTATATAGTATCTAAAAATATGATAGCAAAATACAATTGACATTTACTAAAATTAAATACCTAATAAAAATATTAAAAACGCCATCTATGAAAAATAATTATACGTCATTTGATAAGTGAAAGTACGGAATTATGAGTTAAGACCACATTATTATATTATTCTTTTTTAAAAGTATATTTTACAAACGAAGTAGGTATATTTTTTTAGGAATTAAATATTCTGTATCTGTTTGAACGACTTCATCTTTCTTACTGCAGAGATTGATTTACAACTAGAAAAGAAGTCTAACTACTCACGCGCATACATGAAGTACACGCACCCATATTTTTTTATTATTTTTTACCTACAAAAATCGGTCGCCCAAGTACTATAACTTTAAATACATACATATTATAAATATAAACACCCATGTTTGGAGTTCAAAACAAACATTCGTGTTCAACGAATGAATGCCCTCAGCGGGACTTGAAACCGCGACCGCTGGCGCAGAAAGTAGGGTCACTACAAACTGAGCCAAACAAAACTCAGGTCGTGACTTAGGATACTTTTTATTGCAGAAAAATAATTCATTTCCACAGGAAAACAAAATAGGTACCTAATTGGTTTTATTGAGTCGTCTTTAGAAAGCTAGCGGTGGCTAAATCTTAAGAGATAGGTACATCATATATCAAAACTATGTAGTAGGAAAATGTAGGTAATAAAAAGCCAATTACAGAAAAGTCTATTACATCAAATATCTTTCTCCTTAGCGGATCGATGTGCACGTTTCGAGTAAAAAATACATGTACCTACCGATTTAAACTAAATTAGGTATAAAAATATATCTGTACTTTACGTCTTCCTATTTTCTTCTTCAAAATTCTATGTACTGGTACTTTCTTTTGTTTTGTATCGTTTGTTTTCTAAGTGTCAATTTTTTGTATTATAAATTAAGCCTGTCCGCTTCCTGAAACGACACTCAGTCCTAATTGCAAGACGCAAGAGTCTCGCAGACTTAGTCTTGTTCTTGCTCAAATCTTGCATAGTCAGTCTTGGTCTTGGTCTTGCTGAAATTAGGCGGTCTTGTTCTTGGTCTTGGTCTCGCAAAAATGCAAGACCAAGACCAAGACTGCAAGACCAAGACCGATTTTGGGCAACACTAGCAGAAATATTTAATGGGTAGGTACCTATATATGATTTTTTTTTACTTATACTTTAAATATTTTAAAAAATAAGATCTAGCTTATAAATTTTTACCGGTTTAAACATATAAAATATAAAGAAATATAAAATAATATTATATTATCATTTTGCATTAACAAAAAAACACTTTTATCTGCAAAACTTTTGATCAGTGCGCCGTCTAGATGTAACTGTTTCTTGCAATAGTGGTCACCAGTTCGATCCCGTGAGGGACCAGTATAAAAGTCACAGAATTAAGTTTTGTTCTCATATGGTTAAAATAAAAGTGATTTACAAAATTTTACCTCAGACAGAACTGAGGCTCTAAAGTACCTACTCAGTTACAACGCCTTTAGAAAATGAAACGCAATATTACATTTGTAAGACTAACAGAATTTTAATGTAAGGGAACAATTGGTGACAAATAGCTTGGAAATGTTAAAAGGAATAAAGATAGGCATTTAATGTTTACTAGAAAATGTGATTGATGACGACATCTTTAGCCGAACTTTGTAAGACCGCAGATGTTACAAAAGGCTTTATTCACATTTACATTGATGTCATATTTCAATATCAGATGAAATACCTATCCATTAATGAAAAAATTAATAACTAGCTAATGTCTAGACTTCTTCTTTCTCACATTTGAATAGGTTAATTTATGTTATTCTTTTATTTCGATTTGAAATCCAATGCTTTTCTTATTTTAGCTGTATTTTTGATTCGATTTATTTAAATGTTTGTATAATGAAACGAGACGATAAAAAAGCACTAAGTGTAGAGCTAAGTATATATCTCATAATTTTTTTTATGTCCACAAAGTCCCAGCATGATATGGAAGTAATTTATTGTTTTAATCTTATTTCCCATCGTAGCCATTATTTTTATGGTTGTTGACCATTCTTCTTTGTTGATTTATTACAATGCTGTATATCTAATCATATTATATTTTAAATTTGCTTCACTGTATTTAAATTTTTTTGAACGGAGACCTAATGCTTATTTCAAAATAGAAGTAATAAAATAAAAATAGTCTTAGTTACTGATTAGCCGTTTCAGAAATTAAAACAAACAGTAGTATATAATTACATAATATGCATTAAGTAAAAACTTGTAATGTTTATGTTACAAATTCTTCAATTTTATTTATCTATATAATTAACCATTATATTATACTAAGGTACATAAGGAGGTACTATTTGAATTGCAATTTTGTTATTTTCTTATAAAGTTAATATTTTTAACATCTAATTTAAGTTAGTTTGCGACAACTTTGAGAAGAAGACGTCTTGCAATATTGACCCAGTATTTTAGAACTTCAGTTACAAACTAAACTAGTTTCACTCTAACGATCTAACTGCGGTTATGCGGAAATAGTGAATAATTTTGCACAAGTTCGAAACTTTATTTAATTAGATACCATATTATATTATGTGCATGTCATAGAGATATTGTAAGTTAAATCAGTTAAATTATACTTCTAGTTAAATTAGAATTACCCGGAGCATTTTCTACTTTTTATAATATCACGGGAATTTTTTAGGGTAAGGATACGTGACCTTCATCTTGAATTTCATCAAAATGTGTGTTTCAAAATCAGTTGTTTTCTCGTGATTCGGTCACATACAGACATAAATTTTAAAAACCATGGTTCTGTTGTATAATTACTATTTCAATAAGCTTTTCAAAATAATATTTAATGTACAGGTTTTGTCAGATTTTTATTAGGTATATTTAGGTTTCGCTAAGAATATTTCATGAAATTTTAATACTTGAGATAATGAGTTTTATTTTCATGTCGAGACAAAAATTCAGTTTTTAAAACTTATTACAAAATATTGTATTCTTATTTCTTAAGCAGATAATAAAGTAGGATGCTGCAACATCATTAGTATTCATTTCATCTTCCTTCTTATCGATTTTTTCTCATCTATTATGAGGACTACGTCTCTACGCGCCTACAATATGTAAATATCTTTGTATTACGAATTCCAGAGCACAATAATATGTTGTTATACGTTGCGTAAACATCTCTATTGTGCATGGAATTGTATTGATATAGGCACAATATAGGTATATTGTCATAGAAAAGTACAGTAAATAATAGAGTTTATAGGTACCTAAGCGTTTTTATTGGATTTGAAGAGCCATACAAAAATTTTATTTCTTAAAGAACGATGTTAAAGAAGTAAAGTGTGTATTTTTACTATACTAGCGGATCACCCTCGCTTCGCTCACGTTCTTCCCTAAGTACCTACCTATGTTTTAATTTTTAAAGCAGAACCCAAATACTTTTTGTGAAATAAAGTACCTACCTGTATTTAGTAAAAAAACTGTTATTTACAAATTATAAATAAACTATCTTCTATTTCACTTTTCTGCTTTATGTTTGTAATGTGTATAGATTTAAGATCTTTAGAACTTACCATCACTACACTCGTCCTTCAATGCCTAAGTCCCTATTGTAGTCTACCTATGTATTCAATTTAAATCCAAATAAGGTCAGCATTTTTAGTGTTAAGAAGCGACTACAACACGCTCACAGATATTCTAATTGTCGTATTTATAATAGTTGTGATAATAATAGGTATTTTACCAATTGTAGAAGATCAGCTGGCGGTCGCGAGATATGCGCAGGAGTGCCAGAAGTGGACGGCACAGGGTCGACGGAGGCTTGCCGCGTCACTGATGAATCTATTGAATAAAAATAAAATTTAGTATTGTTTATGTAGAAAATAAGAAATAACTTTAAAACGTCCCTCATATTTTTGATATATGACATATAATTCTATAGAATATACCTAATAATTATTATAATCAATACTTTTCTCCCAAATTACTGTTTTATCTTACTACTTCTAACCTACGATCGTCGATCATACAATAATTGAAATAGCTGATTTCATAAAAAAAAACAAAAACCTATTAAGAAAGTTACGTTTTAAAAATGCCTGTCTTTTTATTTCTAACCGTATATTTTAAATGTCGAGACATACCAGTAAAAGAGCTGTAACTTTGTAATTTAATTCTTCGACTCAACGCTGTCTCTCGTTACTGTTCAATTGATGGAATTAAATTGGCAACTTCTACGTGTTTTGCTGCTGTCTTTCTATATTTCTTGACTAGAATAATTTTACTAACTAAATATTTATATAATTTTCACCAAGAAATAAGTTACTTAATAAATATAACAATAGAAAATAAAGGACAATAATTTACGAGTTTTAATATAGTATTTTTTTAAATCTGATCTTAAAATGATAATTCAGTTTCAAAGGGAAGGACAGAACTGCTGAAATGCTCAATTCTTTATATTATTCCTATGTTATTCTCAAAAATTGTAAAACAATGACTAATTTAATTTACAAAGAAAGTAAATGGTACGGTAATATGAAGAATAGTAGCGAAAGCAAAAAATTACGCTACTACTCTCGACTTTTATTGGCAGGTACGAAACCTATAGGTGCTATCCCAAAATGGCTGAATGAATGCTGAATTAAAAACGTTAAAAACTACGTAGAAAAGAAAAGCAGCTTCTCTCATTTACACAGCAACAAAAAATGTTTAGACACTTGTTCCAAGAATGGTGTGGTGAAAACAATACTACCCATAGTCTATAACTGTGCCTATTATTTCCGATTAATTCATCACATTATTCGACCCTTGGATTTTTTCTATGTTAACAAGTAAAAAAATAAAACTTCAAATTTTCAATTTTGTCTGTACGCGGACTTCGATAGGTATAGTACGATATAGGTAGTAAAAACCCAAACACACGACGGCGCTATAAAAAAGTAATACAGTGATAGTAGTTAGAATTTTTAAATTGAATAAGTACTAAAATTAATAAATAAATATTTTTTATTGTTACTATAGAATAATTATATAAAAAATATTAATATGAAATCGACTCCCTCGTGCATTTTAAACTATGTTATTCGGAAGCTCTAAAAAGCTTCTTAGAACCGTTAAATGTCTTACTGAGAAACATAATGAACAGCAACTAAGTTGTCCTAATTTAAATGAAGACTGAATTACCATGAAAGTGATTAACAAAGTTAATATAAATGATAATAGTATCTTAATTTTACTGAACTGAATGTATTATGTAAACATTGCTTTGTATTTGAAAAACTTTTTTTAAGGGTTTTTTATCCTTCACCATCCCTATTACAAACTTTTGAATATAGCAGAGTTGTAAAAGGCTTCAATCGGTTTTCCAAACGAATACGTTCCACATGGCTGCCAATGCCTACAATATATGTTGGGACAATAATACACACAGCAGATAGTTAGCGGGTACCAGATACTTGACACACTACACATACACCTATAATTTTCAATACATATATATTAAAAATATAAACACCAATGACTGGAGTATAAATATGGGTGCTCAACAAGTGAATGCCCTCAGCGAACTCGAACCTGCGACCACTGGCACAGCAAGTAGGGTGACCACAAACTGAGCCAAACGTGTCGTCATACATACATATTCATATTCACATAGTATTATAACTTACCATCCCTCTTCCGGAAGAGGCGCATCATCCGCCACTTCCTGACTGCCGTCTTAAGTTTCTTCATGAGCAAACAATTCACTAAAGCACTTATTACTCTGTGACGCCATACTGAACACATTTATTTTTAATCTATTTATTTATATATATTCTTTTGTCTTTTTAATTGTCTATGAAGATACTTTAAAGTCTATAAAATAGTTGTTATTCTATTTAAAACTGTTTTAATATTTCGAATCTATGCTGATGACATCATTGGCTGTAATTTTAAGGTCGTTTTTGTCAGAACTAATGAAATATGGGTAAGTACTTAATATTAATTAAAAGTCTTGAAAATTCTTCGATCTCTTCATAAAAATTTACCTATTTAAATACGTTTTTCATTTTCTTATTTTCCAATAGGTAACTCAGAAATTAACGAGCTATCTAGGTCAGAGTAGTCACTTTAAAACATTCTAAAGTACTATAAAATATTCTGAGTGAAGTAAGTAAGGGTAAGTAACTAGTTTTTAATGTTAACAGAAATACTAAATGACCTATTTATTATTATATAAATCCTTCTACAATTTCGGTAACAGTATATAACGCGGAAGAGGAAAAACTCTAAGGAAAAACTATTATCCGCAGTGAAAAACAAAACATTAGACGGCTACAAAAGACAATGTCTTAACTAACGCAATTTATTCTGTTTATTATACGCTCGTATTTTGGCAAAGTTAGCTGTAAGGGCGGATCTTCAATTGGCAAGCGCAAACACGAACTTCCAACGTAGATTACTTTTTGTATATCATACGATAAAACTTTCAGTAAATAGCTCTGTCAATTGATCGAAAATTTAGGTAATAATTCTACAAAAACCATTAATTATGAAACTAGCAAACCTAGCCGTTTTTATAATTTCCTAACAAAATAAAAGTGGCCTAAGTTACTTCTAATAACATTAGGTATATCTCCGAGTGAAAATCCCGTCAAAATTAATCTAACCGTTTTAAAGATTAGTCGGAACTCGGAACAAAAATTAAAAAATAAAATATTTTTTGAAGTTAGTATTTATTATATTTTTCTATGTGCTATTTTAGATTATAAGCTATCAAAACAAAAATGTCATTCACATCTGTTCAGTCATTTTGTTGTGATTGCGGAACAAACATCCAACCAAACATCTAAACTGGAAAAAAAAACTGTATTCAAGAGTCATAAAAAAGCGTGAAACGCCCTTTATTTCTCTCGTAGCAATTTAATTCAAGGGTACTTGTGAAAAGATGCTTGAGGTCGGCATTTTAGATTTACTTCAAGCCTTTTGCAAGTTCAAGGGCGGCTCTCTCACAGTATAATACTGTACTGGTGTTAGTTAAAGTGTTGTTTGAGAAATGAATATATTGTTCATAATGTACGAGGAGGTGGAGGACCTACATTTTTTTAATATTGTAAGTAATTTTTTTGTAGAGCCACAAAGAAAGCACTCCTGAACTTACTTGTTTTAAATTTATATTCTTAAAGTCCTTCCTTTGACTATTCCGAACATTATAAAAATAGCCAATTGCCCAACCACTTTTGTGGTGAGTTTATAAACAAATTGCGTTTAATGTTTATTATATAAAAAGACAAAATATGTTCTCTGACCTTTGACTGAATATACATAACCCGGTCATTTAAATTATACATAACAAAAACAACATACGTATTGACGAAAATAGAACTTCCTCTTTTAGAAAGTCGGCTATATTGTTTTAAGTAAATTATATAATTGCAATGGAAACTTAAAGTATAACAAAGATTAAATGGCAAAAATAGATTCTCAAGGGAAACAAATAGACGTTATAACCTCGAAGGAGAACCATAAAACGGTTTTTATATAAAGAATTTACGAGCCTATTTGTAACGTAGTAAGTCTGATTAAAACGCAGCCAAGAAAAAAATAATTTATTTGCGTTTGATATAACTGGTTCAATGAGGAAAGGAATTGTATGAATTAACGTTAGTCAATTAATAACTTTTGATTTGAATTGTGGTGTAAGAGTCATTCATGTATTTGCCCATACTTGCTGTAAAGCAGGCGTGCGAGGAACGAGGCGAAAAATCGGAACTATAGCTTGTATTTGTCACCGCTACCGTCCCATATCGTAGGTTTTTTCAATGTTAAAAACATAAATAATATGAAAAAAAATTAAAACTATATTTTTCCCCTATGTTTTGTAGTCCATTCTTTCATATTTAGGCAGTTTAACCATATTAGATTTCGTAAAAATAGATGTTTCGTACAGACAGAACCTAAAAAGGCTATGTTAACCCAAATTAATAATTTCAGGTTTAAGATCAAGAATATTACAATTCGCTTATATGAGAAATTAACAATTATTATTAAAGTTTAACTAACACTATTGGGTACATCGCAAATTCACAGCCAAGACAATTTACAACTTGAGGGTAAAAAAAAATGTATACACAGGTTCACAGAGTAGGTGCAACTGGAAGAGCCATTGCTCGAGATTAAATTTATTCTAACGTTTATGATGTTTTATACTATTTTATATATTATTTTTTACATTTACATTATTTTTGCATGTTAAATACTGTTATTGTTTGAAAAATATTTTGCTACAATTTATTTTTTACATTATAATATATTATTTTGCTTTATATTCGTAATATAATATTTTATTGCGATGAAATATCGAAACATTTCGCTCAAGGCCTCTCTATATCATATGCCTTGTGGCTCTTATAGGCAAACAGTTTGTTTGTTTTGAGACCTAAAGATGGGTAGACAAAAGAAAAAGATTTGTTTTACCTAATGTCAATAATACTTATAGGTTATTTTTGTCATCGAGGCACAGTGGTATAACTAACACTGATGCTATAATTTCTAGACAGAAAACTCCCGAATCCTTATTTTGTCACTATTATAAACTAGTCAATAGATTAAGTAAGTCTATGTTTTAATTAAATATAGCGCCTCACATTAATTGTTTCGCTTGGTTAGACCTTTGTTGAATCCTAATTTTCTTTCTAAAATATAAGTTGGCTTAAATATTATTCTAGTCGTTTTAAAGATTAGCGGAAACAAATAGACAAGCAAAATGGTTAAAATTTTGTTCTTCTTATAAGATAATAGCATTTCCAGAAGCTTCGCACGCGTTCTAAAGACCGGAAACCAATTTATTTCTAAGTCGCGCGGTATGATACCTCGAAGAACTAACGCCTGCCCTTCCCGTTTTTGCAACATTTTTCATTGATGCTCCGCTCCTATTGGCCGTAGCGTGATGTAATATAGCCTATAGCCTTCCTCGATAAACGGACCAACACAAAAAGAATTTTTCAAATCGAACCAGTAGTTACTGAGATTAGCGCGTTCAACCAAACAAACAAACAAACTCTTCTGCTTTATAATATTAGTATACATATAGAAAGACACTTTAATTTTATTTATTTGTATAAATATCTGTATAAATATCAAATATTTGCAAACACGTAAGAAAGTATTGTGCGGATGTAGGATAATCATATCGATTTGGCGATAATGTAGGTTGCGGGCATTAATAAAAATAAAGGAAGTAGTTTAAAGACAAACAATTCAAAACATATGTAATTCAGCCCGAAACAATTTGCGATGATAAAACTACGCTTTAGAGCAAATGCTGACCCACATTTCCAAATACGCCAACTTAGACAGAGTTAAGGGAAACCGCCACAAATCCCACGGGGATAGCTCCGTGTGACCTAAAAAGATAAATTTATTCCAACTAGAAGAGAAATTAAGTACTTAGGACTGCCTTTGTGTAGGAATAAGGGAAAGTAAAAGTAAACACTGGTGGGAACGTTTTGTTTTACTGAATCTGTTATAACAAAGTTATGCCAATTTACTTTATTACTCAGGTAAAGTCAGTCAGAATTTCAATTATATTTAAATTAAGGTTACTTAAGGTTGTGCATATTGAATAGTTGGCTTATAACTTCTATACAATTTAGGATTCTATTAATACAGCCCATATCGTTTCTGTTCTTGTACTAAAATATAATGTAGGTATTTTGTCTGCTTGTTAGAAAGAAGAAATACCTATTAAAACTATTAGAATAACTTGTATTTTTCTAAGAGAAATAAAAAAAAACCTAATTCAACTATGTTTTCTTACCACTTGACGTGAGTTGCAGAAAACTGATAATCTTAATTATCTATCTTTATTATAATAAATATCAAACCACCTTGTAAATAATTATGACTTTCAAAACAGGAATTTTATTTAAAAAAATTTTTAAACAAAATTCCTGTTTTGAAAGTTTTAATTTTATTTTTAAATTTCAAGTTTAAATTTTAAATTATTAACTTTAAAAACTAATTAAAAACTATTTAAAAAGTAATTTATAACTGAATTTATAAATATATACTTTTGAAGATTTAAAAAAATTCATGACAAATGAATCTATATACTATAATTATAGTCTTAGTGGTGAGATAAAATATCAAATTTATAAGAAGACTTCATAAATAACAAGAGATTTTCTTCATCTTAAAAAGATTTGAAATTCTAATATCACAGCGCCGGCGGCAAAGAATGATATAGCAAAGTGAAAATTTTAAGAGGGAGTCAAAACCAATTTCAATATCTACCGGCAAAACTGCCGGAAAAAGTAGCGTTATCCGCGTTTCTCTACACATTTTAATTGTGAGTAATCGCTTTGTTTCTAAAATAAATAAAATGTAACAAAAAAATTAAAATACCACTTACAAGAAACAGTATTTTTATTAAAAAAATTAACTACATTTCTTTCGCGTAGAAATAATGTTACGTCGTACGCTTTATTTTTAGATACCAATACTCTAGGTACCCACATATCTGACAGTCGCGTGTCTTACTGGATAATCTATTCTTTGGGGAATTGAACTAAAAAACAAAGAGCCGTTTGTAGTGTGACACGTTACATAGTTTATTGAATGTTTTAGTAAGTTGCGTGGTTAAGTAAATGTACTATGTTTTAAAAATATTAAAAAGATATTTTTATTTAATGAACTATTTTTTATTTAGTATAGTTTAAATGTACTGACATGTTCACAGTTGTATATTCTATTTTTATTTTCTTGTTTTGACTCCTGAATTCAAGACTTAGTAGTAATATATAAGATTGAGTTATTTAGGATGTTTGTGTCTCGGGTCAGACCAAATGAATTATTTGGGTTTCTGTCAAGTAATTCTAAATAACATCCCGCACTTCGAAGTGTATGTTAATTTACTAAGTTTATCATGTATAATATTAACTTTAGTAATGAAAACATTTTATTTTGTGAGAACATTTTTTCTAGAAATTTTCAAATGACTTTAGAAGGTATCTGAATTTGTCCTCACTAGATATTATAAAAAGTAATAAGCTCCATTCAAATTATTCGAAGTACCGGTAAAGAAAATTGGATACTCGTAGCTAGGACATAGAAATACACCAATGATGAATTCGTTTTTTCATATTATCAAACCTAAAATTACTGAATTTTCTACAAAAAAATTGTTAGTTATAAAGTTCAAAAATGCTGTAAAAAACACAAAATTAAAAACATTTTGTAGGTTATTACATAGAAATACGTAATTTAAAAATCATAAAAAATAGTAAAAGTACCCATAAATAGTAAACAATTACTCATAAGAACCATAAAACTGATTAAATAATTTAGTAAAATAGTTCTTGTCCACCTTGCATAAAGATAACTGAAGCGACATAAATGTTTTATTAGGAAGTAGACACGCGATGTCGCGCTGAGCAAGTAATTGCAATTTGCCATAATATTTTTAACCGACTTCTAAACAGAATTTATACGCAAATAGATTAGTAGTCGTATGTACGCTAGTAATACAATTCGTATCACGTGCATACTTGTAATTGTTATAGTATGGCAGGAAATAAATAGGAAAAAAGAAGAGGCTGAAGAGAAGATACTGCCATTCACGGAATTGATATATTGTCTATATTCATCTGCTCTGTGCTGCCATTGTTCTGTAAACCACACAGAAAAGAAGTATATCTTTAATATATAAAACAAAAGTAATTTCATATATATGTTAATGTATATTTTTTCATTTTATATTTCATTCAGAAACTAAAAATTTCCGTTTAAACGTAAAAAAATTATAATGTAGTGTATGCTGGATGCAACTTATGCGTGTAAAAAGCTGTTATTTTTCTTATCTTTCTTCATGTTTGTAAATTGTTATTTGTTAGCTGTGTTAAAGTTTTACAGTGCTAGTTTGCTCATTGCTAGAGTATATATAAGTACATTACATTGCACTTATTCACGTTAAATCTATAAACTGAACTCGATTTAAACAGCATTATTGATATATAATAAATATATAATAAACTTATATGTAAGTAGTTTTTTATAAGTAAGTAACTTTATTATAATTACAAATAATATTAAGATATTTTATTTTCTTCGTTAAGCATTCAAAATATCAGTAACCAAAACCGAAACACATTCGCGACGAAATCCGAAAATATATTTTTTAATGGAATGAGAATAATTTGCGTAAATATTAGCAAATGTTTATTGTTTTATAAACAATTTTTCTACTACTTGACCAGAATAAGGAAATCATTGCCTTTTTGAAACAATCCTATATTCGGAAGAAAGAAAATTTTATACTCTATCTTACTTCCCTGCAAGAGGCATATAACGTTAAAATATGAATCTAAATTATAGTACTGGAAAGGGTTTGAAAAAAGTGTTTAATTTTTACCCCTTAGATATAAGGAATACTACTTTTTTAAATACTCATTACTCATAGAATATAATAATTATTACCTATTATCGATAGCGTAATTTGTAATTTACCTTAACGTATACTATTTACGTATTACAACTATTTAAAATCTATTTACCTATTTTATATATACTATCAGGCTATTGTTCATCGCGCTGGTTAAAAAGCAGGTTAGCGGACTAAACACGTGTTTCGAAGATTGCTAGGTTCTCTCGGAAATGCAGGTTTTCTGAAAATTCTCTGACATTCGATCGTAATGTATCTTATAAATTAATTTAAAATTAATACAATTAATGAATTTTAAAATCTAGCGGCACAAGTCTGTGAATATAGTAATTTAAAGTCATATATAACTTATAAGAAAAAAAGATCGATACTTGGTGACAAAATCACACCGTTATAAGTAACCAATTACGAGTACATAACCTTGCATATGATTGATCACCTTTTGATTTATGATTTGCTGAAAGCTTAATATGGATAGCTTTATGGTATATATATGCCTTAAGTCTTATCCTTTTTTTATGTATGTGTGTGTGTGAGCATAAATACTCGTAGTTATAATATATGCACATGTAATCTTTGTAATAAATCCAGTATGATACTTATTTAATTTTTATTTATTTGTCGTTAGTCTCGCTAAAATGGTGAGGCCTAAACGAAAAAAGATTTATTATATCTAATTCTGTTTTTGTTTTTTTGTCGGTATGTCAGAGGTGGTTGATATTAAAAATTATTTTGGGAAAACTCAACGAAAAACCTAAAACTTCTAAGAGTTCACAACTGTTTATTGTACATGGGTGTTGTCAATAATCGTCAAAACGTTCATAAGGAAAACTTGAGCAGAACAAGGTTGAATCGCTATTTTATTACAAAATATAATTCGTGGTAAATAAAATAAATTATACAATAAATGTTCTTAGAACATTTATCTTTTTGAACAATATATTTATTCCTAAATACCATAAAGTTCTATAATATTTTTTTACAGTCAATTTGTGCTATCTTTGTAAAGAGAGAAAATGAAAGTGGGTAAATATTTGAGTTTCGACCCATTTCCTTTGAGAAAGAAACAATCACAATGAATTTAAATAGATACTTTCTTGACTTTATACGAGAAAAAACGATTATATATTATTTTAGTCTTCATATTAAAAGTAAGTTATAGTGTATAGATAAAAACTAAAATATAAATTATTTTATACTGTATTCTTTTCATTTTTTAAGTACAATTTGATAATTTTAAACATAAATGTGTTCAGAGTTTTACGTAGATTTATTTATATTTATTAGCAACTAACCCTCGCATTGCTCGGGTTCTTTAAAAGATTAAGCGCGAGTGACGTCGCGGATTTCGATAGTAAAGGTATAAAAAGCTTTACATATTATATTCTAAAACCTTGAGAACCATTCCATTGGTGAAAACAGCATAAAAATCAAGTTTCAAGTTTTTGAGTTTATCGCGATCAGGCAGACACGTTGTTTTATAAATAATATGTGTAGTGATAGAGTTGTTGCTATAAAGTTTATTGTAGGCTCGGTTTTGTGCTGAAGATATACTAGGAGTTAAAGCAACCGTCAACACTCATATTTTTGTACAACGCAGTTGTTAGGTCTACTTTGGAGTACGCATCTTCAGTTTGATATCCTAAGTATAAAAATAATATTTGTAAAATTGAACGTTTACATGACCGATTTTTAAGAACCTTGCAGTATACTTTTCCATTAATAAGATATTTTCTATCTCTTTGTCAGCTTTTGACCTACGTGCTCAACAAGATTAAGATCTTTTATACAAGATCTGGATTCACGAAATCGAATTGCCTCAAAATCAAAATTAAATTAAGTTCTAATGATAGACAAAAAGCCAGTCATTAAACAGATGGGAAGAGTTACATTCTCATTAATGATGACTTTATAAATAGATGTAGTAAAGCAATAAATGTAAATTGTTTCGTAATTTTTAAATAGGCAAAATTTCTATCAGTCTAGAACTATCGGTGGATTCCTCGTAGGAGTATGTCAAAGGTCGAGGTTTCATGCAAAAAGAATACAATATAAAAAAGCCTATTTTTACTTAAATAATTACAAATTTAAATAAATTTAACAATAAGAGACAGTTAAAATTAATTAATTGTATAATAAAGGCAAGTGTATTTCATCATCTTAATTGCCTTGTTTAACCAACACCATCTGTAGACCCTCTACGCAAGAGCTACGTGGTTGTAGTGCTTAGTCAATGTTAGCTCATTAAAAATTATATTTACTAAGAGCTTTATTTATACAAGAATTTTATCTACATTACATGTATAAATATTACTAAAAAAGAGATTTTTTCGAAACACACAGTTGTAAGGGGTGAGGAGGGGTACAAAGACTATGGACTAACTACTTTCTAGAATTAGTGTGCCCCCAAAAAAGGAGTAACAAAAGAAGGCCTGCATATACGTATATACTGATTCTAAGACATACGTTGAGAAAATCGTACAACATAAAACAAACACAAAATATATTTCTAAATCATTATTATTGAAATTATAATGTTTTTGTAAAATTAAATGTTTATAAATTCAGAGACGGCTTACAGCCAAAGGTATATTAGATACCACTTAGAATTATTATTAGAATATTATATAAATATAAAAAAAATTAAAGTCTTTATGGTTAAAAGCCATATGAAGACAGCCGTATATGCATCGTTTAATATTTTAGTGTGCATAATATAATATTTTACGAACAGCTTTACCGTAGCTTTTATTAAGTTTTCGTGATAAACAAGAGGATTTCGTAAAAGATTATGTATTTATGAAAATATAAAACAAATTAATATTATAATTATCATAAAATGAATTTATTTTCATAAATTTGAATTATTGTATAAAAAGTAAATGTTTAAAAACCCCTGCAAACCAAATTATCTATATTTTATACAGATCGAAGAAATTTCAAAACGTCCTAAAATGAGGCAAAATAAGAATGAAGCTAAAATCACTAAGTAAGTATTTATCGAACAAAAACTTTAATAAAATCTAAATTCTCTACTAAATAATCAACTGCAAAAAAGAATAATCATATTTTCGTATTAGCTAGCACACTCAAATACAAACAAAATACATTTACGATTTTTGGTATCACATTTTGAATATAAAATTTATTTTCACTATAAACTGCACTTAAGCTTTTAAAACACTGCATCCTTTCACATTTTCATCGTAATTAAAAAAAAGATAAGATCCGATTCGATTGTCACATAAATGTCACTTCCATAGATAAAATATACTTGAATGAAAAAATATAGCGGGAAAAGACACAGATTATAAATGAACGCGTCCTCCTCCCTTGGAGTCTCGTAGCCTACTGAAGTGTGCCACTAGGTTCATAGTGATACAAACTGGCATATTGGCTGTACGACTCAGACTTGTGGACTCTATTTTAGGATAATAATTATAATTTATTATAGGAACATTTTTAAAGTCTGTATAGATTGTACAATGAAGAAGAAATGCTTTATTATTACTTTTAAAACGAATTAAAATAAAATACTGCTATCGTCATTTAAATTTTGAATGCAAAATGTTCAAGTTTAATTGCCCTTTTAATTTAGTTTAATTTCTGATGCATTCTCGGTATCAATATTAAACAGCATGGGAAAATTATGTTAAAAATTCTTCCATATTATTATTAAGATTGAGACAAAATTTGATATTCGACATTATAAATGAAACTATTTCTCATATTAAGATACTTAATTATTATAATATTAATGAACATTAACATTACTATTCTTAATTTAAATTATTGTAATTTTTCTTTGATAAATAACTATTCCTTTTTAAAATGACAATATTTAGACTATATAGATTCATTTTTTTTAGATTTTTTGTAATTTTAATTGTTGAATGTTGAAATGCTATGTACACTTTTTATCGACATGCATATAAGACGTATTACGAGTATTATTGTTTTAATTAATTAGACAATGCTGTATGTTTGTTATAATTGTGCTTTCACAAATAAATAAAATAAATATTTCTTTGCCATCCGCGACTATAGTTTCACTTATAATATCCAATATTCGCGTAAACCTAAAAAAGTATTATTTGATATTCAATTTTTGCCACTCATATCATCATGTGTTGATAATAGCGCTAAACGATTAATCATATCTCGAGAACTATGATGTCAATTGTTTCATACATAGACATTTATGCACTTATGACAAAATAACTTATCATCATTGAATTTCTTTTGCGAGTCTTTTCAGGACTGAGAATTTTAATTTCTAAACTGAAATAGAAAAGAACTGTGCTGTAAAAGAATTTTCAATTCATCGTCGAAGTAGAAATTATCATAACTTTAATTATTATTGGTTAATCCATACTATGTGCTTACACATTTTTAGGAAATTATTAAATAGTTTTAGTGTGTTCTTAATTGCCGTACCATGAAGACTCATCTAATAACAAGTTAGGGTAGTATAATTAGACTATACGGCTTCACCGGGCAATTATGTGCTGTTAAATAGTGCCTAAAGTTTTAACTACCTACACGTAATAGTCTTGTTTTTTGTTTATCTTTCTTGGTTTATGTTCCAATTGAGAACCGGTCCTTATAAATCTTTTCCTTTGTAGAACCTTATTAAAATGAACAGTAAAATATGTTTAAAATTAATTAATTATTAATTAGAAGGCATTTTTGGCTCAGTCTACCTTTTATGTAAAAAAAATTGAAATTAAAATAAGCTAAAACAATATAGTTAAGTTCAATTTTTCTTTTTCAATCTTTGTCGCGGACCGTCTATTTGTTTAGTAGAAATTGACCAGCCTTAGTATTTGTTATCAATGACAAAATTTTAAAACAGTTTTTATATACATAAGAGAAGCCACAGAATAAAGAACACGAACATTAGCATATATACATAAGAAAATTATATTCATTTATCTTGTCCTCAAATTTTCAAAAATGATAGTTGTTGAAAGTTTACCACTGGGCAAGCACTGGAATTACTTATTTTAGGTTTAGGTCATGTAGTAATCTATGAACATATTTGTAATTTAAAGTCTGAGCTATAATGTTGTAAGCGTAGCGCTCTAATTACTAACCATACATAGTTCATGCTGCTAGAGTTCATAGACCCTTGATTTTAGATTTCATAAAAAACTTTGCATGTGGCATATTGAGAGCACGAATATTAAAACTACTTTAAAGCTATAGTTTAGGTTCAATGTAAGACGAAATGTATTTAATATTATTTCGACGAAACTGACAATGTAGAGCATTTGTTATCTTAATCACTACATATTATATAACAAAGTCCTCCACCGCGTCTGTCTGTCTGTTCCCGATAAACTAAAAAACTACTGCACCGACTTTCACGATGCTTACACTAATGGATAGAGTGGTTCTCGAGGAAGGTTTTAGTATATAAACTAGCGGAAACCGTCGCTTCGCTCGCGCTAAATCTGGGGACGAACCCGAGCGAAGTGTGGGTCAGTAGCTAATATATATATACAATAAATAATAAACTTTAAATATAATATAGCGATAAACTAAAAAAACTAAATCTAATAAAATATGAACCTAATTGAATCGGACGGTTACTAATTTAAGAATATTTATTATAATTACAAACGATAGGACACGTTTGATTCTCGTAATTTTTTGAAGTAATTTCGTATTGTTATCAGTAGATACAAGTATATGTCAGTAAAAAAAATACAGACGAATTGAGAACCTCCTCCTTTTTGCAGTTGGTTGAAAAGACCCAACCAGGAAGCTGTGTACCAAAAATTAATACACAATCATTCATTATAACGATTTAACCAAATTTAATTTTAGATTTTATGCAAAATGTAACACATCACAGAGGTATAAGAGTGGAACGTGGATTTATTTAGATTTTCGGTTCCCGACGTTTTGAATGCTTTACAGTAAACATGGTCACGGGAGAGTCCTCTTGTCTTTGTCACGGGAGAGTCCTCTTGTCTTTGTCTTATCCGCGACAAAATCCGAAAAGATAGCTTCATTTATAATGTCGAATATTCTCATTTAAAACCTAAGATATTATTACAATCCATACATAAAAAGTGTTAAGAAGTATATAAATCATAATCAAAAACATACGTCTACAGTTGATTTTTTTCTTGAAGAAGTCACCTCGATTGAATGGCGTCCATTAAGCCAATAAAGTACATAGTTAATATGTAACCGAAGGCCTTTTTGCTGGAGTTCAAATAAATATTGAATGAAGCACTTAAAACTTTAGATGTTCGAGACGTTTAAGTAGGCTGCTGGCGTTTGAGCGGGTATGAATTTTTTGACATTATGAAAATTGTTATATGAGTGATAGAGAATTTATAGAAGTTCATTTTTTTAATCTGTGGGGACTAGAGTTATGTTTCACCTACTCTAACACGGAAAGTGGTACAAAATTTAGGTGAAAATAGTTTTTTCTGTGACACGTGATTCATATCTCCGTAACTATCAATAAAATGAATGTTTTTAGGAAGACATTACACTTAAAAAGTCGACTAAAACCTTTCTATTGTACGGAAATCAATAATTAACTGTTCTTGCCATAGATTGAAGACAAACTTTAGGACAATTTTGAATTTACTATTTATTATTGTTAAAAGGTACATACTCGTAGATATACTAGCGACTCCCATGTTTTTCCATGACAATTCTTCCGCGGTAAAAAGTCACTCGCAAGGCCTCCTTATATTACTACACAAACAAATCATGTTGATTTGTCGTCATCACTCTGTTTCGCTATGAAAGAAAGAGTTAAAATACACGGCTAGTTGGAATTCACTATTGTGACACAGTGAAAATTCGTCGAATCGCCGTTAAAGTAATATAAAATATTTTATATTTATATTTTTTTAATTAATTAAATTGTCTGTCCCATTCTTTTTACACAACATCTGATCAACACAATATGTTTAATTGTTATTAAAAAAGTTACTCGAAAGACAAATTTGTACATATTTGTGGAACAATTAAATGAATATCGGGGTCAAAAATCTGAAATACTGAACACACTCGTAATTGAAATATAGTACTAAAGAGTAGGTCACAGATATATTTTTGTATTTTAATGCAGAGGTCATGTCAAGCTGTCGAGCTTCTGATTTAAACTGATACGTGGCTTGCTAACTTAATACATATAATAAAAAATTGTAAAAAAATTGAATTTGTACACTAAATATTGTTTAAAAAATCTTACTGAATATATTTTTTGTCTATGTCTGTAACCGCATCACGAGGAAACTACTGGATAAATTTTAATTAAAGGTATGATGATAGATAGGTTATTCGAATCATTATGAAGGTGATTTTTACTACGAAAAAATATCTTATCTCTAATAAATGTACTAACGCACGGGACAAACCCGAGCGGAGCGAGGGAGAGTCATCAAGATATCAAATGATTGTGTCAAACTTAGACTAAAAAATATATAATGTATTTTTTAATCCTGTATAAGTGGTTTCGAATGACCAATCAATCCATCCCATGAAGCCAACCTCCAAAAATAATAATCATTTCCTATCTTTCCTTTATGGCTCTTGAAAGTGCTATTTAGAGACAATTTATTTCGTAATTTTAGCGTAAAATGGAGAAAAGTAAATTGAAATTGAACGCTTAAAGTAACCATCGTGTAAAATATTAACTAGAAGCTATCAAATTCTTATGTTTACTGGTTAATAACAAAAGTTGTTTATGAGATTATCCTTGTTAGAAATAGAATTAGGGTTCCACTCAAAACAATAAATCGCGTACTTACGGTGAGCGAACGAAGCAAGGAAAAGCCGCTAGTATAGTAACAACCTTATTTGTTACATATGTAACTAACTAAAACTATTTAGAAAATTTTCTCAATTATTACACAAAGCACCATACAAATGTGATAAAAGATAATAGGTTTTCCCAAACCTAGATGAAAAGGTTGATTATGCAGAAGTTTTGGGAAACTTACAAAAGAGAGAAGAACTTCCTTGGTAGGCTCAATGTTATTCTGTAAAAGTTTCTAATGAAAAAGCTCAATAAGTTTCGTCTTTGAATGTGAATGGAAAAAATAATATTTCTTTATTAGTTTTCTTCTCATAGGCTAACTTTTAATGTATAATAAAATGGTATTAGTAAATATATTTGTACATTACAATTGCGTCTTCTTTCCACTGAATAAAATATGCACCTACTTGGTATATATTAGTTACCGATACGTTCCTTTTGTGTTATTGACATGGCTTACACGATAACCGTCTTTACATAAGAAATAAGGACATGCAAATAGCATCGCCATATCATCCCAATTGAATTGAAAGAGAAAAATGAATTATTTACAATACTATTATTGTACTATATAAGATTTACGCAAATTTGAGATTTTTTAATATACTTTTCTATTATGTATGTTTTTCCACATTTTTCCAGGCAAAAAGTATTATAAGTAATATTTAAAGATTATTGTGAGCATTACCAAAAATAAAACCTAAGTGGTTACGATTCCTTGCTTAAAACCTTTTCCTAGAAATCCTTTCCCACGAGTGTATCCGCATGGTCGCATTTGCTACATTGACACGCCCCAGGAACGCTACGTCGTTATGTAATCCTAAGGAAATACGCAGTATGCTCAGTGCTTAAATAATTTATGATAGAACGAGAACAAGCAAGTATTATTTATATATAAAAATAATTATTTTTAAGGAAGTATGAAATAATAATGTTCATATTGTAGAGACCGAATAGTAATAAAAAAATTCATCTTATTTTCATAATATTGCCTTAGATTTACGCGAATACTTGACACGTTAAATAAATGAGTCTCTCCCGTGACTATTATAGCTGTGAAGGATTCGAAACCACGGGAACAAAAAGTCAAAATAAATCCGCGACAAAATCCCAAAAGATTTTCAATTTACCATTTATTTCTTTATACTTTTTTTTGGTAAATTTCTCACTTATAGCAAAAGATTGAGACATTCTTTAAGATGAAATACTGTTGACTTTACTGAATTGAATCGATGGACTTTAATCAAATACGTCGGAACTGAGTTCAAGAATCTCATTACAGTCCGCTCCAGTTAAACGTCTACAGACGAGTTCTTTACGTTTCTGAACGGTTTTTCACATGTATGGCATGACTATGACTGATTTTAATGAACCTGTCTACAAAATTAATAAATTATTACTTAAAACTTTTGCAAATAAATATTTTTCAATTTTTATAATGTTTCTCAACAAGAAAGTATCGTTTACATTAGATTATATGCTGCACGATTTTTTTCTCCTAGGACACAACTATCTAGGCTAGGCTGTGTACAGTAAGCGAGCTTATAAATGTTGATAAAAAAAAATAAAAAAAGTAGGTTTCTATGCAAAAAGATGCGTAGAAATGGAAAAAATAAACATTCTACATTTATATTATAAGTGATGTGCCTACAACCCGTAAATTTGTATCAATTCATCTTATTTATCAATAATTATTAACGACTCACCCTCGCTACGCTCGGGTTGGATTTAGCAGGCTTACTAACAGCTTACGAGCAAGACCGCGGGCTCCGCTAGTAAATGTAAACAAAATTTGACAAATTATATACTAAAACCTTCCTCGAGTATCACTATACCCGTAGGTGTAAACAACATGTAAGTCAGTTCTTTAACTCAATAACTTTGAGTTTATCGCGAACAGATAGACAGACGGACGCGGCGGAAGACTTTGTTTATAATATGTACTGACGAATCTCCAGATAGTTTTTAAAATTGTTTTCCTCTATGAAGAGCTATAAATGCCAGTTGACCTTTTAAATTTATAGGCCAGCCTCTTTTATTCCGGTGGCAATAGACTAAAAATGTCAGTGTTTCAACTTTTAATGTAATGATAGGTTTATGATTCTAACTTGGCTAAATTTTTAACCTAGCATTAATTTGAAAGTTACATAATATTTTTTTTCGATACAAAGGCAGAATTTGCCGTTGTTAGATTTTTGTTTGTGTTGTTTTGTTCATGATTTTTTTGTATAATGAAAGCTGATTATCCGATTCAACATAAAGGATACTTTTTACTGCGGGATTATATATCTTTTGTGAGAAATTTATACTAACCGTTAAAACCTAGCTAGGGAACAAAACCGAGCAAAGCAAGGGTGAGTCACTATGTCTTAATATAATTATTAGCTAATGTCGTTCATCTTCATTTACGGTTCTCGCATAGGTCACGTAGTCAACTAGCCTGACCTATATGATGTAACAGCTCTATAAATACATCTTAGGCATAATTAAATCAGAGTCTAATGAAATGTGTAAAAATCAATTTCAAAAAACTATGACCAGTTACATGATATATTTTCCAGTAAATTTTTAGATAAATGTTATAATACCAGTACATTTTTAGATTTACGCGGATTACAGACTTTCGCGGGTGTGTCTTTGGCTCCCAAGCTCTTCAATCCGAAAAGATATTTTTTTAATCTTGGAAAATCTTACTGAAATAGGCATTATTATTAATATAGAGGCCGAATCTATAAGTTTTAGAATTTTTGCTTGTATATCTGTCCGTCTTTTAATTACGAATAAACCACTGGACAGATTTTGATGAAATTTGTTATGATGATAGCTGGTTATCTAGGTCCTATATGTTGAATTTTACTGGCGCGAAATATTGCATCTCTGAGAAATCATTGCTAGCAGTTAAAATGTACCTAGAGAACTAACACTAGCGAGCGAGGGTCTGTCGCTAGATATTATATATATGTCTTTGTAAAAACTAAGTAGGTATATAACTTTATTTATCTATACATATGAAATATGAATAAAATTGAAATGTTTGTTTTTAATTTCAAATTAACAGCTTTTCACTAAATTCATATAAAATTATATATGGTAATATAACTAATATCAAAAACATTTTTTTAAATGTTTGCCTGTCTGTCTGACTGTTTGATTCGGCTTGTCTCTGAAACGACTGGACTGATTTTGACGGAACTTTCACTCGCAGATAGCTAATTTTATAAGGACTGACTGAGGATATTTTTACATTCTATTTATTTAGTGAATCCCGCGGTTTCGCACGCGCTAAAATTAGGGACGAAGCCAAGCGAAGCGAGAGTGAGTCTCGAGTACTTAAATAAGTATTGTAATATAAACCCACTATGTGTATGACGTCAACCAGTATTATAACAGTAATATCTTTTTTAATAATATTTTATACACGGATCATAAATAATTCTGAGGCAAAGGTAGCAATGTATACATAACCAATAAATTTATTTTACGAGAATTTCCCGATGTAAAGTAGTAATAACATAAAAATGACACAAGATTAATAAATAATGAAACTGGAATGAAAACGGTCCAACCCGGTTGGGTGGAATCGAATGAAATACACCCAAATTAAATATTTAATAACAAATGCGACCTTGACTTTGAGTGCGGATAAGATAAAATAATTTATGTCGAGAGGATGTACGTGGGTGAATCTAACAATGACAGTTTCAACTTTCATAGGATATAAATGGTTCTGGAGTTACTTTATATACCTATTAGGTAGCGCTTGTGACTTGTCCAAAAGTAATTTATAAGTATCGAAAATTCAAACCTGGTTATATTCTTGGATCGACACATCATAAACTATTTTGTCTTAATAAATCATTCATTCATTTTTAACGATTTTTTCATATTTTTGTTGTGTAAATATAATAATTTACATTTATAATATTATCTATAGTTTATTTGGGGAAATAAAGCCTTTGCGTAATTATATCTTTTATATATTTTTATTTAATAATTAAAATTTCCAAAGCATACAATTTGCTGTTAATTTTTGCTTTTGTTTTATAGAAATGTTTTTTTCCATATACTCTTGGTTTTATGTTATAAAATGTCCTATGCACTTAAAGTCACACATAAAAGGTATCATTTACAAAAACGTCTCTATTTACTTACAATCGAAAGAGTTTAGTCAGGCTGTAAAACGCATGACCTCTGCCCCTTGCAGGAGGAGGAGGAATTGATTTTCTATTTATCATAGACGAACAACCCTCCCTTGCGTCACTCATCACAGAATATGAAAACTTCGCACCATTAGGCCAGATCTTCGCTACAATGCCGTTCACAGTTTGTCCTCGGTCCGATCTCGGTCTGGTAAAATATTATTAAGTAAGAAATATATGTGTGAATTTATACTATCGGGTACAGTGAAGTTTCATTCCATCCCGTTCCACGATCAATCTCGAAGAAATTTTACTCCAATTCATTCGACAGTCGACCTACTTACGTAAGAACTTTTCTTCGTCATTAATGGATCGTGAACTGAGGCAGATTGTATTTAATATAAACATTATAATATGATATTACCAGATCAAGAGGCCAAATCTATATTTTTTATAATTTTTGTCTGTCTGTACGTAACCGAAATACGAGAAAACCACTGAACAGATTTCAATGAAATTTTGTATGATGATAGCTGAGTATCCAGGTAAAAATATCATTAAGTCACACAAACGGTAGAAGGAAGACGAAGCGAGGGAGTCGCTAGTAAATAAAGGTTAAATTTAGCAGAATTCTTAATTAAAATGACCAATTATACAAGCGGTTGTAAACAATGCTTTAATGAAAACGTAATTACAGTGCCTTGTATTCTAGGAAACCTTTGTATTTTATGGTGAAAATGAAAATTAATTGCACATATCTATTTTAATTCTCTAGGCTTTAGGGTGTGTTATTTATCGTATAAACTTTAAAATAGAACTATAACGATACTATTTAAATGCCGTGGCTTTTGTTTTAATGTATCATTTAAAGTATTATACCCATTTTAACGTCCCACGGCTAGACACGTTTAATAGGAGGGAGATTAGGTTATAGTCCACCTCGCTGGCTTTTCAAGTGTTTATAATTAATACTCATCTAAATTTTATACAAATACAAAATGGTGAAACTCAGTGAATCAGACCAAGTTAGTTTTTCAACTATTCCCAGATATTTTCATGAAGAAAAACAAGTCTTGCATTTTTTCATATCAAAATCGTTTCGCTCGGGTTCTTGCCTAGATCTAGCGCGAGCGAAGCCGCGGGTTCCGCTAGTATTAAATATAGCTTATGTTTATCAGGGATAATGAAGGATTCTAATGGTGAAATTTTTTTTTAAATCGGTCCAGTAGTTTCGGAGCCTATTCAATTCAAACAAACAAACAACCTTTTTATATATAAGTGTAGAAAATAATTGAGTGGCGCCACGGGCCATATTTTAAATGAACTAAAGACGTATCTATATTTTACACGAGCTGGAGCTTCACCACTTTGATTATCAAAATTTTATGAAAGTACTAGACCTTACCATAAGATGACGTTACTGCCTATCCATTCCATGAAAATCTTAAGCAATTTAATATTAACCTATAGATGGCAGCACATGCTTTGTCTTGTTATTATTATAAGTCACCAGATGGCGTTGTATACTTTTGGTAGCACTGAGGGTATGACTTTTTTATCGCTAATGAATGGCTCTATTATCCTCACCCTTTCTCAGGAGATCAAAGCGTTCAACGAACCGGTTACCTACGGATTACGTAAGCCAGGATATGAATAAACTGTCTCTTGAGAGCTTAAGTTTCGTTATACTGTATAAAGTATTAAATTAAATATATTACCTATTTGTTTTATAATATAACATGCATTTCCCTTCACACGCGTACTAAAGACCTCAAACTAATTTCTTTCTGACTTCTTCCCGTTTTTGCAACATTTTTCATTGACGCTCCGCTCTCATTGGTCGTAGCGTGACGTAATATAGCCTATAGCCTTCCTCGATAAACGGACTATCCAACACAAAAAGAATTTTTCAAACCGAACCAGTAGTTCCTGAGATTAGCGCGTTCAACCAAACAAACAAAATTTTCTGTTTCATAAGATTAGTATAGATAACAAATGTTTAAAACAAAGCCAACCAGTAACCTATGATAATTTAATATTTTTTTCCAAATATTTAAAATGACTATATTAATTATAAATAGAAAAAAAATATTAGGTATACAAAATAAGAAACGACAAATAAGCTAACATAGGTAATGAGTTGGTTTTTGTAATGTTACTTCCTCGACCTTTTTAAAAGTTTTCCTGTTAGCTTAGACATCTCGTACTTATTCCAACAAGAAGATTTTTTTAATTAAAAACAATCCTTAACTTGCTATTTTTGAAGTTTCTAAGTTGAATTCACTGCTATATTTTATAAATATTTTAAGAAAATTATACATTTGAGACAAATATTTAAATACATATACAAATATCGGGTATACATTTATATTACTGTATGTAAAATCCTGCCTCTTCTGATTATCCTTTTAATTACCTGAGGGTAGTTCAAAAATCTTCTACGGCCGCGTCTACCGAAGTAAATCAAAACCATTTCATTGTTCTCACGCTTAGATGTACTACGGTCTACTCCTACCTCCTACATCGATTTAAAAATCTATTAAAATATATCTATCATAAATTACCCTACGATTATATCAACACCGATATCATTAAAAACATTTAAAAAAACATACAAATAATAGCCTATACTTTGAAAATGGAAGTCAAGTGAATCAAGAAATTCTTGAAAAACATTTTTTCACGACTAAATGATTAAATGAAAAAATCAAATTCAAGTATAGAGAAAGTCACTATAAATCATCTAACAATAACAATTATTTGGAAGACATACCCTTTTTCCTTCTAGGTGAGTTAGCAGGAGTACTATGTTCCGAGCTTTGGTCTGCCGCATACTCTGTGCCACTGCTGTCTTGACCGGGAGCTAACGACAGGATGTTTCCTGCAGGACATCGCTCCCTACTTTTACTGCGTTGCCAGCGATTCTGAAAGTAAATAGATAAAGTTCATACCATGTATAAAATAATATTTATTATAGTTTTCGCATTCATTGATTTTACTGTTATATTTGTCTTATTAGCGCGAGCGAAGCCACGGGCTCCGCTAGTAAATGTTTACAAAAACTTAACAAATTATATACTAAAGTCTAAAACCTAAATCTATTAGTGAAAACAACATGGCAATCGGTACAGTAGTTTTTGAGTTTATCTCGAACAGACAGACAGACGCGGCGAAGGACTTCGTTTTATAAAATCCATACCAATATTATAATTGTGAAATTACTCTATCGGGTACCTTTTCACGGTTTAACCGCTGAACATGTTTCGAACAAAATTAGGCAAGAACGTAAATTGCAGCCTGGGAACGTATATATATATAGGCTACCTGCGATCCTCGCCTTACTAACAAAGCGAATGAAGCCGTAAGAAAAAACTAGTACACAATAAGTCACAACATTGTTTGAGAAAGCTATTTCTTAATGCTTTATCTTATTTCTTAATTTAAAAGAAACGTGTCTTTCCTTTTTTGAAGTCGGTAAGAAAAACTACGAAGATCCATTAAATTGTGTATAATGTATTTTAATAGAGCTATAAGAAGCTTTGAATAGGGTTAATAAGCTTTTAAGATTAACTTCACTACTTTAATCCGTTTATCGCTAAACCCTGGATTATTGACTTCACTTGTAAAATATTAGCCTTAATTGTAAATTTAATATTAAAACAACAATGTAGAGACAGTTTATAAAATGTCTGTACTTCAGTCTTGCAGAGTACCAAATAAAAAGAGAAATTGCTACCAACATCTAAAAAGGCAGGTATTTTTACGCGAATACTTGACATTATAAATGAAATGTTGGGATATAAATCCGCGACTAAATCCGAAAAGATAGTTTCAATATTTATATTTTATTTAATTTCATACATTTATGCCATTTAAAACGATAATAACCTATTTTGATTGATTATTGATTATATTTGTTTCATTGTTATATGATTATATTGTTTGTTATATTGTTTCTAAAGATTAATTTTTTTGCTTTGTTATTAGAAGTAATAGGATACTAGAAATTACTTTTATTTACTTTGTAATAGGATATAGTAAACAGAAAGAAATCTTTTCAATAGTTTTCCTGTTAGCATAGTTCAGGATGCGATAACCAAAGATTATCCTTAGCGTATTAAGTCCCGGACCCGATACACCCAAGTCAAGTAAGTGACAGTCGATTTATTATCCAATACACAAACAGTAAAAAAGTCCCTTTTTACTATTTTGTTCCACTATCTTATTAAAATTGCTCAGATTCCATAGGTATAGTTTTTATGTATTATGTACTTTTTTTTGCGGATTGAAAAATTTACATAAGTATCTTTTGGAATTAGACCGCGTAAGTGCATGTGTGTTTGTATGTTTGTGTGTGTGTTGGGTATGAGGGGATCAGGCTAGTCCACCACGCTGGCCAAGTGTGTGGAGGACAGCACACGTCTTTTGAAAACTCACTAGAATCTCCTGGATATGTGGGTTTCCTTAAGATGTTTTCCTCATCGTAAGTAGTAATCATGTTAAAAATGATTCGCACATGAACATATTAGATGTGCGAGACCCGGATTCGAACCCGCATTAGTCGGTTATTCAAGCGAGCACGTTACCACACTGAGCTACCATTGCTTAATCTAAAACATAAAAATAAATATTAAATATATTTTTAACAATACCTTTAAGTTTTTAAAATAATGTTGAGTCCTATGTACTACGGATAGCGGTGTGTGGTGGTGGGCTGAGCGGGCTCGAGGCGGAGACGTCTGAATAGGGGATGAACATGACAGCTCAGACGCCGATTTCGAAAGCCTCCCTGACAGTGCTTCTGATCGCTCTGCAACAAAAAGATAACATATGAATAACAAGTAATTTGCCTTTGTCTGTATGTACGTTTATTTTTTCATTCTAGGTATTTTGGTATGATTAATTATCATTTAAAGAATTTCTTCCAGATTCAGGTGCGTATAATCTAATAATAGTGTCAATCGAAAAAAATATCGAAAGTGAATATCAAGGCGAATACCATAAGAGAGATAAAAATAAAACATTTTCCAGAAAGAAACGGAGATAACTAGAAAAGGTTAGATCTGTCTAAAACTAGAATGTTCTTTGTTTAAGAAGTTTTTATGTATTAAAAGCCTACGATAGCTGATATGTGCTACGAATGCCAAGGTAAGAAAATAATATATCGAAGCACTGTAACATGTAAGTTGTAACCAGAATACGCCTTTCCTATTTATTTGCTATATAGAAATAAAACGGGTGATTTTTGTTATGCTTGGAGTTTATCAGGGATGGTTTAAGTATAAAAAGAGGCAAAACCCAAAACAACAGCTGTAAATGGAAAATTTTAAAACTGCATATTTTATATATAAAAGCGAAAGGTCATCTTTCACTCAATCACTCATCAGGAAATACCAAAAACCGCTGAACGTTAGTAGAAGTGTCCTGAGAAAGGATTTTACGACACGGTCAGATTAAGAGGTGTAAGTGCTCACGCAGTTTTGTATGAAGGTCCTTAATTTTGTGTGCTATAAACTTTGAATTTGGCATGGAGAAACTTGCTACGAGCAAAGCGAAGGTAAATCGCTAGTATAACTCTGCAACTCTGTAACACCTAATATCACTTATATACCTGTGTACGAATTTAATTTTCTATATGCTTATATACCCTATCGCCGCAATAAAGGTTATTAAATATGATTTTGAACACGTTATTAGAACTACTAGCGATATCCAGTACAGAAATAGTTGCCGGCCATTTTCATTTTCGACCATATTCCATGGCACTATGGTACACAAAACCATGGTTTTGCAAGAGGTTGAATAATAATTAATATATGAAAATATTTAAATTGGAATTTAAACAAATGAAACAAGTTATACAAAGCTTGCTACGAAGTACGAACATATTTCATTATAAATACGGAATCTCCGTTTCAAATAATTTACAATGATCCGCGGTCCGCAGCCGTATCGAAATATTTCAAGTTCGTGTTAAATTATGTACGTGTTTAAATTACGGATTTAATTTTCTCTGATATTAATATTATTAGGAATTTGGTAGATTCTGTAGTGTTAATGTTGTAACCTCCAGTGTTTTGACGCTTAATTTGCTATAGATTTCTTCTACTATACTATAGCTATATAGCTATAGGATATACGAGTATATCCTACATAGGTGTTATGCGTTTTAAAATCTTTGATTCTTTATTCAATTTTTCTCTCTTTCCAGAGCCGTAGTCGTAGTTTTTCCCAGAATTTCATTATCTTAATTAATTCATTATTAATTGCATGGTCTTACAGACAGATAGTGTTACTTTCGAAATCATAATATTAGTATATATAAATAAACACAAAAACAGAACTTATAACTTATTATATTATAGGGGAGACTGGGTACGGTTGTGACAGTTGAGGTTTGACTGCCAATAATTTTGGTAATTTATTAGTTAGTTGAGATAAAAATTACTTAAATCGTAGCTTGTACATTTGTCCACATAAAAATACTGAAATTTTGTATCAATATACGCTGTATTAGTTAAAACATCAAATTTGAAAAAAAAAGGAAACTGTCACAACCGTCCACACCCCAAGGACGGTTGTGACAGTGGTTGGGGTCAGTAGTGACAGACATAAACATTCACAGAAATTGTGTGTAATGACTTTTATTATTAGAAATGTTTAACATAACACAAAATACTGTTGATCTCACTGGTCCGTCCCTAACAAAATGATCGTCATAATGAACCCTAGGAAATATAGTATTTCCTAAAGCATAACTGCACAAGCAACTGTGACTATTGTGCCACGTTCAGCTGAAGTTACAGCTCCTACTTGTCGTATGGCACGTCTTGTCTTGCGTAGTTACACCAGTTCCATCAATATTATATATATATCTAGTGGCTCATATGGGTGTCAGTCAAAAATAGTCTGCAAGTTGTTATAAAAAGCTTCAACATTCGTTTTGTTAAAACTTGTAGCTCTTGAAAGGCTTGTAGTTTGAGCTACGCGTACAAACAGTGACGGGTTTCTACTCATGAATGAACGGAGCCATTCCTCACCAGCCATCTCATTCTCATCCCAAGTACCAGTTCGGTCTATGTTGTATTTATTTGTCAGTTCAAAGGCCAGTTTCCGTACCTCTTTTGTAGTAAGGCCAAAATATATTTCCGCGCAACGTGTGATATTTTTTAATAACAGCTCTTCTCGCTGCTTAAAAATACTTTATTATGATCTACAGTGGTAGCCCAGCGGTAACGCGCTCGCTTGGATAACCGAGTGATGCGGGTTCAAATCCGGGTCTCGCGCCTCTGATATTTTCAGGTGCGAATCATTTCTATCATCATTACCACTTGTCTTACGGTGAAGGAAAACATCGTAAGGAAACCTGCATGTCTGAGAAAACCTAGCAAGTTTTCGAAAGACATGTGAAGTCCGACAACACGCACCAGGCCAGCGCGGTGGACTATGGCCTGATTCCCTCGTACTGAGGGAGGCCCGTGCCCAGCAGTGGGACGTTAAAAAGGGCTGATGATGACATATCTCATGCTGATGCTGATTCGCACCGGCTTCTACACGTTTACGAATGTATCGTTACAATGGCATGCGATTAATATTATGCATTTCCGCAGCTCTCCGTAAAGAAACCTCACGTTTTACTTAATCATAAGCATCCTTGTCTTGACAAATATCAGACTGTGCTTTTTCGGTCTTCCGCAAGCGTTTTCTGGGTATATAAAGGCAAAAACATAAAAAATATATGTCACAACCGTACCCACTACATTTTTCACAACCGTCCCCAACGCATACTTCTGAAAACAATAAAACACAATGAGTAACCTAAATTATCTACGTAAAAAGTTATCATTTGTAATCAACTACTAATATTCAATTAACAACAAAAAATATTTGCTATGGTATATCTGTATATCAATAAAAGTAAATATAAAAAGAATCTGAACAGAAAAACTTACTTTTGGCTATTGAAAAGCAATGTGGCCTCCTGTTTTTGTTTACGTCGCGCACTGGCTAACGCAATACTGTGCAACATGTGAAGACATGCAACGCGCTTTTTTTTCCCTTACACTTTTCCCCGCATTCCGTATAGTTTTGCGGTTATAACGACTGTCACTACCGTAACCTGGCACAACCGTACCCAGTCTACCCTACCAAAAAGAAAATATGTAACTTAATAAAAACCTCACAACGAAAATGAAACAACCGTAAATATAACTGAATGAAGCAAATACCATTTACATTCAGTTCAGTAATTTCATAATATATATCTTATTTGGAATATAAAATGATGGGTAAAGTCGGAATAGAAATTATGGATCATTTAAAACAGTACAAATGTCTATTAACTTCTTTGAATTATGTATGTTCAAACTCGTGTACTGCTATTGGAAAGTCAATATTCGTTCAAATGATATCATAGAGTAGCAAAAGTAAGAGACTTTTTATGAACTATTTCATATATTCATTATTCTTGTATGTTAATTGCATAGGTTTAATTTAGCCTTATCTAAAATTTTTACTAATTTTGTATAAAAATTCAATTTTTATTTCGAATTGTGCACTTCTTTTTAAGGACACTTTTGTGCCGCAAATTTTTTAAACGGTTGCAGAGGAACTTTATTAGCGGGTAGAGGAAATACATTATTTATTTATTTAAAAGCTACAGTGTTTAGCTATTGAGTACCTATCTATATAGTAAGTATATTGTTTACAAGTTTACAAGTACTTCGATTAGTCACTGCCAACTGTACAAGGCCGAGCCTGTATCACAGATGGCAGGAATATGTATACACTTGAGCTTCTGTAAATCAATATAATAATATCTAATATACGTAAAAGTACATGAAAACTGTAGTGTTAACTCCAATATATATTCAGAAATCGTGTTTATATTCTACCAGAGTATATCTATTTATATCCATAACCCTACTTATGTTATAAATGTGAAAATTTGAGGAGGTTAGATGGAGGAATGTTTGTTACTCAATTATGCCAGAACGGTTGAACGGGTCTGCATGAAAATTTTTATCCCGGGAAAATATACGATTTCTGGGGGATATATTCGTTTTTGTTTTTCACTAGGGACGTACCCGAAATGAAGCGAGAGTACGACTCTAGTAAATTAATGTATTAGATTAGTAGAGAAAAGATCAAAATATAAAAAAGAAAAAATAAATAAATGTGCGATAGTTAATTTTTTATATACATTAGTAAATTTTATCATATATTTTGGTAGTATTCTCAATAATGATTGTAGCCGAATTTGAATTCACATTAGTTATAGTTTTATAAATTAACAAAACCTTCTTTTCTTTATGTTTCAATGTATTTTTCTTTAAGTAACATTTTTTGTGCAATAAAAAATAGTATATTAGAAAATCATGAATCTACGCTTTAACCATACCACTAACTACTCATATATGTAAGCTGCAGGTCATCTATAAATTATTTACGAATACAAATATTCTAACCGCAAAATGTCGAGCAGCTAATGAATAAATCACAAAGCCGTTGTTGCGTAATGGAACTATAGAAATCTCGAGGCAATAAAATGCAGGTCATCCACTCAGATACTGAATATCTATACATATCTCAGTAATGAATAAAAGAGACTTGGAATTTAACATGCATTTGATTCATAGCAAAACTTATAAATTTTATAAAAATATTAAAAACAAATCAGGGTTTTAAACAATTATTTTTTTACTAAGAGCCCTTTGAATTGTGCTATTATGTAATTATAATTAAGTACCAACCCTAGTCCCTAGGTTTAATATGTTAGACTATACTACTTGAGAAATGATTGATTCCCCATAAAAACTTCTATCCACCTTTACATCCACGTTAGGTATGTTGCTGAGATAGGACCTATCCTGTCCTACTTATAGTCTCAAATGCTTTGAAATTTCATCTAAATGGGTTCAATGATTTTTTAGTTTAAATCCATTACAAACAAACATGCAAAAAAACATTGCTCTTTCTTTTTTCAATAGTAATATTGAAATGTGGATTGAATAGGGCTATTAATTAAAAACTGTATCAAAAATAACTCGGTCAAGTACACATAATATGTATATAATCGACTTTGTGAACTTTCATGTTTACTTTGTATAATTACAATTTTGTAGTCCAATTATATACAATAAAATAGGAGTGCACTTTTTAAATATATAATATGAGCGGACATTAATTAAATATATTTTTTACGGAAAAAAATGATTTGTATTAACAAATCATAGAGATTAATCTACGGAATCCTAAGTGTGCACGTTAGACTCGCACTTGTCAGATTTTATACCTTTTGCTGTAGAAATCCTTGGGCCATGGAGTCAAAGTGCTAAGCACTGTATAAAAGACATGACACCTCGTCTTATCGCCTCTACTGGTGACAGAAGAGATGGCTAATCTTTCGCCCAAAGAATCGGCATTGCCATTCAGCGCGGGAATGCGGCCAGCATTCTTGCCACTATTCCACGCGGACACGACTTGTACAGTAATAATTAAGTGTATGTTTGCTTTGTATATATAGTTAAGTTTACTTGTAATTTCCTTTATTGTAAATAAATATTTCCGTATTAATTATAGTACTATCATCGACATCAATCAACATTAGAAACTATAGCTTTATTAGGGCGAGCGAAGCGAGACCTAACACTATTCCACAACCTGAGCATATTATGGTACACTTAACTGAAAAACTATCACGCCTATAGATTTTTGTTATAACATAGTAATTTAGATTTAGATGTATTGTCTATCAAAAAACATATAATTTTATAACCATTAAAAAATAAACATAAACAATTTTGTGTTCATTGGATAGAGCGTTATTGTACTACTAACGCCATCTGTTAGAAAACCAAAGAGTTTACATTGCTATAAAATTATTACCTCACAAAGCTCACAAAGCTTAGCTTTTTGCTAGTATATTAAAGTTAAAATCGTTACAGAACTTTTATCATTCATTAGGTAAAATTGAATTTTTAGATATCTTTCACTTATATTATAAGCTTATCCCATTTTAACTTTAAGTATATTCTTTTATCTTTTGTCATAAAAACGTGATTTAGAACCCATTTTATACTCGGCCACATTATGGTGAGAACGTATTATAGAGATTTTTTATTGCTTAGAGCTATTATTCTCTATCATCGATGTGCGGATTATCTAAATAATTCAATTTCAATTTACGTTTTAAAAACCTATAGGTAACACTAAAAGTAGATATTTTATAACTTTTGAAATTTACATTTTTAATCAAATTAATTTTATATAAAATTTATGTATTACTAGTTTATGCCCAGTAGCTGAAATTATTTTTAATAAAAATTAATTTCAGCTACTGGGCATAAACTAGTAATAATAAACATCCATCATATCGATCTTAAAAATTCCTTAGTTTTTCTCTAAAGATTATATTTCAATAAACTACTTAGCAGCTAAAAGCTGAGCATGTCTTTTTAACGACATACTTAAGAGGCGTTGTACTGACGCCGCTAATATGTAGCTTTTGACCTCAGATTGACGTGTACGTGGAACGTGGTCCAAGGTGCTCATGTCCAATCTTCAACACTTCATACATATCGTTGCTAAATCTTATCGAAATCTGTTTAGCGGTTTGAGTCAAAAGGTAAGTTAAAGTTTCATTTATAATTAACAGTTTTTATTACCTACACTGTTTATAAAGGTATAGTGACTCGCCCAGGCTCCGCTGAGTTTTGTTCCCTATGTACTTTTTAACAGTACATACATGTGATATTTTCCCGCAGTAAAAGTATCCTACATGTTGATGTCTAGAGATACTTTTTCAGTATATTTATAATTTGACTGAATTTTTTTTTTGTATTTACATAAAACGTCTCTTTGCATACAAAATAAAATAAGCTAAAAACATTTATTTACAAGAAATTATTTAGAAAATTGAAATCTCTCCTGAAAGTGAATATGTATATGTAAAGACATTTTCGAAGTGTTTTAGAATCGGTAGAACCGCAATGCAGAAGAAATCCTTTGACATTATCTTTAGATAAATACCGTTCCAGAATCCAGGTGCTAAAAGCTGTCCAAATTATTTGGCTACCATAAAAAAGTTTTATATCTTTTTCACTGCAATAATATAACTGAATGTCGAGAAGTGTAAATTGAAAGCAAAAGGCTTTAATGATATGACCTGAATCTTCAGTATGACTGATGTTCAATCTGTTAATTTATTTGTAGTAAAGAGAGTTTAATATGGTTAACTTAATTTCTTCTTCTTCTTTCCTCTAGTTATTTCTTTTCATTTTATTTTTCCTATAAAAAAAGTAAGATAAAAGTAATTATTATTAACTATGTTAATGTTTAATAAATAAAATGATACTTTTATATTTAAATGTGTTTTAAGCTGGTATTGTTCTAACTAAACTTTGAAGCATTTACACAAAAAAAAGTTTAAACACATATTGTGATTAATTAGTGCAATAAGATAACTTTAATGCATTCCTCAGTTTAGTACAATAACAGCAGTACATCTGCACTTTAGCCCCACACCTGAGGTTCATGTGCGAATCAACTTTAACATGATTACTACTAGTTAATAAAATAAAGAAAAACTTCGCGAGGAAACCTGCATGTCTAGGCAATATAAGCACATAGTTCTCGAAAATCTACAGTAGGCTATTAACTTATCCTACTCAAAAAAACCTGTGCTCAGCAGTGGGACGTTCAATCAGCAGAAATATTATATAGAAAATGTGTTAGATATTTATCTCGAATCAATAGTAGAAGACTATTCTAGAAATGAAAGTCATTTTTGTTTTATCTTAATTTGTTGAGATGAGTTGTATAAACACATATGTAGTTGTAGTTTATAAAAATATATCCTTTTAGTATGCATCGTTGTACCTATATACATAAACTCATACTGTTTCTTATAAATAGAAAGCATATTATTTTTTTTTGTACAAAAGTATATTATTAATTACCTATTTCTTTTTATTTACAGCGAACAGTTACTGCTAACGGCTTCAGGCAACAATACCAATGGGAGTTCTTTTTAAGACATTTTGCCTAATAAGTAACTGGAAGGTAGACTAATTTAAAACCGCCTCAAGATAATGTAGTATAATTCCGAAAATATCTATAGTAGGTATATTGATAATATATAATATGTAAAAAGAAACGTCAGAAACAAAATTAAATTATATCCCCCAAAAATCTGAAATAGGTAGGTAGTATCAGGTAGTGTGGTTTAAAACAAAAATCGTCTTACAGTTCGATGCCTAACTAGTTCGTATAAATCTAAGAAATTAATAAATTTTATGTAGTATGAAAATAAATACAGGCAGTAAATAATACAATTTTCTGGTACGAGTAAATGCAAATGCATTTAGACGTTAACAAAGTACGTCCGCTGCAGAGTTCGAGCCTCGCTGATTGAATGAAGGCTTGTAACAGGGACGTCTTTAGAACTAATACGATTTTACGAATAGGCAGTGGTAGCCCAGTGGAAATGCGCTCGATTGGATAAACGAGTGATGCGGGTTCAGATCTGGGTCTCGCACCTCTGAAATTTTCATGTGTGAATAATTTCTTAAAAAAATCGTGACGAAACCGGTATGTCTATCGAGAGAAGAAAGAGAAAACAGAACCTAACAAATTTTCGAAAGGCAATGCATATACAGTCCGCCAACGCTTTGCCAGCGTGGTGGTCTATGGCTTAATCCTCCTCGTTTGAAGACAGACCCATGCCCAGCAGTGGGACTTTAAAAAGGATTGAGTACAAACGATTAACTAGAGAATGTGCTATTACGCTAATATTAAATTTAAAAATAGAATATTTGTTTAATAACCTGCCTAGTTTATTTGTTTAAAAATCTGTTCCACTGGCACGTGATGTTAATAGCTTATAACCCTGTAAAATCAAACTACTATTCCCATTAGCTCGATCGACCCCTTTCAGTCCCAAAATGTTTTAAACATTAAATTAGATTGAAAACATAAGGTAAAGGCATGTAATTAAATAGATTTCACTTTATATCGGCCTATTAAGTGTTTCTCGTTATCTTTTAGTATCAATCAATGAAAATCAAGACGAGCAAGGGGTACTTTACGTTGAAACAAAACGACGATAGATCGCCTATATTATAGTCGAGTAAAATGGTATTAGATTAATTTTCCTTTAAATTATATCGTAACCTTGTATATTTAATTACCATAAGACGTAATTTGTAACTTGGAGATCACTTACACCGATTCCAAAAACAAATAATAATGATTCTTCGTTTCATTTATTTTATAATACGGTTGAATTAAAGCTCTTAGAATTTTTTGTTCCCTACAAAAGATTGTCTTTTTTAAGCTATTTTAAAATTTAAGTAAGTTTTTTTATGACTACACGTTCAGCTCGGCTTGTAGTGATCCTGTAGGACTTCGCGCGGGTTCGAGTCCCGCTCAGAGTATTCATTTGTTGTATTTACATTTGTAGAATTTAACGTTACCCATATAACTATCTGGTATTGTTAATAAAAGAATTGAGCTTAACATGGTAATAGATGGTGCTGTGTGTTAATGACTTGATTACAATAAGATCAAATTGGAAATAAAGGGTACATTACCGAACTAAAGAAACATTTTTGAAATGGGTCAACAAAGGGTTGGTAAAGAAATCGGTGATCATGCATAAAAATATACAATTGAACATAGAACCTCATCCTTTTTAGAAGACGGTTAAAAAGGGGTTGAATACAATATTATTACAACAAATATAATCACTTAACTAATTAATTTTAGTCTAAAATTTTCAATTCACGTTAGGTAGTCAACAGTTTTGTTATTCTATTAAAAGCGAGCGCTAGTAAATTAAAATGGCCGTTTAAACGCTTTTACACGTTCATTTACGAAATTAATATTGCATCATTTTCTTTCAATATAATTTGAAGCAGCAAGCAGCAAATTTGAAGAAAAAAAATATATCGATTACCTAAATATCAAACTAAGCTTATAAAAAAGTTTAACAACTACATGCATTTTTAAACGAGCTTTGGTAATAATTAACTTTTATAAGACAAAAACTATCTATGGATAAGCAAGAATATCTCATTAGAAATATAACTTATTAAAAATGGGTGTAACCTATTATAAAATGAAACGAAAATTTCTTAAATAAAAACAGCCGTTTTTTTAATTAAAATGCATTGACGCATACCACTGATGAGTCTCACATAACCACCTATGTGTGACTCATCAGCTTAAAATAAGCCAGTAATACACACTAAAACCCAACGGCCCTCACCCGTCTTTATGGGGCGTCGTGGGGTTGCTTGCGGATGCAACTACGATGCCTCTGACGGCCCAGCTGGTCTGCCAAATCAGACCACACAGCAAAGAGGATTGCTTCACAGTCCACTCTACTCTCAGAGAAGTGCCAAGAGCAACCCGCATGACACACCGCCAACCAAAATGGGCCCCTCCTGCGCGTTTCTATGCAAACTGATACAAACTCATGCTGGCATGACTTTTGGAGTCTTCTTTATAAGTTAACTAAAAGTCATGGTTTAAACTACACACAAATTGCACCGGATATTCTTATTATATATGCCTTTTATTTAACGTTTATCGTTTGTTGTAAGGTCAATCGATGTTATCTTTTAACTACTAAAACATACCTAATACTTGTGAAACAAAACAAAAGCTCGTTATTTAATTTTATTCAAACAATTTAAAAGGTATGTCGTAATAAAGTTTTATAGCAGAGAAAGGGAAAAAATATTTTCATTTTCAAGTCTAAACGGCATTTTCATACATTAAACGCTGCTAAATGTAGGAGCTTACATACTAGCGTAAAGGTAACCGTAAAGAAAGCTTTTGCGCAACGTGGTTGTGTACATACCTCAATGTCGAAAAAGCCTTATCTACGTATGAATATGCATATACTGATAACTAAAACTGACTAAAAATCACTGAAGAACAATTTTTAGTCTAATTTATATTAATATGTTTTTGGGTTAACAAATAAAAATGTTTAACGTACCGTTTTACTATTACATAGGTACATATGATATCCTAGTAAAAATAGATTTTTTTTAAATTGATATCTAAAATTTTGTTATAAGTTTTTATTGTTATAGTATAGTATAAGTTTTAATTATTGATAAGTTGTTCTCTAATTTTGTTAGAAGTTTTAATAGAGAGTACAAAGTTTAATATACAAATTTTGTAGGTAACACGCTTTCGGATTAATATAAAATTCTAGCCAATGGTTAGAAAAAATCCACCTCAAAACGTTTTAAAAATTAAATTATATCATAAAACTAGGGGTTCACTCTCGCTCTTTTTGTCCCTTCGTAGTTATGTTAGTACATTACATTACATTTCTCAGAGATATAATATTTTTCCTTAGGAAAAAGTATATTATATGTTGACCCGGAAAACCACCTATCATCTCACTAAATTTGATCAAAATCTGTCCAGTAGTTTTCTCGTGATACGGTCACAGACAGACAAAATTTCCAAAAAATACAGATACGGCTTCTGTATATTCTATTATTTCCAAAAAATATTTAGTATAAATACTTTTCTTTAAGTAAGGATTTTATTATATGTAATATCAAAGAGTTCAAAACAGTGTAGACTTAGCGTTAATTTCAAATATGGCGCTGTGCAATATGTCGTAGTCTCTTAATATCTTCACTAAGTACATAAGAACGGTTACGTTTTATTGCGTTGCCGATATTTCGACCTACTTGCATGGGTTACATCGAGGTTCGTAATGAAAGAGAATGTATATTACACATTATGATATAGGTACAATATTATGAAAACAACGCTCTGAATAATAAAAGGTTTGTGTGTGTGTATGTGTGTGTGTTTATTCAGCCCTTTTTAACTTCCTCCCATATCAGGGCACATGCCTCCCTTCAATACGAGGCGATAAGACTTTAATACTTTAGTCCAACACTACGACAAGCGCGGGTTTGCGGACTATACATGTTTTCCAAAAGTTTGCTAAGTACTCTAAGATATGCAAGTATCGTCACAATGTTTTCCTTAGCCGTAAGATAAGTAATCATGTTAGAAATGATTCACACATGAATATATCGGTGCGAAACCTGGATTTGAACCCGCTTCACTAGGTTACCCAAGCAAGCGCGTTACCACTGAATTGTCTTTAAGGTCTGATCCCACTCGTATTGAATAAAGACCCGTGCCCAGCAGTGAAACTTTAAATAAAGCTGACTACACATTCACTTTAAATTAGTCTACATCAGAGGAAGTATATAGTAGAGTCTCAAGCTCTTGCACTTAAACCAAAAATATAAAGGTCTTTTACGAGACTTTCTGAGAGAGTATGTATTTCGTCAAGTTAATCCATTCAAGCTTACATACGGAAGTCTCTACAACAGTAAAGTATAGCAAATTATAATAATTAATTGTCGCGTCGCTAATATGTTAAGTAAGCCATAATGAAACTGTCACGCTCTAATTAAGATACATTATAAATACATTATAAAGGAAAAGAGGCACTGCTAATGCTTATACAATGATTTTTTTTGTAAAACGTTCTACATACATGAAAAGGGCAAAGAATTAATTTATTATACCTATTGTTAAATTGGATAAGTATGACCGAGAATTTGATAGCATTAACTGCCAGTTCCTATAACTCTATCTACCGATAGACCGGTAGATACTTTCATACGATTTTGACAGGTTGTAACTTTTAATGTGTCAAAATAGTATGAAAGTAACTACCAGTCATCGGTAGATAGAGTTATTGAAACTGGCAGTAAATTGATCAAAATAATATCGGTTATTATGAGTTATATTATTACACACATAAGTTTAACTATCTTTTTTCGGTTAAAGTATTTGTTTAAAAGTTATATATGTACAGTATGTCAGCTATCTGTTATCCGTAACACAATCTCCGTAGCTTACGGCGGCACTGGTCATGGCCGTGTGTTTAATAATGTCCTAATATATTTTTTTAATTATATTTCAGTTTGGGTCAACTCAACATCGTAAATATCAGCAAATTGAGCAAAACGGCTGTAACAAATAGAAAATGAAAGAATTTCTGTATAGCCTTTGGCAACAGAACTGAGATTTCCAATAATGATGAACAAATACAAAAGATGACTCCTCTAAGATTCAATAATCCTAAATAAATACAGTTCTCAGAAGAGTAATTATCTACGAAATAAATTAACCGCCATTTGCTAAGAATAGGGACAAAGGTCGAAACCCTCTTTGTGTAAAGAGGGTTAATGAGTGAGACATGTTAACCCTTGTTGTGTAGGGTATGTTTAAAACACTAATGTATAAATCAATTTAAAAATAAGTACCTATCAAGTGGTTTTATGTTGTAACTTGATACTACTTCAAAGGTAATAAAATATCTATATATCTCTCTTTTATATGAAGTATCGTTAAATAAAGAGATTCTTTTCTCATATCGAATTATGGACTATAAAGCAGACAGAACCATATTCATATACTGCAGAGCAGTGTATATCGACGTAATCATTTTATCCACTTTTATATTAACATTTGTCGAAAGATTTATATTCCAGACCAAAACCACAGAAAAAAACTAGATATAATAAAGTTTCCTGATTGACTTCTGAGACTAACCTTACTGAATCTAACCGTTAAGACGCAGGACCGACGATGCAACGTGCTCGCAGAGGCTCGAGGTCGAATACCGCCTACTACAAGGCTGTCTGTTTTCTGGGGCTTAGTAAACAGAAAGACTCAAAAACAAACATAGAGTCCTACATGCTACTACACTACACTGAGGCAGTTGTAGTACATTGTAGTTACTTTACGAGGAACTCGCTTGCAAAACAATAAATTACTATTTCTTTTCATATCCATTGTGAAAACCAATTTGGCTTAGGACACATATCGTATGGAATAAACTGGATTGATATTTTTCATGTAAGCTTCAGTTACATTGCTAATGAAATTGTAACTCGAAATAAATGATATTTTTTTTCAATACGTATTACGTATTGAAAAATATTGTTATATCTCCCTTGCTTCGTTCGGGTGCGTCCCTAAGTACGCTCTAACAATTATTGGTGTCTCAGAGACGAGATATTATCTCGCTCAAAGAATACTCTATATCTTCCCCCGGATTACCAGCTATCATCATATAAAATTTCATGAAAATCGATCCAGTAGTAGCAGGTAGATAGACAAAGATTTCAAAAACTATGGCTTCGGCCTCTGTATCAATGACGACTATTTCAATAAGATTTTCCATTTGAAAAACATCGTATCATTTGTACATGTCATACTTCATACGTTACCAACGCAATTACAGTTCTTTTTAAGATAGAAAGAATATTATACCTATTAGTATTTTGTGAGGAGATTTTTTTGTAATGGTCATAAGTCGATCAACAAGAAACGACTCGTACCTTTTGTCTTTGTACTTTCATTGAATTAGACGACCACTTATCAAGTATTCACTGAGCTTATGTACCTTTTGATACATGCACATCCGTAGAATTTACTTCGCTTTTGCTATATTTCAGTTAAATTCCCTAATATTATGAAATTTTCTTTTTGCAGTTATGATGTAGATTTTCAGTAAACATTTATTTAAAGTAATGGGTTCGAACGTTAACCTAAAATGAAAGCACGATACGCCAACTATATTTAATAACTAAATGTTTTATGTCGACGTAATAGAACCAATTAAGTAATCTATACTAATACGTAGTATAATCTTATAAATGTAAAAAGTTACTGTTTGTTACCGTTTCAATATTAAGCCCCTAAACGAATTCCGTTAAAATTTGTCAAGAAGGCTACCTTTGATCCCTACTCACTTACCACGATAACGAAGCCACAGGCAAAAACAGACAAATAAATAAAGCTAAAGAGTTTCATTAATCTATATTAGAAAGCGCTTTGCGGCTTCCAGTCTGATTTGAATAAATGTCATGATTGAGGTTTTCTTCTCATTACATTCAATACAAAAAACTAATAATTTTTCAATTAAATATAAATAAAATATTTTATAATACTTAAATAAACAACGCGGACGGAACCGCGAGCAGTGCTAGAACTTGCGTAATGAATTTTAAGCATTTTATAGTACACCTAGGATTATTGGTACGTCTACCTTATTTTACATAGTGCAAGTACCAAATTACTGAAGGTAGATGGAGATCCTTTTAATTGAATGTTTTCTAGGAATATTAATTACATAATATTTTCATTTTGCTGCTAACTATAATAATAACAGGCAAATGTTGCTAATGAAACCTTCTAAACTATTTCATTATGATCTTAGCCTCCCGATTTACCCTTGGTTCGCTTGTTTTAGATAGATATAAATTGTAATTGCGAGTATATTTTAGGGGATACATTATTATTAAGGATATATTGAAGAATTCTCTGTAGGCCTTTCTAGTTTGTAAAGCCATTATTTAGATTAGATTAACCAGCGCTGGCCATCTTAATAAACCAGATTTTTTTCCCGTGGGAATGAAAGAACTAATAAAAGGTATTCTCAATGTTGACACGAATAATTATTTTTCTCAACACATTTAGTTAAACTCGGTCAAGTAGATTTTACCAGAAACGCACTGTTATAGTTAGACATACGGATAAGCACACATTGAGACAAACAGGTAAAAATAATATGTATATTTTTGGGAATATATTCGAAAATTTACGTGCATTTTTTTAACATTTGATGTAAAGATTTCGCATAGTTACTATTTTATTATGTGTATAGATCTGTAGATCTCACAAGGAAGAAACTTCATAAAAGTTGGCAAAATTATCCGTTAGTATCACAGCGAGGAAAATTGTGAAATATGGTGGCAGTGGTCACATTTTAAATTTATTTCCTCAATGACTAGGCACGAAACTTCGCGTGTAATTTATCTACCATTTTCACTGGTGTAAAATATTTTCAACATACTGAAATATGAAATTATGGGCGGTTTCTGAAAGTAAGTGCTTTTATTATAATATTACTAGCAATTCCCGCGGTTCCGTCCATTTTCTAGTCACTATTAAAAATAGGGATTGGTGGTAGAAGAAAATAATAAATAAAAATGTTGAGAGTGCCACGCTCACTCAAAACTGGAGGAATAAAAAATAGCCTACGACCTTTTCTCAGACCTACCAAATATAAACTAAAAAGTGTAAAAATCGGTCAAGCCGTTTCAGAGGAAAGGAGGATTTTAGTAGTCTGTGGTAAAACTACGGTTTCAAAATGAATTCATATAGCATGATATTCGAGAAAACAATTAGAAAGTTTAACCCTGAAGTATGTAAAAAAAGTAAAAATACACAACCCATTCATAAGTCTACAAAGAAAGTTATTATCTACACCTACTCTTGTCTAGATATTAAAAATGTAATTAAGTACCTGGCAATACTATTTCGACGCATTTCAGAAAACCAATAATAATTAATTTCTCAAAAAGGAAAACCTTATTTAAATATTTTTTTAGATACACGAAATAAATTGCTTTAATACACAAATTGCTGGATTAATATTAAAACTTAGTTAATAAATTATTGTATTCAAACAAACATACATACCTTTTAATGTAAATTGACGGTGAATGTTTATTTTTCATTGCCGAGAAGCATGCAAGCTTGAAACGGATTTTTACTGCTTCACAATACGTAGAAAATATAAATTGCCTATTATACTAAGCCTTCTATACACGTAATTTGATTTTTGTCGGTGTTATTTTCAATAGTTACGCCTTGAGCTTATGTTCAAATAAATCTTTACACATAATAGAAGAAAGACACAGGGACAAGGTAACCACATGTTGTACGAGTAGTTCTTAGTCTGACGAGTAATAAAATAACTAGAAGTTATAATGTCTATAACTTGTCAAGTTTCATAGTTTTCCTTATCGACTAACAATAATAATTTTAAAAAGTTTGTTTTAAATTGCATGAAATTGAAAAGCTTTTAAGATTAGATGGACTTAGTTATGTAGACTACTTGTAATATTGTTGCAGAGAAAAACGAAATAGGGCATGAAATTAAATATTTCTCACAACTTACAAAGTAGAAATCTAATACCTTTAAACAAAATGGCTTTATAATAAAATGAAATCCTTGCTTTTAAGACAAATCTTTCAATTATCAACATAAAAGTAAGTGAAAGTACAAAAGCTCGAGAATTATTGCGCAGACACGTAAAGTTCTTTTTTTTGTGTACTTTTGACATTTTATTATGAGCTTTCCAAAAATCCCTGCCTTCTATAGTTTATTAATGAAAATTTTCTCCTATAAATACGAAATTTTGAAGTAATTATTATTGTTTAAAGTACTAAGTTTTCATATTACTACGAGTGAAACAAAATTCAACAATTTATAAATGAAACTAACTTTGCGAGTTTGGTCGCGGATTTATTTTGATTTTTGAATCCCCGAACCAAGATTTTTGGTTTGGTCGAATCAATTTCAAAAAAATAAAAATAAATCCGCTTCAAAATCCGAAAAGGTAGTTTCATTTATAATGTCAAATATTTGCGTAAACCTAAGAAAGTATCAACAATGTTTTATGAGATTTTTTAAATGAATTCAAAAAGTTTCTAAAGCATATACAACGGTTCCGTTCAGTATATTTTGTGGTGTTAAGGTTAATGGATTTATGTACAGGATAGCTTTCGTATTTAAAACTGTAACTTGATATTTCAAAGAGAAACACGTGAAAGTTTATTTACCGGCTCTCTGGGACTGAATATTTTAACAATGTTAAATTAGTTATTGATTGAAACACGCATATAAAAGCCGCAAGCACGCATATAAATCGGACTAATATTTTCTTTTATTTTCTAATATTTATTATATTAGTGTATGTTTGTTACTCCGTTTCGCTGAAACGACTCTACAAATTTAGATGAATTTTAATATACAGATAGACTAGAACTTAAGATACCATATGATCCTTTTTTGTATCTAAAAACACCACCTTATCGTGGTGGGGGGCTTATTAGCATCTGGCAACCCAGCCGGGTGCAAAGCCAAGAAACGGACTAGGAGGTGGTCTACTTCTATGGACGGTGTAACATGCTGGTTGCACCAGGTACTCTGATAAATGAGTGAACTGTTGGAACAACCCAAAGTTATGGTACGCTTCGGTAGATCTGCCAATGCGCGAGACGTCATGGGTCAATGCATAGGAAATTCTGCAAAGCCTTTTCGATGAGTCCCACATAGCTGTATACATGTAGAAACGCCTATATGCATTTCCTAAAGGCGTGTAGGAAACAAACCCGCGTGGAAAAACAAAGTTACAAGTTTTAATTTATAAAAGGTTTGTCTTTGAAACAACTGTCATTATAATATGATAGTCGATATAATACTAAACTAAACTGAATACAACTAAGTAGTATACACTCGTAAACACTTACTAGGTTGCGGCGAATGTTTTTTGTTGGACATGGTGTCATTCAGCTCGTGTCAGCTGTCGCATCGGAGACACGCGATCATGGAGACGGTGCGCTGGGCCCTCTCTTATCACGCTCCGATTATTAGCTACCTGGAACAAAATAATTATCAAGTTATTACATATTGTATTTTCTTCGCAAAATAAAATCAATTTTGTTCCTTATGATAGTTATTTTCTTCTAAGAGATAATTCATTATTTTGAAACTGGTATGTCACGTTATAATTTTTAAATTCTTGAAGAATATGGAGGTGGATAGGTCGCGTGACGAAGCAGAAGGAAACATAAATAAGATTATTGTTCCGTGCTATTTTCGCAAGTAATTTACAAGATAGAGCAGTAGTTTATTTAATTTGTGACTGTTTCGATATCTTCAGCAAAACTGAATATTTTTATGTGACTTTTAAGTAAAATATGTGGATATAGATGGACTTTCCGAGAGAAATGTCTAAAAAACATACAAATATGAATAAAAAGTCAATAGTCGGTATAAAAAGATTTTTTTTAAAAAATATGAGAAACAAAGTTACCAAAAAAGTATTATCATCTATATGTAATAATGATGTGAACATGTTTAAAGCATGATGACGCCATAAATATTTTCTTTTCTTATAAAAACATACAAAAGGCGCCATTTGTTTGCTATCAGTAACAATCTAATTGATCTCAAATGAAGACACACAACATTGCCGATAACAGGAATCCTACGAGACAGTAAATTAATGTCCTTGGTTATCTTCCTTGTTCATAATAACAAAATGGGGGTATTTAAATGAATGCGCAAATAAAAGGTTTCTTTACGCCATCATTGCCACATAAATTGATGAAGAAATAAAAAAGAAAAAAAATTGTCTTATAATTGACTATTTTTTTAATAAATTGCTTAATTACTTGAAAGTGGAAACTTATTGCGTATTCATCATCTACTCTCTGAGGCTCAACGACCTCGTTTTTTATGCCGTCACTTCTCATTGTTAGTGAGCCTGAGTGAATATTGACACATTATTTATTTTTTATGATACTAGTTAGTACACGCGGATTTGAAATGCGAAAAAAACTGGCTTTCAAATTTCCGACATCGATATAAAATTGCTCAGCTAATGTCTCTAAAACAGTCTAGGTATTTGAAACCCCTATTAATTTTCATGAAACTTTTAATTACTTTAATTGCATTTAACGTTACAGGTTGCTAATGCTATACAATTCAATTTTATAGTTAACTAGCGACTCGCCCTCGCTTCGCTTGGGCTTTTTCCTAGATTTAGCACAGGCAAAGCCGCGGAATCCACTAGTTATGCATATAAACCTTCCTCTTGAATCACTCTATCTATTAAAAAATACCACATCAAAATCCGTTGCGTAGGTAGTTTTAAAGATTTAAGCGTACAAAGGGATATAGAGACAGAGAAAGCGACTTTGTTTTATACTATGTAGTGATGGCACACAGATTACTTCACTTATATCTCGTAGGATGAAGAAAATTATTGCCATACAAAATCCATGAGGGAATCGCGTTTATCAATTTAAACTAATTAATTAAAATATGAAGGGACATCAACACACAGCGTCATCTAGTTCCATGTAAGACAAGAGCCTTGTGTTATGGATACCAGATACCAGAGATATACGACACATATGTAATTTTAAATACATACAAATTATAAATATAAACACCCCTGACTACATTCGTAATCGGATAGGTACAAACATTCGTGCTCATCACAAAAACGAATGTACCCAGCAGGACTCAAACCCGCGAGCGTTGTAGCAAGAAGAGGTTTGTTTATTTGGAGTTTATTCATTTATGATAAATTGAAGGTGATGGCTGAGTCAACTACCCAATGTGGGTTTGAAATTTTGAGGTGTCATAGTGTTTTTATGGCCTTTTGATACCGAAAATAAGTTTTTTTTAATACTTTGAAACAGTACTACTTCATAAAAGACTTATTGACAATCAAATAATCACAGACGTCATTTATCACTACATAGTATAAAACAAAGTCACTCTCTCTTGCCCCTATATTCCTTTGTACGCTTAAATCTTTAAAACTACGCAACGGATTTTGATGCGGTTTTTTTTAATAGATAGAGTGATTCAAGAGGAAGGTTTATATGCATAACTAGTGGATCCCGCGGCTTAGCCTGTGCTAAATCTAGGAAAAAGCCCAAGCGAAGCGAGGGCGAGTCGCTAGTTTTAAATATATTTTTATTTAGAAAAAAATATAGTATAAGAAAAGGGGCGGCTTTTAGCCACTTAGTGTTACATAAGCCTATCGCCACTTTAGGAAAATTTTTACATTACTGTAGGCGACGTCTAGACTACCCTACTTGTAATAATTCAAATTTTACCATCGCGTGCAACATAATAATACGAAATGTGATTCGAAATACAATACGAGTTTAAAGGAATGCCCGTTTCTTAATTTTAAGACAGTGGTAACGCGTTCGCTTGGATAACCGAGTGATGCAGGTTCGAATCCGTGTCTCGCACCACTGATATTTTCATGTACGAATCATTTCTATCATGATTACCACTTATCTTACGGTGAAGGAAAATATCGTGAAGAAACCTGAGCATGTCTGAGAGAACCTAGCAAGTTGTCGAAAGACATGTGCAGTCCGTAAACCCGCACTTAGCCAGCGGGGTGGACTATGGCCTGATTCCCCCCCTTATTATAGTGATGCCCGTGCCCAGCATCGCGGGACGTTAAAAAGGACTAGACTGTGTCACTAGATAAGAATTAATTTTACTATGGAATCATAAATACTTATATATAATTTACTAAGCTTTATTATTAATATCACTAAAGCACGTCAATAGCAAAACTTAACAATAGATATAGTAATAATAATAATATATAGTTGATAAATAGAATAGAAAAATGTATTGATTTATTTTATCTTTGCCTACATTTATATAATCGTATTTCCGCTCCTGAATCCAGCATGACAACTACCTCAAATAAAAATGGGCAATAAAATATAAAAATATTTTGCGAAATTAGTTTGGAATCGCAGTCTATGAGAAATATTGAAGAAAACACAACACAACATCACTTATCAATATTAGCATCAATACGACTGGATAAATTCTCTTACGTTACAACTTACAAGTGAACAGACAAACATGTAACTCATTTAATGATTGCGACAGAGTCGGATTAAGGATCTCTAAGGGTTTTCGAAAGTTTGTATGAAAGTCCTTCATTTTATGTGCTACAAACATTACATTGGGCGGTGCTCCTCCCTGAATATTTTTTTTTTAAAAAGACTATTTTAAAAAAATATTAAAAATACCACTTTAAAAACGTACGTAGGGATAATTTTCAATAGAATACCAGTCTGGCGGCTTAATACGCCCTAATAAGTGTTGAAAGGCTGTCAATGTGCCATTTTAGTGGTGATCCATTCAGTAGATTCCGGTAACAAAGTTATTTGACTTTGACAATCTATAAAGATCTTTCAGTTTAAATATTAGTTAGTTACTTAAGCAATGCTAAATAAAAATTATGAAACTATTGACATACTTCGCTGTATGTATGTATGTATGTATGTATGTATGTACGTATGTATCTATGTATGTATGTATGTATGTATGTATGTATGTATGAATGAATGTATATTTGTATTTATAGTTGTAATCCCTGGAAAATCTATAATAGATTATATAATTATTTGGGTCGTCTATATATTAAATTTCATTTAAATCCGTTTCAGGTTCGTTCCTGATGGGGGTTCCGGACCGCTTATAAACATTATACATATATTTTATATAGTAACGTAATGTTCTATATAAAAATAAAATGATTTGGACTAACATATAAATAATATTTTTAAAATAGTTTTGAACGTGATTAATTCTACAAATTTTTCATTGAGCTACAATTAATTAACGGCCGAAATTAATAATGTATCTCCCATCCAAGATCAAAACCAATCTGAGACTGTTGCATATCGATGGTGGGATCTCCAATCCACATGCCAATAATAAAACTTTGCAATCCATCTTTATGCTATGGATAGATTGCAAAGCAATCCCATGCCTCTTGACCGTTTCGTTTCAAGTAGAATATCGATTCTACGACAGATTTATCTAGTATTTTATTAAAGCAAAATAAATATTAAAATGCTAAAAATATTTCATAAGTATTTAAACAAAACAATTAGATAGATAGAATAGTGTAAAAACACGTAAACATTGAAGAAAACTCATTAAACCTATTTGGATTTGGTTTTGACGTTGACAGATATCATTGCCTCTTGCCTTGCTTGAAGTGAACTATTTATTTTGTAAATTATCTACCTACAATAATTTACAAATTACAAATGCAAGTTTTGTGCAATGGACCTTGAAATAGTAAGTACTTGTTTGTATAAGCAATATTTGTTTTTAAAGGCGCGCCTTCCAGGTGACGCTTAGATTAGGCGGAAGTAATAAATTTCCACCTAATTTGTATCATTGATGATATTCATTCTAATTTTCTTTTAATAGGTAAAAGGCAAGCCTCTTACTAAAGATGAAACAAAGTTTTTGTTGGAATTAATTGAAAATTGTAAAATTATCACCACAAAAACTACCAAGCAACGCCACTAACAATAAATTAAAAAATGAGGAGTGGAATAAAACTTGAATCAATATCAATGTTTATTTAATTACCTTCTTTTATTTTACCTTTCCAATATTTATCTATGTAAAAGTTGTAGACCATAAGTTGGCATAGGACATAGGGTACTTTTATCCCAGTATTGAGTTCCCATGGGATAGCATTTGACTACCATGAGGGCAGAGCCACGGGCAAAAGCTGACTAGCCTTTAACTGACTAGTAGTAGTATAATTTTATTAAGTTAAAAAATAAAATAAAACTTTGGGTTTATTCCAATAATTTATTGCATTTTGTACTGTGAATCTGAATATTTTATAACAAAAAACTGTGTCTAAGTGCTAAATTTGATAATATAAAATTAGCAAACGAGAATTTAGAACTAAGAAATAAAGAGCTAGAATAAAAATAATTGAGTATTAATAAACTATTTCATTTTAATTACACATAATATATAAATATTATATCAGGTTATTAAATCAAATCAAAATATTTAATTCAGCATAAAAATTGTTACAAACTGAATGTCATGAGTCTACGACCAGTTCAGAAAAAAGAAACCTCTGACTTGAGAAGAACTGGCGAAAGAAACTCAGCGGGACTATTTTTTTTTCTCTTTTTCAAATTAAATTGCGAATTAACAATAATTCTATATGTTGAAATAGCCTGACTGCGATCACATCTTCAAAAAAATCATTAATCGAATAATAAATAGCCTTAAGTACACAAACATTTCTTCACAATTTTTTTTAATTTCGCTGCTGATATATCCCGCACTATTCTACCTGCTGTTGATGTAGAGACACCAACAAAGTCAGCTACAGATATTAGCATAGTTCCTAATGCATAAAACCGTAATGATAGCAATAGCTGATGTAATGGTGAAACACCGTAATTCCTGAAACAAATTTGGTAGTAAATAAACATTGATGCCAAAGATAACTAAAATATCCACGTGATATTAGAAAGCAGATAGCATACCTTGAAGAGGTTACACGGATAAACGGCATCAACTGCGTCATTAGAGAATTCACTGCCACTTTACATAATCTAAATCTAAAGGTAAATTCGGCATCATCAAGGCTCTGCATGTAGTTCACCCTTCTGAGTTGCCGCGAACGAGCGCGTGGTGTTTCTTCAGCGTCACTATCGCATCCCAGTCGGATAACTGAGCAAGAACCTCCAAATCACTGTCGTCACTATCGCTTGAAAATACCGAATATGCCATTACTTTAAAAATTATTTTGCGTAATCCACGAAAACTAATATTCAATCCCCAAACTTCCTTGGATTGCAACCTGTGATTGTTTTCACCAATCGAACTAAACGTCAAAATGGACAGATAGGTTATTGATATGCACAAACTGTCATTTTCGAAAAGAGGTCAATCCGTAATCTACCATACGCCCTCCCAAAGATAGATTGATGCAAAAGATAGTAAACTCGACCCGAGGATTGATTATTAACATGCTTCAACTCAAAGATGGATCGAAAAGGCGATCTTGGACAGCTAAAATTGGATTAGGATTGATTATTAATTTCGGCCGTAAGTCCATACCTATCTAATTAATTTACCACTCGTACTACAGCAAATATTTAATATTATATTGCTCTTATTTCATGTAGATTAATTAATTTTATATTAACGAAACAATTATCCACTACGCCAACTGTAATGATTCATGAACTAGTTTAATTTATTAGCCTTTGCCCGCAGCTTTCCTGGCAGTTTCATACAAGTACCACCTTCGCGTTTCGCAAATGCCTCTTATAATATTTTATATAATATTATATATTATACAATACTATTTAAACCTATAATATCTATGTATCTGTGTGTCTGTTTGTGGCATCGTAACACCAAAACGGTCATACCGATATTAATTTAGTTTGTTTTGTTTGAAATGACATGATCGAGAATGGTATTAGCTATAAATGAAGTAAATCGGTTCAACTGTTAGTAGGCAATCAGCTCTTTTATAATCAATCCGAAACTTGTTATCCCGTTGCTTTAATGTCACTAACACCTTAATATGGTAACCTTGTCCTGATGCTGTGGCATCACCTGGTTCACCATGATATTTAACTTTTTACTAAAATGGCTTTCAAAATGGTTTAGGCTCATTCAAATAACCTCATTTAATATATGATTTTAGGATTTGGGATGTTATTGCTTTTTTAAATGTTTAATTTATTATAGGTACTACCTCTATTGCGAGCTAATTTTCTAAATTAAGCCGTGTGTTAAATTTTAACCAAATCCATCCAGCGGTTAAAGGTTAGGAAATAAAATGCAAAGAGAAGTTAAAAAAATAATTTTCATAAGTTAAACAATTCCACAAAATACAACAAGAACATATAATACTATATTTTTATAATATGTATTTTACTTTACGTATTAGTATAGATTAAATAGACCTATAATCAAAGGCTCTGCTTAAAAGGCATTACAACCTGTAGCGAGGTGCGACGCTTCAGACCGTTCAACATTGTTCAGCTTATCACGGCTTAGCTTTGATATTGGTTTTACGCCTATCATGACAAAGTTTATGTAAGATAAGCATCTGATTCGCCTTTACTCCTTTTTATTTATCTTAAAAAAACTTTTAGACAATTTATGTGTAATTTTAAAAAGAGCTCTACAATGATATTTTAACAGGCACGTTATAAAAAAGTATAACGTCTGATGTCTTGGGACACCGGATAGGACCGAAGTTCTTTTTTATAAAAATATTACTTTAAAGTTCTATTGGCGGTATAAAGAAAATAATTATTCGGATATAGATTTTTTGCGATTTTTTATCGATAAAAATCAACAAAACTACTTTACAAAATTATCTTAACACCTTTATTTTATTTACAATGATTTATAAAAACTATACATTAGATATTACTGTATAGCCATCATACATAGACTATACATAAAATCTTACGCTTGTTTTTTAACGCTACGTCCGTGTTTTCTCAGCTAGGGTACCCCTCCGTAACGCCCCATAAGGAACTTCGTTCTAATAATATTTAGACTACATTAATACAAAATATAGGTAAAAAATATATTTCTATAGCGGTTATAATGTATCGTGAAAAAATGTTTGTTTTATATAACTAAATTCTAAAGATATTCCTAAACAAAATAATTACCTAATTGCTGTTTATTAGCATGCTGTTTACAAGCTTTTACCTATCTATGTTTGTTCGCGACAAATGTTGCAACAAATATTACAGTTATTCTTAACCGATGAAACTGACAATTGACGTTGAGTTTGGATGAAACTAACTTCATTTAGGTGACCTAAATCTAACGAACTCGGAAAAATGGCAGAATATGGTTTTACCCGACTGAGCCAGAAGAAGGGTTATTTATACACTCCTATGATAAAGATATCAAATTAAAGGATTTTCTGGGAACAATACCAATAAATAACTAAAAATAAAAAATAAACATGAAATTCAATCATACCTATCAATCTATTATACGAACTTATTCATTATGCCATAAAAGTTTGTTTTTAAAAGTATTTTTAACTAGTGGAACCCGCGGCTTCGCTCGCGCTAAATCTAGGGACGATCCCGAGCGAAGTGAGGGTGAGTCGCTTGTTAAGATAAACATTTCCATCATACATTACATATGTATAACTCTAGCGGTTTTGGCAGCGCACGCCAGAATAGCTCGCAGATGGTAGATTTTTTACTACTTACTTGATACTTATCGTCATATTTTGGACAATTCACACAATATCTTTATAAATTGTAGCCTATGTGATATTCTGATGTATAAGCTATATTATTGTAAAGTTTCATTAAAATCCATTCAGTAGTTATTACGTGAAAGAGTAACAAACATCCATACATCCATACATCCATACATCCATACTTACAAACTTTCGCGTTTATAATATTATAGTATAGACTAGCTACTCGGTTTTGCTCGCGCTAAATCCAAGGGACGAGCCCGAGGGAAGCCTCGGGTTCCTCTTGTAAATATATGCAAAAGCTTGACAAATTGTCCTCGAGAACCTAAGGAAGGTTCTCAAGAATAAGTTCCTTTTTTATATTTTTTAAAATTGGTAAATATAGCATGATAATCGATGCAGTAGTGTTTGAGTTTATCGTGAACAGGCAGACTTTGTTTTATAATATTGTGATGGTACGGTGTGATCGTCTAAGCTTGTTAATTTGTGATTAAATATATTTGAGGAAAATTCTTGAAAATAATACTTCAGGATAAAAGACACTTTGGTATCTGGCATGTTATCTATAATTACGCGGATTCCCAAGGTAAACGGAGACGCATCGCTCACCTGGGCAGTACAATACGTTGGGTGGACTATACAGGCTATCATCCCATTCTACCTGTCTACGCGAGGCTCATTGTATTGTATGAGCCCTACCTCAATAAAACTGTGAAATAGCGTTACTTCAACACTCGGAAGTCCGAATAAGACTAATTAGAATTATAAGCTAACGGACAGATTAGAATGCATGATTAGCTGGTGTATGTATTTGCCTTCTTTGGGCCATCGTAACCGACCGATTTCCCTCTAGCACGGGGAACCCTACGCCCAGCACAGGGGCCTTTAATCATTGTTATTGGGGCACAGTCAACTCCCTTTTATCGCTGAGAAGCGGATTATTGCCTTGTCTCGAAAGACAGGCTATTTGTGAGCCGTAGCTCGCCCCATAACCATGGTTTATGATTATGTATATTTATTATTATTATATAGTTATATGATTTGGCCAAACCGAGGTCGGGAGTTGATCTGTAAGACATGGCGTGTATTGGTGTGCCGGGATATCGCCGCCGGAACGCCACGCTGGAACCGTGTACTGTTCTTGACCATTTCAGTCAATATGTCAATATATTTTAAAAGCCCAATCAACCTTAGTGTCCTTCATTCCGCAATATCACCCTACTTTTGCTCTGCCTAGTCTCCTTTTCCACACAATTGTCATGGTCACCCTAGCATTATATAAATTCCTAACAAACAAACAAAACAAAAGGCTCGGGTTCCTACCTGTCTGTCGTCTCTCTCGTTGCACTCGTAGACTCTCGGAGTCTCTGCTAATTTACTAGATATTTACATTAGCGTAGCTAATGTCTTCAGACCTTAATACTTAGTAACTAATTGCAATCGGTCTATTATGCAAAGCTAAATAAAATCAAGTCATCATAGATTGCTCAGTATTAGGTCTTTTTATGCTCTCAAATTCAGCTCTGAAGTAGTCTCATAGTTCTATTGAACTTAGCTAATTTAATTTATTATGATAAGTGATTGATCGGCTTAGATCAATGTAATAAAAGGTAACTGCCAAAGTTTCGGAATAAACTTATTAAACACAATCAGCATCTCGTAGCCAGCGGGACTCGAACCCACATAACAAAATATGACGTAGTCTCATAGTTCTATCGAACGTAACTAATTTAATTTATTATAAAAGGTGATGAGATGAATGAAGAGTAATTGTCGTGGTTTCGGAATAAACTTATTAAACACAAATCAACATCTCGTAGCCAGTAGGATTCGAACCCACATAACAGGTATATATATATGTATATCTACAGCTATCTAAACCTAACTTTCTGGAATGCGAATCGTGATTCTATCTAGGTAATATGAGGGAATTTATTATTGGAGATGGCTCGATTTAGTTCAACACATGTGCGGTATTAATAATGACCCGTTTGAATTGATTAATAAAAATAGAAAAGGTTCGAATTTCGAGTGAATCCTCCATTATTAAACACCCTGAGGAGTACTAAAATTATATTAATAAAATAAAGATTATGGTTCAAAAATCTGTTTATTCTCAAAATTACTATCTGTTCTTTACTCAAAACAACTTGAGTGATATCAAAAGAAACTATTAGATTATTTAGATCGTACTTTAAAATATTAGGTTATATCTTAAAGCACGAACGAATATTTCACGTTCCTAAAGCCATACTAAGCAAGGGAAAAACGGCATATTCAAACGAAAAAACCCTTGGGCTATTTAAATCTAAGTACGTCTTAACATTTAAAATACACACATGCTTCACTAAATATTAATGTTTAGGTAATTATATACAAGTTAACATTGTTGTCGAAGGAGAAGACACACACATCTTAATGTTACGATAAATTTGATTACATATATTTACATAGTGTTGTGCTAGATTCACAGATGGTTAATTTATCTATTTCATTCTTTAAAGTGATTAACTTCAGACCTTGATCGGGGCAATCTGCCGTTGGACTCGACTATTGGCGATTTACTTTATCCCTTACTTCATTCTAGCCTCGCCAAACTAGTCTACATGATATTAAAAATATATGCGCGATATAAATTACAAATAAGGACATAATTCCCCAATCTAAGACAGACAATACTCGACTCCCGTCTCTTTCACGCTCAATATCTCCAGTCAGGTCTCTGGATTCATGTTTGTTTGTCGCTAAAGGCTATGTCTCTCAATTTAATTATATAAATTGCATTATATCTGTGAATCTATAACAATCTATTAAATTACAAATGGATTGGAGTACATTACCAAAATACTGCGTCACCTCGTCCGTCGCACTTTATTAAGCTTACTTTTCTTAATTAAGTTATTTATTTCTACTCTCGATTTATTTTAATTAAACTTTATAATTCTAAGACTACACTCGTTAGCTTCCCGCACAACAACCTCGGACTCCCGAACTGCTCTCTCTCCTTGATCTCGCCTCGCTGTCCGATCGCCGGGATCTACACGCTACCCCTTCCTATAGCCTTCCCCTTCCAATCTGTAAAAATAGTTTTACGCAAAATCAACTGTACAATCATTCACATTGGTTAAATTTCTCCTTTTGCTGCATCTTGTCAAACATCTGGCATCGGGTCCGTTCGCTTCCCACGTTCGCGAATGCCACAAAAACTCAATTTATGACGCGTTTCCTAAGCTAACCTCTTATCGGACCTTGTCCACTTGTATTGAATTCTATAGTTTATTACTTTTAAAGTATTGCCGGGTTTTTTTTGTGTTCTTTGTTTTACTTCGACTTAATGGTTTCACATCTGCAGTGGATCCGTTTTCTTGTCTAGTTGGGCAAATTTATGCGTTCCAATGTTTATTTTACGAATTTCTTTAGTTTTAAAAGTTACATTATGCTTGGAATTTATTTAAGTGTTCATCGAAGACGAAAAGAAAAAAAAAATGAATTATAGGCCATATGCGGACCATCTCACACTCCCCCAAATAGATTTTTAATACACCTAGTCTTCCTAATGTCTCAGCATTTGCACTAGTCGTTTGAAAATCTATTTCTCCCCTGTATTCGCTCACTAGTCCCTAGTAGAAACCTATTATTTACGTGCTTTTATAATAACGAAACAGATGGATAGCATTATAATTTCCTTTTGTCTTATTAGTACGAACGTCAATCAAGGTGTATACGTTATTATATGGGACTGCTCCTATTATGTAGGGCCCCTCATATAGACGCATGAATTTCTTTGTTAACTTTTTGTCGGTATCTGACTTCGCAAAGACCTTAAGTTTCACTAAGTCTCCTATTTCGAAATGAACTAGTTTATGCGTTTTATTATAGTAGGACTCTCTACTTTCTGCCGCTTTAACTATGTTTTGCCGCACATGCTGCCTAATTTGTTCTAGCATTTCCCGCCGTAATTCGTTTTCCTTCACTACGCCCTTGTCAAAATCAGTCGATAATAGAGTCCGTTTTCCCCATACCACCTCGTTTGGTGTATAGCCTGTCGTAGTGTGCACTACCTGATTGTAACAATCTTCTATACTAGGTAATAAATCTACCCAAGATTGATGAGCCTTCTCGCAATATGTTCTAAACAACCTTCCCAATTCTTTATTAACTCTCTCTGTCGAGTTTGGTCGCGGGTTCCTGACAGATGTGTGCGTTAGTTCCGCACCTAACTGGCGAACGCCCGTCTCGAAAATCTTTGAGGTGAAATTCGCGCCTCTATCTGAACATAATGTCCTAATTTCAACTTGTTTATGGAACTTTTTCACACATGTTAAAGTAGCTTTTCCACTTGCTGCACGTAGTGGGTATAGCCTGATTAGTTTGCTATAAACGTCCTGCATTACGAATATGTATTTGTATCCGAAGCGACCCGCTGGCAAAGGTCCATAAATATCGCAAAAGACGCGTTCTCCTATCTCTTTCGCTATCACAGTCTTAATCGGCCCTGTGTGTGCTTCTGACGCGTGTTTTGACCTCTGACATACCTCACAAGCTCTGACAATCCGACCTATTATACGAGACATATTCGAGAAATAATAACGGTGCTTCATCAGAGCATAAACTTTATACCGTCCGAAATGACCTATTTCTTCATGTATACTGACAACCAAATCTCTCTGTAAGTCCTCGGGAATATATAACCTGAAGGTATCCGTCTTCCCGTCGATCCTGTAAAGAACACCCTCCTTGAGCGTATAATACCTAGATTCAGACGTGCCCGCTACTTTCATACGTCTAATTATCTCAATAGCGACCTTGTCACGTTCTTGATAACTACCTATTTCTTTCCATTTCGCCTGTACTACCCGTCCTAATGACGTTCTAAATAGATACATCTCCGGCCCCGTAGCCTTATTAGTTAATACGTCCGTGGTCCCCTTTATATGGCGGGATAATACATCCGCTACCGTGTTTAGTTTACCTGTCACGTGCTCAACTGTATAATCGAACCGTCCTATGTAATGTACCCATCGTATCATCCGTGCGCTTAATAACTTACATGTTTGTAGAAATATCAAGCTCTTATGATCAGTCCTAATCACTAAACGTGCTCCCCTTAAATACGTTTCAAACTTTGATAGACTAAAAATGATCGCCCACAGTTCTTGTTCTGTGACTGTCCATTTCCGTTCCGTTTCCGTTAACGCCTTACTACAAAATCCTATTATCCGTTCCTCGCCTACATCGTCTACCTGATAAACATATCCGGAAACCCCCAAATTACTACTATCGGTTTGCAGGTAATAAGTTTCCTTCGGGTTAGGGTGTACAAGAAGTATTGTGTCTAAAAATAGTTTCTTAACCCTTTCGAAACAATCGTTTGCTACCTGTGTCCAAGACCATCTGGTGTTTTGTTTTAACAAATCGCAAAGTGGCCTAACTTCCTCACTATACTTCGCGATAAACCTCCTGAAATAGTTTATTAATCCTAAAAACCCTCGTAATTGTTTTATTGTTCGAGGTATGGGGAACTCTTGTATGGCTTCTACTCGTTCAGGATCCATACGCACTCCGTTAGTATTTACTATGTGACCTAATAGCTTCACCTCTACGCATAAGAAGCGACACTTCTCTAGTCTGCCCGTTAAGCCTGCGGTTTCTAGCTTGTCTAGTACTCGGTCTAAGTGCTCTAAGTGTAAATTTATATCCCCTGTAGTAAATATGACAATGTCATCTAAGTAGTTCACGCAAAACTCACGCACTTCTTTTAATATCGAATCCATTGTTCTAGAAAACCCTGCCACAGATGTTTTTAATCCCTGAGGCAAGACACAATAGGTATAGGTTCTCCCCATAAAAGAGAAACCTGTATACTTCCTAGAATTCCGGTGCAAAGGTATTTGAAAATATGCATTATTCAAATCAATCAAACTAATGTAATTCACTCCATGAAAGGATTGTAAAATCTCAGATGTGAGTGGTGGTGATCCCGCATCCCCCACCATTTTCTTATTAAGTTCGCGTGCATCTAATAAGAGTCTTATAGACCCATCTCGTTTCTTAGTGAATGTGAGAGGGCTACAGTACGGAGTTGCCTCCTGTTTGATCACGCCTAATCTCTCCAATTTTTCTAATTCCTCTTTAACCTGTTCCCTATATGCTAAAGGTACCGGATAACTGTGCTTCACAAAAGGGACTTCGTCGACTAACTCGATAACGTGCTCGTACCTACTAGTCAACCCTAATTTGTCCGTAAATACCTTACAATGCTTGTCTAGTATAGGTAATAACAGCTCCCTTTGTACTTTATTTAAGCCTGAATCGTCCAAATGGTATTCCCTATTGGTTTTAACGTCCGCTTCTTTAATTTGCAAGCAATGCCCTGCCGGTCTAGTACTTTGGTTCAATATAGAATTAATCGTGGCTGCATTCGACTCTCCCCCTAACCTTTCAACCTTACAATCTGAGTTTAGTTTAACGCAACACTTAACTCCCAGGTGTTCAATCGTCAACGTTCGTTCACTACCGCAGTTCACTACTCCCTTCACCCGTTCTAACCAATCATATCCTAGTATGAGTGACCTAGGTAAGCGCCGCATGATTAATACAGGTGCTTCAACTAAGGTACTACCTAATCGGAACTCTATTAACACCAATCGATTCGCGCTCTCGCTTCGCGATCCAAATGCCCCCTGTATCCGAATTGGCGGAATAGCGATCTCAGGTAGAGACCCGCTTTCACTGAGAATAGAGTCGTGCAATTCTCTAGTTATTCCGCTAATCTGACTTCCCGTACCGATAAGTGCATTCATACTTCTCCCATACAACGACACACATACTTTAGGTAACTTAGGTAAAGAATAATCAACCTGTTCGTCAATTGACTCATCGAGTTCGTGGAACATCGTATTTAAGCTCGCCCCTCTCCTAGCGCAATAATTACATGTAATGCCCCTCTCGCTACATTCTATTACGTTACGAAATTGGTTTTCCAATAAGATTCCTATACCCCTTATTTCCGACTGACAACTGTAATCGACGTCATTTACGCTGCCTTTCAGTGCTCGTTTTAGACCCTTTCCGCCGACTCCTATACCCTGTTCTGGTTTCCATCCGTTCCTAATTAAGATATTATAAGCTACACCTGCCCGTTCGTATTCAGAGATCTCTATACTCCCCGATTTACACAAATTTAATTTATCAGACCTCGCTTGTGTGGGGAAACCTAGTGTTTTGACGTTCCCTCCCCCACATTTTCCGATGAAGTAGAGCCTTTGCCCTCTCTCACAAAGCGATAGCCGGTACGGCTCGTTCGATTTCTTTTAAAAATGCAATGGGGTTCGTGAATGGTTTTCCATCGAAATTTGGTTTGCTAACCGACGGTTGTACTACATATAAGTTTCGAATTTCAGAGGACGCTACGCTGTGACTCGCGGACTCATAACTAGTTCCTTGTCTAACATCCCTATCACTTTCGCTACTCACCACACCAACCGGCGCGAGTGACGTAACACTCGCGTTTTCATTTGGTATTGGATTCACTTTCGAACTAATTTGCTGTAATTTCCCTTCGAACTCACTTATTGTTATCAAAATCAACTCTAAAGTCGAGTTACCTACGGTTTCCGTTCGCTCGCTCTCCGTTACCGCACTAACATTGGATAGGTCCGTTTACCTGTCGACATATTTCTAGCCGCCTTAAACCCTTTTACTTTTACCGTCTAACTTCGCCAGATGTTAAAGTATTTACTTATTGCCGTGCCGCTTTCACGAATCGTCGAACAAAATCTTAGATAATAGCACAATACCGATACCAGATGTTTGACAACACTCGGGATGCGTCCCGATTTATGTGAATTCTCTAGGTCAGAAATGAATTTTAAGAAATAAAACAAGAGTAGGGAAATAAATCTAAGAAATAAGCAAGAATAATATCTCCGATACTGCAATCTCCTCCTTGAAATCCTGTAAATTGTACATTTATAAGACATACTGCTTATTTCTGCTCCCCCTATACACAGAATAAATGTACAACATAATAATAACATGCACAGTGTTATTTCTGCTTCCCCTATACATGGAATAAATGTTAAACATAATAATATCATGCACAGTGTGTGTCTTAGCTCCTTTTTCTTTTATTTTAATTTTTATTATTTTAATTTCCTCCTCACATACCTAATCACGATTCCTACGTTGTGTTCTATTTTTATGCTATTATAGATCTAGTCATACCGTTATTTCGAATACGTACATAGATCCCTGGTCACTCGGCATCAAAATTCTGTGATGGTACGGTGTGATCGTCTAAGCTTGTTAATTTGTGATTAAATATATTTGAGGAAAATTCTTGAAAATAATACTTCAGGATAAAAGACACTTTGGTATCTGGCATGTTATCTATAATTACGCGGATTCCCAAGGTAAACGGAGACGCATCGCTCACCTGGGCAGTACAATACGTTGGGTGGACTATACAGGCTATCATCCCATTCTACCTGTCTACGCGAGGCTCATTGTATTGTATGAGCCCTACCTCAATAAAACTGTGAAATAGCGTTACTTCAACACTCGGAAGTCCGAATAAGACTAATTAGAATTATAAGCTAACGGACAGATTAGAATGCATGATTAGCTGGTGTATGTATTTGCCTTCTTTGGGCCATCGTAACCGACCGATTTCCCTCTAGCACGGGGAACCCTACGCCCAGCACAGGGGCCTTTAATCATTGTTATTGGGGCACAGTCAACTCCCTTTTATCGCTGAGAAGCGGATTATTGCCTTGTCTCGAAAGACAGGCTATTTGTGAGCCGTAGCTCGCCCCATAACCATGGTTTATGATTATGTATATTTATTATTATTATATAGTTATATGATTTGGCCAAACCGAGGTCGGGAGTTGATCTGTAAGACATGGCGTGTATTGGTGTGCCGGGATATCGCCGCCGGAACGCCACGCTGGAACCGTGTACTGTTCTTGACCATTTCAGTCAATATGTCAATATATTTTAAAAGCCCAATCAACCTTAGTGTCCTTCATTCCGCAATATCACCCTACTTTTGCTCTGCCTAGTCTCCTTTTCCACACAATTGTCATGGTCACCCTAGCATTATATAAATTCCTAACAAACAAACAAAACAAAAGGCTCGGGTTCCTACCTGTCTGTCGTCTCTCTCGTTGCACTCGTAGACTCTCGGAGTCTCTGCTAATTTACTAGATATTTACATTAGCGTAGCTAATGTCTTCAGACCTTAATACTTAGTAACTAATTGCAATCGGTCTATTATGCAAAGCTAAATAAAATCAAGTCATCATAGATTGCTCAGTATTAGGTCTTTTTATGCTCTCAAATTCAGCTCTGAAGTAGTCTCATAGTTCTATTGAACTTAGCTAATTTAATTTATTATGATAAGTGATTGATCGGCTTAGATCAATGTAATAAAAGGTAACTGCCAAAGTTTCGGAATAAACTTATTAAACACAATCAGCATCTCGTAGCCAGCGGGACTCGAACCCACATAACAAAATATGACGTAGTCTCATAGTTCTATCGAACGTAACTAATTTAATTTATTATAAAAGGTGATGAGATGAATGAAGAGTAATTGTCGTGGTTTCGGAATAAACTTATTAAACACAAATCAACATCTCGTAGCCAGTAGGATTCGAACCCACATAACAGGTATATATATATGTATATCTACAGCTATCTAAACCTAACTTTCTGGAATGCGAATCGTGATTCTATCTAGGTAATATGAGGGAATTTATTATTGGAGATGGCTCGATTTAGTTCAACACATGTGCGGTATTAATAATGACCCGTTTGAATTGATTAATAAAAATAGAAAAGGTTCGAATTTCGAGTGAATCCTCCATTATTAAACACCCTGAGGAGTACTAAAATTATATTAATAAAATAAAGATTATGGTTCAAAAATCTGTTTATTCTCAAAATTACTATCTGTTCTTTACTCAAAACAACTTGAGTGATATCAAAAGAAACTATTAGATTATTTAGATCGTACTTTAAAATATTAGGTTATATCTTAAAGCACGAACGAATATTTCACGTTCCTAAAGCCATACTAAGCAAGGGAAAAACGGCATATTCAAACGAAAAAACCCTTGGGCTATTTAAATCTAAGTACGTCTTAACATTTAAAATACACACATGCTTCACTAAATATTAATGTTTAGGTAATTATATACAAGTTAACATTGTTGTCGAAGGAGAAGACACACACATCTTAATGTTACGATAAATTTGATTACATATATTTACATAGTGTTGTGCTAGATTCACAGATGGTTAATTTATCTATTTCATTCTTTAAAGTGATTAACTTCAGACCTTGATCGGGGCAATCTGCCGTTGGACTCGACTATTGGCGATTTACTTTATCCCTTACTTCATTCTAGCCTCGCCAAACTAGTCTACATGATATTAAAAATATATGCGCGATATAAATTACAAATAAGGACATAATTCCCCAATCTAAGACAGACAATACTCGACTCCCGTCTCTTTCACGCTCAATATCTCCAGTCAGGTCTCTGGATTCATGTTTGTTTGTCGCTAAAGGCTATGTCTCTCAATTTAATTATATAAATTGCATTATATCTGTGAATCTATAACAATCTATTAAATTACAAATGGATTGGAGTACATTACCAAAATACTGCGTCACCTCGTCCGTCGCACTTTATTAAGCTTACTTTTCTTAATTAAGTTATTTATTTCTACTCTCGATTTATTTTAATTAAACTTTATAATTCTAAGACTACACTCGTTAGCTTCCCGCACAACAACCTCGGACTCCCGAACTGCTCTCTCTCCTTGATCTCGCCTCGCTGTCCGATCGCCGGGATCTACACGCTACCCCTTCCTATAGCCTTCCCCTTCCAATCTGTAAAAATAGTTTTACGCAAAATCAACTGTACAATCATTCACATTGGTTAAATTTCTCCTTTTGCTGCATCTTGTCAAACATCTGGCATCGGGTCCGTTCGCTTCCCACGTTCGCGAATGCCACAAAAACTCAATTTATGACGCGTTTCCTAAGCTAACCTCTTATCGGACCTTGTCCACTTGTATTGAATTCTATAGTTTATTACTTTTAAAGTATTGCCGGGTTTTTTTTGTGTTCTTTGTTTTACTTCGACTTAATGGTTTCACATCTGCAGTGGATCCGTTTTCTTGTCTAGTTGGGCAAATTTATGCGTTCCAATGTTTATTTTACGAATTTCTTTAGTTTTAAAAGTTACATTATGCTTGGAATTTATTTAAGTGTTCATCGAAGACGAAAAGAAAAAAAAAATGAATTATAGGCCATATGCGGACCATCTCAATATGTAGTGATTATAATGATTCATTTAATTTATTTATCATCATCATCATCATCAGCCCTTTTCAGTCCACTGCTGGACATAGGCCTCTCTCATGGTGTGCCATTGAACGCGGTCTTGAGCCCTGCGCATCCAGTCCGTCCCAGCCGTACGGCGCAGATCGTCGCACCATCTAGCAGGAGGGCGGAACACTGCGTTTCCCTAGCCGTGGTCTCCACTCGAGAACGTGCTTGCTCCAACGATCATCAGTTCTCCTGCAGATATGGCCGGCCCACTGCCACTTTAGCTTGCTGATTCTCTGAGCAACATCAATCACACGGGTTTTTTGTCTGATAAATTCATTTCTGAATTTGTCTTTCAGAGATATCCTTTGTTTTCATTACTTTTATTTGAATAACAGTCATTTAATGAACAAATTACTATTTCATATTTATTTTATTGGTATTCTACGTTATAAATATTGGTTTTACACTTTATGAAGCATTCATATCAAATAATAAAACAAGTTATAACAGAAACTCAAATGATTTATTAATTTGGAACAAAAGTAACTGCGGGATAAAACATCAAAGAGCGTTTAATTTAAAATGAAATAATATTTCCATGTCAACTTCATTTACATATAAATCAAATTACCCTAAATATTACTTTTTTAAGGACAATTTCAGGATTTGGTAGCCAAAAGGCAAATATAATGAAACGTAGGTAACGTTTATTTAAAAAAATAATATAATCATCATCTTCTTGACCATTTCCCAAATAACTTTTGTACTATTTAATGGTTTTGCTAAAAGTTTTCCGACGACCTACGTCTTTGGGGAGTAGCCCTATTTTAAGTCGAACGCTGCAAACCTAAAATATTGTATAAAATAATTAAAAGATTAAAATTGACAAACATTTTGTAGTGGCATTATTACATTTATGTGATACAGATGTCTGTCTTAATTTTATTCGCTTGGGATTCGTTAGTTTAAATATATAAAATTTCTACCTCCTCCTTTTTTGAAGTCAGGTAAAAAGTAGCCTAAGCTACGCCTTACAACATTAGCTATCTGCGAGTGAAAGTCCCATCAAAACCGATCCAGCTGTTTCAGAGATTAGCCGGAACAAACAGACAGACAAATTTTAAAAATTGTTTTTTTTTTTCTAGAATCGTATCGTATTTTCATATGCATTCAGTGAAAAGAAATTAAAAACAGACACTCCAATTTTATTTATATATACATTATACATCTATAGATTTGCAAAGTGTTTGTACATTTGTATTCTGTTATTAAAAAATGGAACATTCACTTTCGAAATATATGTAAAATAATAACAATTTTGAAATATTGTATATTGTACTTACTGTGAAAATAAGCTTAAAAGTTAAAAAAAGAATTTGCGAGCTTCCTTTTATGAAACGATATCACAATAAATTTATCTCGCAGAATTCAACGTAATTTGCTTTTCTTCTCAAAGCCCCAAAAGCAAAATATGAGAGTTTGCAAAAGTTGAAATGAATGCGATTTAATGTTAGAGGAGATTCATATATATTACTTCTGCATTAAATGTTCTCTGATAAAACTTTAATAAAAAGTGACAGTCTCATTATTTTAGTATCTATCTAATGTATATTGCTAGTGGCTATTGATCGTGAGTCTTGGGTATGATTCTCGGGCTGGGCCAAAACAGTTATTAGAGTTTTCTGTCATGAAATAGTAACATTCCGGAATTTTAAAGTTTGCGGTGTGTCACTCGAAAATTACAATCAGCCGATCGGTTTTAATTACGAAAATTACATTAACTTTTATTCAATTGACTCCTGTCGAGAGCGCACGTCTGCATACAGACTAACTGTATTATTTATCCTCCATAGTTGGTACTATATACTCGTAAAAAATACATACTAATATAGCTAATTATATCTACCTATAAGAAATTATACAGAGGAGAAATTTAACATAAAATGTTTTTAAAACACTTATTATTTGTCAGATATGTTTTAAAAATAGTCCATATACTCGAAGATAGTTCTACATGTTATACTAGCGACTCAACCTTGCTTTGCTCGTTTTTTTGCTGTTTATCTTATATAATCTTATGGATAATTGGTCCTAAAATATACAAAATATATTAATTATGTAACAAACATAAGTGATATATTTTGTATATTTTAGAACCCGATATGAAAAAGACAATCCTAACATATATTTTATTAATATTTTCTGAAATTAACATTAAAACCTCATTTCATACACCTAAAACTAATTTAATATATTGATCGTGAAAAGTAATTACAACTTAAAGTGATTCCCCGAGCAATAAAACATTACAAGTAGTGTTCAATTAGCCCCAAATGGAATTACCTTAATACATTACATTTAGAGCAAAATGAGTTTTAATTCTAACATTTATTAGAGTTATATTCAAAGCGATTTGTAAATTAATATTACAATACTACCAAAATGTGCTGGTTCATTTATTTAATTCGTAATTTGTTTCATACGTTGTGTTTGTAAGTTTCAATATGGTCAACATAACATTAATATTTTTCTTTTAATTGCTATATTATCTATTAAAGGCGAGACAATTTTTGAAGTAAAACTTGTTTGCGTTAAAGTTTTGATTTAAAGATAAAGTTTGTGTAAGCCTTTTCAAGTATATTAGAAAACTAGACCTTATAATTAATTATTATCTGCTACGATGATTAAAGCCGCAAGAAATTATAATAAGCCAAATTGAACTTCCCAAAAAACACAAAGATAAAGTATGTAAAAATGTAATTAATGATATATATTTATTTCTTACTAGTGACTCACCCTGGCTTGGCTCGGGTTCGACCCTAGGATAAGTGTTTCACAAGTATTTCACAAGGTTTGAATTTTTTTTATTATTATTAAAACCTTCCGTGTGTCCTTCAGGTCGAGCCATTCTCGAGTTTTGTGCTTAGCAACATTCATTATTACCTATAGATTATATAGATTTTTAACTAATCTAGGAACTTCACATAACGGTGACTACTAATTCTCAATAATATTTAGTAAAAATAATTCAAAAAGGATTTTAATAATCGATAAATCTTGACTATTTCAAAGAAAAACTAAGTTAAGGGTACTTTCATACTAATAATATTTCTCAAGTATCCTATTTCATGTTAGGGAAGGAAGTTGTGTCGTAACGCTCTACGTACTAGTTCGAACTTATGAAAGTATTAAAATTCTTTTAAGGACTTTCCTTTGAACCTTTAGGAACTTTATTTCTATTACTAAAATTATTTTCTCTTTTGTTGATAAAACTTATTTTTGTCGAACTTACCGTTGTTAAATAAGTAATAGTTAATTTATTAGAAGTTATAAATATCTTATAATATAATGATGTGTTCTCTTATAATTGGTAGTACTCATACATAGTAGGGAATTTAAGTAGAAGTAAGGCACGAGTTAGAGCCACGTACACATGTACTTTAAGAAATCTATATAAATGAATAATTTTTTCTATGATCATAATTTTATAAAAGGTCCTTCAACGAAATTAAATTAAGCCTGCATGCGTATATAAAACGATACGTATATAGATCATGAATAAAACCAATAATAGAAGATTTTTTCTGTATAATTACTAAGCGTATTGGATACGATTGTCTCATTTTATAATTTTACTAGCTGACCCGTGCCCACTTCGTTGGGCATAATGTTAATAATCCTTTTTTAGTACAGAGTGTTTAAATAATTTAAATTATTTTATTAATATTAAAAATTAAATTATCTATACTAATATTAAAAAAACTAATTTTTGTCACTTAAATATAAAAGTTAGACATATGCTGTCGTTGACTTTTTTGTAGGCATTTTTAAGCTCCACGTCTTTTCTCAAGAACTCAAAAATATATCTTTGATGTATAGATTTTGACATTCTAAATTCAATATTGTACTCAGCATTTATTAAATTTAGATTAAGAAGGTCAAAAGCTTGTTGAGTTTCCAATATTTAACCCCTTCAAAGTCTAGCAATGATTTTTTAAATAAGAAAGTACCTACACCGATTTTTAAGTCACCTAAAAATTGTTTTTCTAGAACCTTCCCCGAGGTTATAACGTCTAAATTAAAAAAATATAAAAGAAAATTGAGTTAACATTTTTAAAAAGTAATTATTATGTAAATTGTTTCTCTCCGTACCGTACCTTTTCTTTATATAAGACTTTCATACAAACATGCAAAAGCCCTTGGACCTCCTTAATCCGATCTTGTAGTCGATTTCTTATCCTCCTCCTGCCAAATTTCGTCTTTATATGACAAGCGGTTTTCGATGTTACGTGACGAGTGAGTAAGTGAGTTAGTGAGTGAGTAAGTGAGTGACGCTTTTATATGTTTTGATACCTAATTGTAGAGCATTTCACTTAAAAAGTGACGTATTTTTTAGCTGAAGCGAAATGAAAGCATCGTGGGTAAAAATTATAAAATAGTAGCATTGTATAACGCTCAACGCCCACGTTGAAGAAGCGTAAGAAATTAATTGGATATTTGCTCGTTATCTGAATATGTCTGAAAAAATATATTTTACCAATGATATTTGAGCATAATTTTAATTGTTATATTATTCATTTATATATGAGTCAAAGTTATTGAAACCTTGAGTACACAACTGAGCTAACCGTCATTTATAAATAAATAAATAAGTATGTTGGGGCGTTATCATACAACACCATCTAGTTCTACGGCAAACTATGAGATTTGTTTTATTGATACCAGATAGTTGATATTTATTAACTGCTGGGCACAAGCTTCAATACGAGGCGATCAGGCAATAGTTCACCGCACTGGCTTACTGCGTGTCGGCGGACTTCACATGTCATTAGAAAACTTGCTAGGTTCTCTCAGATATGCAGGTTTCCTTACGATGTTTTACTTCACCGTAAGACAAGTGGTAATCATGTTAGAAAGAAATCATCTCTTAATGTGCACGAGAGATGGTGCGAGCACAGATTTGAACCCGCAATACTCGAATATCCAAAGGAGCGCGTTACCACTGGGCTATCACTGATAGATCAACATAGATATTATAAATATAAACACCCATGACAGAAGTACAAACATTCATGCTCATCACACAAATAAATGCCCCCAGCGGGATTCGTAACCGCGACCACTGGCACAACAATTAGGGTCACTACAAATTAAGCCCTACGAGTTCTCATCTGGGAATGAACACGCTCTCATTCCATTTTAATTTCATGCAAGAATATTGACACCACGGATCTACCTTTGAATTTAATTTACATGGATTTACATGATTGCATCTCTATCGACCTCGTGAACATCATATGAAATCGTAGTCAAACTAACTATTAAAAAAATAACTTGTAAAATATATATATTATCTACTTTTAAATCGATTGAACCAATTCTCATTTAATGTACAAGCCCTAAATACTGTTATGTTACATCAATAAAATGAACGAAGCTCATAAAGCCAAATGTAGTAGAAGTAAATTACACTTATAAAGGTCGTATAACGTATTATTTCATTAATTTTTGTTATTTCACTAAGTTTTGCCTTTGTATTTGATATACATCGTATTCGTAGTTATTTTATAAGGAGTATAGTCAATCATAATATTGTAATATTAGATCACCAAATTTTCCTTAATCAGTGGATCATTAGACACAAAAAGAATTTTTAAAATTCGACTAATATGGAAGAAATTATTTCAGAAAAATATGATTTATAACAAATTAATAGTGCTTATGAAACAAAATAAAACTACATAATATGATTCATTCTATCTATCTTTTCAAATAGAGTGAAAAATCACTACATACATAGTATAAAACAAAGTCGCCTTTTCTGTCCCTATATCCCTATATCCCTATGTGCGCTTAAATCTTTAAAACTACGCAACGGATTTTGATGCGGTTTTTTCCAATAGATAGAGTGATTCAAGAGGAAGGTTTATATGTATAACTAGCAGATCCCGCGGCTTTGCCTGTGCTAAATCTAGGGAAGAGCCCGAGCGAAGCGAGGGCGAGTCGTGTGTATATATAAAAACTATAATATAAATGATTCGCAAGATCAAAAGAAATAACAAAATCTTTAGCTTTACGTAGATATCTACATACGTAGTTCACAAGATACAGTTTTATATGTAACTAGCTATTCATCTTTACTTCACTCGAATACTACCCTAATTTTGCTATTTCCTACAAAAAATATGGTGAGCTAACTGTAAATGTAACTGCATATTCATTTTGGCAAAGTACGTACCCCTATTTCTGGCTTTTATTACTAACACTAGGCTATCTTTAGGTCTAATATCTATGTATTTTAAATATTATCCACAACCTTCCAGTCTTTTAGCGTGATGAAACAACAGATACCTATGCCCTATACAAATACAAGTATTCTCGTTCTCAACGGTGTGGTAACAAAACCTTCGACTAAATAAACCGCAGATCCTCGATATCGCGCTTTACCCGAGCTCGGTTATAGATTTAGGTAGAGGCCTATATGAACTGAGGAAAGAAAGGCTTGCGAAACTATAAATCTTGCGAACTTTTTTTTTTGTGAATAGTTCTTAAGACTATGGAGAGTCAATTTAGCTGCTCTACATTCTTCAACAACGTTACTATATGAAGTAATTCAATGAATTTTATGTATTAAACTTGTAGTAGGTACGATAACAATAAGCAATAAGAAAAATATTCTCAGATTAATTTGTTATTTTTAGTACTTCACATATACATATATTACATATTCACATATCACATATACGTATATTGTATATGTATATTGTATATTGTATACGTATATTGTATATGTAAATATGTATTTAGAATATCGAAATATTGTATTCCTGGGGTAAAATGATTTTAATTTCTTATACTTGCTATAGCCATTACTGATTTCAAACAACTCTCTCATCTCATCTGGATTCTCATACAAGCGAAACATAATATGTCAAGTAAGTCACTTTATTATTTGTAATAATAATGTTCTCCGGCCGATTCCGGCCATGGCGGCCAATCTCATTGAGATTAGCCAACTGTGTAGACACAACTGCACTCTCTATTTCTATCACTCTCATACTCCAAAAGGACGACTACTCGACACGACCAGTGAGAGCTAAGGCGCAGGACCGACGACTTTACAGTTTACGTGCTCTCCGAGGCACGGTGGTGACACACCGCTAACTCACCAACTCCGGGATGTTACTGAGGCTAACTAAACTTAAAAACTCAATATTTTAATTTAACGATATCGTAATTGCCTACGCAGTTGATAAATCTTTAAAACAATATAAGTTTTGTCTGCAGCTTCAGTCGTGAATGAGGTTAAAGGTATGTGCGAATCGAGAAATTTATACACTTTTAAATTTTTATCAAAATCTGTTCAGCGGTTGCAAGAAGTACGGTCACAACAAACTGAGCCAAACAAGCCGTCTACAACTTAATATTAATAATTTTACGTCTGTGGATCCGGCCTGTCCGCACTGCGAAATTTCTCCGCGCGATTTATTTTCCGTGATCGGAATTATATTTATTACGCACTGCGAATAAAATTTCGCTCGATTTCTCTCAGTTCGATCCAGGTCCCGACTGAGACAAACGTTTAAAATGAATAACAGAAAATTTTTAATGATACTATGGCGGCGGCGGCGTGACAGACCTATCATAAGATGTCATGAGCATTGGATTCACCCATTCACCCATAATGAGGCTAAAAAAATTATTGCTATAAATAAAAATATTTAATTTCTAAACTTCAATAAATTTATAAAGTTTATACTTTATTTACCTTTTTGTAATTTCTCAGCAACACTGCATTGTTCCCAACTAAATTAAAAATCTTGATATATTTGCTCCCACAGTCTTCAATATTCTGTCGTGGTAATTTGGATTAAATTTGTCCCACAGGGGAAGTCTTCTATATCCATGTCGTCATTTTCTGTTTACACCTCTGTGGCCCCCGATCGGGCGGGAGACGAACCTCGTGACATCCTGCCAATAGCGCCGGTACACAACTGAGCGAAACGCACGATTTTTTTTTCGCAGTGCCGCCATAGCCATACTACTTCATACTGTACAAAATATTCGCGCGGAAATAAACCGGTGCGGTTTATTTCCGCGCGATCAATTCGCGGCATCGCGTTCAATTTGCATCAAATCAAATTTTTTTGCCGCGCGAATTTTTAACAGCCAGTGCGAATACTTCTATAAAATTTCATGTCTTAAAGAATTTCGGAAAAAAATTCGCGCGTTGAAATTTCGCAGTGCAGACAGGCCGTAACAGGCAATATACAAAACAAATTAATCTTGCGCAATTTCCTTCCATTTTGTATTTAAAAATTATAGTACTAAAACTGTGAAAATAAACCGAAGTTAAGAGAAAACTAAACTTTACTTTAGAATCGCAAAATTTTGTTTACAGCTTCCAATGGTTATTTCGTCTCTTGGGGCTTAAAAGCATTTTAAATATAAACAAAGAACAAAGAATATTAAATAAATATGTAGGAACATTATTACAGTCAGCGCATCTAGTTCCGTGCTAAGCTACGAGGCTTGAATTACTGATACCAGATAGTTGATATACTACACATATTTAACTTTTAAATATGTACATACAATGTACGTACATATATAATAGCTAAAACCACGGTTTCGCCCGCGCTAAATCTAGTTAAATTGTTATTGTATTGTATTCAGCCCTTTTTAATGTCCTACCATAGGTCCTACCACAGGTCCTACTGCTAGCCACGGGCCTTAGATTGATTTATCTGGCCAATTAAGCGTGCTGGCGGATATCATGTTTCATTTGACATCTGTTATTCGTTAGCTTGTCTTTAGTGTTATTTACAATTTTTCTCGGTCTGCATGTCTGTTTTTTTTTGGATAATCTCCGAAACGGCTGGACCGATTTTTACGGAACTTTCATTCGCAGATAGTTAATGTTATAAGGAATAGCTAGTATACGCAATTAGGGTTCCCAGAACTCAAAAATTAGTAGTAATAGTATAATGCTGAATTTATCTTTCACTTAATTAAATTTCATATCGGAATGAGAGCTTAAAAGATATTTATTTTTCGTTGGAAAATGTTAGGCGCTGTCTGAGTTTTCCCCAATACATTAAGCTACTCTCAAGGGAAAGTGAGCTAAAATGAAAAGTAGAAACTAGAATTACAGTTATTTCTGTCTAGTATATTCAAATTTGAAATTATAAGTTTGATTTTGTTCGTCTTAATATTTAGGTAATAAGCATCAAGTAATACTTTATTTTAATATGTTTTTGGTGTTCATTCATTTATTTATTTTTTGTATTTTGTACTATTACCATACATTAAATACGAGCTTTCGAAATGGAATTTTTAGCAAAAAAAGAAGAAGATATTAAAAATCAATTGAAAAATTCCACTAAAAATACAAAATATTAACTTAGATAAAAACATAACGAACATAAGATGTGATTTTATTAATTAATTTAAAAGTGATACAGATATAAGAATAAATTGCAGTAGTATCTGAAAACATAGCAATATATAAAACAAAAGCTTCTGTTCTGAACATTAATCTCAAACTTTTCGGTACAGTCAAACAATTAAAAGCACAGGCAAAGTTCACCTGTGAATACAATAAGAAACTTAATTTGACAGGGAGCAAAAGCAAAAACTGAATGTTTCGTTATTCATATAGCCTTTGTTATGACGTAAGCTTGTGCTACATTCAGCCAAAACCACTTAAAATATAGGGGTTTGATGATGATGCAGATGCATTTAAGGTATTTGTTTTGGGGAAAGTCACTTTCTCTCTGAGAAAATTCCTCAGTTATAATCAAATTAAAAGTCTTTTTAACGCCCCACTACTAGGCACGGGCCTCCTTTCAATACGTGGGGTATCAGGCCATAGTCCACCACGCTGGACATGTGCTGGTTGGTGGACAAATATTATAATGACATTGATAAAATTCTTGTGATCGATTCCGACCACGGCCATCGTGGTAAACTCACTGATATACAAAAGTATTGAAGTATTTCTCGTATTAATTCGCCTCAGACAGCTTTTGCGTACTACAACTATTTTTTGTTTTCTAATTAACGACATCAATTATTATTAACATAATAAATATATAATAAATTATACTTATATTTTAATGCAACAGTTTGTAGATAACTAAAAAAAAGTTCAATGTATAAAAATTCTCAAACGATTTGAGTAGAATATGAAATGTCTTATTACACTAGCCTTTCCCGCAGCTTCGCTTGCGTTCTTAAGGCTGGAAACCAAATACTTCGCAGAGATACCGGCGCCCCTCCCCCCTCACGACCGCCCGTCTTGTTCGCGGTGATCATTATTTTGTTGCGGAGTTTTGTTAAAACTATGATATCTACTCAAATTAAATACTTGTGATGAGTAACTTATTTATTTAGGTAACGATTAATATCTTGTTTATAAAACACCTTCGCAAGTAATGCAGTATCTAAAAACAAATTCGATTACCATAAAACCCTTAAAAGATTTTCTATTTTATCGCTGACTTTTTTTGAACTTTTAAAGGGGAACAATTCTGTCGTACATGATTTTTGCATAACTTTAACCGTTTACGCAGCGTACGCGACGGAAGCTCTCAAAAAAAATATTTTCTCCTGTTTTTCCAAGAATATGACTTTGTAATAAATTGATATTATTTGAAATAACTCAACAGTTGATACATTTATAATAAGTTATAAGTAAATATAGCGGGGACTGGGTAAGGAGATTTATGTAGAGCTTTTAGAAAAACATGCTACGAATTTCGACAAGTCAATATATTACTCGGGTGACTTGGACGAAATTATCCAGGTGATTGATAGGAATGTTTTTAAGTTTAAGTTATAATAAGATCTGTACGAGTAAATGCTATTTATTTTGCAGGGTGAACTGAGTGTCTTCTTAAAACTCAAACGTAAAATGAAAGCTTTAAATAAAAATTAAGATAATTATTTTGGTTAATTTCGATTACAGCGATCAACTCAAAAGACTAGCAATATGTTAATGGGATTCTTATTGAGAAGAACACAAGCATACGTATAGTGTACACATTTTTTATGTCATTATTTTAAACCTGTAACTTAATTCTTACATGGCCTTAAGTACTTATGCTTAAGGACTTTACTCAAATCCATCGTAATTGCTATAACAGAGATATATTAAATATAATACATAAAATAGAAATACAAGAATACATGTTTTATTTATAATCCTAGTCCAATGGGATTACATGCCAATAGCTTAGAGAGAATTCAAGACGACAAGACGAGAGGGGTGTACCGAATTCCCAACTCCAATGAACTATTAAGCATTTTTTCTCGGAGGAACTTAACATATTTTGTTGGAAAATAATAAAGCTACATTTGTTTTAATTATTATTTCCTGAACAATATATTAGTAGTAACTAAATATTACAAATGAGCAAGGCCGAACAGTTGGCGACACGCCAATCAAAGTCGAGGGTTGTATTTACCCTTGTAGACATCTTCTGTCTGTCCTAAATAGATAATTTGTGTTTCGAATCAGTGTTAAACATCTGACTATCATCTCAATAGGTTCTTCGACATAATAGTGTGATTTTGTACGTGAGATTGATCTGTTTAACATTACTTAGGTTGATTATAAAAAAAATAATTGCCAATATGCTGATTTTCATCAATTTTAACTTAATAAAAACTAATAAGTATTATTAAATTCACTATATTGTTGCGCCTTAATAGCAAAATATATAAATTAACTTTCAACTTTGCTATAATACTTGGCTTTAATACCTCTCTTCTACCATGCCACTGTACCAGGAACCCGAATTATGATGTGCATTTAGCCATTTGATGGGATATTTGGCTTAGAGCCAGTAAATATGAAGTTCCCGGCATTCGCAGAGGAACAGCTGTGATATTAAAAAACTAATTATAATATATTTTATTCTTTTTGTTTTATATAGAGACCTTATAACACGTAAGTTAAAGTCTATTGATACTAAGAAAAGATGACAGCTCGCTTTTAACTACCAAACAAAAAATACTAAACTTACTAATAAACAAAGCGAAACGAATATTTTTTTTGGAAAATAGGCACCAAATATGTTTTTATACATTTTTGTATAAAGCTTTCAATAATAACTAATGATAACAAAATTGATTGTTTCATATTAGATTATTTATGTTTTACGCATTCACGAATTCGATTTATTGATCATTACAAATATTTTCTGGGGACTTGAAGCATTAAATTGATAAATCTTAATCTCAATAAAGAAAAATATATCTACTCATAGTTAATGGTTATAATTTTCATCAAAAAATCACGAAACTATTAAATACAGAAAATAATACGGTATAAGAAATAATACGGAAATAAGTCGTAAAATGTCGTTAATACAATAATTGTCTTTGGACTTTAAGCAATGTCCCGCAGAGTATTCCATCTTACTCACACCCAAAAATTTCGTATATTTCTATTTCGTTCACAAATATTCCATTGCCTCTTTTGTATTTCGAACACGCTCTCCTAAAATTTAGGGCATACGACTAGAACTTGCAATTTTTGTAACTATGTATAATAGACGAGTGAAAAACTGTTTGATCGGCGTTAGAAAATCAAAATTATAGTCAATATTTTAAGTTATTATAAATACGTTTCATATACATATATTATACCTACTATTATTATTATTATATAATACACAGCACCATCTAGTTCCATTGAAAACGATTATTATTGAAAACCGTATCAAAAAACGAAGAAACAGACAGTGACTTTGTTTTTAATATGTATGTTTATATACAATTTACATTTAAAATAACAATAATTGAAATATTCACGAATTTGTAGTTTTATACATAGATAATACTAGAATTTGACTGCATTTGACGGTTATATAACTTTGAACCTTCCTAAATAAAAAGGTATAAAACTCAAAGAGAATATTTCAAGTCACACTTCTTTCCTGCACTTAACGCATTAAAAAATCCAAAAGCAAGCTTTAAACCTTTAAATAATAAATATGTTGTGACATTAATACAACACCATCTATTCCCATGAGAAGCTACGAGGCTTATGTTATGTATACCAGATAGTTGGTACACTACACATATATAACTTTAAATACATACATATTATACGTATAAACACCCATGAGTGGAGTACAAACATTCGTGCTCACAAAGACTCGAACCCGCGACCTGGCACACTTAGTAGGCTCATTGTCAACTGAGCCAAACGTTTCAATCCCCATTTAATATGTTATAGTTTTAATATATATATATATATATATATATATATATATATATATATATATATATATATATATATATATATATATATATATATATATATATAGTATTAATCATATTAATAATTTCATTAGTAAAACATTAATAATTATATTATTATCACTCAAGTCAACGATGACCTCGTTATAATACTATTGAAAGAAGACAAAAAGCTTTACAAAATAGAATACGACAATTCAAATAGTGAGTCACGTAGTGAATTGGCTGTCAAAGAAAATTTAAATTAGGTGGAAAAAAGAAAAAGACTGAATACATATTAACGTTACAGTATAAATGGGCTTCTGTACTCTTGACCCAAATGAAAACTAGGCATCTTTAGTAAAGGGATTGATGAAAAATATATAAATCCTCATTTATTAAATTTCGAAGTCGGGCCACTAGATTTCTGTATAATCTTTGTAAAACTTATGATGGTCCAAAGCGAATCCATTATCCGAATTGAACTATGATCTTATAATAAAGTCAATTAATAAACCCAATTTATAAGAGAAAGCAAGCAGAAGAAAGAAAGAAATAAAAGTTATTTTAGTAATATTACTACAAACTATCGACGTTACGTTTAGGCGGTCAGTATAAATAAATAAATAAATGATGATAAAATAAATTATGATAATAAACTCGTATTGATAGCTTTCCTCAATAAACGGACTATTTAATGCAAAAAGTTTATTCAAACCAGATCAGTAATTCCTAAGAAAAGCGCGTTCAAACAAACAAGACATTTTTGTTACCCCTACCAACGATTTGACCTGGAGTAACACATAGGTATAAGTAAGCTACTTAATGAAGGACCCAAGTGGAACTCAAAACCGCGACCGCTGGCGCAGCAAGTAGGGACATTACAAACTGAGGCAAATTTGTTTGTGAGGCATTTTTGTTCGGCCATTAATATTTTACCATAATGAAAACAACAACACGCGAATACGCTTTAAAAATTCAAGTTACTTCCTACTTTTTACGAACCAAAAACGTAACATTATTTTTATCATGAAGTATGTAGCTATTTTTAGTTATAAAAACAACAGCCATTGTGATTATTTATGAAGGAAAATTTCTTTAGTATTTTTTATTTATTTTTAGTCTTAAAATCCCAAATGAGTAATCGCTCGTACTGGTGAATGACAGTGCATATTGCAATTTAACAAATATTATAAAAAAATGTAATAATAATAATTACAGTAGCTAAAAATAAGTTAAGAATATTATATTTATAATTATAAAATTGTCATTCAAAATTTTTAAATTTTAAATGTTCAAAATTAAAATGCATAACATTCTGGATTTTATTGTAAAAATCGAAAAGATGGTTTCATTTATAATGCCAAATATTCGCGTAAACCTGAAAAGGTAGTATCCGTGTTTTTGAGTAACTTCGCTTTAATAGCTCAACAAAGTGCAGTAAAATGCGAAAGAGAGATAGCCTAAATCCTGGATTAACACAGTTTACGAGTGGAGCAGTGGATAACAACTAATCTATTGTATAGATAAATAAAATTCAACCGTCTATTTGTAATGTCAAAACAAAAACGTTTTACTAAATTGAAATGAAAGTATATATGTATGTAGGTACATAAATATAAGAAAAAGTCAATTTATAAAATGTTTGTCAGTTGTTTATTTGTTCCGGCTAATCTTGACTAGTCAAATTTTAACAGCACTTTTAATGGCAGATGATATTATATGGATTAACTTAGAAATTAAATGAAGTATTCGCTCTACAAAATTAAAACGGTACGTTTTACGTACGTACGGTACGTAGGGAAGAACCCGACCGAAACGAGGGTGAGTCGCTGTTAATAAATATAGACAGTAAACCTTTGATAAGTAAAATAAATAATCGGCATTGCCAAACCATAAATGTAGTCCCGATAGCACGGGAGACAAAATATGCGACTATCCAACACAGAAGACCTTAGATAGTCTTAGAGCATATTACCAACTTTTCACTCACTCTTAAAGCAATTTCTAACCAGAATTACGTATATAATATAGGTAAAGCCCCTTAAAAATTTTTAACCCAAAATTAAATATTAAAAATTTATCACAAAAAGGAAAATCAATATAAATAAAACCAAAACTCATAAAAAGGCACCCGGAATAAAATCTAAGGTGAGTGTATACCCACTTTAAAATATAAATAAAACGAATTTGAATACGTAAACGAGCCATTTGTACGAATCAATCAGAAAACAAATGGCATTAAGTTGGAATTCTATTTAACTACTCTCAAATAGCCTTTGTTATCGACAATAGCTTTCTACCGTCAAAGAATTTCAATAATTGAGCTGAAGTTTATTTTATGTTATCAGAAAGTACATTTAAATCGTGATTGTGGGTTTGATTCTCGTTCCACACAAAATAAAAAGGTCTGTTTCGTTTTTAGGGTTTCTTATAACTAACGTAAAATCTTGATGTTTATAAACTCGTGCTTCAGTATGTTTATAATTTTATTTGTCTAAAAACATTAACCTTTTAACAAGAAGGTAAAAGTGGGAGTGAAAAATGCATTTTTAAATATAATCTTTCCTTTTGTAATTCTATAAACCTAGACATTATTTGGACTATCTTTGTCCTGAAAATCTTCTTCGCGCTATAAAATATTATATAAATTATAAATAATCATGGATCCAGTATTGAAATGTTTTTTCTATTTGTATATACTGCAAAAGTACGTTTCCCATTTGTGTGGTAGCAAAAATACCAGCTATTTTAACTGTCCATTTTGATTTGCATTGCAAAGGAGTAATAAATGTCGCTCAAACAATATACAATACAGAAAATTCGTTACTATTCTTTATGGAGCAGCTTTCAAGAGCAATACATTTTATGACTGTTTCAAAATATTTTCGCATCTTAAACCTTCTTTAAACTAGTTAATGGAAAAAACTTAAGATACAGTACTAATTAATATCTAATTTTCAACTTAACGTCAAACAGGATTAAAAAACAATTAGAGCGATCTAATACAGTGATTTTTTTATTTAACAACATTCATTTTTAATGTTAAGTTTTTACCTTAGAACGAACATCGTGTGTTTTATTGTAATGTATGTATTATAATTTTCTTAATATTGTTAATAAGAGTTTTTTGTTTATTACCATTTACTATTTTAACATCGAACCGTAATGACATCTAACATGCACGAGCCACGTAGCTATCTGATTACTCTCATGTACCAAACGTTTTCAACAAGATTAGGAACTAACTATGAATATAATATTAGTTAAGTTACTAACTATTAATATAATATAAGTTATTAAGATTAGGAAGTAACTGTTAATATAATGAAGGAAAATATTGCGAGGAAACCTACATTTCTGAGAAAACCTAATTCTAGTGTGATTTGTGAAGTCAATCAACTGCTGTGGACCTTGCTTAGCCTTCTAAGCCCAAGCCCAGCTGTGGGATGATAAAAAACATGAATTATTTAATTTATTTTACGTATATAGTTTGTGCCGCAGTTTCATAGATCCACTGTTCAAAGTTATTATTTGTAGTAGTATTTGCAATTAATTCCAACATGACAGCGCGCGTAGTAATTCGTTACCTAGAATACAATTTGAAATACAACCACATCGGCCTCCAAACATGATTGTACAATTTAGCATGTACATTGTCTAATATTTGTCATTTAGGTAACTATGAAATGTGTTTATTGCTTTGCTAAATAGTAAATTTTACGGAGACTCGACTAGGGATTCATCCGAGCGAATGTAAATTGCTAGTGTTTAAGTTTTAATATATTAGAGCGTTAATGCGTTAAGACTTGGGATATATCTTAGGTTCTTCAGTCAGTTTTATGAAATTATCTTATAAAACTCGCATATTTAATCGTACAAATATGTATATAAATATGGCTACAAATTAATGCAATTCATGGTTTTCTTTAAATTTCATGTTATGTTGGTCGAGAAAATGTATCTTTAATAAAATTTGGACGGTGTATTTTATTGTATTTTCGTAGATTCGACTGCCGGTTTAGGTAAGATTTTTTATAAAAAATAAGTACATTGTTTTTTTAATATTAAATTTTTTCCTTTGAGTAAAACTTGATAATTTTAATATTAATAAAGTGCTTGTCTTCAATGTCCCATCAATTCCTTCTATCTAGATAGTAGGTATATCAATGGTGATCAATATCGAAGATTAGAAATAATAATTAATCGGCTATCATATAATATATTCTGTAAAGCATCTTGTGACTAGTGCTAGCTAAAAGTAGTTTATCGATTTAATAAACTTATTCAAACGTGTCACCGACACGCGGCCTTTGTTATACGCATTCGTTACACGTACTTTGTTATTAAAAGAACAATGTTAATTGTAACTATTTACCCAAAGTACTTTCTAAAAATGTGAATACTTATATCTGTTGCGTATAATAAAATTGAAGTGTCTGTTTTTAATTTTAAATTAACAGCTTTTTAATAAATGCATACAAAAGTATATATTATGGTATTTCATCACAAAGAAAATTAAAAAAATGTCTGCCTGTCTGTTTGTTCCGGCTAGTTTTTGAAACGCCTGAATTGATTTTGACAGGACTACCATGGGTAGGTATCAAAATAAACAGTAAATAAAAAGTTATAAAAAGAAATTTTTAAAAAGCAAATCATAAAAACATAACTGGAAAGCACATGATTTGTATAATAATTAATATATAATTTTATATTTAATATATAAAGAACAATTTATATTTAATATAAAACAACATGTAAAGTTGCGTAATAACTTGGGTATAAGTAACTTAGCAAGCTAAATACAGTCCTAAAGCAACACCTAACTAAAACTTGTAGCTTTGTTTATACATTCCGCCTGAGTGATTATATTATTTTCTAAATATATATAAGTGAAAGGTCACTCACTCACTCACTCACTCATCACGAAATATCGAGGTAGTTTTTTGTGTGGTAACGGATTTTGCTACAGGGCCGGATTAAGGAAGTCTAAAGGCTCTCGCAAGTTTGTTCGAAAATCCACCATTTTTTGTGTTACCGACTTTAAACTTGGCAGGAAGCACAAAGGGACGAACCCACAAAACGAGGCAAATGAGAGCTTGGCTTAAGATTGCACAATTATTACCAAAAATATTACTGGCTGCAGGCCCATTTGAATGGCAAAGTCAATTCTTTGGGTGAACACGAGCAAGTGCTCTTATTACCATTAGATAGGCCCACCTCATGTGTTATATTTTTGATAAGTGTCTTGCACTTTGATTCATTATCAACATTATTTTGCCAAAAAACGTATTTACTCATCTTAAGCAAATTAAGAGTAACGACTACTCCTAACGTAATTTATTTGTGAAGTTTCTAAGTATATATAGTAAGTACAAGTAAGTAGGTATATTACCTATATAGCTATATATATATGAGCGTCCTGGTTAAGCGGATTTTGTTCACAATTTAATAGATTTTAATTTAATAACTGAATAACTCCTAATTCTTTTATATTATACAACTACCCCACATTCTAGTTGTAATCTGCCAGTGAAAGTCTCGCCAAAACCTGTCCAGTCCTTTCCATATGAACCGGAATAAACAGACGAGCAAAATTAAAAAAAACTATTTTTGTATAATTTTCGTGTATAGTTTCATTATTTACAACACACACAACAATACATGTATTAATGATTTGGTCGTTCAACAAAAAATAGCTTTATACGAGTAGTATACGATAGATATAAATACCTACAGCCTAGATAAGTAAATAAAGCTAAGATGAACACGCAAAAGCTCTTAATATAAAACATGCTGTTTCGTAAGGTCAACATTTTTAGGCCGACGTAAAGATAAACACACTGTATAAATCCTCACAGGTGCTTATTCTACTGTTCTAAAATATTTTTTCATCTCAAGCGTATCAGTTTCACGTTTCAATACTTACTTCTGTACTTATATTACAATGATTTGATTATTTGTAATTGTTAAAATCGAATAGTACCGAATTTATTTTTATATTTTTTGACTCACCGGGCTTTTTACTAACTGAAACTCGTCAAAAACACTTCGATATGAGTTTCTTTGTCAACTAAGGTTTTACTAGTAGCTAGTAGCTTTGAAGAGGTTTACTAGACATAGCCTTGAAAGGTATAGTAATAAAAGAATTGAAAATAAATTATAGATAGTGACTGCCTCGGTGGTGTAGTGGCTAGCGTATACGGTCATACATCGAGAGGTCCTGGGTTCGAGTCCCGGGTCGGGCCAAGTTTAGTTATTAAGTCTTTCTGTTTAGTAAGCTTCAGTAACCGCCCGGGGTTGGGAAGTTGGCGAAGCCCCGTGCCTTAGAAAGCACGTAAACCATCGGTCCTGTGCCTTAGCTCTCACTGGTCGGATCGAACAGTCATCCCACCGGAGTATGAGAGTGATAGGAATCGAGAGTGCACTTGTGCACTATAATATCTCCTGCGCAGATGGCCAGTCTCAATGAAATTGGGCGCCGTGTCCGTAATCGATCGGAGAACATTATATTATAATAAATTATAAATAAAAAATTTATGGATACTGACAAGAAAAATAAATATTTTATATGTATAAGTTAATGTATTAACTTATTCTACCTCCAGCTTTAGATATGACTGCTGGTAAAGTATAATTATTTATAAATGTACTTAGTGATATAAAAACTGTTATACTGTAGTCTGTAGAAGTATTTACTTTGAAATTCATGTAAAAATTGTGTTTTGCTTCAAGAGACTTGCCGTTAGGTCGTCGTGGTTGAATGCGTAAGGGAAGCTGCCCCATACGACGGGGGAGATTAGATTAGGAGGAGCAGCTGTTATGCCTAAATACATTTCCTAACTTAAAGTAAATATATACACATAATATATTCTCATTCACATGTATTATATCCGGTTGAAACTAAAAAATATAATAAGCTATATTTTCAGGTGTGCTTAAGCTCTGTAGTTTACAATAGTGCCAACGTAATTATCCAACAACGTTGTTAACTGCCATAAATTTAGATCGTAAAATTTTATGATCGTTCGAAACTCTAAAAATAACTCGTTTTAAAAAAGCAATTTCGATAATGTCGTTATTTTATGAAATAAAATTATTGTATACTTCGTTGCTCAAGATTCAATCATCCTATTGCAAATTTTTATGCGTAACCTTTTTCACCTTATTTTTCATAATAAGGGTTCAATACAACATAAAACCTTCAAATTTTGTATACAATATTAATATAATAATTATAAATGAGATAATGCGACATTGCTCACGTGGAGACGTACTTATTTTTTTTTTAATAACTCATGAACAATTTGCAACAGCTGTGTAGATTTAAAATCATTTATTTCCGAAAAAGAATATAGTTCACTTAATATTGGGAGAAATTTATAATAAAAACTTTTTTAACTAAGTAAACATATTTAATATTTTTTTAAATATCTTCTACATTCGTGTACCTAGTTAGGTTCAATAAATTTTATAAATGTGCTCCTTTGAAAAAACCATTACCATCCTATTTAGTTTTACTTTTTGGTAATATATTTCTAGTATGATGTACTCGTAAGTTAATATAGACAATTTCGCATTACCTTTATAAAACATTTATTTTTTATTTACATACATAAGTAAATTCTATTCAATATACACATATATGTATATTTTCCCCTTTCCAATAATGATTATAGATGAATTTATAACATTAGTTATATTAAATTAATAAAGGATTCCGAATGCAATTAGGTATAGGTAAATGCGTTTAAGTTGTAATAATTTACTAGTAATAACATACACGATAGAATCAAACAATAAGTTAAACGATACCTGTACAAATCAAACCCTTTGTAATCTAATGGTTAAACTTTGCCTGAACTACGTATTTCCGTACTTAGAACTTAGTGTAACTTATTTTATTAGTGAAGGCTGTGGTTAAGGTAAATGTACTCCGACCGACATAGTTATAAATCGTTAATTTTTTATTAAAGTACTTTCCTTTATTATGTTTACAAACTAACATTTCTTTTAAATGAGATACTCGTCGTTTAAGCATAATAAATCTATCACTGTCTTTATCTTTTTTCTTTCTTGTAGCGATAAAGTTACAGATCGAAGTTTTATCTTATTAGAAACACATTTTATGGGTTGGAAGTGGAACGTAACTTAATTCCATATATATCATCAAATGAGTAAAATATATATATTACAGAAAGGTAGCTACTAATGAAAAACTAGTAAGTATATACGCTATACGGCACTTTCGAGTACCTACATACGGTATTCTTAATTATATTGCAGTAGCACGACATTTACATAAATGAGTAGTGTAACTAGAGGAACTAAATTCTAGACATAATATACAAACTAGTCATATTAAAGATAGATTTTACAAGTGGACGTTTAAAAGAATTTTAATATGTTAACTAGCGATTTAGCGGGAGCAAAGTCACGGGTTCCTCTAGTAAATATATATAAAAACTTGACAAATTTTATACTTTGTTTAGGACTTTGTTTAGGACTTTGTTTATAACATGTAGTGAAAAAAATAAAAAAACATTAAGAAATAATCATTTTTCAATAAAAAATAATTGAATCTGTCTTAAAATAACTATATTAATCAAGAAACACTACATATGGCCGTATTTTTGTTATAGGGAAGTATTTTCAAACCCTATAAAAACAATGTAAATCTATGAAAGTAAGTATATAACAAAGTATTTTCAGTCTAAGTAACATCTGTAATTCCCAAGGCCATAAAATGTGCGTAGTATCTCGACCCTCCGCGTAGTAATTTTTGTTTTATATCTCGTACTGAAATCTCACCTTTTGCTTTCGGTAACGATGGCAAGTCTGAGTGGTAAGTGGCAAGAGTTATAATAATAACTTGTAATAATATAATGTATAATAATCTATTGATAAATGGTTCGTCACAAATACCTACAATCTACACCTAAGCAACATATTTTGTCAACGTTATTCTGTGCAAGTATATATAATATGATGTATATGGAAGATCCTCTGGAATTACTGATTGAATGCCAAATTCCTTCGACAATAGTTTCCATAGGCTTAATTAATTATCGGTTTATTTTATAAAATTCTCATTTTTATTTATATTATTGAACTACTTTATATCACATTTTATTTTAAATTATTTTTCTAGAATATAAGTATGTTTAAGAAATTACTTGTTTAAGTGTTTGTAAAGTTAAGACTTATGTTAATGAGATTTCATATCCGTTCTGAGGTAAAAAAATATTATAAAAATTTGGAAATTAAATCCCCAATTAAACCTTGCACTATTCGATAGTTAATAAATGTAGTTCACGATAAAATAAAGCAATCATTATACCTGATCATCAATGTTTATTTTATTTTAATATCAGATACTTTAATAAAGTATAAAAATAAAAATAAAAATATATTTTACAAGAAAACTTACAAGATAGCATATTTCTCTTTTAGTTTAGTTGAAAAGGAAAATTCATGACGTGGAAAAATAAATAGGCTGTCTCACTAAATAAGTAGCACAAAGCTAACAACTTTTCGAATTAGTACTAGTATGAATTAATAAATCAAAATTACAAAATTACAATCAAAATTACAAAATGTAAGATACTTTTTTAAATCGAATCTGTTTTTTTTTGGAAAGTCTAATTGAAATACTTAGCAATTATTATTATCGATACAGAGGCCGAATAAATAGTTATTAGAGTATCGGTCTATCTGAGTGGGAACGCCACGCCTCACAAGAAAACCTTGACAGATTTTGATGAGATTAAGGATAGCTAGTTCGGGGTCAACCTACAGGATACTTATTATTGCGGGAAAGTATCTCATCCCTCCGAAATCTATAATAAACTTGAATAATGATAGGAAAAAAATATGTTAATAATAATTATAGATGTTCCTATTCGATAAAATTACACATGACAAAAAATATTACTGAAAGCAAAGCGTGTGTTTTACCTCCATATGAGAAAACAAATTATATTGTGGCATGATATCCCCAAAACGTTGAGTAGGTATAATAATGTTCTCCGACCGATTCCGGCCATGGCGGCCAATCTCATTGAAACTAGCCAACTACGCAGGATTGATTATAGTGCACAAATGTACGTACAGACACAAGTGCACTCTCATACTCTGGTAGGACGACTACTCGACTTGAACAGTGTAAGGTAAGGCGCAGGACCGATGGTTTAAGTTCTCTCCGAGGCACCGGGGTGACACAACGCCAACTTCTCAACTACGGGCTGTTACTTAGATAAACTCGGCCCTCGGTTAGACTTAAATAAACTCGGCCCGACCCGGGACTGGAACCCAGGACCTCTCGATGTATGACCGTACATGCTAGCCACTACACCAATGAGGCAGTCATATACTACATATATTGAAATATTTTTAACTGTTTGTTTTAAAAATAATAATGAAAATATTCATTTAAAACGGTCAAATATTGAGCATTATATTAAATGATAACAATCTTATTAGATAATTTTTAAATATTTACTAATTTTCCAGCTGTAGGTGAAATATATAATTATTTTATAAGTACAAAAGAATACAGGCTTTAAAAATATATCACTAAGGCATTTTAAATGTTAGTTGAATTTTTAATACTGTAATATACACCATGTAGAAAAAAAGTGCCTTTCCCATGAGTATCATGGGTTTCGCCATTTAATTACCCTGAATATATAATGCGTTATAAATAATACTTACACGCCATATTCCATTTATTCCACACGCACACATCACAAAATATTTGAATTACATAGTAAAAAACTCGAATTTTGCACCCAACGGCTAATCTCACGCAATGATTAGTGCGACTAAACACTCTAAAAAGACACAGATAATACACTGTGCAACACAAATCTGATTGCACAGATACGCAGTTAATGCACAGGCACAATATTTTTTATTCAGAAAAGAGGTTTTAATAAAAAAAAAGAAGAATTGAATAACAATAGAATGATTGTAATTTCGCGTAGAGGCACCCTCGTGCTACGAATTGCCGCGAGAGACTGACGTAGCTTTGTAGCAACTTAGAGCCAAAAGCTTTGCGCAAGCTGTACGGTAGGCAACAAAGTTCGTTGGCTACACAGTAGCTCTTATTTTAATAGCAGTAAAGTACAAAATAGATATATTCTAATGTGCACTATACATCAGTAGCACCTAACAAACCATATATGTATATAGTTTAGTTCACCGACATGTAAAGAGTAAGTTCTTCGACAATTTGTTTTTTTTAATTGTTCTATCATTGAAACTTTAAATAGTTCATAAGTCAAGGACGATATAGAATAACTCAGTATATAATTTTCCTTTGAACTTAAAAATATAATTAGTTACACGTTTCTCTTCATTATCAAAATTATTATTTTACTGGATAAAATAATAATTTAAGAACTCTTAACATTAATTGCCACTTATATTTTAGCTTTATTGGTAAAATAAAGGGAAAGTATTTTAAGACATGTGACCCGTAGATAGGATTGTAAATAAGAACACACACTAGAGAATCACTACATATTATAAAACAAAGTACTCCAATGCGTCTCTCTACGTGTCTGCCTGTCTGTTCCCGATAAACTCAAAAACTACTACCGATTTGCATTCTATTTTCACCAATGGTTTCGAGGAAGGTTTTAGTATAAAAAGTTTTTAAATACATTTACTAGCGGAACCCGCGACTTTATTCGCGCTAAATCAAGGGAAGAGTCTCTGAGCGGAGGAGGAATATTGATTAATCTATATAAATAAAAATGAATGTTGGTAGGCGCATAACTCGAGAACGGCTCGACCAATTCGGCTAATATTTTTTTTGTTTGTTCCTTAAGGCCCACGGAATGTTTTTATAAAGTTTGTAAAAACTTATACAATATATAAAGTTTGTAAAAACTTATACAAAGGGAGTACCTAGGGACGAACCCGAGTGAAGCGAGGGTGAGTCACTAGTAATAAATAAATACAAGTAGGTATGTTGGGACATTAGATAATTGGACTAGATAAAATAAAACTTTGTAGGAATAAAATATTCAGCTAATTTTTCATACAAAACCTAAGTTTAGCTCAGTAATACAGATAATTGACAAAACTTTTCGTGTATCTATGTATTGTTATATGTACAAGTACATATATGTGGCGAAACACCAAAAAAGTTTTATATGCTTTGTTTCGCCTAATTCGAAAAGAAAAAAAGTTAACTTTAAAATATATTTCTTATTACATGTAATATTAATTATTATTAAGTTTCGTTTTATTAAACGACTAGCGTCTTCTTTATTCTTTACATACAAAAATACAAGTCTTTTCTCTTTATAATTTAGTATACATTATAAAAAATATTAAATTAAGGCTTATGTAACTTTCTTTCATACTCCAAATATGTAACTGTGTATGTAGAGTAATGGATAAGAATCTATAAATAAATGTTTTTCATTAGTTTATGTGTGTTAATGTGTAATGGTTGTAAATAACTATCTCATAAATTATACACCTTTGCATGACATTCTATCAAAATGATTTGAAAAGAATAATTGTTATGATCACGTAACATACAGCCTTAGTCAATAGCCATTTTTGTATTTAATATAGCTCAATAATTTGGTGGAACAATTCAATTATATCAGACTGGACCTAAAATCATTTGTTTTTTTATTATGTACATAATCATACAAAATTTTATTTTACACCGACTACCTTTCAAGTTTAGTATAAGAAAATCATTAACCCCATATATTCAGTCATTGTTAACGTTCCACTGCTGGGCACGGGCCTTCGATTAACAACAGGATCAGGCATATTCCACCGACCACCACGCTGACCAAATACGGGTTGGCGGACTTCTCATGTTATTCGAAAACTGGCAATGTTCTCTCAAACACGCAGGTTTCCTCGCCGTGGTAACCATGAAATGTTGCGCGACCCGGATTTGAACCCGCATCACTCGTTAAAAAAGCGCGCGCGTTACCACTGGACTACCACCGTCTCGTGTATATATAAATATTTATTAAGTAATAAAAAACAAGTAAGTTTAATATTTTAAGTTAAACAATTTTTAATTTCAGTGAAAACTGTGGTGAAAAGTTAAGCTATGTAGCAAATGCGTTCCTTATTAATTATTAAAATGATGCAGAAGTACATAACCCAGATTACCTACATTCGCATCTTTAAAATGTTGCTTAATTTATTCTCATGATTATGCAAATTGCCTTAAATGTGAAACAAAATGAAAGAATCTCAGAATTGCAAGAAATTTATACATCTATACATTTATCCTCCATGCATCTATACAATATACATATAATCAAAACTGAAGTGTCTGTTTTTAATTTCAAATTAACAGCTTTTCACTAAATGCATATACATACGATACTAACAACAAAACCCAATTTTTAATCGTTTTTTTATTATTACATATCCTATACACAATTCGAAATGCGAGCCTTCGGAGCACGAATCCAACTCACACTTGACTACTTTTAGAAAAAAAACTTACTTTCCTTAAATATTTCGTCTTTGAAGGACAATTTGCTGATTCTGTACATTAAAAATTTCGATTGCACACTTGTGGGTTCAAAAGAATATAAGGCACGAAGATAATGAGGCTTAAAAAGAAAAAAACAGCGAACGCTAACATCAACCTACAGAAGCTCGAAGAATAAAAACTTATATAACGCTCGGATTAACATAATTATACACGACATTCTTGATAAAAAATAAAAATCGAAATTATAAAATATATTTTTTAGAAAAGTAGGTAGTAACATACAGTATTTTTTTATGCTAACTATAAATAAATATATTTTCTATATATGAATCCCTATTTGCCTTTGTTCATGGCATACGCGTAAACGGCTTGGCTTGGCATACGAGTAAACGGCTTGGCTTGGACTTGGCGGAAGGTTCTTATGAAAGGCAAAATTAATAAAGTTGCTCGGGAATTTAGAAAATTTAAGAAATCTTATTTATAATAACGACGTAAACTGCAAATATATACCGGGCCAAATATTAACTAAGAGTTAACAAACCCGTGCAAAGCGAGGGGGAGTCGCTTGTATCATATGAAATACAATTTTGTGTATGAGACAATTTTGCGATTAACCAAGCGTTGGACTGTGAAATTGGTAGAGAACGGAAGGTTCAACGCAGGCGAAGCCATAACTCATAAGTATTGCTCTAAAAGCATGAAGAATAATTTAAAAACCAATCATCACTAACTCGTAATCTCAATTTCGATTACGTATAAGCTTTTCGTTTTTAAAAGTACCTATTTCCTTTATTTGCGTTTCTTACGTTATTACCACGAACTTTGTAATAAAACAGGAATTCAAACAATTAAGGTATCGTGATTAAGTTAGCGTGGGACATGATGAGGGTTTTATTTAACTTTGTACCCGCAATTAACTAGACCCGTTAAGTATTTCATTATAATATATAATATGTATATTGAATTTAATTTAAAATGTATGTTATTAATTTTATAATTTTATGAGGTCGGATAGGCGGTAGCTCAGTGGTAAGGCGCTGGCTTGGATTACCGAGTGAAGCGGGTTCAAATCCGTGTCTCGTATATTACGTGCGAACTGCGAAGTCATGCCAATTAGTCATATAAATATTGACAAATAAAAATTATTTTAAGATTTTGTATAATCTGAATAATTTAATAATTTTGCCATGTATATTTCATTATAAAATATGCAAAATTAAAATCGCATAGGCTGTTTTTCTGTCATGTAAGTATTACATAATACAAAACAAAATAAAAAATACACTTATTCGGAATAAAATATGTTTTATTCATTGTTTCACTTTTTTATTTCATTAACTTATCTAATTTAGTGCATGAATCATTATTAAAAGTATAAAAAAAATCTCCTATATACGAGTAGGATATTAAGTAATTATAAATAGGATACTTATGGGATATTGTAAATATAAAAGTCAAAATAAAATATTTTGTATGCATAGTTCAATGAACTAATAAAGTAACTGTTTTGATTGTTTGCAGTATGTAGATATATATTTTCCGACGACTATCATCGGACGTTCTTGCCACGCCAGCAGTTTGGATTTTTCTGGTGTTACCTGCAAAAATATTTTCCTTTATTTTCTTTGTATAAATTACCAGTATAGAAGGTCTTCGTAACTAGTTTCAATTACCAAAGCCACTTTGATGAAACTGAGCGGGACAAATTACCTATACCGTTGTGTGTACAGACATAAATACAATAAGTAGGTGATAAAGCACAGGACCGTTGCTTAACGTGCTATTTAAGTCACGAATACAATTAAACAATCTCCAGGACTATACACTATACTAAGCTCCTTGACTATATCATTTTGGGCAAATTTAATAATTTTTAGAACACCCAAAAAAACACATAATTTTGCCTAACAAGATATGATTTTTGCACCATTTCAGAAATATTGCCATTGCTGTATTCCAAATTGCAAGAGAAAAATACATTTAAAGTAACGCTCAGCTATAGAAGGTAAAATAATATACTCATTAAATACAAACTCACTGAAAATGGTACACAACCAATATTTCATACAGAATTAATTCTGATAATGATTACACTTTAACTACAGAAAATAAAATAAATTCAATTCAATTCTCTTGTTAATGGCTTCAAAGCGTGCCAGTTGAAAATAAAATAAAATATAAATACCTGATCATCAATCATACGGTTAACAAATGTCACGCAAACGTCAGCGGATCTCAGACCGGCCTCTCTGGTCAAAGCGGCGAACGCGGTCGCCTCCATCTCTATATTCTTTACTCCTAAATCCATCAGTTTGTTTATAAAATATAATTTGTCCTCCTCATTGTAGTCACAAAATGGGCCATCTAAGCGAGCTTGACCTGTAAAATACACAAACAATCACGTTTAATGTTATATATCATTTTCTTCCCCATCAAGTTCGACTTCAACGGTCTGTCTCATTAAAATTATTAAGATAGCCTTGTACACTGGAGGTATAGTGCAGCGCAAATGCGCGAAGGCATAAGTGCACTTTTTTTACTCTCATACTCGGGTGGGTAAACTGCTCGACATGACCATTGAGAACTAACGCGAAAGACTAACGGCTTCAGGTGTCTGCCTCAGTATTAGGATGAAACATCACCAACTCGGGGTTTTTACTGAGAATTTCTAGAGAGAAATAAGCAATAACTGAACTTAGATCTACCCTGGACTGATTTTAACAACTCTAAGAGCTATATTATAATGTCAGAAATAACTGTAAAGAAGTAAGAGTAAGTAATATTTTTACTTACTTTAAATTTAAATATACCAATCAAAATATTGTTCGTAGCATATTTTCAAAACAGTACCTCTGTAAAAATCGTCTGCTGTCATAGTGCCACCAATGATTGTCTCAAATGCCTTTTCATCAGATGCAAGGTGCAACAATTCTTGATTTAACCGATTGTCAAAATATGATGGAATTTTGCGTATTTTACCCAACATTGGCTAAAACATTTAGTTATCAATAAAAACATTAAAAAACGGTATATAAAATGAAAAATGTTTAATAATATCATCCCAAATTAAAAGATTAGTAGTTGGTACCGATTATTTTCGATAAACCGTTATTAACGAAAATTATTTCTATTCTTAATCAATCTCAATACTGCGTCATAATATTGTTGTTTTTACTTAAGATAAAGTTGTAGGAGCCAAGTGAAACGGGTTCAAACACCCAATTTCGCATCTCTATTATTGTCATGTGCAAATGATTTTTATCTTGGTGAATATAAACATCATGAGAAAACCTGCAAGTGTGATAGAACCGAGCAAGTTTTCGAAAGACATGTGAAGTCCACCAACCTGCACTTGGTCACAGTGGAGTGTGGCCTAATCCTTCTCGTATTTCGGGAGACCCATGTCTATCAGTGAAATTTTAAAAGGGTCGAGTACTATTACTGATATACTTACTGATATTCTTAAGAGAATAAGGATTTGTATAGGAGCAGCTAACTATTGCTAACCATACATAAAATTCTATCCTTTCGTACATACTTACAATATCATAAGATTTTTCTAAAGTTCCATTTAAGCCCCACGACGATATAACGACTGTTCCCGGTGTTATATTCAAACCACCGCTAGTACCTATTCTGAATATAATAGGGTCTTTTGCTTCCGCGTAACTGAGCAGTTTTATAATTTCTTGAAGTAGGATCGTCATTGAAGGAATTCCTATGCCATGCTGAAATAAAACTTTAATTGAAACATATCTGTTATATGAATTTAAAAAAATGATATTTTAAAATGTCATAGATACTTACATTAACAGAAAGTACTGGCCCTATTTTGTACATCGCATATCGATGAGAATGCTTTGTCAAATTTACTAGGGGTTCAGTAGTTAAATTTAATTCACGAGCTATAAATTTGGCAAATTCCTTCATTCGATATTTTGTTCCTCCCATACATACAAACTGTAAGAAAAAAGTTATTATGAAACAAATTGCATTATTATTATCTAATATACGAGGGAGCGTTTTTATGTTCGCGGAATGAAGGGTAAGGGGTTGAATTAAAAAAACCAAATTATTTTTCCTTTTCAATATATTCACCTGCAAGACGGACACATTTTTCAGATCTTTCAATTAATTTATTTAATCATAAAAAAATGTTTTGTCTTTGTCCTCAAAATACGCTGAAACTGCCTCCTTAACTTCATCATCGGTGCACGTGAACACTCTACGCGTTGTTGTTTTTGCGACGGCGTGAGCATTTTCGGTACCCATCTTGCGCTGACCTTAGTCATGCCAAGATGATCGTGCAGGATTTTAAAAATGGTTGTATCGAATACTCCAACCATTTCTGCGAGTTGTTTCTTCTTTAGTCAAGCATCGTCGAGTACAAGTTTTTCGACTTTTTGGATAAGTTCTGGCGTGGTCACCTCGATGCTCTTGCCCGGCCTCGGGTCGTCTTCAAGGGATTCCCTTCCTTTTTTAAACAAACTGTGCCACTTATACACCATGGTTTTTCTTGGACAAGAGTCACCTTAAACCGATGGCATCTCATACATTATCGTCGCAACTGATTTTCCTTGCTTGGTAAGGAACTTTATAACGGCACGATATTCGATTTTTTCCATATTTCACTTTACACTCCTGATTATGTTGCTTGGTTGGCGATAGCTCAAAGACTAATAACAATGAAATCTCGTATTTGTACTAATAATGAGTCACTAAACACGTTACGATCCTAATGAGCCCCCCTCCAACCCTCTCATTCCGCAAACTTAAAAACGCACCCTCGTACATGCGTAACAAATTATAAAACTGATAAAATAGCATTCACTAGATCTCGAATACAAATATGTTTGTTTACCCGAACTATGATAACCGTACGTTTATTCACTCATCTATGCTATATAGGGGTTATCAGTTTAAAAATAATGATATTAACGAACCGAGGACGAGATATCAAGGCCGTGTCAGCATGATAAAACTATGCATTTCCAACGCATATAATTCTATTTAATACGAATGATATTATGCCACCATATATACAACTTATGGTTCCTTCTATACTGGCTACCTTTAATGCAACTTCAAAAAGAGGGTTAAGAATTAATATTAATTTGATGTCTTATATTAACAATCCATAATAGAAAGCTGTAGCCGCAGTAAAATATTAGTTTTGCAGAATAGAATACTAATTAATTCTAATTATATTACCTACTTGACAGGAGACTTTGAACAACTTTCAAAACTATATCAGGGCTTAACTTGAGACTAGAACCATGAACGGAAGGTAAATATTCCCTCATAATATACCTTTATATCTCCGAACATAGCAGGCAAATCATAATTTTCAGTGTCCAAACCCAAATGGTAAAGCACGTCTTTATCCAACTTAGTAAGGTGTTCGTTTCTCAAGCGAAATGTTCCGTCTTCATTTCTGAAATTTAATATACACTTTATGCTTTTTTATTTTGTATTTTATAGCAATATAACAGTTTTGGCACCATTTGTAGGGTACTATTTGTACCCTACTTGCTGTGCCTTTCAATTTTATGATAAACACTGGAGCCCATCCCGTCATGAAAGTGTGTTTTTGTTGACCTGGATAACCAGCTATATGTCATCAAATTTCATCAAAATCTATCGAATCTGTTCTCTGTTCTGTTCTCTTGTGGTGCGGAGACAGACAGACAAAAATTCTAAAACCGAAAGGTAGATGAAATCGACACTTACTTTGGTGACTCAGTATTATGATGCCTAATCCAATTCGTCTTGCAATTCTGATAATGCGGCTCCCAGCCTTCTCTTGTGGGAAGTGTAAAGTCACAATCACACACCATTTTGAAAACTGAAAAATAAAATCATCAATCCAATATTCATATTGGAACTTAATATTTTCAATAATAAAATTATTCTTAGAATTTAAGACTCTGTACAACCTCTACTGTCAAAGCTGATCAAATGTTCATATTAAGACTCTAGTATAAAGTGAATCTAGTTAAAATATCTTTGATTTTTATTGGTTTACATTTTATTTGTATTGGTTGATAATTTGTATATTTATATGACATTTAAGTGCACTACTTAATATTTATTATAAAATATCTAACTAAAATATGCGTAATCTCATTAGGTTATAAAGTTATAGGGCATGATATCAAGCAATACTATCTAATCTGGAAGGAATCCGTGTATTCAACTCGAATATTCCAAGTATAAGCTTCTATATATACCTACTTCTATTATATCACACTAGTTTCAGATTGTTACAAAGTTACCAACAGTTCCAAGGAATAGATCGCTTATATTGTATTGATGTTTTCTTTACTTGTCTTGTTAAAGTACGTTAATAAAGGTTTAACTAATTTAGTATTTACTAATAAAGTTTTTTTAAGTTAGGGCACCTATATTTAACGTTAAATGAGATTACTACGAGATTAATAGAGATTTGTCTAAAAATAACAATTTTCACTACGAACTGGGTTTGAACTGAAAGCATTGTCTTTACTCGCATCTCGTGTAAAGTTAAAGTTCTCGAAGCTATAACATTTCCCGACTGTCATATAAAAAGTAAATATAACAATTGGTATCGCGATATAATATCGTAAAATATTAGAAGTGCGAAACCTGAGATAACCATCATTTGCTTTTTAAAACGAGCGCGTTTGTTTACTTTAATATTCTCAGTAGTACTAGTACATTGTTATCAGGTTTAGGAAGTTAACAGCACATTCGGGCATCGGAGAGCACTTCAAGTCAATCTTGCACTTTTCCTCTCACCGGTCGTATCGAATGATAGTCATATCACACTTTGAGAGGTTGTGCCTGCGCATGCACTTATGCACTACTAGCAAAAAGCTGAGCTTTGTGAGGGAATTGATTTCTTCTTTAATTACTGCGCGGATGATGAATAGAATTTTATTTAAACATAATTTGTTAATTTGGTTATAAAGTCATTTAAAGTATGAATTAAGTATAGTTTAGTGCTAATTAGGTATTTTTTAATAATTTGCGTCGTACTTATATGTAAAAAAATAAGTGATTAAGAAATAAAATAATGGCTTACCTCCATAGAGTATTAGGAAGAATTAAGGATTTTTTTACGTCGAGCCCATAATAAATACAATTAAACAATTAAATCTAGTAATAAATCAATGTATTTTATAAATTACTAGCATTTTCCGGGGCTTTGCACGCGTTCTAAAGACCAGAAACCAAATTCTTTCTAAGTCGCGTGGTATGATACCTCGCAGAACTAACGCCCGCCCTCCCCGTTTTCGCAACATTTTTCATTGATGCTCCGCTCCTATTAGTCGTGGCGTGATATAATATAGCTTATAGCCTCCCTCGATAAAAAGAAACTACCCAACACAAAAAGAATATTTCAAATCCCAGTAGTTCCTGAGATTAACGCGTTCAACCAAACAAACAAACTCTTCAGCTTTGTAATATTAGTATAGATGACTCATTAGAAGAGGAGTGAGGGTATTCTAATTTCTATGTCCGTTACTAGGGTGGTGTGCAGTGGTAGTGCCATGCTTGTTACCTTCGGGTAGCAACCGAATGGGCCGGCACGCCCCGTATAGTTCATTAGTACCACTCTCTCACAGTAGACCGGCGTGAAGTGGCAGCTATGCTGTCGCGTTTCGTCCGGTGAGTGAGAGTCCGGGAGGCCCACTCTCCTTCCCCCCTCCCTCTTTCCTTCATCCTCCGCCTTCGTTCCCCCCTCCCTCCCACTTCCCTCCCTCCTCCATCCCTCCATTTCCTGAAAGGCCGGCAACGCATCTGCAAGCCTGGGCTTGCAGATGTCCATGGGCGGAGGTGATCACTTTCCATCAGGTGAGCCTCCTGCCCGTTTGCCCCCTTTTTACCATAAAAAAAAAGAAAAGGGTGCAATCTATATCTTTGCCCATTTTTTTAAATCTGATCAGCCGTTTTAGTGTGGAAAGGTAACAGACAGAGGTACTTTCACATAACATTAGTACAATAATATATACAAAACAGCCTCAGAAACAATATCCTCAACTATATTTCTAGTTTTTGACTACGGCTCCGCTTGCATAATTTATTTACTTGGAAACAGTTGGTCCTCTAAGTCATAGCGGAATGTTATCTAGCCTATAAACTTCATAGGATGGACAAGGACTCTCATTTATTTAGTAGTGATAAGAACAACAAAGAATAAATTGTATTACAAATTCATGATCATATTGCATTCCACGTCTAGAATTCCTTGAGCACGTCGTCAATTTACATACATAAACATAACGCTAAGTACATTCTAAGATGCCAATGATATATAATATTCTTTTATATAATAATAAATATAAATAATAATCTTTAATTTATATGTATTAGCTAATTAATATAAAATTAATACCGAAAATATTGTTTTACTCTAAAAATATATTTTATTTAATAATTTCATGACATATTATTGTACTTATAAAAAATAACTGCTCTCTTTGAACCTAGTTTAATATAATCTAACCTCTCTTCTTAGATAATAAAAGTGCTGTTTAGAAACGTACAAAGCAAGCTCTATCTTATCATTGAATCTCGCCGCCAAATAAAATTACTTATGTTTTAATTAAAGTATTATATTTTATATTATTTATATTATAAGAAAACCCTTAATTTAATTGAGAACACACAAAAAACGCTAAATATCCTTGTAATATATAGTAATAACTGTTACATCAAAAATGTAGTTGTAACTTATGATACCTACTATTTATTTACCTAATGTGAAATACATAATAAATTTATATGTTTCTCTAAGGGTACCTATATATACTTAGAAATTTTTATTTATTTTGCTTAATTTTATCCATATCTGTGTCTTTTACAATATAGATTCAAAAAACTAATACATCATACTATATACATGGTATAATAAGAAAGAAAAATATACTCACAGTTTCCTAAGAGCGGTGCTTATTCAATGAATTCCTCAGTAAAAAATTAAACTCATTTATATAATGTATTTCCACTAAACACTCGTAATGTGAGATGTGTACAACGATCAACGATAAGGCACGAAGTGACCAAGTCTATACTCTATAGACTAATTAGCCGCTAACTATTCTAAGAATAGTACGAAAATTAATACTAATAATATTAAGTACACAATATATTCTTAAATATACGCAAATGTTTAATATTATTTTCGGTTATTTTCGCGGGTTTTGAAGTGACTATTTGATGTCAAAGAGAAGAAACTTTTTAAATAATTAAAGTAAAACCTCTAAAAAATTTCATTTTCTCAAAGTCCAAATTCTACTTATTAAGGTCTTAACTAATATCAGGTATTTTTCTAGTCAGAAAAAATGTTAGGTACATTAGTACCGTGTTTGAAATTAATTATAATTTTATTTAGTTTTATAATATCATATAATCACACCTCAATGGCACACCATTAGAGAGACCTATGTCCAGCAGTGGACTGAAAAGGGCTGATGATGATGATGATGATGATGAATACATATAATGAAAAAATTAAAATTCTTACTAAGTCAAATCTGTACACAAAATTATTTTTTGGAAGATCTTAGAAAAAAGTTATTATTGGCGATATACAGTTTTTAGAGTTTTTGCCTATCTATCTACCTCTTGACCACATCAAGATAAAACCACTGCACAGATTTCGATGAAATTTAGTATCATGGTATCTGGTTATCCGGGTCAACTTACTTACTGTAAGTAGTAATAAAAATCCATTATAATATTTCGATGCTAAGAATCCTAATAACAGAACAATCTATAGTCTACATTACAAGCTTCCGCATACGTAAATCGTCTGTATCTCGAAGCCATTACTGAAAAAATAATATTGATTAGTAACTAACAGACTTTCTATCCATAAATATAAACGTAACAGAAAAAATAACAAATCAGTAATATTATCAGTAAATCAGCGCTTAGCAAGATATGTGCGTAATTAAGATCGTTTGATAACCTTCCCATTTCAAGGCGACCGTCATTGATATCAAAATTAATAATTTAGCATACATAGGTACAATATCATAGCATAGCATAACTCACAGTGACGAATATTGTATAATCATTTGTGGAGGCAAACCGCTAAAGTCATAGTTTTTAACCCAAAGGGTAAAACGGGACCCTATTACTAAGATTCCGCAGTCCATCCGTCCGTCTGTTCGACTGTTACCAAGCTGTATCTCATGAATCGTGATAGTTAGACAGTTGCAATTATCACAGATGATGTATTTCTGTTGCTGCTAAAACACAATAATAAGCTATAAAAAAATATTTAAGGGGCTTCCATACAACAGATATGATTTTTTGCCGTTTTTATAGATAATGGTACAGGACTTTTCGAGCGCGAGTCCGACTCGCACCTGGCCGGTTTTTATTGTAACTAAATTAATTACTATATATATTATTAAAGATTAAAAACTTTCCGAATATCATAGGTAGGATGATATCAGGAGTGTAGTAGTGTATGGTTATATAATATGTATGTTCACCAGTTCGACTGGTCAGAAATAAATCGACAGTCAAGAGCACAAGACGTGTTATTTATTCCCCGAACCTCCCAACCTTATAGGAGTGCAAAGCCCGGGATTTCAACTCGAGACTAGTTTGGTTCCTAAAACAGACATCAACCGCTTCATAATAAATTATATTATTTAAGTGTTGTTTATTTTAATTATTGTCATATATATTTTTTTATTTAAAAGTTCATTAAGTGATAGCAAAAAGAACGCTGAAACAAATTCTGCATATTCTTTGTAAAGACAATTAAGCATAAAATCTACCCCTTTAAAGTTGTTATATTCTTATTGTCGCATATTGTGTTTTTATTTTTTTGATGTGTAAAGATTTAATATTTTTTATACATATTATATTTAATTGAATTGATGCAAGTTAGCTCTTACATGTGTATCATGTGTCTCTAATAAATAATTACAACTCAGTAATTAAGTATACAGTGGTAGCCCAGTGGTAACGCGTTCGCTTGGATATCCGACCGTTGCGGGTTCGAATCCAGGTCGCATTTTGATGCTTTTACGTGTGAATCATTTCTAACTTAATGGCCACTTGTCTTGCAGTTAAGGAAAACATCGTGAGGAAACCTGCATATCAGAGAGAACTTAGCAAGTTTTTGAAAGACATGTGAAGTCCGCCAACCAGCGTGGTGGACTATTGTCTGATCCCTGAGGGAGTACTGAGGGAGGCCCGTGTCCAGCAATGGGACGTTAATAAGGGCTGAATACAATTAATGAAATTCAAAATTAGTCGGATCTGTTAAACATTGGATATATATTGAATATCTAATTGAAATAGTCATAAGTATCGATAGATAGAGGCTTAATCTATAGTCTTTAGAATTTATCTCTCTGTCTGTCTGTCTGTTTGTAAGTGAATTTTATCACAGGATTAATTTTGATGAAATTTGGTCGATGATAGCTGGTTATCAGTTTCGACTTTACACTTAAATATAATATCTCATCTCTGAGAAATTTGCACTAATGAATAATTAGAAACATGTACACGTATTTACAAAATGGCAAATGAATAGTCAACAGTAGGTACTTAAGTCTTAAATAGGTACTTCATTCCGTGGTAGGTTATTACTCCTATTAGTCTCAATGTTCGACCAATTACAATGAATGAGCTCAATGAATGCTATAACTTACGATTATGACTTGTTGTTTCGGTCGAATATTACGTAATATTATATTATTGTATTCAGCCTTTTTTAAAGTCCCTCCCTTCAATACGAAGAAAATCAGACTGCAGTCCACTAATCAGTCCCAGTGCAGGTTGGCGGAATTTTGAAATCTTGCTAACGTCTCTAAGACATGCAGGTTTCCTTACGATGTTTTCCTTCACCGTAAGACAAGGGGTAATCATATTAAAAATGAGTCGTACCCAAGGACAGGATGGTCGGCGGTTGGTGCCGACCGTGTAGAAGGCCTTTTACACACAAAATATTAAAATAATGGCCACTTTTATTCCATTCAGACCATCTAGAATTTGAAAACAAAACATAAAAAAGAACATTTCTTGTAACTGTCAGTTTTTAGAAACTATATTTTTGATAGAGATGTTTTTGTAAAATTATTTTCAGTTCTTAGCTTTTTAGTTTTAGATAGATATATTTTGTATTTTTTTTATTTCAGTGCTATTTAACTTTATAAGATTTATATATATTAGGAATAAATTATGCCAGAGTAAGTAAGAAGTTTCATTTTTTAATAAGAATAATATAATACATATTTTAATATACTACATTCCATTTGGAAAAAGTCGAACCTGTGATATATTTACTACACATGTAACATCAATATTTTTGGCATATAATACCAATCCAAATAATTAAAAGTATGTATGAGTACTTCCATAAACATATACAGTAACTAACATAGAGTAGTTTGATTTATCTCAGGTAATCTAGCCCTTAGCTCAGCAAGCATCTAGCTTACACAAATAAACTAAGACGTTGCATATGACCAGTAAACCAAGTTGAAACTCTAATATTTATATATCCAGGTGTATACCATGTCCAGCTGCTGCTTCCTTCCCACCCACACCAGAAGCAAAATGGGGGCCGAAAGATGGGAATCCCATGAACGGCAAGCAAATACAATCCTGTCTATGCAGATCTTGCTGCTGTGGGAAACCACCAATCGTGAAACCTGTACGTATTTTCTAACCTACTTCTATGGTGATATTTGTAGAAATATTAAATTTTTACGATGTAGATAAAAATTATGAAACGCTGGGCGTAAGTTGAAATACTTTAAAAGGTTTTTATAATTTTCCAATAAAAAAAAGGTTGCCTAAGTTACTTCTTATAACATTAACTATATGCGAGTGAAAGTTTCGCCAAAATGGTTCTAGCCGTTTCAAGATTAGCCGGAACACAGACAGACTGAAAAAAAAAATAGATTTTTTTTTTCATATGCATTTGGGGAAAAGCTGTTAATTTAAAATTTAAAACAGACACTTCAATGTTATTTATATGACCTGATCATTAAAGTAACCAGTAAAGCAATCAAAATTTAAATGCTTGCGCTATTAAAGTTAGTTTGTCGCTCACTATGATACAATTTGTTTTTGCCAAATAATTTCAAATAGGTACTGTTTAACAATTTTAGCGTGAATTGGACAGACAGAGCGAGTCACATTTACTATATTGGAGTGAATTTTCAATATTTACCTACTTGCTTACTTTATAATTGCAGTGCTATAAACAGCCCAAAATCCCAGATTCCTATGCGCCTCGACGATGTTACATGAAACCTACGGCTCCAATAGAATCATATACGACATACAAACTGTCATACTTGCCAGTTGAAGGATGTAAAAATTTACGAGGAGAGGCAAGGAAACCATCACCGAATTTGGTGCAGAGTTGTGAACCGATGGAATCTTGTACAGTGCAAAAGGTATGGAGGTTCTTATTACTCTTCTTTATGAAGAGACGACGAGAGAATGACGACACGTTTGGCTCAGTTTGTAGTTACCCTACTTTCTGCGCCAACGATCGTGGGTTCGAGTCCTGCTGGAGGCATTCACTTGTCGAGCGTAGTTGAGCGAATGTTGATATTTCAGTCATGGGTTTTTATATTTATAATATGTTTGTATTTAAAGATATATATGTGTAGTGTATCCTCTAGCCGGTATGTGTAACACAAGCCTCGTATCTTACCAAGGAACTAAATGGCAATGTGTGTAATATTGTCTCAACATATTTATTTTATTTATGTTCAAATTTAAATTATTTTAAAACCTTCACTATACAGTACTACCTCATGAGCAATTATTTTGTTTTGTGAAATCGTTATTTTAGGTTTCAATACTTTTTAGCCAAAGCCAAAAAAACTTTGTCTAATATTTATGTACACTTTTTAAAGTTCAAAACGATACTTAACTAAAGTTAATTAAAACTTTCTTATGCAAGTTTTAAATTTATAATTTAATTCAAGTTGCTGAATTTCCACACAAAGACCATTACGGGCAACGGAGCAACTTTAAACAAACGAGAGTAGTTTTTCAAGCCAGTTTGTAAATCGCAAGTTGGAATTTACGATTTATCGCCATTTGAACAATAAAACTGTTCTCATTAAGGGTGTAATACGCTATTTTATACTTTATCCTATTTCGTAATCTTAATATAAAAATAATATCATTTTAAATCAAAGAAACTAAAATAAATATCTTCATTAGGGACTTTAATATTTATTTTACGACAACATAATATAAAAATGGCTATTTTCTATAAATATTATTTTAAATTGGATAACTTTTACACACCATACATATTTATTACAGCTCTCGTTCCTACCCAACCCTGTGAGCGTAACGCACTCGATCCGTCCCTGCCATCACGACATGTGGGGACAAGGCCCGATGCAGAACATCACCACGCAAAGGCACGACTATGTTCCAAAACCGTGTGTTCTACGTGAAAGCTGCAAACCACCAGCGAAGTTCCACTATGTCGAACAGCCTTTTGAAAGTAAGTTTTGCGGTACTCAAATGTTCTAGATACAAAGTTATCGATATATTATAGATTAGATTGGATTTTACACACCGTATGGAAAATAATATATTTAAACATATATTAGTTTGAATATCCGTACTTATACAAGAAAAGTGTGTTAAAAGGTCTACGTAAATTAAAAAGAATATCCAAAATATAGTGAAAAAAACTTTTTATACCCATTGGCGGAAAGCAAGTATCTTTTTCATTTTAGGTAGCCTTAAGAACTGCAAGAGAAACGAAACTTAGATTGTGTTTTAGACAGCACAATAAACAAGCTGCTCTACTTTTGATATATTACATATGAGACCTGTAAGATGAAAGAAACGTATAAAATTTACACAATGTAGATGGTATAAAATTCGCAAGTATATTAATAAAAGCTGCTAAACAAAAAGTTCGAAATTCTGAATGTGTGAAATAATATTGCAATGATAGATAGTAATAATTTTATATCCTTTGTCTGGAACAAAAACCCTAGAATGTAAGTTATATTTTAAAACATGTAATAATAAACTTGTCTATGGCGCGCTCTACTACTCTGTGGACTGTGGTTAAGACACCGTGAAATAATGGCTTTCATTTATCCCTAAAAATTAAAAACTAAAATACAACATGGTAGCAGAGAAGTAGTTCGATAAACAGAAATTAAAATAAAAAAGTAATAAAGTGTGTGAAGCACAATAACAACTCGAACTATAAGAAAAAACAAAATATTCTTAATAAAGTTAAAGAGTCGGCGACGGCGTGGTTAAAGATGGCGGAAAAAGACGCTTTGTCATGTATTCAGCGACTTACTAATGAAAAAACGTTTGTACTATGGAAATTCCAAGTAGATATCCATTTGAAAAGCAGCGATTTACATGAAATAGTACACGATGGTGATATTACATCATGTGACTCTAAAGAAAAATTTAAAAAAGATGCCCAGGCCCAGAAAATTATTACAAGTACAATAGACAGAAAACATTTACCACTATTATTGTCATGTAAAACCGCATCGGAAATGTATAAAAAACTATGCTTCATATTTGAAAAGAAGAGTGACCAACAAAAGTGCAATACTTTACAAGAATTTTTCCAATATTCATACAATACCAAACAGGATATGACTTTCCATATAAGTTCGCTTGAAAACCTAGCGTACCAATTAAACTGCTTAGGTGAGAATATCAATGATAACATGCTTATAACAAAAATTATGTCGACATTACCAGAAAAATATAATAACTTTATAACAGCATGGGAGTCGACAGCAACATCTGACAAAACTACTAATAATTTAATTTCAAGACTATTGGCTGAAGAAAAACGTTTAACAACTGTTAGGACTGAAAATATTGCTTTTAAAGCAAATAATAAAAACTTTAAAAAGAAATTCTGTAAATTTTGCAAGAAAGATAATCATGAGGAAAATAATTGTTTTTTCAAGAAAAACAAAAAACCTTGCAATATTTGTAAGAAAAATAACCATGAAGAAAGAAACTGTTACTTTAGAAAGAATCAGGTATCTTTTATAGCTACAGAAGAACATTTTGTGGTAGATTCAGGCTGTACAAGTCATTTAACGAATAAAAATACAATTTTAAGTAATGAAAAAGAATGTAACATTAAAATTAAAACAGCAGAAACAAATAAAACTATCACAGCCACTAAAATCGGGAAAATTAAATCTGAAAACTGTAACTTTGATAATGTGCTATATGTTCCTAAACTAGAGAAAAATTTGCTGTCAGTTAATGCTATAACGGAGAAGGAAGGAGTTGTCATATTTACTAAAGATAAAGTAACAATAAAAAAGGATGATAAAATTATACTACAAGGTGAGAAAAATGATAAAGGTTTATATAACATTAATATTAACACAAATACTGAAGAAAATGTCTTAATTTCATATGACAAAGAAACAGCAGAAGATTGGCATCGTAGATATGGTCATCCTGGAAAAGAAACATTAAAAAATATTATTAAATCAGTTGAAGGGATTAATATTACTAATAAGGATATAGATACACTTACCTCGACTTGTGACATATGCATGAAGGCAAAACAAACCAGAATTCCATTTCATACTCGACAAAATTCTGAAAGAAAATTACATACAATACACACAGACATATGTGGACCCATTTCACCTGAAACATGGGATAACAAGAAATATTTATTAACATGTATTGATGACTACACAAACTATACTCAAGTCTATCTATTAAATCACAAAAGCGAAGTATTTATGTATCTAAAACAATATGTACAAGAAGTAGAAAGAAATAAAAACCTAAAAGTCAGTGTCATAAGATGTGATGGAGGTGGAGAATACTCCAGCAATAACCTAAAAGAATGGTGTAAAAACAGAGGAATAAAAATAGACTATACAATACCTTATACTCCACAACTAAACGGTAAAGCTGAACGCTTTAATCGCACCTTAATGGAAAAAGTACGAGCAATGCTTTATGAATCCAACATGAACCATGAAATGTGGGGTGAAGCAGTACTATCAGCAACCTATTTGTTAAATAGAACTCCACGAGACGGTCAAATAAAAACCCCTATAGAAATGTGGAATGATAAAAAACCAAATGTGAAAAATATACAAATATTTGGCTCAGAAGTATACACAAAAATATTAAAACCACTTAAGAAACTTGATGAAAGAAGTGAAAAGCTCATATTGGTTGGTTATGCTCCAACTGGTTATAGGCTCTGGAACTCTGAAAATAGAGAAATAATAATAAGAAGAGATGTAAAGTTTGTAAAAAGTAACAACCAAGAAAAATGTAATTCTATAAATGAAGAAAATGACATAATTGAATTAACAACCAGTTATGATGAAACTCAAAATAATGAAAATGAAAAGTTACCAAATAAAATTGAAGAAATAATAAATGAAGAACCAGAAATAATAAATGAAGAACCAGGAATAATAAATGTAGAACCAGGAATATCAAATAAAAAAGATATATGTATACCAAATGATACAGTAGGTACAACAAACACAGACATACAAACAACAACCTGTAATGAAAATATTACACCTGCTCCAGGAAAAAGACTTAGAAAACCACCGCAGAGATATGATGATTATGTGATGATAACATACAGTGAAGCAATTAATGGTGAAGACAAACTTAAATGGCAAAAGGCTATTGATGATGAAAAAAATTCTTTGATTGAAAATAAAGTATGGAAAATTGTAAATGAAGAAGTCACTAAAGGAAAAAAGATTCTAAGTAATAAATGGGTATTGAAGATAAAAGATGATGGCACCTACAAAGCTCGCTTAGTAGTTAGAGGATTTGAACAACGAGAAGGAATTGACTATCATGAGATTTTCAGTCCTGTGATAAGCAGCAGTCCTTTAAGAATGATTTTGGCAATAGCAGCTATAAACAATTTTAAAATTAAAACATTTGACATAAAAACTGCATTCTTATATGGCGAATTAAATGATGATGAAGAAATCTATATGTACCCACCTGAGGGAATGAGTGCTAAAGGTATATGCAAACTGCAAAAAGCCTTGTATGGCATGAAACAGGCACCTCTTAAATGGAATAAAACATTCACAAATTATTTAAACAGTCAAGGCTTAGTACAACTTGCATCAGAACCATGTATTTTAAAAAATGAAAATAACACAATATTCTTAGGCATACATGTGGATGATGGAATAGTAATTGGAGAAGATGAAAAAGAAATAGACATGATAATGACAAAAATTGGTAAAAGATTTATAACTAAAGTAAATAATAACCCTAACAAATATGTTGGAATGGAAATAATGCAAAATCAAAACAAGTTAAAATTAAAACAAGAATTTTTTATAGAAAATCTATTGCGAGATTATGACATGATGGGATCAAAAGTATCAGTAATACCTATAGAATCAAGTAAAAGAGTAGAATCTGCTAAGAACAACATATTTCCTTACAGAGAATTACTAGGAAGCTTAACATACATTTCAAATAAAACCAGACCTGACATAAGTTTTGCTGTAAATTATTGTAGTAGAAAAGTAGAAAACCCAACAGATCAAGATGTTCACAACTTAAAACAAATTCTAAAATACCTAAAAGGAACAAAAGAGAAAGGATTAACCTATCCAAAAGAGAAAAGAGATATTGAGATAACTGCATATTGTGACTCGGACTATGCAGGAGATGCTGAAACAAGAAGAAGCACTACGGGATACATAATATTCCTTAGTAACTGTCCAATAAGCTGGTGCACAAGACGTCAACCTATAGTAGCACTTTCCAGCACTGAAGCGGAGTACATAGCTGCCGCTGAATGTTGCAAAGAACTTCTATATCTAAAATCAGTAATTCAAGAACTTTTGAACTTAAATAGTGTCAGAGTGACAATGCTTGTAGACAATCAAAGTGCAATAAGACTTATTGAAAATGGAGTTATAAATAGACGTTCAAAACACATAGACGTTCGTTTCAAATTTATTCATGAAAAAGTGCAGAATGGTGAAGTGACAATTAAATATTGTTCATCTAATGAACAAACAGCAGACATTTTCACAAAAATATTAGCTAAAGTTAAATTTAACTACCATACTAATAAGATTGTTATGTAAATTACATCTATGGAAAACTTTAATATACTTAAAACTTTAATATACAAAACTTTTGTGTTAGCTACTTAATATAATTGTTTACTTAATAATAATATTCTTTTTGTATAAGTGATTACTAAATATATTTTTAAATAATAATTGTTATTAGAAAGAAGGTAAGAAATAAAACTTCAATTTAAGTTCTCATATTCATTGTATAATGTTTTATGTTTGTAAACCATTGTAAAACTTATTATAAAAGACAAAGGAGCAAAAATTAGGGGAGTGTGATAGATAGTAATAATTTTATATCCTTTGTCTGGAACAAAAACCCTAGAATGTAAGTTATATTTTAAAACATGTAATAATAAACTTGTCTATGGCGCGCTCTACTACTCTGTGGACTGTGGTTAAGACACCGTGAAATAATGGCTTTCATTTATCCCTAAAAATTAAAAACTAAAATACAACATGCAAACCTGAAAGAAAGTTATTTCGTACCTTTTAATTTTGTTATAGCGGAATTCTATTTACAATAGATCAAATACAAATAGTATACAAATCAAGCTTCCTGAACTTTCTTATCACAATAATATTTGTGTATGCAGCCCTTTTTAACGTCCCACTGCTGGGCAAGTCTTCCTTCAAATATAAGGTGCATCAGGCCGTTGTCTATACCACGCTGAATGAGCGAGGATTGATGAACTTTACATATCTTTGAAACATTTGCTCAGTTCTCTCAGATATGCAGGTTTCCTCACGATGTTTTTCTTCACCTTAAGGCACGTTCTGATCATGTTGAAAATAAATCGACCATGAGAATATCGGAAAAACGAGACTAGAAACCCACTTTACTCGATTTTCCAAGCGAGTAGGCCACTTTTCCACATGGCTACCACTGCCTTCATATACATACGTTTATGGGACTACGTATTCTTTAATTTAATTTGTCTGATTTAAACGATTTGAATTACAATATGTTAATTAAGATTCAGCTCGCGACTCAACCCTCTGAGTTTAGTAATATAGGTACTACATACGTGTAAGTATTATGTAAAATGGATCTACTCTCTAACACTTAATAGTATATTATACTGAAACGAACAAAATGATTTTCCACACATCGGCTTAAAAGAGAAAAAATATATTGCATTTTTTGACGGAGAAACCACTAATTCAAAGTTAATTAACTCAAAACTATAAAAAACTCAAGTAATATTTAGTTATTTTGGAATTTCGACTGGGTGATCGGATTTTGATGATTCTTTTTTTATTAGAAAGCTTGTGCTTCTCGTGTGGTCTTAACTTAATCCAGTTCTGACAGAGGAATCCATGAGAAAACCATACAAGTCTTAAATTAGCATTAAGTATGTGCGCGACAAATGGACGAAGACGGCCCGGCAGCTCTGCCGAAGCAGACCTATGTGGGTTTGCTTCGGCAGAGCACACAGCCAAGAGGGTTGCACCACAGCTGTTCTTCATTTAACCCCCCCCCCCCCCTCTCCCCCTATTTTGATAAGATTTTTACTAAAACAGAAGTTTTGTTAGTAAAAATATAACTAACGTTTGCGGAATTTTGGTCATTAATGAAGTTAACAAAATTTATTTTGCACTATTCCAGACCGCACTATAAATAAGCTGTCCTATTTGCCTCCCGAGAGGATCGAGCTCGTAAAGTCCTTCGCTCCACAACGTTGTTATGAACGCCCCGCAGCTAAAATGGACGGCAGTACTACCCACAAACTGAGTTATATGCCTAATCAGGTAACATTTAATAGTTTTAAGTCTAGTTTTAAGTTTATTTATTATAATACCTATTTTTTATAATAGTATTTTCACCACCTATATACTAATTTTGTAATAAATAACTTTTGTCTCTTTTAATATCTTTCTGAACGTAGTCGTATGAAATATGTGATGATTTGATAAAATTTCATGTCAAATATCAATATCAAGGAGATTTCAATTTGTGTAATGTATACCTATATTATCTTTATACACTTGAATCCTCCATTCTAATCGTTTACATATAAAACACAAATCAGTGTTCCATTTCTGTTAGCTAAATCGAAATACACGACGAAACAGCAGAAAATAATAAATATTTTATAAGCTGTAGGATACAGGAGTTTAGAAGCCATTATGACGACTGACGAGATTTATAAAAGGGGTCCAAATCAAATATATCTTATTTTTTTATGTAATCAATTAAACAATGTTTCTTGTATAAGTCATGGAGTTACTCCGTAAGGAACAATCGCATGTTAATATTAAAAATAAAACTACAGGCTTATTTCACTATTTTTATTGATAAATTGTGTATGTATGTCTGTCTGTGTCTGGGGTGGGCCAATCTTCAATACGAGTGAGATCGAGCCATAGTCCGTCACACTAGTCCGGGGTGGGCGAACTTCACGTTTGTCGAAAACTTGCTAGGTCCTTTCTAACAAATAGTGTTCCTTACGATGAATACTCGTAAGTATAAGTAATAAGTATAAGTAATAAGTTTTTGTAAGAATAAAGAGAAAGTATATTACAAATTCTAATAATATTACATTTAAAATTTATTTATTTAAAAAAAAAAAAATATTTCGCCATCATATAACTACCTATTTCTAGATTCTACCAAAAGAACCAATGCCGTGGGCTTGTAAAGGACAATACGAAAAGCCGTGTCAGAAATTAGAAGATAATACGACCTACACAATGAGGTGTAAACAATTATTTAGTATATAAAAAATATTAATATTTCTTTTACTAATTTTTTACATTTCTTGTACTTACTTGATATTTAGCGATTATGAGACGATGATTATTATAAGTATTAAAAAAAAGAAAAAAATGTTCATCGTCAATAATTAAAATTAACATGTGCTCTACATTCTTCACATTCACATTACTTTGTATTATAATAATAACTAATTAAAATACCCAAAAGATTTATGTTCATTATAAATCGCGCGTGTCACAGTGTTTGTATATCGAACTTCTCCAAAACAGGCATTGCCGATTATTATGATTTTTTATGTGTACATTTGGTAGGTGTGAGAATAGGTCGTAGGCTACTTTTTATTTCTCCAGTTATTTTTATTTTTTATTTTTAGATCAATTTTTTTATGATATTGCAACAATACCATCAATCCCTATTTTTAATAGTGATTATAAAAGTAGTCCGATTAGATTATTATATTTAAAACTTATGAATATATTGTTGGTAGTTACCTAGATTCAAAAAGCGACTGCCGAAGGAGAGCAATCATTCCTGACAGCTGCACCAATCTCGTCACAGCTTCAAAGAGATTTGAGACGCAGACTATATATAAAAATAGGTAATAAATAGAAAATACTTGTTTTATATTTTATTTTATGTTAGATAGAGAAGAGCAGAAAGAAAGGTACGAACGTATTAAAATTCTGAATGCAAATAACGAGCCGCAATGAAAAAGTAAATACTGATTTAATCGACTAACAGTAACATTTGCTTCAGTTATGCATCCTGACCATTTTAATTTTTTTGAACGGAATTCTCATCATTCTTCTATAATAGCCATAATTACTCCTTATAAAATCAGTCATCTGCCCGTGTCGTTAAAATCTGTCCAGCCATTTCAGAAATTAGCCAGCACAGACAAAAAAGTTAAAAATAGAGGTTTTCTTATAAGTATATAATTACATATGTACTACGCGATATCTTATATAATAAATTAATATATTTTGTAAATTGTCTTACGCAGCTATTTGCCAGCCTCCGCTCCAATACCCCAACCAATAAAACCTTCTCCGAATCTCGTACCGTCCACCGCGCTAATGGAAGGTGATACTGTACATAAGGTTAATATTTATATTATTACATTTATAAACTAATTAACTATATTATTCTTTTGCTAAGCTTAAAAACTATTCGACGTGAATGCAAATTTTGTGTGCAAATTTAATTTTGTTCTACGATCTGATTGATTCTGTTGAGGAGAAAAAGGCATATATAAATATTACTAGCGACTCGCCCTCGCTTCGCTCGGGCTCTTCCCTAGATTTAGCACAGGTAAAGCCGCGGGATCTGCTAGTTATGCATATAAACCTTCCTCTTGAATCACTCTATCTATTAAAAAAAACCGCATCAAAATCCGTTGCGTAGTTTTAAAGATTTAAGCGCACATAGGGATATAGGGATATAGGGACAGAAAAGGCGACTTTGTTTTATACTATGTAGTGATATCAGTTGTATAATTTTAAAATCTATATTTAAATATTATAAACAAAAATGGATGTTTTATGCAATAATAACACAACATTTAATTAGGCCCAATATACTCTTAAACAAATCGGTTACAGCTCTCGTTCCTACCCAACCCTGTGAGCGTAACGCACCCTATCCGTCCCTGCCATCACGACATGTGGGGACAAGGCCCGATGCAGAACATCACCACGCAAAGGCACGACTATGTTCCAAAACCGTGTGCTGTTCGAGAGTCTTGCAAACCTCCACAAGTATATCACTATGTGGAACAACCATTTGATAGTGAGTGTAATTATTTTTAATTATTAGTAATAATTCAAATAAATTATCAATTATTATTATTATAAAATATACATATTTTCACTTAGATCGCACAATAAACCGAATGTCTTTCTTAAATCCCGGTCGAGTCCCACTGCCAGAGTCGTATGCACCGCATCGATGTTATGAAAAACCTTCTGGTGAGTAATACCCAACTACTCATCATTATCTTAAAGTAACATGTTTGTAATTTAAAATTTGAAACTTTATAACAGTACAGGAAAACTAGATATTTTATTTTTTATGGTTTTATTTGATTGCATAGTAGCGGGTAGTTAAGAGATTCCCGTAACTTTATGGTATTCTTTTGCTATTGTTATAAAAAATCCTGTTCTATGCGATGATATATTACTTTTATTTTAATTATTAGCAAAAATGGAGAGCGACACAATACAGAAGATGTCGTACCAACCGGTTTGTGTCCCCGCCCCACAACGACCGGCCTGGGCCTGCAAGGGACAATATCAGAAACCATGCCAGAAGGTATATTTTAATTTTTTCTTAGGTCACAAATTACATGACACTATCCTCACGTATGTCAGATATAAATTATTAAATACAACTATTATCATAAGTTTTGTGTTAATAATTCTATGTTATTGAAATAAAAAGGTATTCTTCAGCTTAGCTTAAAATAATTAAAAATTTTAGTTGGAGGGTACAACTGTATATCGCTCATCGTTCCTACCGCCCGGCGAAGATTGCACCGAATATATGGACCCTTGTTCGTACGGAGATTGCAAGCGTTAGTATTTTTAACTAGCCTTTCCCGCGGCTACGCTCGTGTTCTTAAGGCTGAACATCAAAAGAAATATTTTTCTCCCGTTTTTGCAACATTTTTCATTGATACTCCGCTCCTATTGGTCGTATCGTGATGTAATATATATATAGTATAGCCTATGGCCTTCCAGAACAAACGGACTATCCAACACAAAAATAATTTTTCAATCGGACCAGTAGTTCCTGAGATTAGCGCATTCAACCAAACAAACAAACTCTTCAGCTTTATACTATTAGTATAGATTAGCTCCAAGTTTATTAAATAAAATAAATTATATTATTAACTAGCGACTCATAGTCTGATATTAGATATTCAATTAAGAAGTCAAATCAGTACACAGATGTTAACTATAACTATTAATTTAATTAATTAATATATATCATTTTAGCTTGCCACTGCAGTTGCCCAGCAGAATGTGTAACGAGAGACCCTTGCGCCTGTAACTTCCCACGAGCCGAATGTTGCAGTTAACCCTTTAACGTTTCTAATAATGTATATAATTTCTTACTTGTGTGGAGTCTAGGGCAATGAAATTATTTAAATAAACAAATTTATTTTTGAAACAGATTTTTATTAATTGAAAAGTGCTGTTTTGGGTTGATCCACACCATAATGCTAATATCTGATATCGATCTGTTGAAGTATCCTTATACAAGAAATATTACAAGTGTGGCAAGTTACAATTTTGGCATGATTCTTAGTTCTTACTCATGCACTCATTGTTTCTTATATAGAAATAGCAGCAGATTGATATCAGTCGAATCCCAATAAATATAAAACATTATTTGTTAACCCTTGACATGAAAAATGTGAAAATGTGGTAAAACAATCTGCATATTTTATTCATTTGCTATATTTGCATTATTGCATTTAATTATTGACTAAGAAGTATACTTGTATTTCTTAATTCTACAAGTTTGTTCTATCAACAAGAGCATCTGGCAAGCATATATGCAATAACTTCTTAAAAGGTTTTTGTAAGTATTTTTTCAATATGGTATGAACAAAAAATTTTGTATAAAATAATTCTGGTTACCATTTTATATATTATTCATATTAAACTTATAAGTTACAGTTCTTATCGATAGAGCACCTAAAACCTTTTTTTCTTCTACTTTTACTTCAATATGGATTAGTATATTTTACTTTAATACTAAATAACTATAATGAGATACTTGCCAAATACTATTTTGATATAACGTCTAGGGTAATATCTAAATCAAGCAGTCTCATTGTTTTTAAAAGCAAGTATTGTGAACAAGAATGAGTATCTAGCTATCTACCCTCATATAAAAAAGGCACAACTTTTTTTGTTTATAACAAACGGTCCCTAATAAAATGTGATTAGACAGTGGATAATAAATGTTATAATTGTAATAAATAAGAAAATAATGTAACTCACTTGAAGCAATGTACAGAGTTGATAAGACTAAGCAATAGAAAAGTTATTTTATTAATTTTTCAGATGATCTAATACTTTGAAAATTTAGAAAAGTCACCTGAGATTGAACATTTGACATGTCTGTAAACAGAAAAAAAAACTACATTGTTTAGAACTTAGCCTATTAGAAATGCACTTTACCCAATATCTAAATCTAACAAAATATAAATAACAAATACAAGACAATAGTTTATAATTATGTAGAATATTGTATTATAATTTATAACATACTAATTATCACAACAGTATAATAATAATCTATGAATCAAAGCTGCCATAGTGAAACAAACATAAAGCTTTTATATGAAGTGCTGGTATTATTAAAAATAATGATCAGGGTAAAGAGTATCTAGTTTACATATTTTTAAGGCTACAATGTTGGTGATGTAACTATAACCTACTTACCTAAAAAGTAATATAATATATGAGTTTATGTAGATTTTCAGCTTCATTATAGAAAGAATAAACATCATTAAATATGGACATTACATCTAGTAAAAAAAATTATATCTAACAAGTTCTATAACAAATTATAGCTAAATTGTAAATTCTCACAATAAATTCGCACCCATGTTTAAATATTTTTCAATATGAATATATCAATCATTCAACACTCAATAAAAATTTCTAATTAACTCTATGGTAATTCAATTTTTTGTTATCGGCTTCTAGGAGTGCAGCAGAGGCACAATTTAATTTACCAAAGTTGCATAGAAAGCTTAGAGTATGTCTCTAACATTTTCATTATAATTTTTCTCCCAAATTTGACCAGACCTGTATAATCTGTATATTTTATTACTTACTAAATTTTGTCCAAATTTCAACATGGCTCCCTCAAACTTATGTTGAAAAACTTGCATTTCCGTTTCATTATACCCATCTGGATTAAATTTCTTTGGATCCTTACATATACTGTATTTGTGTGCTCCTAGTTGTTCCAAAGGAATATTTTTTGAACTAGAGTTTAAATTAAAAAGATCTTCAAATGTTGACATAGCATCAAAATTTCTGATTTGTATTGCAACTTTCTCTTGAGGCATTGTATAATAATGAGTCTTTTTCATTATATCTGGGTATCCTAATTCAGCATTATCATCATCTTCTTGATTCAAGCAAAACACTAAAGGTTCCACTACGTAGGATCGAAGAGATCTTGTTGGATCAAAGTCATCTAGAACGGCTTTAAAGTTATTATGAATTCTTGGTACTAAAAACTCATCCCATGAGAGCACAGCTACATGACTTACTTTATTAGATTCTTCTCTGTCATATCTAAAATGTCTAAACAGACAATCTAGTTCAATTGCATTCCTAACAATTTTATATGATTTCGCAAATATAAATGGATAATTCAATGGATAAAATTGGATTTCCCACTGGGTTATATCAGATGGAAACAAGTTCAGCCGTCTTGTAACATCTTCTGATATCATACTATCATAAATTGTAAAGTAGTTAACCCCAATAATGTGATGAAACACCAGGAATTCAATAAATGCATCTCTTGAAACAATAGGAACATGGTTAGGTATAACACATATTGCAGGTTCAATATTATTAACAAACTTTATATTACTATTTTCTCTTGGCTTCTTTTTAGTGTTAACTTCAATGACCTTATTAATTGGTGCATGCATTGGATTTATATTATAGTCATTGACATAGTAACTTATTCCTTTGGGTTTACCAAAGTTTTTCATGAGAGAACATTGAAATATATACAAACGGTAGTTGTTGACTGGTTCTGATACTATTTTGTAATTGAATCTACCAGCTTTAGGCTTTGGATTATTTTCTAGCCATATATTACAACGATAGTTCGGTGTCGCTAAAGCTTTTCCTATGACTATTGTGTCTATAACATGTGCACTACTAGGTGAAAGTTTGTTATACTTATTATAGGATCTTAAAAAGGATGAATATGAATAAAAGTTTTCATCGATTTCTTGAAACAAGGGCGGGGTTTCTCGTACTTCCATAGACGTGTTACGAAGTATTTCCGATAACATAGTAGCGTTGAAGCCAGGGCCACAGAACTCGATCTCGGATAAGCCGGGTTTGCCGAAGAAATTGAGTACTTCTAACACGTTTCGAAGACGATAATATTCGTTACGATAAATAAGAAGAGTAATTATACTCAAGAAACACACTATAATAAGGATCAACTGATAATATTTCCTCATTATGCTACCTGCTGGTTTCCGAGAGGTCTTCATTTAATATGTATCAAAACTTATTTAAATACAGTACTTAAACATGAACGTGTGTTTAAAATGAACATTTAGATTCTAATCAAAAGAACCAGAATATATAAGTTGCTTTTTAAAAATATCTGCATTGCACATTTGAAAATGTCAATTGTCATTTGTCAATTATGATTTGTTGTTTTTAAAATTTATCCCCAATAGGGAAAGGCAAAGGACAGAGGACTATAGTCCATACAGCCTTGTGTCAGAGTCAGTTGTCGAGTGAGAGTGACAGGTGACGATCATTCCATATTTATAATTTTATAATAGTCAAGTGTCAACGTCCAGTAACCAATGGTAACCAGGGTGAGACCAGTGTAAGCTTTTTCGTCCACAGTCAGTTTTATAATTGTCATTTATTTAAAGAGTATCTAAAGTATTATGTGAGCTGTGGGAGTATTTTTCTATCTTTTTATGATTATAAATAAAATAAATTATATACCGTTTATCTTCTTTTCTTGAAACTTGACTGTTTTATCCGGAATTTGTTTTAATTTCTAAAATTCTAAAATAGCTTTTAAAACATTAAGTTAATGAATAGGACAGTTTTAAACTACTGTAGTTTAAAAACGTTTCCAATAAACATTTTTATTTCATTTCATTTTGATAATTTAATAGGGCTTCCAGACTATACCATTTGATTGGTCAATCGAATTATGTATCGGTCAAAGACTGTGTATAATTGTCCGTCCACACCGTAGACTGAGTAGTCAGTAAATTATATACTGCTTGATATTTTTTTTTCATTCACTCAAGTAAGAAAAGTAAACAGGTTAATCCTCAGAATAATGATACTCATAAAAGCCGCGCTAAAATAAGAAATGAAAATTATGTTTATCTTTTTTTCTTACGATGGTAATCCACTGCAAAACATTTTGAAACTGCCTTCTTAATAAAGTTTAAATTAACCAAAACATATTTAGACCATGATACTGTTCCGACTAAGGTACTTCAACATTCTTTTTAATAAATTCTTATGCGTAGATACCTAAAGAGTTCTCTAAAGAATATCTCAAGTTGTTCACACGAAGCCGCAGTCTATTAATACTCTGTCCACGCCGCAAATGTAGTATTGATTTATTATTTATCTGTATGTTCCATATTTCTTAGTTCCGCTTATATATAATCTATGTTAATTGAATGAAAGAAAACTTACCTAGATGACTTGCTCAGATTGGATAATTTTCATTAGCACGCATTGAAGCCAAAAAACCAAAGAATTGAATTGATAATTTTCATTTTTCAAGTTTAAGTTAACAATATTATTTAAAAGAAAGATTTGTTAGCCAGTGATATTCTTATAGTTATTTCAATAAATCAGTAATATGTCTGTGAATAAAGAAGATACATTGCGCCAGTTTTGCGATGTCACCGGTGCTGATGAAAGCCGCAGCAGGTTCTTTTTAGAATCTTCTAATTGGCAACTAGAAGCAAGTATACTTTTATTAAGTTCACAAAACAAATCCCTTATACTTTGGTACTAAATATCCAAATCAATGTTTGCCAATTACTACAGTAATATTTATATATTCCCTTTCTTTAATATCTAACAAATATCTTTTGTTTTTGTATTTTATTTAATATTTCACACTACTTTTCGCTATAATACTTTTGAAAATTAATACATATTCACAAAAGTAATTTATATATTATTAGACAAATTTAAATTCACAAAGGTTTTTATTGCTCATTTAATAAAACACAATTAATACTAAAATACAAATTGTAAAAACTTTTCAGGTTGCTCTATCTAGCTTCTATGAACATGGTGGTAATATAGAAGAAGCGCCAGCCCCAGCTGTTGTTATATCTGGATCAGATTCTGAAATGGATTCTCCGCCAAGTTCTCCAAAACCGCCGCAAAAGAAAGACACGAAGAAAACAAATCCAAAATTTGCTACTTTAGAATCATTAATGCAAGAAAGTTCCAGTGACGAAGAAGAAGGTTATTTTAAAATAATGTTTTTAAATTGATATAGCCTTTCTATTAAATATCAATATTTAACTAGCAAAATAAATATATATATACAAAGTTAACCCTCTGCGACTGATGTATATTCATGCAATTCACTGGTTTTGAGAAATAGAGGTGCATTAGTTATTGTTCTGCGAGCTTTGTTTTATACTCATTGTAAGATTTCCACGTTTTGAGTTTTTTTTTGCTGATAGTTTAGTGATAGCTTTATAGATGAGTAGCTTATTTTCTAAGGTGATGTTTGATCTTCTGCCAAATAGCCAGTTAAAATTTTTCAGTTGTAAGTTTAACTCTTTGCACTTTTTTTGTATATGAGTCTTCCATGTCTGCTTCCTATTGAGACACCTGCCTAAATAGTTTACAATATCTTGATGAGGAAGAACATAACTTCCAATTTTAATGGGACAACAATTTCTCTTTTTCAAGACAAAAGTAACATGCACATTGCAGCCACTTGTTAGAACTGGCCTTAATATGCCACTTTTCCATCCATTTATTAACTTTGTTGAGGTGTTTCTATAGAACTAAGGACACTATGCTGGGGTCTTGTTGGTTATTTGTTAATCTTGCTATTTTTACTTTTATTACTGTATCTTTAGTCTATCTATCAATTTTTATAATTTCTACATTAGTCTTCTTAAACTCATTACCATTAGATTTATTTACAGAGTTGCTTTCTTGCCAAGTTTTGGAATCATTAATAATTAATTAAAGAATAATATACATATGGTGTATAATTAATTAGGGTTAACAAAGTGAGCCCTAACACTATCCCATAATCTGTGGAATTTGGTGGTACACTTTACTAAAAAACTATCATACCTATAGTATTGTGCTTTAACCCTCTGCGACTGATGTGACTCCATTTTTACTATTTCATTGACGTGGTAGTACACGAGACACCTATTTTATAGCAAATATTTCTATAGAAATAAATTATGCAGCCATATTACTTGTATATATTAAATAAATAGCTTATTTTTAACGTTAAATTTGTTTAAAATAAATAATACAATTAGTATTTTTAAAATTTATCTGTATTTATTGACTTTACAATGTTGGGTTTCTGGCTCGAAAGTAGGATCTTCAACTTCATCATCAATATCACTAAACTCATGTTCACTTTCTTCTTCCAGCCATGCTAATATTTGATCTTCATGACCCACCAAAGTTCCAACCGACGTTTCGAGTACCTGGCCTAGCATTGTTATTTCAATCAGCCATCTAAAAATTAGATATTCGTATTTAAAAGAACGTTAAAACTTATTTACTGACGTGGTTGTTTAGGAGACACTATGATAACATAAACATTTTACTGAGGTGGTAGTATAGTAGACACTTACCTTAATGCTGACGTAGTAGTCTCGTGGACACCTTCCTCCCGTGAGTGAAGGAAGAAGTGGATCACAGAGCAAAGGCATTCAAAAACCATATAAGAACTCATAGTAATACATTAGTGGCAGCGCTGTGTGAGCCTTTGTATAATAGAAGGCTCAAAAGGCAACATACATGGGACTTACAAACAGATAAAAATAATTAAATAAGAGACGGCTCCCTCACTGGCTAGTGGCCCCTACATGTCAATATCTACAACAAATCTGCTATAGGCACATAGAGATATTATTAATAAGAAAAAAAATTATTAAGAAATAGTAGGATTAGGTAGTGTAGGTTTGTGAGAGAATGAATGCTTCATAAAAAGTTATTATAATATAAATACAAAAAACTTTATTATAACTAACTAGATAATAATAACTAGATAATTAGATCTAGCGCGAGCGAAGTCGTGGGTTTTTCTAGTGTATTATACATATAAATCTTTTTGTAAATTCTATGTCAAACGTCATAGAGCGCTAAGCTTAGATTAAAAATAATTTTATATGGTGTTTAAGTAATTATTTAATTCCGAGTATTTTCATATTTATTCACCTTTTAAACCTTCTCTGGACTTTCACAAATAATTCAAGACCAAAAATAGTCAAATCGGTCCAGCCGTTCTTGATTTTTAGCGAAACTAACGAACAGCAATTCATTTTTATATATATAGATTATGTACTTTGTGTTATATATGTATTTAAATATTCCTTGATAGAGACATTTAACATAACTAACTGATATGATTTTAATTTACTAACAATAAAACTGTTTTGATTGCTTCAGGCCAAGCATTCTATGCAGGGGGTTCAGAAAGATCGGGCCAACAAATAATTGGGCCTGGTAAGGGCCAAGACATAGTGACAGCAATGTTTAAGAGTGTCAGAGAGTAAGTTGCTATACTGTATCTTATTCTTTGTATAAATTAAAATTATATAATTGTAGATGTGAATGGATGAAGATATGTGATTTTCGAATTTTCACTGTGTATTTAGATGTTGGTGTTATTGGTGTATAAACAGTTTTAAATCTTAAAGCAGCCATATTTATGACTATTATAGTTCAGTTTGTGTTAGTCTTCAATACAATACACAAACTTTGAATTAAATTTTCTTAACATAAGAATTTTGTGACATATCACCTTCGTCTATTCATGTCTACAACTGTTATTTTATATTATTAGATTTTAACCGTAGATTTTTCAAACGCTACAAAAGCTACCAAACTTTCAAAGCTAACAAATTTTTTCGTGGCTCCTCTGAGGCGCCAAGCGCCAGGGACTTTGATGGCTCCTCTCGTGCGGCATCCGCCATGAAATGTAACTTATTACTTTTTCGTCGGTTTCCACTTGTTATTGCTATAGTCGCAACCCAACACCAAACGTAAGAGGTTTAATAGTTCGGTTCATGTGTTTAGAATTGACTATATACGTGTATAAACCGAGATGGAAAAAAGGAGACTTATTTTATCAGGTGTCGTAAACCTTTTGGTACATGTTTGGCTCGATTGAACCGGAACCGATTCGGTTATTTTGTTTTATTGAAGAATGGGATACTACCGTGCTAGTTCTTGTAGGTCCTAAAATGCTCATACACCTACTTTATAGTAGTATATCATAAACAAATAAACATCGTTTTAATTTTCGCTTTTGAATAGAATATCTATTTCTAACAAGTCAATTCAATCGAAAAGAAAACTATTGGAATATAATTGAACACGAAATTATTTATTTGGATAAAAAGTTTCACTTGGTCTAGCTATGTAGTTCCCACTGACATATTTTTTTATTAAGTGTTTCATGTTGTGGCAAACCAGCCCCCCGAGTATAGTACTTTTATTGATCGGCAAAATAACATAAATCGTATATATAAAGATATATATAAATAAACAATCATATTTTATCGAATTCTTACGATTAAGTCGTATTCCCTTATTTTGTTTATATAAAATTTATTTATTGACATGGGCATTCAATAGGCTCACGTGTTGTGTTCGATAAAAACTATTTATTAGAAATATCACTCAATAGGTTGAACACTATACGAGTAATATGTCCTGCGTACTTGGCTAATCCTTTAACTAAATCAGTCAGGTTACATAATGGAGTACCTTCATAAATAAAATACCTATCTCTATAAAATATTAACATTTGTACCTAAGTCTCCAATTGAAATGCAATGCGAAAACGAGTTCGAACAGAATTCCCAGACTTTTGATGTCTGGGAACATAATGAAGAATTTCAAACTTTAGATGGTAATGAAAATAAATCAAAGAATTGTGCAACGCGCTTAGAAATAGACAACAAAGACAGTTCAACGTGCACGGAAAATATAATGGAAAATAAAGAGCAAGTTCCGCACGTGGATATTCATGGGTGCAAATTGCAATTATTTTGGGCAGTTCGTAACGAATTGCTGCGATTTGATATCGATAAAAGATATGTTGTAATGCAAAAATTATAGAATTCCTAAATACTAAATAAATATAAAGAGAAGAAGAAGCTTGTATTTAGATTTAAAAAGAATATTGTTCTCAGCTACCTTAATAAGTGAATTAAGTTCTTTCTTAAGTACAAATTATCCTTCTTAATTACATTAAACTTATATTATTATGATTAAAATGGGAGACCATACTGTTTTACTGTCGTTAATTTACAAAAACATTATATTTTTTATACACGTATTAATTATTTAAAAATAAAATAATATTTCATACATTCACTACACTTACTTGTACATGAAATTCTTAATAAAATAATATTTGATAGTGAAATAAATAAAAATGTCCAATGTAGTTTCACTCGTAATCTGAATCAAATTCATCAGTCACTATCTTCATTTCATTTTTTTAAAGCGACTGGGAGTTACAGAAACATTTCATATCTGTAAATATTTTTTTACATAATTTTTTTGTTTGATAAGGTTTACAACTTCTGATGTATGCGTTTTCATGCAATATCCCCAAACTAACAGTGTATTCGTAATCTGCGTGACAAATAAAGACACTTTCGTTTACGGATGACCACTGAAAAATGATGTTTTATCAGAGTTTTACAGGTAAACATTTTGGCTCCTCTCGGGCGTCACACGCCATACACAAAAAATACCCATGGCGCCCCTACGGCGCCATCCGCACTGAATCGGTTAAGTGTAGAAGTGAAGTCAGGTATGCTAGTGGATTTTCTTGAAGTGTGTATATGTGTTAGTCTTTTAATACCTATGTATTGTACTAAGTATAATGAATATATACTATATAGTATTAAATGAATTACATTAATATTACAATCTGGCTGGGGCTGACAGTTTCAACGTGGTAATATCTATGACTAACTAAGTCTAATATCTAAGTCTAAGCCTGCCGTATGGGGGGACTATCCATCAGAGTGGACGTCCTCTGCTTATGTTTAGATTACATATTTTAAAATTAATAAATAAATTATTTTCAGGCGTGGTGCTGTAGTGTTTGAAGATGGACCAGCTTCCACTAGCCGAGGCCGAGGTGGTGTTTTCAGTGGAGTTGGTTACAGATTAGGTATAATATTTACTAGTTTTTGTCTGAATAAAGGATATTTTAATTTATAATATTTACTTAATGAAATACTAGTACTTGTGTGTATCGCTGTGGGTTTCTAACATGTGTTACTCCAGGTATGCACATGAATAAATAAATTTAGATAATAAACTGATTTATCATCAAAGTATAATTATAATATTAATGTGAATAAAATTTGTGTTAATTATTGAAATTATTACTAAAATTAAATTATTATTAACTGTCACTCACAGGTCAAACAGCTGACGATCATGAACCAGTGGTCACAGTCAAAAAGCAGGTTAAAATTATTTATTTAGATTTACGACAATATTTGACATTTTAAATATATCTATCTCTTCTTAAATAGAACTATATTTTATTTGTTTTTTTTTTTTTTGGTTCTCGACGTTTCAAATGCTTTACAGTGCCCATGGTCACGGGAGAGACTAAGGTATTTCATACCTTGGATTAGGAGGTCTCAAAGTCATTACATATTTGATGCTGATTACGTTTTGCAAATTTTGTGGGTAGACTAAGAATCAAAAATCTAAAAGACTTTACAACACCTTTATATTTACTTTCCAACTTCAGAAAATATCTCATTTTCATTTTAAAGCAAAACTTGGTACTAATGTGTTCTATTTTCAGGATAGTAATCAACCCCGTTCAGTTCGACTCCAGTTGTACAGGGAAGGGTTCACAGTGGATGGTGGTCCGCTCCGGCAGTACACTGATCCCAGCAATGCAGACTTCCTCAGCTGCATTCGGAGAGGGTAGGTTTGATTCACGGTTGAGTGAAATTATTGAGTTTTGCATATAGTGCAGTATTTAGGTTCTCTATGTTAGTCAATATTAAATAAGTAAATATTAATAAATAATACATACAGTATTAGGTGTATGTGCTATTATAAATTTATTTCAAAGGATGTTTTTGTTTTATTACTTTTTATGGAGCCTTTGAAATATGATATAAGTTTATAATAATGTTTACAGTGAGATCCCATCAGAGCTGTCAGGTTCTGGTGGAGAAGTACGCTTGAGCCTGGAGGACCGTCGTCATGATGAGTGTCCTCGCACGACCTCGCACCAGGCCTTCTCCGGCAAGGGACAGAAACTGGGCAGGTATGGCTTAAAGATTATGGTAACCCAGGGTTCAAAGAGAACTCTTAAAACGTAAAAAAACAAGTGCGCGTCGAACTCGTGCATGAAGGGTTCTGTACCATTATCTATAAAAACTACAAAAATACCAGCGTGTGTTGTATGGAAGCCCCCTTAAATATTTATTTAAATCTGTTTTTAGTATTTGCTGTAAATAGCGGCAATAGAAGTACATCATCTGTGAAAATTTCAATTGTCTAACTATCACTGTTCATGAAGTACAGCCTAGTGACTGCCGGACAGCGGAGTCTTAGTAATAGGGACCCGTTTTACCCTTTGGGTCCGGAGCCCTAAAAATATGTGTTCTTGTCCTATTGTCTATGTAGGGGGCGTCCATTAATCACGTGATGTTTTTAAGAAATGTTTTATACCCCCCGTTCCCCGTGGTGAGGTGATAACTCACTACAATTACCACCGAACCTTACCACCCCCCCCCCTTTCGAGGCTCACGTGATTAATGAACGACCTCTATGTGTCGAGCAGCCCGACGCCGGCGACGGTGGGCGCGACGGCGGCGGTGGCGGCGTCGGTGGCGGACCGCGACGCCAACACTCGCGCCGCGCAGCGCGCCGTCGGCCTGGACGACGCCGCGCCCGCTACCACCGTGCAGGTACCTCTTCATCATCAGCCCTTTTTAACGTCCCACTGCTGGGCACGGGCCTCCCTCAGTACGAGGGGATCAGGTCATAGCCCACCGAGCTGGCCTAGTGCGAGTTGGCTCCTTTGAAACGGCTTGACTGATTATTATGATTTTTTGTCTGAGAATAGGTCGTAGGCTACTTTTATTCCCTTAATACCTAGGAGATAAGGGTAAAAATGGTAGTGGTAGCCCGGTTGCTTGTATATGTATAAAAATCATTTTTACTGTCCACACCAGTTTCGTCTGGCCGATGGCAGCCGTTTGACTGGTCGGTTCAACCACTCGCACACGGTGGCCGACCTCATGCAGTACGTGTCGCGCGCGGAGCCCTCCTACCAACTGCAGGCCTTCGCCCTCCTCACTACCTTCCCAAGCACAGAGCTCACCGATCACACGAAGACTCTCAAGGATGCCAACCTCCTAAACACTACGCTGTTGCAACGCCTCAAGTAGATTTTGTTATAATAAATGCTACTTTATGGTATTATTTGGTTTTTCTTTTTTCCTAGTTTGGATATGGTGAATACGGCAATTTAGACTAAACAGCAAAGTACGTGAAATGTGCGTTATATCAATAAATGTCATGATGTTCACTTTATGTTAATTAATTTCATAGATTTTGTAAAATTACCAAAAGTAAAAAAGATAATAAAGAATATATTTATATAACACTATATTTTTGTAAATGTCGCTCAAATTTATTATTTATAAAATTATTTTTATTATACTTTGTATGAATTACAAAACAAAAGAAATCTGAATTTTGTATGGGATTGGGAGTACAGATTCTTATTTGTACTCCCAATCTCATACAAAATTACTACAAATGAATTATTAATTAAGTACCTAACTAAGAAGAACTAAGAGTTCCCTAACTGAAAAGTCACTGCAGCGGAACGCGAACGCGGCACTGCAAAATATTCCTTGTACAAAATAGTAGGAGACATAGTCGCGTAGTGCGCTAGACCTGGACCGCGTAGACCTTTAATACGGGCAGAAAAGTGCGAGTGAGAGAGATGAAACGAGCGTGCGGTCAGTAGTCATCTTTGTCTGGAATTTTAATTGGTAGGTATATTATGAATTCTTGCATACAATGTGTAGGGTTGATATGCATTGACGGCACGATTGCTTTCTGTTTCTAGAGATTATTTCAGACCCAAAAAATCCGTTATTAGAGATGTCATCACTACGTATATTTTTTTCTTTATTTTAGTAGGTTTACGTGAATAAATAAAACAATTCTTTTTTAAAACAAAATATAAAAATTATAAATAAAGTTATTTTTAAAAGTTCGTATAATAAATATAATAAAAGCTCTGTAAAATATGTATGCAAATCTTTATTTGGTAAGTATGTATACAGTATCACCGTAAATACCGTTAGATTATAATTTTTCAGTTACTAATTATTTAAAATTCTCATTGCTTTTGACACAGAAATAAAATGATGATATTAAAAAATATTAAATTAGTAAATAAACTTATTTTTAAAAGATCGTACAACAAATATAACTAAAGCTAGATTCAATTCTTTGTTGTGATTAGATTGCTTGTATCTCATGTCACCGTAAAATTGTAAATTCCGTTAGATTATAATTTCTCCGTTAAGATTTTTTAAGTTCTAATGATATTTGCCGGCTACTACCACGATAAGCTCGCTCGCCTCGTGCGTTGTGGCCATGTTCTAACCTAACCAACCTATTACGAAAGGAGTCTTTCAGCTTTCACCTATTTTCAACTCGAAATCAATTTACAATAACCAAAACCTTGTTTACCGACAAGAAATGAATTAACAAACAAATATGGCGCTACGTTAACAAATAAGAGCCATTTGAGGGATTCACTTTGATAGATGATACCAAAAAATAATGCGTTAAATTGCGAGAACTAAGCAGTATGTAACTGTTCGCAATCTTTCGACAGTTCACAATCTCGCCAGAAAGATAATCTAACGGTATTTAGCAAATAGATTATAATATATAGCATTTTTGCTGACTTAAGCGGGCATCCATTAATTATGTAACACATTGTTTTTAAATTTAGACACCTTCCTCTCCCTTGGTGAGATTTTTTTTCGACCAACGAAGCGAAGTTAAATGGTCCCATTTTAAGAAAGTATTTTTTGCCTGTATTAGAAGACCCCTGCTCTTGCGTATAATATTCAAAATACAATTACTTAATCTAACAAGAATATAATTAAACTGACACTCTAAAAATAGTTATAGTGACAAATACAAAGTAGTTACATTATAAGTCTTTAATATATAATGAATAGCAGGTAAAATTAGGTAAATTATACAGTTTTTAGTAAGCGCGCGCACGAGTGTTTGTGTAGGGTAACATTTAAATATGATATAATTTCTTATCTCCAATACAATGACATCCCCAGCCATTTAGCTAGTTACCACTTAATATTTTATTCCATAGCAGACTTTGAATCTCCTCATGATCAAATTCTTGAATTTTATTCACAAACTCATTCAGTACTGTATCAGCAGATTCAGTTGGAAACATTAGAAGTGCGATAGCATAAGTCTCAAACGTTTGGACGTCAGTCAAACATTCACACACTTTTATCAGCAAGAAGTCGCTTTTCAACCTGGTGTCATATGTCATTGATATAATAACTTCTGAAATATCACCAGCCAGTTGACTATAAAAGCTTGTGTATAACATTTGCTTTTGTTTCAAATCCACTAATGATGTTACCAATTTATTAGTAAACTCATTGGCAATATCAGTATAAGTTGAAAAAAATATTTTGTTAGTCAATATTTCCATATCTTTACTTCCTATAACTTGCTTCGAAATGAGAACAAAAGTATATTTGCAATACAATATATATATTTCCCTTCTAGGAATTAATTCTGCCAGTTCTTTCATTATATACTGTAAGACAGGTATTGCTTGGCCTTTATTCTTATCATAATAAGATTTATTAAGCAATTTATTTAAAAAATCTATAAGAAATTTGCGAGTAGTATAAACATTTTGTGATTTAAAATCCCACATTTCAACACATTTTCTAATAATGATGGATGCAAACTCTAAACATTTGCCAAGTTGTTCTGGATTATCGAAATGAAGTATATATTCTACAGCAAGAATCCACATTTCTTGAATTAATTTTACATTTTTATAATTTTTATGCTCCATATGAATTTTCCTCTCATCTAACATTAATTTGATAAAATCATCTAAGATTTGGTTACGACAGAATTCTTTATTCATTATATCAATATTTGACTGAATTGTATTTAAGACTTTACTTTTTCTATCAAAGTTCTTTACACATTTGTCTGATAAAGTATGCACAGCTTTCCAAGCTGTCTCCAAATAGTCCCCTTTCAAATGTTCTGCTAATGATGAGACACTACACAATAGAGAAAATATCTCATCGTCGTCATCGTCACCTAATTCTAAACTAATGAGTTTCAGTAGTTCATAAAAGTCTTCGATTGCGTCGTCGCCGGAAGTCACACGGTCATAGAGACCTTTGAAAAGTATTCTTCGTAAGGACACATTTTTTGTTCTGCCCCAACAGTCCAATATCAGTTTCTTCAATTCCTCAGGATTAAAACATTGGAACGCCAGACGTAGACCGTGTTTCTGAACAGACACCGGTGCGTTTAAGATCGCCGTAATGAATTGGAGCACCATAGGGGCTGGCAGGTTCATGATATAGAAACCGAACATCGGCAAGCAAAAGTGTACGTAATCGCCTTTAATGAATTTGAGAAGTTCCTGCAAGGGTATCGGCGGCCTTGAGTAATGTGCGAATCGACAGATGCACTCTTGGATCCTTAAGACGTGTTGATCTATCTTATCGTGCGCTATCTTCGCATCAGTGGGGGTGTATTTCAACATGAAATTAATCTTGTAATCTTCATCTGCTATTTGGAATATGCTGCATATAGTCACCCTATAAATAACGTATGTAATACTATCTGAGTCTGATAACCATTTTTCAAAAGTACTTAGACACTCTCTAGCTACATCGTTAGAAAAATATATTTTAATTTTCTTCATTAAACTGTTTAGTCGGAATGAAGAATTAATTGAGATACCATGTTTTGCTTCTGTTAATTTACATAATAAGAGTTTAGCATCTTGTTTCAGCAAGCGAATTAAAGAACTTTCTGTAATATTCATTTTATGCACCAAAAAGTCTGAATCTTTATAATAGTTCCAATCCTGTTTTATGTATTTCATAACAATTTCTGGACAGTCATCCTTGGTTTTTTTGAAGTGTTTTAAAATAAGCAAAACAGGCAACAGACTTGTTCTTACATCATTTTTATCATATGCATGGCCATCATAAATTTCAGCCTTAATAGTGAATAGCTTTAAATAATACTCATATACCAGATTAATTTCATCTTGAGTTAATTTATTCAAGTATCTTTTAAAATGCACTTTCTTTTCGTTTTGAATTTCAACCTGCAATGTGTCTGGTATTTCTTTATTTTTAATTATATGATAAACAATGGAAAGTGTTATAAATTGATCATAGCAGCATCCCTTTGTGTAAACTTTCATACTGTGCAAAATTTTATTAAAAGCGTTCCAGCAGGGTTCATTGAATTTAAAAACATTATGATTGTTACACATATTTTCAATAAAATTTACTTTATCAACATCTCTTTCATTAACATGTCTCTCATAATAGTAGTTCAAAACTTTTTCCAAGTCTCCTTCAGTTTTGACTGTTTGTACTAGAACACTAAGCATTTCAGTTCTCTTGGAATGATCTGTTGTCAGTAAAATATAGTTTTTTATTTCCTTGAAAGCTAATTCGAAATTTACAAATTTACACCAAAGAAATTTTTGGTTGTGGTATAACCATTCTGTGTTTCCTTTTATGTATGTCAAGGACCAAACTTCTCTCTCTTCATCTGTCATCAGTTGAAATAAATCATATTTGTAAAACTCACGACTACTTTCAAATGGCTGCCCTGGATATTTTGCTATGAATATTTGTTTCAAAAAATTATATCTGTCATTTTCTGGTATATGTTTTAAGATTGATTTAATTTTCTTTGAATCTCTATAATACTTAGAAAAATTTGGCCAAAAATTTTCTACTTTATCAGGCAATAAAGCCTTTAAATAAAACTTAGCATCTTCAACAGTACTATATTTTAATATCATATTAATATCCAAGTAATGAATATAAAGTGTTGGATTTTTTAAAATCCTTTGTCTGTGCTTTGTTAAAATGTTTTTTGAAATTCTGCATCCAAATTTCAAACGATAATAGGTGTAGTCACAAATGGATTCAAATAAATCTAAATATCTTTCACTACATATAGAGTACAAATAGTGTAACTTGCTGAGTAAGATTCTTCTGTTTGAACATTTTTCAGCAAGACGAAATGAATCACCAACAAAATGAGGTATGTCTATAGAGTCATCTAAACATTTTTTCTCTAAATATTCTAGTTTCTTTTCCTCAGAAGTAAATAATAGGAACTTATTTGCAATATTCTGCAATTTATTTTCACTGCAATATTCATAGAAGCTGAGTGCTCTTTCTTCATTTCTGATATGCTTAGATATAGAAGTTAAAAGCTTTTTTGTCATTTTCATTGACATTGATGGGAATATATTCTTGTGCAAATAATCAGGGTTAATGATAGATGCATATTCTTCACTGTAGAGCCATGAAGACCTTAAAGCCCTTGAAATGTACAATGAATCACCACTAGCCAACGTTTCTAAGATATAAGCTACATTTTTGTACTCCGATGCAACATCAATTTTAAATAGCCTATCTGCATCAGACTTTTCTTCCAATAATTTAAAATCATTAAAATCTACATTTTGTATTACTGCTTCTTTAACTTTAGCATTTAGATATCGATGCCTGTGTGGCAAATTGCTTCCAGTCAATTCCAGCATATTACACGGGTTAGTTATCTGAAAAGGACCAAACAATACCTAATGTGAATATTTAATTATTGATATTACATATTATGCAATAACTAATAAGTTATATCAACTAATTGCACAATGGTAAAATCTTTGATTACATGTATATAATCAAAGGGTAAAATTCATAATATTTTTTTTGTTTTTAATGTCTAAGAAAAATATTACATTAGAACCATTAATTAATCTGGGCATACATTTCATTTCCTTGTTAATGTTTATTTTTACTATTTGGTTAACTACGTAGATACTTTAATTATTATGTTTTTTTTATATCTTTATTGGCAAATTGGAGTTTCAAATAAATTTAATAATAAGTACCTACCGTTACAGTATTACTTGAAGTTATTCACAATATTAATTCAATTCTTTATTATGCGGCGTTGGAGCCGCGTGCGGAAAATCGACAAATATTCTGAATTCTGATCATCTAATGTAGATACCTATTCAAGTATTCAGTATTGCCTAATGCCTATACAGTATACACGTATTGCCTTGTTATTGGTTAATGTCATGTATCAATATACTCTATGGTTAATGTCAAAGCGTGCTGATCAAGTAAAAAAAAGATAGGTATAACTCGCGTCATGTAAAAAGAACGCTGGCTGTCAAGTTGCGCAGAGGCGATTTATAGGTGAATTTGGTGGTAAGACGCGGGGCGCGGGACGGCGAAACCCGCGCCGCATGCTTTCCGGCTCGCTATTGGTTTGTCAGTTCAAAATACTATCGCGCACACAAAAGTTATTAATTACGAAATGGTTTTATATAAAAAATAGAGAAAAAATATTTTTGACGTATAATATTTTATAACGAGAGAGTTTTATAATAATGCAGTTAATAATTTTAAAAAATATGTTAAATTAATTAATTATATTTTTTGTAAGTAAATTAAACATTCTATACTGAATCAAACATATTTTTCTAATTAATCTAATTCTATTTAATGACATTCTATCTAATATATTTTTCAATGTACCTGCCAATAACCAATATACGTCGCGAGCAAAAGGCTATTTCAAAAATAAAAGAATAGGATTAGTAATTTCGTATGCGAATGTACCCATGCGCAAACACACCCCCCACCACTTTCTTCCAGCGTTCTTTTTACGTGACGCGAACTGTACCTAGGTACAGCATTTAGGACAAAAAGAAAAATGTAACCATTTTTTTAAATAAATATGTGCGTTACTGATGTGTTGACACTTTTAAAAAATCACCCTTATTATTCTGTAATATAGGTAATATGGGAATAAAATAAAAATAGATGTAAATAAAAATAAAATAAAAATATTTTTATTTACAATAAGCTTTTAAGTATGTAGGAGGCGTGTAGGATCACTTTACAAATAGTTTGAATAGATAGTCTTGGGTGAAAAGTACAACAAAAGTAATGTAAAGAGAGTTTATTAAAAAAAATAACAAACCAAAAAGATGGAATGAATGTAAAAAAAAAACGGAATTAATATAAAAATGTAAAAATAATTATTTAATAATAATTTAAATTTAATTGTATAATAATAATTTAAATTAATTTAAATGTCTACATAATTATTTTGCCATGAATTTACCTACAATTTACCCCACATTTTTTGATGAGTAGAAATACAAAGTCCTGTCAACACTCTCCCGTACGTCATTTCGGGACATTGTCATTATTTATGTCAAACAATATTAAAATTATTTTAGAATAATCCAAAAAAATATAGTCTTGTGTGTACTTACATGTGAAACGATATTCCATCAGACTTTTTGTTCACTTTTGAATTGTTTTTGCACCATTTAATTACACAGGACGGCATTTTTAGGCAAACTATTGCATGACGACCCGTAAGACTAACGAAAATGAACATGGTTTCGTGCCTATGTGTGCTGTGTGTACATGAAGGAGCAAGGTTTAGTGGGGAGTCAGAGATTTAAATAAAAATGCAAACTCCAGCTGACTGAATAATTTTATTGACTTAACACCCTAAATATATATATACAAATATGTTGGCATAATCTATACCCTAGAAAGCGTTAGCAACCGCTCGACCAATAGCGACGCGCCGTCGAGAAAAACCGCGCGCAAAGCGCGGGACGCCATTTCCCGCGTGGGCGGCGTGGCGTCATTCGCTGCGTAGGTATAAGTAGGAGTGGCGTGCGCGCGCGCGCGCCTTTTTTCAGTGCGTCGCCGTCGAGTGAAGTCATCCGCCGTAGACCCGTAGTGTATTGTCAGTGTCGCGTGTCCTTTTGCTAAATTAAATTAGAATTATAAAGTATTAAGTGCGTGTGTGATTGTGATTGAAAAACGCGGAGGGAGCTGGTGCTTTGCTTGCTCTGCTGTTTCGAGAGCGAAATGGCGGGCGTGCGCGGCGTTGTGACGACGCCATGTTGCGCCCGCGCCTCTTCACTGCTTCTGTACTAACCAACGCCTTTTTCAAGGCGATCGCTTTCTTGTTGCATGCGGAATGTCTAAAACGTCTTTTTCAAGACGACAGCTTACTGTTTCATGCGGAACGTCTAAAGCGTCTTTTTCAAGACGACAGCTTACTGTTTCATGCGGCATGTTTAACTGGTAAGGTAACAGGTTCAGTGTTGATTGGTAATAAGGTATATGGTTACTGGTTCTTGAGGTATGGTAAATTTGTGACAGGTATTGTGTCACTAAAAGGTATGTATATGGTAGGTAATTGGTTCTTGAGGTATGGTATATGTGTGACAGGTAATATGTCACTACAAGGTATGTATATGGTTCTATGGTATCTTTCATCTTACGCAATAGCTGGCTTGGCTTATTGTCGCCAAGCTCGAGACCGCTGAGTAGTTTTTGAAGTTGCCGGTGATCAGACTCTTGGTATGTTGATATTAGTCTGTCCTTTAGCGTGCTGTACTTACCGGTGACCGGTGGATGCAATATAATGTCTCCTATTTGCTCTAGGTCGCTGTTGCCTAGTAACGGGACGACGAGGTTGAACTTTTGATCTTCCCCAAGCTTGCTGGCAGCAACGGCGGCTTCAAACTGTGCAAACCATAGGCGAGGATTTTGGCGCCAAAATGGTGGTAATCTTGCCGGTAGTGAGATCGTAGCTACGTCGCTCTTCACTGTCGTGACGCCCTCAGCATCACAAAAATCGTCGTTATTCTTCATCGACGTGGTCATGGTGGACGAATTTAGAGATTCTTGCAAATGATTCAGTCTTCCTTCTGTGTTCTTCTAAGGGGTCACCAATTTAGTGGGGAGTCAGAGATTTAAATAAAAATGCAAACTCCAGCTGACTGAATAATTTTATTGACTTAACACCCTAAATATATATATACAAATATGTTGGCATAATCTATACCCTAGAAAGCGTTAGCAACCGCTCGACCAATAGCGACGCGCCGACGAGAAAAACCGCGCGCAAAGCGCGGGACGCCATTTCCCGCGTGGGCGGCGTGGCGTCATTCGCTGCGTAGGTATAAGTAGGAGTGGCGTGCGCGCGCGCGCGCCTTTTTTCAGTGCGTCGCCGTCGAGTGAAGTCATCCGCCGTAGACCCGTAGTGTATTGTCAGTGTCGCGTGTCCTTTTGCTAAATTAAATTAGAATTATAAAGTATTAAGTGCGTGTGTGATTGTGATTGAAAAACGCGGAAGGAGCTGGTGCTTTGCTTGCTCTGCTGTTTCGAGAGCGAAATGGCGGGCGTGCGCGGCGTTGTGACGACGCCATGTTGCGCCCGCGCCTCTTCACTGCTTCTGTACTAACCAACGCCTTTTTCAAGGCGATCGCTTTCTTGTTGCATGCGGAATGTCTAAAACGTCTTTTTCAAGACGACAGCTTACTGTTTCATGCGGAACGTCTAAAGCGTCTTTTTCAAGACGACAGCTTACTGTTTCATGCGGCATGTTTAACTGGTAAGGTAACAGGTTCAGTGTTGATTGGTAATAAGGTATATGGTTACTGGTTCTTGAGGTATGGTAAATTTGTGACAGGTATTGTGTCACTAAAAGGTATGTATATGGTAGGTAATTGGTTCTTGAGGTATGGTATATGTGTGACAGGTAATATGTCACTACAAGGTATGTATATGGTTCTATGGTATGGTAAATGTGTGACAGCTATGTACTGTGGTCACTACAAAGGCTTCAGTAATAATGTAGGCGGTGCGTTATCTACTTTTTTTTACTTGATCTGAGCCATTGGGCTACTTTAATCTGCCCGCGTACAAATTCTTAAAATATTCAATAATTAGGTAACAAATAAACAATAAAAGAACTGTCGCGGTCGTGGCATTTTCAAACCAATTATTTGGAAGGAAAATGTTGATTTCAGTTCATAAAATAACAAAATAAATCTCAAAATTACATTCAAAGCAATTCGATGAAATTCAAAGTTTTTAGTTTTTATTACCTGTTTTTAAACATCACGAACATTGATATATATTAAAGATGTGTAACTCAGCTCAGAGCCGGTTCAAATATTCAGCTCACAGCAACTTGAGCCGTGAGCTGCGACTCAGTTGCCAGATAAACGGTTCACAGCTCACCAAACAGCTCACTTGAGTCACTATTACCTAGTATAGTATTATGTGATCTGTGCTATTAGCATAGAGTATATTGCTACATATATCGAACCGCGCTAGCAATAGTCAATTAATATCCAAAATATTAGCTACTTACCATAATAAATTACGTATATTTGTAATATTAATACATACGACATACGATTATGCATACGATTTATTAAAACTGAAAATAATTTATTCAAATAGACTTTTACAAGCACTTTTGAATCGTTAATAATTTTACATTTTAAATTTAATTAAATGTCAGTGTAGTCAGTTTCTATTGTAATAATATATTTATAAAATAATATTAAATTCTAGCTTTAAAGATTTAATATAAACTAGCTTTCGCCCGCGTCTTCGCTTGCGTGGTACAGGCTCCTATGGTAATATATATAAATATTATAATATAAAATGGTATGGTACTATGGTACCTATTCTCGGGGGAGCCTCACCCCTAGAGAACGCGTCCCCAGGTGGCGGATCGGGGAATGCTCGGCAGATATGCTGGGTCGGAGGGAAATAAAATACCTCCCGCGGACCAACAGGCTGGAGAAGGAAATTCCATATAAAACCCCTGTCGTGAGCTACTCTGACATATTCGGAGTGTAGGTTACGATAGTGCTGGAGGCTCGGCCAAGCCTACAGAAGAGCTGGCAGCGGAGGAACTCAAAGGAGTCAACGGTGGCGCTCACACCTTGTGAAGGTGACGGTCTTGGCGTCAGGTGGTAACCGGCCGTAAAACTTATAACCAAACAAATTTCTTCTTGTGCACAATGATGAATACAACGAAAGGGAAAACGATAAATGCTAGGGCGTTCCCCAAAAGCGACGTGAATGCGATTTCGAAACGATGCTGTCATGCTAGGGCGTTCCCCGGAAGCGACGACACTATTACTAATATAAATTCTAATAAGTTGACTTTATTACCTAATGCAATAAGACGGCTAAGGCTTGGGACATGGAATATTGGTTCCATGACCGGGCGCAGTACAGAATTAAGTCAAATACTATCTGAGAGAAGCATTAACGTATGTTGCATTCAAGAGACTAAGTGGAAGGGATCCAAATCCCGGGACATTGGCCATGGCTACCAGCTTGTTTATCATGGAGTAGAGACGAAACGTAATGGAGTGGCTGTAGCGTTGGATGAAAACCTGAAACAAAGAATAATCAACATAGAGCGGAAGAGCGACCGCCTTATTGCTGTAAAGCTTGCATTAGACAACCTACCACCTCTAAATGTAATTTCGGCATATGCCCCACAATCTGGTTGCCGACCTGAGGAAAAAGAACACTTCTGGGAAGATCTAGACGAGATGTTACTTAACATTCCAATTGAGGAATTTGTACACATTGGTGGCGACTTAAACGGCCATGTGGGTACTAAAAGCGATGCGGATGGGGAGGTGCATGGAGGATATGGATATGGAGTGAGGAACCAGGGAGGAGTAGATATTTTAAATTTTGCCAGCAAATATAAGTTCAAAATAGTTAATACAGCCTTTAAGAAAAAGGAAGAACATCTAATAACTTATAAAAGTGGAAACACTTCAACACAATTAGATTACATAATAGCATCCCATACAATAGCAAAAAGGTATAAAGATTGTAAAGTTATCCCTGGGGAAGCGCTAGCAGCGCAGCATAGACTATTAGTTGCGGTTTTGGACTTACCAAAACCCATAAAAGTCCCAATCGACAAAACCGAACGAATAAAATGGAAAGAGCTGCGCGGTCCTAAAGGTCACCAATTCATTGAAAATATTAGAACCTACTTAAACTGTGTTATTGCCGAAGGTAAATCTGCTTGCCAAATGTGGACAGACTTCGAACTTTTCTGTCTAGAAAATGCTAAACACATTTTAGGCGTATCCAAAGGTCGCAGAATCATTGATAAAGAGACCTCGTGGTGGAATAATGACATTAAAGAAATCATAAAGACCAAAAGAGAAGCGTTTAAAGTTTGGCAAAAAACCGGTCTTGATGAAGATCGCGAGAACTACAAATCTATGAAAGCAGTAGTTAAATCAGCGGTGGCACAAGTGAGAGCGATGTCAAGACAGGATTTCTATAACAGCCTTGAAAATGCCCCCGATGAGAACACCATATATAAAATAGCGCAGCATCGTCTTAGATCCACTTTAGATATAAAAAATAATAAATATATTAAGAATCATCAGGGTTTGTTGCTGACGGACAACGAATCGATAAAAAGAAGGTGGAAGCAATACTATGAGATACTTCTTAACGAAGAATATGCGAGTGAAACCATATTAGCGCTGCCCCAGTGTGAAGGACCGATCAACTGTATATCGCCAATAGAAATAAAACATGCTTTACGTCAAATGAAATATCATAAAGCAGTTGGCCCAGATAACGTTCCCATCGATATCTGGAAATTATTAGGGGAAGACGCGCTAACTTGGCTCACTCAACTATTGAACAAAATATTAAAGCAGGGCCAGATACCAGCTTCCTGGAGAAGAAGTTATCTCTGTCCCGTATTTAAAAATAAGGGAGACGTCGCTGAATGCAACAATTACAGGGGGATAAAGTTGATGTCGCACACACTTAAACTATGGGAGAGGGTTATTGGTTCGAGGTTAGAAGCGATGACCAGAATAACTGGAAACCAACTGGGCTTTAGAACAGGAAGGTCTACAATGGAGGCCATACAGACTTTGCGGATTCTCATGGAAAAGTTTAAAACTAATAATGAAAATCTGTATATGGTCTTCATTGACCTCGAGAAGGCGTTTGATCGAGTCCCGAGATTACTGGTGTGGCAAGCTCTGCGAGCTCAAAAAGTACCTGAAGCTTATATCGCTCTGATAAAGGACATGTATAATGACATTAGTACCCAAGTGCGTAGTCCTGCAGGTGTGAGTGAACCATTCCTAGTAAAGGTTGGAGTGCATCAGGGGTCAGCTCTAAGCCCGATGTTATTTAATCTAATAATGGACTATATTACCAGAGAAGTCCAAAAGGAGATGCCTTGGAATATTCTGTATGCCGATGATATTGTACTGGTAGAGAAAAGTAATTCAGAACTCCAGAAAAGCTTTGATCTATGGGTGGCGGTGATCGAAAGATATGGCCTACGTGTAAGTCGCACGAAAACAGAATTCATGGAGTGCGACTTTGGAGGATCGGAGGAAATAGGCTGCGACATCAACATTAAGGGCACCGTTATTCCTAAGGTGTCCGGTTTCCGATACCTCGGATCTATGCTGTCTGCTAACTCTGGCATTGACGAGGAAGTGAAACGCAGAGTTGGTCTGGGGTGGCTGAAGTGGAGATCTCTGTCTGGTATTCTGTGCGATTCTAAAATGCCTATCACAACTAAAGGCAAGGTATACAAAACTGTTGTAAGACCTACCATGCTATATGGTTCTGAATGCTGGGCCACTTTGAAGAAGCACGAACAGCAACTCCATACAGCGGAGATGAAAATGCTCCGCTGGGCAGGCGGCGTGACTCGTCTAGATAGAGTGCGTAACAAATATGTGTGGGGATCCTTCAAAGTGTCTCCAGTGACAGAGAAACTCAAAGAGGGCAGACTCAGGTGGTACGGCCATGTGATGAGGCGAGATGAAAACTACTCAGTAAAAAGAGTACTAAATATCGGTACCAGGAAAAGAGGCAGAGGCAGACCATCAGCCACATGGCTATCCACTGTCGAAAAAGATCTCAAGAAACAAAATATCCCACCGTTGATAACGCAGGACAGGTTACACTGGCGCAGATGCACAAGAAGGCCCGACCCCAAATAAAGTTGGGAATGAGGCAGAAAGAAGAAGAAGAAGAAAACTATGGTACCTACGTTAATTAAAGTAACGTTAAAAAAGTAAAACAAACTCACTTTAGCATTTAATAATTATATATAAATTATAATAATAAATATAAATATGCATGAAATTAACATTCCCCTATAACTGTAAAAACGAAAATATATCACTATTCACTATAATAACTTCGAAACGCTGCTTTATTACATATTTTATAATTGAGTTACATCATACATGTCATTTGTTTGAACCGCGTCATAACTGAGCTGTAGATCTATAAGTAGTCAAAAGTACCCAATAACAATTGAGCTGGGGGCGTACTATGAACTCTTATAGCATGAATACTATAATCTTACTTTGACTTTTCGTACCATGACGTCCTTATAGCAAGGGAAGTAAGATTATTATAAACTTGAAACAAAACAGTATTGAAATAAGAATGTTTTCAAATAGTTCATGGTACGCCCCCTGAACTGTGAGCCGGTTCGCAGCTCCGGCTCAAGCATATGACTCATGAGCTGAACCGCAGCTCATAAAAAGTCATTGAGTTACACATGCCTAATATATATACACTAGATTAGCAATTACCGCGTTACGGCATTGACACTGGAATCTTGAAAATATTTAAGATCGTAGCTAATGTCAGTTCAGTCTTGGTGTGGGTCGTTCCGTGTTTTTCGCGAAACGTAACGTAACTAGTGACTTCGGAGGCGTCACCTGTTTTGAAAACACGTGATTTTAGTAACTAGTTATTTTTTCATATTTTGTTAAGCGATTCAACATGGTCATTTTATCGAAGTTACAGTTATTTACGAAACGAAAATATTAAATGATTACTTACGTAATATGTTACACATCACGAGTTTTAAGTTTTTATGACTATGCAGTTACATCATTAAAACAAATATAAACTTCCTTTCATACTTTATTCAGGATTAAGAGTTAGGACCAACCGCCAACGTCATTGGTTAGGACTGACTGTATCAATAATTTATTATACTAATTAATGAAAGTTATGCAGGTGATAAAATAAGTAGTATATATGTAATGAATTATAGTAATTTATTAATAGGAAATCAATATGAAATACTTTCTTTATTTTGTAATAATTATCATGACAATTTTAGAAGTAAAATTTTATAAAGGAAGTTGTGTTGACTGTAATAGTTGATTACATTTAGAAATTCATTTTGATTGTATATAGGGAAAATTGTTCGCCGCACGTACAGTTTGCGTCATGTAAAAAGAGCGCTGGAAGAAATATTCACTAACGAACCAAACAGTAATGAGTTAACATAAACAATATTATAATAATATGTGTTCTTTCCCGCGCCTGTCACCCGAGCCGTCCTACAGAAAGTTATTTAAAAATAGTGACCGAGCGAAACTAATCTCTAATTAACAAATGGAATATGTATGAAAATTATACGCATTGGGGCTTAATCTTTCAGGTGAGTCGGGATCACCCGGCTCGCTCGCTTTGCTTTTCATGAATGATATAATAGTTAAATATTAAAAAAATATATAAAAAGAGAACGAAAATAAATATTGCAATACAAACGTATATATTTACGGCAGCATTAGAAAATTCATAAAACTAGCTTAACAATTTTCAACAATCTATTATTGTAAATTCGGCTCCTGCTCAAAAGCACTCATATTGTTTTATTTTTTATTATTTTGTAGAAATTAATTTTAGATTACGTTTTTCTTCATTTCAGATTTTATATAAATAATTTACAAAATAACGTGTGTACGAAAATCACTAGTCATAGAGTATATTGCTACATGTATAAAATATAAATCACTAGTAACTAGTCATAGAATATATTGCTACATATATAAAAATAACTAGTTTAACGTTTGACTCGAAACTAGCTACTCGGCTATATGCCTCGTAGCCAGTTATTGTAATCCAATCAATCAGCCTATTGCCGTCCACTGCTGAACGAAGGCCTCCCCTAATGAGCGCCAACTATCCCGGTCCTGGGCAGTTCGCATCCATCCACTGCCCGCCACCTTCCTTAAATCATCGGTCCATCGTGCTGCAGGGCGTCCTACACTACGCTTGCCTAAACGCGGTCTCCACTCTAACACGTGTCGGCTCCATCGACCATCAGTACGTCTGGAGACATGACCGGCCCACTTCCACTTCAGCGAGCTAATTCTACGCGCGATGTCGGTTACTTTAGTTCTCTGGCGAATGACTTCATTGCGAATTCTATGTGCCAGAGAAACCCCAAGCATCGCGCGTTCCATTGCTCGCTGGGCTACCTTGAATTTGTGAACCAGTCCCACGGTAAGTGTCCACGTTTCGGCTCCGTACGTCATTACGGGTAGGATGCACTGGTTAAATACTCTGGTCTTAAGAGATTGTGGGATCGATGACTCAAGGATATGTCGTAGCTTCCTGAAAGCCGCCCAGCCCAAACGTATTCTTCGATTAGCCTCCTTCTCAAAGTTGTGCCGGCCAAGTTGTATGGTTTGGCCAAGATATACGTATTCGTGCACAACTTCAAGAGTATCGCCATTCACGACCACTGGTCTCGGAGATACATGGGCGTTTAGCATGATTTTCGTTTTACGAAAATTCATTCCGAGGCCCACCCGTCTTGAAGAATCATCTAGGCTGTTTAGCATTTCTTCCAGATCATGCAGAGTCTCTGCCATGATGACTATGTCATCGGCAAACCGCAGGTGTGTTAAAAATTGCCCGTTGATGTTAATGCCGCGTCCGTTCCAATTGAGTGTTTTGAAGACGTCCTCCAATGCACAGGTAAACAGTTTCGGGGAGATAACGTCCCCCTGCCTTACCCCGCGGTGCAATTGGATTGGCCTTGTGCTCTGACCTTGTACTTGGACGGTCATTGTTGCGGCTTTGTACAGACACCTTAAAACTTGGATATAGCGATAGTCAATGAGGCATCTCTGCATAGATTCTAGAACCGCCCAGGTCTCGATGGTGTCGAAGGCTTTCTCATAGTCCACAAATGCCAGGCAAAGAGGCTGATTGTATTCTTCGGTCTTTTGGATTATTTGCCTCAGTGTGTGAATGTGGTCTATGGTACTAAAGCCTTTTCGAAACCCGGCCTGCTCTATGGGTTGGAAGTCATCGAACTTTTGGGCGAGACGGTTCGAAATAACCCTCGAAAACAACTTGTATACATGGCTTAGGAGGGATATAGGTCGGTAGTTCTGTAAAAGGGCATTATCCCCTTTCTTGAAGAATAACAACACGACACCCCGGCTCCATGCCTCCGGTGTAATGCCCGTATGAAGAATAGAATTAAAAAGCTTAGCGAGCTCTGTTAAAATAGGTGCTCCGCCCGCTCTCAGAAGCTCTGAAGTAATTTCATCCTCCCCAGGAGCTTTGTTGTTTTCTAGCTGTCCAAGAGCTATTCTAATCTCGCCCACGTCGATGTCAGGAAGCTCGTCTGTTTGGTGACGTACTAGTCTGGCTCGTGCATCATCCACGCGATGAGCCTCAGGTGGAGGTATTCGTGAGGAGTAAAGATCTCCATAGAATTTTTCGACTTCAGCGAGGATCTCTGGTCTCGAGGTGACGGTGGTGCCTTGAGCAGTTCTTATTTTATTCAGGTGACAACAAGAAGAGTGAGATTTGGCGAAGACTTTCAAGCCCCTATTGAGTGCTATTGCATCTTCAATTTTTCGGGTATTCGCTTGTCGTATGTCACGCCTTATGAGATTCTTTATCTTCCTGTCAAGTACCTGACGCTTAGACGGTGATGCTTCCACCAGCTTGCGTCTCTTCGTCATCTCGTCAAGCGAGACGCTTGTAAGCTTCGACTTTTGTCTATTGCTCTTTGGTCGAAAATATTTTTGGCCCATCTCACGAATCACACGAATCAGACTATTAGTGGCGTCGTTAATGTCCTGTGTGGTTTCCAATACAGCAAATCGGTTTTGTAGCTCTAGCTGGAAGCTTTCACATCCAGCTTGCATCTGGGGCGTTGTTGGTCTTAGGGTCGATTTCATTAGCCGAGATCGTTCATTTTTAATATTGATACTCAGGGTGCCTCTTAGAAGTCGGTGATCACTGCCGGTTTTTACCCTGTTGATCACTGAGACATCCCTGAAAATGTGGCGCTTGTTGCATAAGATGAAATCTATCTCATTCTTTGTAACACTATCAGGGCTTTGCCAGGTCCACTTCATTTGGGGCTTCTTCTGAAAAAATGTATTCATCAGATACAGCCCCTGGGCCTCGAGAAAGTTTACCAGCATTTGCCCTCGATGGCTTCTACGCCCATAGCCAAATGTTCCTACCCTCGATTCGCCATCTTCTTGTACTCCCACTTTGGCATTAAAGTCACCCATAACAATAGTGTAGTAGGTTTTGGTACGAGACATAGCTTTAACTATGTCTTCGTACATGGCTTCGACTTCTTCGTCAAGGTGCGTAAGCGTAGGCGCATACACTTGTATAACTTTCATAGTATATTTTTCAGTCAGCTGAATTACAAGGTACGCTACCCTCGCCGACACACTGCCAACCTCTATGACGTTACTCTTGAGTGACTTATGTATTAAAAATCCGACGCCACCTTGGGATAGTTGGTGTCCTTCTCGGAAGTAGAGTAAGTGGCCAGTATCAAGTTCTATCGTCTCCTCGCCCTGTCTTCGGATTTCTGATAGACCCAATATCTGCCACTTAATGCGACTTAACTCTTCTTCCAGTTCGGCAAGGTGTTCGTTCAGTCGCAGAGAGCGTCCATTATAAGTCGCCAAAAATAGTTGCCTTTTGTGGTACCCTGCCGTAGCCCGGGGATTCTTAGCACCCCCCGTCGCACCGTTACCATGGCCGGTACCGTGGCCAGGAATAGTGCGACTACCGGGAACTGGGGGCCTTAAATCTGAGTTCACTCTCATTAGGGGGTATTTGCCTTTGTCACCACGCTTGGCAGGCGGGTTGGTGACCGCAGTAGCTGAAATCTTTCACTGAAGGCACTGCTGCCCGCCATCAGGACTAGCATTTACTCATTCCAGCTTTTTATGTGGTTATACCGCCACGAATTCGGTCGCCAGAGCCTCGTCCGTTGTTTAGCAGGATGTACCGCGAGCAGGTGAGGTTGGCAATAGGAGGCACAAGGTGGTATTTGCCTCCCTTACATCCCATTACATATTATTGTAAATAGTGACGTGAAATAACGCCCATATCTTTCAGTCTTCTATGTGACGCCTACCGAAGGGAACCGTGTGACACGCGACAAAAAAATGGGTAAATGCGCAGTAAAAGAGTGCGGTTCTAAATCACAAACACATAATAAATTAAACGGAATTACTTTCCACACTTTAGTTATTGTTTCTGTTTTTATATTGACGTAACAACGCAATTTAATAAATAAAATGTTAAATTTTTTAAAGTAGGTTCAGTGTTACCAGTAAAAACTTACTTTTAGTTTCCACATTTGTGGGAGTTTTTAATTTACGGAATAAGTGGTTTTAAATATTATTTTTTTATAATAACAACTAACTTTAGAAAAACACAAAGAAGACAAGATATTAAGAGAATTTGCGATAACCCCGGGAGATCATTCATCATGGATACAAGTTGATCATTCCCTTTTATTAATAAATGCCATAATTATAAATACTTGAAAATAAGATAGTAGGTATTCCGAAAGCGAATTATCCACTCAAATTCACAAAAAAGAGTAAAAAATACAATTTTATACAAAACTAATAATACATAGTGGAGTATGATTAATAATAAATAAAAAATATTCAAATGAAAATTGTCTTAATAATTTATTAGTTATAAACTTCTACTAAAATACATATTTAAATATACTAAACTTAATTTATTTGTATTAAGTGTTTTTAATGGCTTAAAAAGTAGGTTAATTTTCGTATAGGTAGGCAACCCCCATTCCGTCATTGCAAGTTTATACTTTGGTCTCTCTCTAATCGAAGCGAACGGTATTGTTCTTGTGACTTGTGTAAGTGAGACAGATATATGTTTACATAACATATTGAGTGGTTTCAAAGCTGCGTCGCAGCGTGTAAAAAGTGGTTACACATTTTTGACAGATTTTATTGAGATTTACTCCTCTATCTGCCAGTTTCTATAACCTATCTACGATAGTATAAGGAATAGACAAAGTAAGGCATCTTCATACAAACGCACCGCGCGCGGCTTGTATGTGTGCGTCATAGTATCTTTACGTTGCCGCACGCACACTCAAACAATATCTCGAACCGTATATCAGTGCGCCAGTCAAGACTTCACTATATGAAAAATGTGTGATATTCGTAGAAGAACTTATTGCTGTGTGTTTGGGTGTCTAAATTCTTCATCGATTCCAGAGTTGTCTTTGTTCAGATTACCTACTGAACAGAAAAGGTAAACAATAATAATATAATTAATAGTTTGTCCATTTTGTTAATGGTTTTTTGACAGCTCGACGGCTGACAAGCTATAGTGACAATATATAGTCAAAAGGACGTAATAATCGATATCTCTTATTTTTTTAAATATAAAATGATATTTATTTTTATATTTATTAATATGAAAATAAATATTACTATCGTAATAAAGAATAGAAGTGGTAAAGTGTGTGTCCTAATAACCTTTAAAATAAGATAGTGTAAATTCTAAAAAAATATGTGCTGTAGATCTCAATGAAACCCAGACAACACACGTAACAAATTATTACAAATGACTAAAATAAATTGTAAGCGTTAAATATTGTGGTGAAAAATCGACGTAACTGTAACAAGTCAACTTGTTTCAACACCCCTCATACTAAGGTAGTTGAAACATTTAAATTCTAAAAAGTATTAAGGGATATAAAATAAAAATGATGATATTATTTAAAGGTATTTATTAAAATTAAACTTTTCAAGTAGGTACTAAACAAACATTTTTAATACTATTTTCTACTGATATATCATTTAAGCAAGTAACTACAGGCCTAGTAAAAATAATCATAAACATGTAGAAACAAAATGCTTTACATTCTTAAATGTATATAAATAATAAATATTTTTTAATAACACACTTCCCGGCCCTTGCCAATTTCTGAGCACTGAATTAAAATTTAGCTACAGTGACAACCCTGTGACAGGCAACTATGGTAACTATGACAGGTAATTATATCGCGGATTGGGCCGAAGATGCCCTACTTGTTCTCTTTATACTTTGGGTATATACTTTCATACGATTTTGACAGGTTGTAACTTTTAATGTGTCAAAACTCAAAATAGTATGAATTATGAAAGTAACTACCGATCTATCGATAGATAGGTTATAGAAACTGGCAGTATATATATTATATCTCAATGATCACGAATGACGAAATACTAGACGCCATGTTATTACGTAACACGGCTGTGAAAACAAAACTAAGGGTAATAGTAGTAGGGTTTTTATGGTGTAACATCTATACTAATATTATAATGAAGTAAAGTTTGTTTATTTGTTAAATTGTAAGGGGTAATCTCGGGATCTACTGAACCGATTTTAAAAATTCTTTCACCAATAGAAAGCCACATTATTGCTGAGTGTCATAGGTTATATAAAAAACCAAAAATATTTTTTTTTTACGTGGTAGTCCGTCATTATAACTATACTCTTTGTAGTCCGTTTTGCAAAGTGAATCGGAGAAAAAACGGTCGAATAAAGCGTTTCTTACGAACGCTGCCTTAACTATGAAAGATATATTTTTGAGTTCTAGAGAAAAGATGTGGAGCTTGAAAATGCCTACAAAAAAGTCAACGACAGCATATGTCTAACTTTTATATTTAAGTTACAAAAAGTAGTTTTTTTAATATTAGTATAGATAATTTAATTTTTAATTTTTAATATTAATAAAATAATTTAAATCATTTAAACACTCTGTACTAAAAAAGAATTATTAACATTATGCCCAACGACGTGGGCACGGGTCAGCTAGTTTGTTATAATATTTTATTAATAACATTATTTGCACCATAATATTTAGATAGGCATCCTATTTGCAATCTATTAATTATCTAGCATATTCTTATATCCTTTATTATTTTAAAGAAGTGATGGGGCGGGTATGTTTTTAATTACCTACTATAACGGATGTTATTAGACCATAAATAAAAGATATTATTTTAATAGAATTGTATTTAATATGAAATTATATTAAGAAAATACACTTTATTTAAAAGTTTTAAAAACGTTATATAAAATACACTCGTGAGCAAAAAAATCGACTCAGACGGCACATCTGTAGTCGCAAATCACTGGAAAAAAAACTGAAAGCAAATATATTTTTATCATAGTAAAATCTTAAAGCTGCTAGTATTAGCTTCAAAATGATATAAAATATTGTAAGGTTTATTGCTCACACAACCCAACAATATGTTGTGATCAGTAACCACCCTTTTTACGCTTGTTTACAATAGTGCTAATTAAGGGTTACTGACCCATATAAAAGGTTATCTACCTGACCCACCCTTATCAGTTAGCCGTCAAACGTCAACCGATACACATCTCCGTTATCAACAATCAAGAATTCTACCTGAAAATGGACACAACAAGCGATTTAGCAGCTCAAGCGATCACCCTATTGCGACAAGGCCAGAGTCAGCGTGAAGTGGCACGTGCACTGAACATGAGCCAGTATGCTGTTTCCAGAGTTTACCGTCGTTACCAGGAGACTGGTGGCTTTAATCGAAGACGCGGTTCCGGTAGAAAAAGGAGCACATCAGAGAGAGATGACCGATTTATTGTCAGCACATCGTTAAGAAATCGGGCCCTCACTGGCGTTCAAGTCCAACAAGAGCTCAGAGAAACGCGAGGAGTAGCTGTGAGTGGCTGGACAGTCAGAAGGCGACTTAAGGCAGCTAGGCTTGAGCCAAAAAGGCCAGCTACTGGCCCCAAATTAACCCCAGACCACCGAGCAGCCCGCCTACGTTTTGCTAGAGAACATGTTGATTGGACTGACGAACAATGGAGCACCGTTCTCTTCTCAGACGAAAGTAGAGTGTGCTTGCATGGTAGTGATAGAAGAGGACGAGTCTACGGAAGACCTGGGGAAAGATTCGCGCAGTGCTGTATCATAGAAAATGTTGCTTTTGGAGGAGGTTCCTGGATGGTGTGGGCCGGCATTTCAAGCGAGGCAAAAACCGATTTGGTTTTTATTGAAACTGGCGGTCGAATGGGAGGATTGACGGCGATCCGATACATCGAAGAGATTTTAGAGGATCACGTCGTTCCCTACGCCGATTTCATTGGCGAAAACTTCGTCCTAATGCACGACAATGCCCGTCCACACACTGCAAGTTCCGTCCGGCAGTATTTACAGGAGGTCGCAATTGCCGCTATGGACTCGCCAGCGCGTAGCCCGGACTTAAATCCTATCGAGCATTTGTGGGATGATCTTAAAAGAAAAGTTCGGGCTAGAAATCCTGCACCAGACACGATGGCGGACCTCAAAGCAGCGCTAATCGACGAATGGAATAGCATCGAACAAGATCGAGTAAGGAAACTTATTCGATCCATGAAAAAGCGATTGGAAGCTGTTATAAGGGCCAGGGGGGGCAACACTAAATATTAAAAAAATAATTTTAATTAAATTGTTGTTTTGACGAATTTTACGTGATATTTTCTTTACCGTCAACCATCACTTTTTTTATTGCTTAAGACTCCATCTCATTCAATATTTTTTCTTTACCAGAAAACATTTTTTAATAACAACATAGACCACTCATTTTAAAGCTAAAACAAAGAACTTTGAGATGGTAAAATCAGAAATATAATAAAATTCCGATTTTTTGCTAGAGCTTTTTAACCGCAAGCGTGCGTCCTGAGTCGATTTTTTTGCTCACGCGTGTATAAGATTAAATAGTTTCTGTACAAATTAGGTGTTCTTTAGTATCAAAGTAGTTTACTTAATGCCATTCTTAATTTCTGCGCACAGTCCAGGTGCAAGATCTATAATTACCACTAGATAAAATAGTGTTCCATAACAGAGTTTGACATTCTTCATTATCAACTTTTTTTATTTTTTTCGCAAATGGTGGCAATATTTCTGCTTCGGCTGTTTGGATTTCATTTGGAAACATAAGTAGGGCTATAACATTTGTCTCAAACATTTGGACGTCAGCCAAACGTTCACACACAAGTTCCAACAGGCATTCACTTTTCAATTCAGTGTCATATGTCATTGATGTTATAACTTGTGAAACTTCACTAGCCAATTGACTATAAAAGCTTGTGTAAAACATTTGTTTTTGTTTCAAATCCATTAATGATGTTACCAATTTATCAGTAAACTCATTGGCAATATCAGTATATGTCGAAGAAATTATTTCGTTAGTCAACATTTCCATATCTTTGCTTCCTATTACTTGCTTTGAAATAAGTCCAAAAGTATATTTACAATACAATATGTATATTTCTCTTATTGGAATTAATTCTATTAGTTCTTTCATTATGAACTGTAAGACAGGTATTGCTTGGGCTTTATTCCTATCATAATAAGATTCATTAAGTAATGTATCTAAAAACTCGATGAGGAATTTGCGAGTAGTATAAATATTTTGGGATACTAAATCCCACATTTCCGTACATATTTTAATAATAATGGATGCCAGTTCCAAACATCTGCTAAGTTGTTCTGGATTATCGAAATGAAGTATATATTTCACAGCAAGAGTCCACGTTTCTTGGATTAATTTTACATTTTTATAATTTTTATATTCCATATGAATTTTCCTCTCATTTAACATTGATTTAATAAAATCATCCAAAATGTTAGTGCGACAGAATTCTTTATCCATTACATCGATGTTTGACTGAATTTTTTTAATGACATCCCTTTTTCTATCAAAGTTCTTTACATTCTTGTCTGATAATGTTTGAACAACTGTCCAAGCTGTTTCCAGATAGTCCCCTCTTAAATGTTTTGGTAATGCTGATACTCTACACAATACAGAATATATCTCATCGTCGTCATCGTCACCTAATTGTAAAATAATTAGTTTCAGTAATTCATAAAAGTCTTCATTTGCGTCATCGCCGGCCGTCACACGGTCATAGAGACCTTTGAAAAGTATTCTTCGTAATGACACATTTTTTGTTTTGCCCCAACAGTTCAATACCAATTTTTTTAATTCGTGAGGATTAAAGCATTGGAAAGCCAGACGTAGACCGTGTTTCTGTACAGAGACCGGTGCATTTAAGATAGCTGTAACGAATTGGAGAACCATACGGGCTGGCAGGTTCATGATATAGAAGCCGAACATCGGCAAGCAAAAGTGTACATAATCGCCTTTAATGAATTTGAGAAGTTCCTGCAAGGATATTGGCGGCCTTGAGTAATGTGCGAATCGACAGATGCACTCTTGGATCCTTAAGACGTGTTGATCTATCTCATCGTGCGCTATCTTCGCATCAGTGGGGGTGTATTTCGACATGAAATTAATCTTGTAATCTTCATCTGCTATTTGGAATATGCTGCATATAGTCGCCTTATAAATAACGTATGTAATACTTTCGACGTCTGACAACCATTTCTCAAAAGTACTTAGACACTCTCTAGCTACATCATTAGAAAAGTATATTTTAATCTTCTTCATTAAACTGTTTAGTCGTATTGAAGAATAAATTGAGAGGCCATTTTTAAGTTCTATTAATTTACTCAATAAAAGTTTGGCATCTTGTTTCAGCAGGCGAATTAAATAACTTTCTGTTATATCCTCTTTTTTCACCAGAAAGTATGAATCTTGAAAATAGTCCCAGTCCATTTTTATATATTTCATAACAATCTCTGGGCAGTCATCCTTTGTTTTTTTGAAGTGTTTTAAAATGAGTAACACAGAAGACACATTACTTCTTAAATCATTTTTATCATACTCTTGAACTTCAAAAGCTTTAAGTTTACTAGTTAATATATTTAAATAATATTCATATACCAGATTAATTTCATCATTAGTCAACTTTTGCAAATGTCCTTTGAAATAATGTAGTCTAGTTTCAGTTACAATTTCAACCTGCAAAGTGCCTGGTATTTCTTTTTTGTTTATTATATGATAAACAATTGAAAGTGTCCTATATTGATCATAAAAAAAGTCTTTTGTATAAACTTTCATACTATGTAAAATTTTATTGAAAGCTGTCCAACAAGATTCCTTAAATTTGAAAACATTATGAGTTTCACATATTTTCTCCACAAAATCCACTTTATCAAGGCCTCTTTCATTGATATGTCTATCATAATAATATAAAATAACTTTTTCCAAATCTGTTTCAGTTTTTGCTACATCTACCAAAATATTAAGTATCTGGATTCTCTTGTAGTGATCAGTTGCCAGTACAATATACTTTTTTATTTCTTTAAATGCTAATTCAAAACTGACATATTTACACCAAATGAATTCTTGATCACTACCAAGGAATTCTGTGTTATCTTTTATGTTTGCAATGGCCCAAGCTTCCCTATCTTGATAAGTCATCAGCTCAAACATATTATTAATATAGAACTCTTGACTACTTTCAAAGGGCTCCCCGGGATATTTTGCCATGAATATTTGCTTCAAAAAATTATATCTGTCATTTTCTGGTAAGAGTTTTAAGATTGATATCATTTTCTTTGAATTACCATGATACATTGAAAAATTTGGCCAAAATTCTTCAGCTTTATCTGGCAATAATGCTTTTAAATAAATCTTAGCATCTTCAGTAGAACTATATTTTAATATCATATTAATATCCAGGCATTTAATATAAAGTGTTGGTTTATTTATAACCCTTTGCCTGTGCTTTCTTAAAATGTTTTTGGAAATCCTGCGTCCAAATTTCAAACCATATGAGTGATCACTACAGCTTTCAAATAAATTTAAATATCTTTCACTATTCACAGTGTACAAATAGCATAACTCACTGAGTAAGATTCTTCTGTTTGAACTTTTTTCAGCAAGACGAAATGAATCACCAACAAAATGAGGTATGTCTATAGAGTCATCTAAACATTTTTTCTCTAAATATTCTAGTTTCTTTTCCTCAGAAGTAAATAATAGGAACTTATTTGCAATATTCTGCAATTTATTTTCACTGCAATATTTGTAGAAGCTGAGTGCTCTTTCTTCACTTCTAATATGCTTAGATATAGTAGTTAAAAGCTTTTTTGTCATTTTCATTGACATTGTCGGTAATATATTCTTGTGCAAGTAATCAGGGTTAATGATAGATGCATATTCTTCACTGTAGAGCCATGAACACCTTAAAGCCCTTGAAATGTACAATGAATCACCACTTGCCAACGTTTCTAAGATATAAGCTACATTTTTGTACTCCGATGCAACATCAATTTTAAATAGCCTATCTACATCAGATTTTTCTTCTAGTAATTTAAGATTATTAAAATCTACATTTTGTATTACTGCTTCTTTAACTTTAGCATTTAGTTCTCGTTGCCTGTTTGGCAAATTGCTTCCAGTCAATACCAGCATATTTCAAAAGATCAGTATTCTGAAAATAACAAATTATTGTTACAGTACAAATGTGATCATTGTGCGGATTTATATTTATTGTAATTATACATGTTAAGCGATAATTAGAGTATGCGATTGATAAAGATATATATTGATATCTAAATTTGGGAAAGGTATGAACATAATACTAATGATTAAAAAATCAATATGAGTCATCAATAAACTATCTTTATGCTTCATATAGAAAAATACAAATATCTATTAGTAATTATGATGACTGTAATTAATAGATGCAGGCGAGGTAATTGATGGAATTTTTAACCTAACGATTTAATTTTGTAATAGGTAAATCAGTGCAATACGCGGATTTTTGAAAATGCACTCTTTCAATATTTTCTTTACATCTTTTGAACTTACAATTTTATTATCAAATGCGTACTTACCTTCAAAATAAATATTATGATGTAGTACGTAGGAGTACCTACATTAGAAATTTTATAAAATTGACTGTTCCTACCTTATTTTTTACAAGCTTAAAATTTGTAAGACAATTATTTATAGATATTAGATAATACGTTATAACCAAAAAAGTTAAGATGTAAACCATAGAGTATATTGATACTTAGTGACGGACGCCGGTAAAATTATTTATGATTTTAAAAGTATAATATTACTTTTCTCTATGATTTTTTTTATCAAGATGACTGATGAGTGATGTCACTATTGAGTGAGTGAGTGAGATGATCAGATGTGGGCGAAACTGCTATCTGTTGATAACGTGTTATAACTGTAGCGATGGGCGAAACGGCTATATATTTATAAAAAATTATAAGAATACGCTATTTTTAAAATGCCTATTATATTTTACGCTATAATATATTTATTCGTTATATAATTTCGCATAATTTAGCGCACACGACTCGTGATAAAAATATTATAGCGGCTAGCACGAAGTGTCAAGCGCGGCAGTTGTCGTCCATAGTGATTACATTCTCTTTGTTTTGGTCCTATTATATGTAATAAAAATAAATTAATAAATAGCTATAGCGCTTGCCTCTGGAAAAATAACAGGCGATTTGGTTATTATAAATAGCAGGTTATTTTATCAGCTATCTAGAATAACGAGCACCCGTAAAAATAGCCTATAAAAAGCCTTTGCGCCCCACCTCTTTATTTTTGACATATAATAATGTACTCTTTGTTTTTGACATAGATGACTAATAAATACAAGACAACTTATTTATGGGCGACAGCACAGAATACTAATACTCCTAATGGGCGAAAGTGCCTCCAACCAAAGAGAATATAATTACATATAAGCGTAGACGGAGGTCGTTTTCCAATTAATCAATTATTATTATAATTATTAGTAGTTACATTCTCTTTGCAATTAATTTCAAATAAATATTATAATTTGTGTTTTCAAAAATTATAATATTTATTTGAAATTATATAAATAAAATTGGAGTGTCAGTTTTTATTTTCAAATTATCAGCCTTTCACATGAAATGCATATGAAAGTATATACGATACTAGGAACAAAAAAACAATTTTAATTTTTTTTTACTGTCTGTTTGTTTCGGGTAATCTCTGTAACGGCTGGACTGACTTTAACGAGACTTTACTCGCAGATAGCTAATGTTATAAGGCGTAACTTAGGCTTTACTTTTTAACTGACTTCAAAAAAGGAGGAGTTAGAAATTGCTGCGCTGACGCTATACCTAGGGCTAATATAGTCATAAATTTGTTCAACTAAAGTTTTATTAACATGGGTTTGGGTAACTTTATGAATGAGGACATGACCTGGAAAAATATATTCAACTAACATTTTATACCTTTTCTAATTCTACCTGCCATACTTTTCTAATAACTTGTAAGTTGTATGTTTTAATAAAATATTTAAGTTTATTAACTGTATTGTTGACGAAAATAATAAAATGTTTAATAAATATACAAAAAACTGTAAATAAGACGAAGAGGTAGTATTAAACACAAACAACCTCGACATGTTACCTTTTTGTGCTGGCTTATTTTCATAGGTCGTTATGGCACGAATACAATATTATATTTTTTTTAATGCATGCCATACATGATAGGGCCCTAAATACGGAATGCTTGATAAGGCATCATCTCTAGCAATCATCCAGTGACTCCTCTTACTCGGTATAACAATAACCTTACATAATTGGACTATCAACGGGTAAGAATTTGAAATAACAACACTAAATTGTTCTAGGTAAATGTTTAATTCTTATTCATCTATTCTAAACACATGCAGACAACCTGCAAGCTGCCTCAGATCAGTTGACAATAACGTAGGATGCGTCATAGTAAGGATAAAATCTTACAAAAGTATAATTGAATTAATTTAATATCAATCGAATATAAGGAATAAAAATGAGCATAATTGAGCAATACACAGTAGTATTGTCGTTGCCACAATTATAAACGAACTTGGAGGGATCTCATTAGAAATAAAATGAAAATCATAAATACCGAATAAACCTAACATAACATTTAAATATTGCGTAACTTAACTTAGGGTCTACTTTAAATATAATATTTTATCTATCACGTAATTCTACAATTTGTCGGTGACAAAAATACTGTGATACACTTGTTTACCTGTCGACTGTCTTGAGACCGTGGAAATGTAAGTGAAAGCTCTTTAGTAAATGCAAGTATTTTATAGTGAAATAGTAAAAGAGTGAAATAATCTCTTAATATACGACTGAGAGGTCACAAACTATTTTTACTTTAATATTCTATAACAAGTATTCGAAATTTAGGGCCTCAATATCACAAACATACGAACAAGCAACGAGTTCAAACAACGATGCGACCCGATTGGCACAAAACCCCACACTTCGCTTCGTCGCTACTTAGATCTAACACCACCGTCCCACTAAATGCACTACACTTAATCTCCTAATTGAAAACATACTCGATGAATAAAAGCTTACATCACGAGGAACGATTAAATGCAATAAATTGGCCTCAGCCGAAACAAATTAAACTAAACGAAGCCCATATAGCCTAGTAATGGAAAGTATCTAATTACATTTATATGAATAAATATATTTATTTATATTGAGACGAATAGAGTGCCTCTAAGGTTCGGAAAAATAGAACATTTATTTATTGTCATGATGTTTGTCATCGGCTCCGACCGACATACGATACAGAAAAACAAAATCTTCTTTAAAAACACTAGTGAAAGCTGTAAGTTGATTTAACAATTTAAAATAATATCCTGTACAATATTATAGACTTATAATAGTATATTCAAACATCAACATGGATATATACAAGTACGAAAGGTGTCCTAAACAAGACAATAGTTCAAAATATCACTCTCAAAGACTAAACAGTAAAAAGGATTACAGTAAATACACGAAAAATAGTTGCATAGTTCTATTAACAACAATATACTCTGTGAGCTATAACACTTGCTTGCCGATACCCCGTCTGTAAAATGTGAAACCCACTAATAAAAGGACATGTAAGAACTGATCTCAAATCCAAATTAAATTTAGGATAATATGGAATAATATAGAACTAAACTGGAAATTGCATTGAGAAAATATTTTTTATTCAATGTAACGGAATATATGCAAGCACAATCTTAAGAGTAAATACGTAAGAGTAGCAATTTCAAGTAGTTTACGAATTAAATAACTTAAATAATGGTTTAAATAATTCGATAAAAACAGATATAGATTAGAAAAAGATAAACTTTAAAAATTGCACTACTTAATGCTTAGAAAATTACATGAGTTCGAAATATTATGCGTTATAAAACTACTAGGAAGAGTTACTAAATGAAATTGCTGCTCTTATAATGCCTTTAGATTTAGATACAACTTGATAGTGAATATAACATTCTATTATATATAGTAATATTTTCCAACATATTTACAAGTAACAGTAGACTTATACTGACCAGTGACCAGTATAGTTACATTATTTTAAAATCAACCATATATAGTTGAGGATAGAGTTTATTTTATAACTGTCAAAGAGTTATTTATAACTATTAATATTTCTAATTATACTGTTAATTTTGAGTAATAGATTATATTTTAATATTCAATCTCATTTTCATTCCTTTCTGCCATTAGTAAGCTCAAATGTGGCGTTTGGTCAAACTTACATATGAACTATGGAGTGTAGAGTTATAAGAAGTCGAATCTTATATGGGACAAGTTGAAGATCCATTTGTAAGCGGAAAATAACAGTTCAAAAACCCACCAAAATGGCGCTGGCGTAAAACTATGATATGAACATAATCAGACGTTGTAGACGGAGTGAAGTGTGCTTCAATAATTATCTCTCCAACCATATATTTTGTTTGAAAAGTGCGCCAAAACCTAGCGGAAATTGGTGGGCCCTTGTTTTTCTCTATCTTATTTTAATTACTTTTTGCGCTTTCATTATTTTTTTCACTATGCTATCGCAGCGCCACCCTTATTAGACGCGTTTTAACTGAAACTTATTCATACAGTGATAGTCCTCCTTATACCTCTACTCTCCATAATTTGAACCTCTAGATCGAACTTATTTATAAAAGAAAATAGTATTTTTATAGTTTATAATAATTTTAAAATATATTTTTAGAGTAGAAATATTGATATATTTTTTAAACCACGTGCAAAAGATTTAAGTATTTTATAATAATGTTTTTAATTTATATAAAAAGTTCTTATATAAATTTCAAATATTATTTCAAGAAAAAGAATAAAGTTAAAACTTCGATTTATAAATGTTTAATATGATATTCTCTAAGTACTTGTTTTTCTAAAAATCAAGAAATATATTCAATTGTCATTTCTTGCAAACACACATAATATAAGTAAAATAAAGTAAAATGTAATTAAAGTTCGCAAACTGGGCGCGCTATGCAAATTTTTAAAATATGCTTCGTCTTTGTCTAGCTTCAGTTGAGAGAAAGAGACAAAACTAATAAATCTAAAAGGCCTCGAGTCCGGTTGAAGTAAAAATATGTAAAAAATGTTAACATTATAATAATCAATTTATTACTATCTTGAATTCTATTTTATCCACAGAAGTTGTTACGAGTCTGTCACGAGTCACGACTCACGACAAACCGCAAGTCCTAAATCACAACAAGCATTTTCATTCACTTTAAATTCAGATTCAACGATAACGGTGACGCACATTGATGATTTTAACGAACGTTTTTTTCTTATAAACGTGATAAACTGTTAAAATATATGGTATTTAAAATTATTTATATAAGAAATAAAAATTAGTTTGTATAATCATTTTCAACAATGTGCGTCCGTCTTAGCCACTATAACGAAGGTTATCTTGCATAGATTAATGTAAATCTACTAACTTCAATGTCTCAACAAGTTTACACTATGATAACAACATGCTAATATAATTTTACTTGAATTTCTAGAAAAGTCCTTTGAGAAGAGTTTTATCGAATTATAAATTTAATTTTGTTTATTATTTGATTATTTTGACTAGGTTTTATTGTATTGTAACGTATAACGTAGCCATTTATTTGATTAAAAAAGGTGCCAATTTTAGCTGCACAATTATCATCGCGAAGAATTTTTGTATGTAAAATTATCTTTCATAGAGCTACCCTAAACCAATCGTCGTTATTGCACGAAAGTCTTCATAGTTTCATTCCTTTAATATTTAACAGGTAAATATGTCTACTTTCTTATAAATACGCGAATATTTGATAATTTAAATAAAACTATAAGTATTTTTTCGCGAATTTATTTTACATTCTTGACATTACGACTGCTTTACAGCAACGATGGTCACGGGAGAGAGGTCAGGGAGGTCTTAAAAATTGTGAGCATTTCCCCTCAAAATTATTCAATGAATTAAAAAATAAAAAAAATACTTCTGTTTGTAATCTGTATATAATCAAAATAAATCCGCGTAAAAACCCGAAAAGATAGTTTAATTTAGAAATTAAATATATATTTTACATATATCTTTTTAGTACTAAATATTGTTTGAATAATCATAGTTTTTATGTTAATAATAATAGTTAAATATATTGTAATAATATTTTAAACTGTGAAAGAATTTCATACTACCAATATAACAATATAATCATAGTTTTATAATATACTTTTCGACTTTAAATGAGAGCTACCAGGACACCATCAGCTGTGAGGAAGTTTGAGACCTTACTGCGGTTCTACACTCTCGTGCGACGTCGCGCCATGAATTCACGCCGTGAATAAACGCCGTGATTCGCACGTGAACTGTGTCCCTTCGCAAAGCCAGTCTTCGCAAACCCTTTGTCGCGGGCCAAAAAACCGACAATGATCGGGGAAAGGCGCGAAGCGCGAACGAGAAGGCGGGAACAACATCTACACTCGCGGTTCGCAGTTGTCGCGGGCTTTCGCAACCGTTCGCGCCGCGAGTATAGAGCCGACTTTAGATATTTTTATTCGAAATATAATTCCACTTGGACGATTCCAAGTGGAATTATATTTCCAAGATTCTGCCATTACTACACGTATATAATCTAACTTTCATGTTACTATAGAAAATGCTTCTACATTTAAAATTGAGTTTTATTTAATTTGAGGAAATTGTAGAGGATATAAGGAGAAGAAGTTTTCCCTTCACCCTCTCGTAGTCTCTCCTTTGGGGAAAAAGAACCATGGAGAAAATAATGGAACGTAGGAGGTTAAATATGTCTGATATGCTTCCCCCCTCTCGAGGGGTAGGATTAGGGTGGGACTGGAGGTTATGCATGAGGAAGAGAGGGTTTAGGATATCAGACATTCTCAGGAACGCGTGTCCCGCGCTATATTCTTCTCGGGTCAGAAGTAGATGACCTCCTCCTCGGCGGAGTGCACGGGGGGCGCGGCGGGCGCGGGCGGCGCGGGGGGCGCCTCGGGGGACCGCACGCGGAACTTTTCTGGTAGTTTTGGATACGTGTTTGTCCTGTGGATGTAATTGTGTCACTTATAGATTATGATTACAAAATTTTATCTATATTAATAATTAAGTTTTCGAAAGACATGTGGAGTCCGCCAACACGCACCAGGCCAGCGCGGTGGACTATGGCTTGATACCCCGAGTACTGAGGGAGGCCCGTGCCCAGCAGTGGGACGTTAAAAAAGGGCTGAAGATGATATTAATAATAATTATACTATTGTTGCAGTGTAAACACACACACGCGCCTATTTTCGCAAATACTTAACACAAGTAGCACTGATTTGAATTTAATATATTTTTTATCTTATTAAAAGTGTAATTACTAACGATACAGATGCCGAATCTATAGTTTTTAGATTTTCCTCTCTGTGACCACAGGTGTTCTGTAACAACCTTTGGCTTTGACAGATTTTGATGAATTTTTGGTATGATGATAGCTGACTATCTGAATCGTATAGAATACTTTTAATTGCGAAAAAATGTATAATAACGAATGCAATGATAAACACATATATTTACCTGGTAGCTTTATTGTTGAGATGTTGTTGCGAGGGGAGAGGTGCGGGCGAGCTGCCCGTGCGCGTGTGGTGGATCACGAGCCCTTGGGATTGCTAGATATAGAAAATTTGTGGCATGGTCAAATTACCGTTCTTTTACATTTTTTTTAATTATGTCGAAACTGATGTATAAAAGTCAAGTCGTAGAAAGTCATTGAATAAAATAAAATTGCAATATTATGATACGTAATTTTTTAAAAAACTATAACGACTAATATTCGACGACTCGTTTGGCTCAGTTGGTAGTGATCCTGCTTTCTGCGTCAGCGGTCGCGGGTTCGAGTCCCACTGGGGGCATTCATTTGTTAAGCACGAATGTTTGTTCTTCAGTCATGGGTGTTTATATTTATAATATGTATGTATTTAAAAGTTATATATGTAGTATATCAACTATCTGGTATTCGTAACACAAGCATAGTAGCTTACTACGGAACTGGATGGCGCTGTTGTAAGAATGTCCCAACATATTTATTATTTTATTATTTATTATATGGTCTTAATACTTTAGATATAAGGGATATTTATCTCAACATATCTTAGTATGTAAGAACACAATAGTAATACTCATATGGTTTCTTTAATATCTACGCAAAACATATAAATTTGTTGTGCGACGCTACGTAAAAAAATAATTAATATTAGTGTAATATTTATAATATTATATTTAAAAATACAAAAGCTTTTTCACTTATATTGTAAAATAAAATATCAACTAAAGATGAAGAGTAGTGATAAGACTAAAAATCAAAACATGCGTACGTCGAAAAGCTGAACAGATAAAATGGTTGTAAAAGTGTTGTAAGCACAATATCATTTACATTTCAACTATAGCAAATCAACTGAGATAGCGCTTTCCTATAGTATTTAATTTTACATACTTTATTGATATCATAAATATATATATTTTTGTATTTATGGTGAAACAATCTAAGTCTCGTAATTTATTAAAAACAAAATATTTTTTTTTATTAATCTATATTTTTGTTAGTTTTATTATTATGCTGATATTAATTTAAGATTTTAAATATTAGTTCTATTACGGTACCATTTGTCTTGCGGTAAAATAACATCGTGAGGAAATCTGTATGTCTGAGAGAACCTAGCAAGTTCTCGAAATACATGTGAAGTCCGCACTAGGCCAGCATTGTAGACTTGGCTTGACCCCCCTCATATTGAAGGAGACGTTTTGTTTTGTTTTGTTGGATTTGCAGCGGGACTTTAAAAAGGGCCGAATACAAAAAAAAAAAGCAAAATCTCATTTTACTCTAGTATTTAGACATTTTATTCTAGTAAGTTTTGTACATTATTACACAAATATAAACACCAAAAGCCATCTCAGTTAAATAAGGCAAAATAAATTCATTATACACAATCTACGAGACATCAATACTTTACTTACATAAGAATAAAGTTATGTGTTAAAATACATTTGGGTACTCCGCGTCCTGTAAAACAACCATTTAATCTGCTTCAGGGAACTATTAATACTTACATTCGAATAATTGAAAAAGAAATAATACGTTAATTAATAATTGAATTCCAAAGAAAAGTTGATGTCAGGAAGGCGTTAGTAAAACTGCTGCCAAAACCAAAACCGATGAAAGACTTACTAGAAACAGCCTAACTATCTCTCTCCAACTATCTCACTCTCACCGCTAGTACGACAACGAACGTGTTGAATTGTAACAATTTTTTTGTATTTCTTGAAAGGAAAATTTAATATCTTGACGTAGCTGGCCCTACTCGTGGCTCATTTGGCTATCAATTTATTGATGCCTAACCTTTTGGTTGAAGATAAAATTCCAATAAGTGCAATTCTTTACAAGATACATAATATCAATAACTTCAGATGCTAACTACACTACAGCTTGTTTTCTTATTTACTAGCATTACGAAAAATGGTGTATGCTATGAAATTAGTTCCATCTATTTGTAGATTCTTCGGTTATAGCAAAACAAAAAAAGTCTCACGATTTATGAGTATGGAGAAATAACAATAATAAGACAATCAAAATAAGATAATAATAATTGGACCTAGGTATGCAGACCAAAACCAACCCACAATCGTGGTGAAATTGAGTTAGGTACACAGGTAGGTCCAAAATTGCGTATTTTATATATGGTAAAAGATCTAAGCTATCTACATATTCTATAATATTATAAACGTATTTTTGGGAAAAAAGTATTTTCAAACTTTGTATAGTTTTTTTAAATCAATCATATCTCAAAACAGTCTTTCTGTGGGTTGGTTCTGGTCTGCATAACTATGTCCAATTAAAATATTAATCCTTACCTCGCTAGGTGACTCGTGTAGCCGGTGATATCCAGGTGGCGGATTTTGGCTCTTCCCACTCGCCAGTTTGAGAGGCAATTGTTGTTTTACTATTTGCTGGAACAAAATGTATACAAAAATTATGGCTATGTATATTAATTTGTATGTATGTATATTACTGTAATTCTATGTTAACTATTTACTCACATATATACTCACTCTAGAATTGACTGCTAGATATTTTTTTAGATAATAAAAAAAAAGTGCGCGTGTACAAAGTACACATGTCAGAAGTAAAACTTCTTTGGCAAACTAATTTTTAAATCTCGTTTATATTTATACTAAATAACCCCGTCTAAGCCCGTTGAGAGAGGGATATGGCGCGAATGTCACACCCACGAGTTAGACAGAGTTAGAAATGTCACTGACTCGCGGCGGGCGAGATCTAACAAAGGCTAACTCTTCCCCGTCTCTGAGTGCCTGGTACTATGGACTTATTTTTTCGTTTCATCGAGTTTGATTGTGAAGAGCACTCAACATTCAGAGAAAAACTCATACCTGCACGGCGGGCTGGCGCACGGTGGCGCGCGTCTCGTTCTGCGCGGACAGCAGCTGCGGCGGCGGTAGTGCCGCGCCCGCCGCCTCCGACCCCGACGACCCGCGGCTGTCTGCCAACAACGTATACACGTGTTAAAATATATTATAAACGTCAACTGAACTATAATAGACGTAAATGTGGCTGTTTTTAAATATAAAACTTTTTGCCTTTAACGTAGAAACAGAACGATGAATATAAGATATCATCTCATAGTTTCACTATAGATATTAAATCAAACATATTATTAAAATATTACATTGCTAATATATAAAGATATTCAAAGAAAGAGGATGAAATAAACATTTTTTTCAAACTCAACAAATTTAATAATTTTGCAAATTATTTAATAAAAATATAGTGACATAATGACTTACTTCTCCACTTGGGCTCCTTCCGTCGATTCGTATCACTGACGCTGGAGTCCGGTGAGAGAGTGCCCACACTAGCTATTTCTTCTTGAGATCCACCTGGTAATTAAAAAATAAAAATTAAAAATTTGAAATTATTATAATAAAAAATAAAAGTTAAAGTCAACATCAAAGAATGCCCTAATATTAATAATTTTTCTTTGATGTGAGGTGTCCACATCAAAGAAAAATTATTTCATGAAAAAATAACATTGCCTACATTAATGTATCTACAGTAATTAATGCCTACAATAATTTAAAGGTATAAATGTATCTTGGATCTTTCTACTTATGTTTACTCTTTTCAGAAAAGCAAAGTTAATCAAGAATTGAAAATAACAGCCATTTTATCAATGCTCCCATTCTAGTTATATCCATTTTTTAACAATTACCATGTTGTTGGAGTCTCTCCAAACGACGATACAGCCTCTCCCTCTGCTGCTCGACGTCCTTCTGTTGTTCTTCCAGTTCCTGCCGCGCCACTTGCAGTTGTCTTCGATCTGTTTACAAAAAGTAATTATTATAAATGAAACTATCTTTTCGGATTTTGTCGCGGAAAAAGTAGTTTCATTAATGTCAAGTATTCGCATAAACCTAAGAAAGTATTATAAGTAATTATTATCATATCGATATATAGTTTATTTAATGTTGGTTATTTAATTACCACTGGATTACTTGCTTACCATAGTTTTTGTTTGAGCATTACATAATACACAATGTAGTACACATACACTCAAAAACAAATTATTGCATTTATAACGTTTGATAAAATATTTTAAATATTTTTTGAATAAAAGTTGAATAAAGATATGCACCTAAAGAAAAATAAATATATTACGATACTAAAATAAATTGGCTTCATACACCCATGCAAGTAAACATCTAATATTAGTTATTAGCTCATCCATGCCTCGTGCTGCGTTCAGAAAAAAAGAACAAAGCGTCACAATGACCCACCACTACCATTGTGGCCAAACGGGTTCCAGTTTCTAACTTTCATAAAACTCATCAGATTGGCTGACCCCCCAAAACCCCACAAACTCTCGATCCCCAAAAACCATTAACCATGCCAAAACGAACTTGAACGAACGAGTTTCGATGATTATAGTTTGTCCATTTTATTAATGGTTTTTTGACAGCTCGTCGCCTGACAAGCTATAGTGGTGCCTAAAGGACGTAATAATCGATTTCCTTTATTTTTTAAAATATAAAATAATATTTATTTTTATGTTTATTAATATGAAAATAAATATTATAATCGTAGAAAACGTCATCGTGAATTATGTTAATAAAAGGAATTAAACTATTTTAGTTGTTTTATTTGTATACCTTATATTAAGAAGATAGTAAAACTTTACATAATGTTAATGTTTTAATTTATTGGTTTCAACCTTAAAATTTTGTTGTCTTCCTGATTAAATACCATATTACACCTTATTTACATATTAGCATTGATTTCTATCGATTATTTGTAATATGTGGCACAATCGTAGTAATCGTTATGTGTGGCACAGCAATAAGGGGGCGGTGCCCGTCCATGAAGTACAATATTATTTGTATGACATTTTAACTTTAACAGCTAACCATTAAATACGAAACTTCGTGGGCGTGAGCTGTCAAAAAAAAATTAATAAAATGGACAATAGTATAGATCATTTGAATTCATCTATGGGTCACTGCACACCATTAACCCCCAAACCCCCCTTGATCACTGACCATGCTCGAGCGCGTCCCGGTCGCGCGCGCGCTGCGCCTCCCAGCCGGCGCGCTCGGCGGTGAGGCGCGCCTGCGCGTGCCGCAGCTCCTCCAGCTGCGCGTCGTGCGCGCGCGCCGCGCCGCCGCCGCCGCCGTGCGCGCGCCACGCACACACCTGCGCCTCCAGGCTGGGGACACACACACATTTTTATATCAAATCAAAATATTTTATTCAGCAGAAAAATTGTTACAATTTCTTATGCTGCGGCCACACTGTCGCGATAACGCAAAGATTTGCGTTGTCGCGACTCATCTGGCCAAAGAATTCGTCCTATCGCGAATCATCTTCGCGAATACACGCGCCGCTGTCGGTAAATTGCCGCACATCAAAGGAAATGAATTATCGCGACGTTCTAGACTATCGCAACGTAGTGATTTTTTTTGATGTGGTCAAGAATGTTCGTCATGGATCGAACACGAATTTTTTATCGCGACAACGCGACGACGAATCTTCGTTCAATATGTAGCCATAGCGTTACTGAACGTCATGAGTCTACCGCCAGTTCGGAAAGAAGAAACCTCTGACCTGAGAAGAACTGGCGAAAGAAACTCAGCGGGACTAATATTTTTTTATCTTAATGTTACTCTTTTATAAATTAAATGAGTCTAAAGAAGTTTCTCTTCAACAAATCGCCGGTAAGGAAGGTAACCAACCTGTGTATAGTGGTGAGCTGCTGCCACACGATGCAGGCGAGCGTGTACACGGCGTGCTGCAGGCGCAGCGCCGCCTCGCCCTCGCCCGCGTCCGGCGTCGCGCGTAGTGTCACGCTCGCTGCCGCGTCTATGCACACAAGTTACGTTTTGTTTTTTTTTATTTATTTTATTTTGAATTAGTGCTTGACTGCCTTCCATCTGATGGTAAGTGGTAACGCATTCGGAGATGGTAAGTCGCACTGATTCAGTAGCCACCTATTCACTCTCGCCATTCTTGCCACTCTTCTTCATTCTTCTTCTCTTCATTTGTTGAACATTATTAAGTGTTTTCTTTAAATTAAATTCCTTAAAAGACAGTTATTAAATGGGAACATTTTTTTCTTTGATAACTCTTAAAATATAGATGAAGAATTAGAACTAAATATGATGAAATCAGCTATCGGTAATAAGTTTATAAACACTGTTAAATTTCCATTCAATCATATACACAATTATAATTAGCGAAATTGATTTTGTATCCGCAGAAGCTTAGGTCGAACCTGACAAAATTGCTTTATTGCTAAGAAAGTATTATGCTTTATTGTTAGTAAAGCTAGTACAGTTCTCGAGACTTAAGCTCAGCTTTGCATTTGTGTGCGTGCAGTGTACGGATGGGTACCGCTGATGGCGTAGCGTGTTGCTAAAGGTTTAAACTAGTTTTAACTGGTTTTTGATGCACGGCTATTGGCTTTTAGCTGTCACTCACACAACTGCAAAGCTGAGCTTAAGGCGAGAGGACTGTAAGTGTATGTGTACCGCGGTGTTGCGAGGCGTCGAAGCCGGCGAAGGTATCTGCGCGACGCGGCAGCGCGGGGCTCTGGTAGTGCGCGGAGTGGCGCTCGCCCGCCGAGCTCGTGCTGCGCCCCAGCGCGGAGCCGCCCGCCCACGCCGCCCACCCGCTCGACGCCTCCAGCGCATCCTGTGCAAATCAAATCATATTCTTTATTCAAATAGACTTTTACAAGTTATTTTGAATCGTCATTTTTACATTATTTAAATTAAATGTCAGTCTGTAAGTCTGTGAGTAAATTACCAACGACTTGGAGAGCTGTACTGCTGAGAAGAACCGGCGAGAAACTCAACAGTTGCTCTTTTCAAAAAAAAATATTTGGTAACAATGTTGTATTACAATATTTATCTATTTATCCTACGTGAGACACGACCAGACATTAATCCCACACATTTACATCTACTAAGTATTCCGTTATAGTGTAATAGGCCTTATTCAACAACGTATTTTTAATTTTGGATTTAAATTGCGCCATAGGCAAGTTCAATATGGACTGTGGAATTCTATTATACATGCCTACACCTTGCCCCATAAACGATTTATTTACTTTTTGTAGGCAAAACACAGATTATAATTGTTATTACTTTAATATACATTGCTGATCTTCAATTCATTCATTGAGATTCAATTAAAAGATTTTCTATGTAAACCTACATGACCCTTTTCATATATTAAGGCATGATTTTGGACATATCCCATGTCCTGCTCAGTTATCTAAATCGCGATTTAGCGGATTTTTAGTTTATCTTTTAAAAACATACATAAAACATTTTTTTTATTTATATTTCCAAATACTATACCACATTTACACTAGATGTACATGATACAACATACGTTACGTAATTATAAAGGATTTCCTGTGCCTACAACGCCTCCTACGAACATGTGGGGGAGCTTTGTTTAACTTTAGATGAAAACTTTAGCCAAGTGAGCAATTTTAAGTTGGGGCATAACTTTCTTTTTACTTTTATTCAAAAAACACCGCATCGCTGGGTTGAAAATTCTCCAAAACTACTCCAGCTTTAATATACTCCTGAGCCGCGCGGCTATCTATTTTATATATTATGTGCGGTGTGCACTCATCCTCTTCTCCTGTTATTGTAGTTTTAGTAGAAATCCTTATTTTTTTTCTTGCAATTAAAATAGCCTATATTAATCAGTGATCTTTCCAGTACTTTTTAGCCAATTCGTTACAACTTACGTACAAATGTTTCCTCTTTATAATATTAGTATAACAAAGCACTGTGGCATACCTTGACAACCTTGCAGACCTCGTGCCACAGCGCGTGTGTGTCCGGGGAAGGCGCAGTCAGCCGTACGTACTCCGGGAACACCAGCCCGCCCGGGAACGTGCTAGACGACGACGACGATGATACACCTACGACATTTTAATTCGAATAGAGCTGACCTTGTATGTACAGATTACAAGTGTAACTAACATATTGACTGTGAACGGGCAACCGGTCCTATCTCATTTTTTGAAGTGAAACTTCTTTAGAATCGTAGTGATTTCAAACTCGATGAAACGAAAAAATAACTCCATAGTACCGGGCGCTCAGAGACGGGGAAGAGTTAGCCTTATTTTAAATTCAAGTTTTACTTCTGACATGTGTACTTAATACTTTGTACACACGCACTTTTTTTTTTGTTCCAAGTTGACTTATATTGTCCCGTCTCGTTTTTATATTAGAACGAAGCATATAATGCTACTTTTCTTTTTAATGACATGTGCAATCAAAATATTTAAACCACGTGCAATAAAACCACGTATTTTTTTTAATTTAATTTACTAGATGCTATAGGTATTAATGATTCAAACAAGTTTTTCCTTCATCCTGTAAAGTTGTCAAAATTGAAACATTTAAATTTTTTGGCTTGTAAAATGTTACGATGCGTTACAGGGGCAGGAGGGGCTCCGAACAACGTGTTATTTTACATTGTTTTTCTTATACAGAATAACATTATAGCGCGTTACAAAGTTCAAGAAGCAAAAATCTTCAAACATAGCATTACATATTCAAGTATTCCACTTTTTTACATTCCTTAAACTAATATAAATAACATTACACCTCTTAAACTAATTAACATGTTCACTGTGATATCAGCAAACCTCCAGAAAATGAACATAGCAGATTACTATCACTTTCACAGTCCGTTGATATCAGGCGACCCATCTCTTACTCAATAAAGAGGTTCAATAAGGAGGCTCTTTATCTCGGTATATTGATAGCTATTGGTAACTTCTTTTTCTTTCAACAAACCTATAATCTAGAATTACAAAATTAGTTGTGTTATAACCTCACGTCTTGAAGTCCAAGCATCAAATGGACGCAAAACTAGATTTCCATTATAGGATTGGAGAGTGTTATGTATGCGCAATCTAATATCTCCTGCGCAACATCATATCACATAATATCAGTTATTATATGTGAGTAATTAATATATAAATCTCCTAAATCCATCTAGAAAGTGTAGTAATATCATATTTACCAGTATTAGGTACGTCCAGAGTAGACGAGCCAGTGTGGCCAACCATCTTCATGTGTAACGCCATTTTCTCCTCCAATAATTGAGCATGCTCTCTGTCCTTAGCTCTTAAAGCCTCTGTAATTAAATAATACTATCAAATTATCCTTAAAACTATTTAATTCTCATGGAGACAATATGAAGATTAAATAATAAATTAAATTTATTTCTAACATCGAAAATAAAATAATCGACCGACAACAGTATTGAATAGCGGTACATATTGTAGTATAGAAAATGTTTAGTAATGAAATATCATGCATCCGAAAATAAATAAAAGGAATACATAATTATAATATTAAAAATAAATTAAATGTCTCCAACAGAGCAACATATAAAATAAAAAAACAGAAATTAATATTTTACATTTCACATATACACATATCAAAGACAGTAATAACTTACTAACTTAATAATAAATAAAAACTTATAATTTTATTCCACTGCATTTAAGCTCAAATCAGATGCAGTAGACTCAACTATTAAGGAGAACAATAACGAAAAATATATTAATAAATTTCGAGACAAACATAATGCATGCAATAAGGAAAGGTTTATTGATTCATGTCACCTTCAATATGCCACCATGGTGTTTCATCTGAGATAAAAATGAACCATAGTTTACTTCAATATATCTTTCTTTAGAATTAAAACTGAACAAGGTAAGTTAAATAGATTTTTAAATGCAGAAAAGTTATGGAGTTTCAAAGACTAGTGTTAAAATAAAGAAATATAATAATAACAGATTACTTTAGAATAAATTTATCAAAAAATCATAACAGACAATTTTTTTGTCGTTTGTTTCATTAAACAAAAATATGTATGTATCCTTTGGATACTTTTATTGGTCTATGAGTTACAGAAGTTTAAAGAAAATTAATTATTTCTCCTATGCACTTTAACAAGAGCTTTTCTCATCCATCTGAAAGTATTTCACTAGTGTTTTTGAAAAAAAAAACAAGAGTCGATTTTTATGAACTGATCTAAACTTCGGTTATATAAAACATATCGTTCCTGTGTTTGTTATCGAACCCCTCCAAAACGGCTTGACCGAATTTTACGATTTTTTTGTCTATCAGATCTACAATAGATTTGGGAATAGGTCGTGTTATTTTTTTGTCCCCCTACACAAGGGTGGCCCTCTCGGGATTCGTATATTTTTTATTTTTTTTTACGATGTGGCATAAAAAATATTTATAAACTTAAATTTTCAATAATGATTTTTAGAACGCGGGCGACGCCGCGGGAATCGCTAGTGTGTATGTAAATGCGGGACACGTACCAGTAATCAGTCTTATGTTCTCGTGGCGCGCGTCGAGCTGTCGCTGGCGCTCCTCCGCCGTGGCGGCCGCGCCCGCCTCCGCCTCCTCGCGCTCCTCCGGGCAGCTCTGCACCGCGCCTCTGTGACAATTGTTTTTTTTTATTTTCGCGGTCGTGGATTCAAGTCCCGCTGGGGCTGTATATGCATTGATGTTTTTTTATGGTACAAAGGGGGCGAACGGGCAGGAGGCTCACCTCTCTGCAACACTGCAGGGCTTGCAGATGCGTTGCCGGCCTTTCAGGAAAGGGAGGGAGGGAAGAGGGAGGTAGAAAGGAGAGAAGAGGAAGGTAGGGGGAGGGAAGAGGGAGGGAGGTAGGAGGGAAGGAAGAGAGATGGGGAGTGCGCCTCCCGGACTCTCACTACCGGACGAAACGCAACAGCATAGCTGCCACTTCACGCCGAGTGCCGACCCATTCGGATGCTACCCGAAGGTAACAAGCATGGCACTATTAATTTATTATTATTTTTTTAATGTTATATGATGATCCGGTCTCATCTTATCACCTAATAGCATGTATCCAGCCTGCGATATCCTTGGGGCGGTGCACACGCAGCTCGAACATTTCGGGTTCGGGCGGGCCGTTGCAGATGAGGTAGAGGCCGCGGCCCTCCGCGCCCGCCTTCTCGCGCACTAACAGCTTCCATAGCGACACGACGCCTGTCTGGATGATTATAGATAAAGATATTGGTGAAAAATAATTTTATTTATTTATTTATTATTTAACAAATACAAAATAATCATAATACAGTTCTAATACGCTCGTACTAAGTGACACTTGTATTACGAGCGTCTTGCCGTCCATATTGAAATTTAATTGAGATAGTATAAAAATATTCTTTATATTATTATTGGGTATTTAGCTAGAAAAGCTATTGCAAATGCATTATAAACACAGTCCATCGTTGGGAGCCCGCCATATGGGAGTTAGAATGACGTCACTTAGGTACGTGTATATAAATTTCAGCTCAATCAGTTTAGAAATCAGAAACAAGCTGAACTTACTATGCCATAAATTGATAACTAACCTTATTATCAGGTGTGAAGAAGGTATATTTATTATTGTTATCGTGCAAAAAGAACAGCACATCTGTCAGCACAATCACCAGTAATGTTTGCATCTTGCTGCGTCCCTGCATCAGCGTTGCTACACCCTCAAACCTGTTAAAATATATATTAAGATTATTTATTTTTAAGATAAATTTTGAAAAACCATGATTATTGTAAACTCTAAAACATAGATTGTAATTGTAAGTAGGTAGTTCAATACCACAAGTAAAAATTTACATATTACTCATGAGTTTAAGCATGTTTGTAATCTCGAGGATAAATAATTGAGGATGATGTGATTTTTTTTTATAATAGCTTACATTGTTGTATATTTGTTTTAGTTTTATACCAATAGCATAGGAACTTACTTTAAGCTCCTATTGCCTTGTAAAATGTCACTCTTCTTAAACTTCTGCCCTCGAAAGTTGGCGAAGGACTTGGCGTCGATGCGATGGTATATTTCCAACTTCCGGTCCTCCCGCTCTTTAGCTGCCACTTGATTATCTACATCTACTAGAATCTCCTAAAAAATTAAAAATTAAGACTTTAGAATGAATAGCCTTTATCAGCCTAATTATTCACTATACAGATTTTAGACTACAAATATATTTCTTAATAAACGTGTAGTTACTCGTACCATTTACTTCCATTAATCCTCAATCCTTCGAATATAATTTATAATTAAAGCTACAATATTTGGTCTATTGGCATACAATATTTGGCTTTATTGTCATAAACAGTGATGATGACGATTTCATTTATAATTTTAAATATTCTTATAAATTTAAGAAAAAAGCTACTAATAATTATATCACCTTGACTCCACACAAGGCTTTCTGCAACAACTCCCTCTCACCGACGTCGTCGCCGGCTGTCTTCAGCAACGGTTCGAGTAGCAGAGGATATTTGGTTAACCGCTGCGCTACGAATAGCACGCATTCGGGAACACCCTGTTGTGTTAAAACCATACTATTCACAATATCTGTTTTATAAATAATTTTTTTCTGAGTCGCGCGGTATGATACCTCGCAGAACTAACGCCCGCCCTTCCCATTTTTGCAACATTTTACATTGATACTCCGCTCCTATAAGTCGTAACGTGATATAATATAGCCTATAGCCTTCCTCGACCATCCAACACAAAAAGAATTTTCAAAGCGAACCAGTAGTTACTGAGATTGGCACGTACAACCAAACAAACGAACTCTTCTGCTTTATAATATTAGTAAAGATTATAAGAACATACAGAAGACATGCGGAAACTAGAAGAAATCCGATTATGTCGTTTGGTTAAGGAAACCTAATTAGTTTAAATCTATTATAAAAAAATCTATTATGTTTTTGATTCAAACGCTCACGGTTCAGTGTTTTCATATAAGGGAATATTAAAAGCTACTACTATTTCTGTAAAGTGGTGGTGGTGCCATATATGTAATACAGTTAATTTGAATTCAGTAAAAACTAATGATATACATAATGTTTATCTATATTTAGAAACACTTTAATAAAAAAAAAAGTTAACCTTCTTCCGTAACAGTGGGTTTTGTTGACATTTCCGTATGAACCTCGCCAGCCTCGGCTCTCGTGCGCAGCACTCCTTAAACACCTCCACTGCATCGCGGTGACGCGCGCAGAACTCACCTGTTATTGATAAATGTTGTAATACTGTTTCTATATTATAACGATACAAAAGACGAATCTATAGTTTTAATTTTTTTTTGTCTGTCTGTAATCGCATCACGTGAAACCGCCTATAGTCGCTCGGGAGCATTAGCTCTCTAAAGCCTATCATTTATATTAATATATTGTATTACTATAAAGCTAATAAAGTGATTCGTGTTAAATAAAGTCTTTTTTTTAAAAAAGGGTCCCTGTTATTTATAAATAACAAAATCACCTGTTATTTATTTCCAGAGGCAGAGCAAAACGCATCTTTCTTCGTAGCGAAAATATATAAGGTATAAATATAGTATAGCGTAAAAAATAATAGGCGTTTTAAAAATAGCGTATTCTTATACCTCGTTATCAATATATAGCCGTTGCGCGCATCTCTACCCATAACAGTACGTGCGAGCGAGAGGGAAGATCACTCACCGTACGCAGCCTTGAGGCGGTGGTGCGCGGGCGGCGCGAACGTGTCTGCCAGTATGTCGGCTACGGAAGCGACGCGGGGCGCGGCGCGCTGTCGAGCCCGCAGGCGTGCTAGTAGCGCCGCGTGCAGCGCCCACAGCTCATCGAGGCGTGGGAACATGCGCGCCACCTGCGCCTCCGACACTACTGCGAGCCGCGCCATGCCGTCTGAGAACATCTGGGGACAATATAAACTTTTCATAAAACTATTCTTTCATTCATATAAAAAGATAACTTCATGGAAGGGCAATAGGCAAAAGAACTAGAGGCAAATTGGCGGAGAGATAGCTTGATGAAATTTTGAGAGTAGCAGGAAAAGAGTTGACACACAAAGCCAATGATAGATCTATGTGGAGGCAAATGGAGGAGGCCTTTACTCTATGGAGAGGTCCTTAATAAATTAAGAAAAGAAATATATAATTATTAAAATAAATTAGGTAAACTGTAGTTGTTAGAGCTATTTAAAAAGATGTTTATAGGTTTTTATGTTTATAAAAATTGTTATATATTAATTGCATGCTCTATAAACATACATTGTATTTTTATTAAGGAAATAAAAAGGCTTAATTATTATTATTATTTATAATTATTCTTTTATTCATACTTCGCTCGATGCATTTCTTAGCACCTAACAGTATTACCCACTATTTGCCTTTAGATTCGTTGTTACACACTCACCAACACATGCACACGCACAGATACAAGACAAAACACATAATCAAATACATGACATGTATTTTAATATTATACAACAAACAGATTTGAAATACCTTCTGCATAAGTCGTATTGTAAGACAGTGATGTTTTTCCGTCAAAATGAGTTCATAGATGTGCTCTTGCCGTTTCGTTTCTCTATCGCCAATTGATCTGAAAGTTCAAATATATTTATTCACGAACTTTCCACAAGTTCTACAACATCCACAATAAAATGTTCCACAATAAAAAGTCCTTCGAGCCGGATAGGAAAAATACATATATTTATTATCGTTGAAATAATATATATGTATCAGCAACTTTAAGTCGCTTAATTCGTATAAATCTAGATAATCCTATTATAATATTGTTACAATCCTTTTTAAACCCACTTAGCAAGTCCTTTAGGCGCGCCAGCAGCCCACGTGTCAGGCTCGGCCGCGCCTAGTCCCAGCAGTATCGCTTCCTCGCCGAGCTGGTCCGGCGTTATGTACACTTCCGGCCACTCCGCACCGGCCGCATCGTCCGATGCACTGTGGGGATGATATTTAGTCATTTACTGTATCATATATTTTATATCTTAATGCTAAACGATGATGATTAGGTGATTTTATTATAAGAAATACACAAAAATTGTCCCTAGCCTAGACTCGAACACTGTGGATCTGACATACTAGATTACTGAAGCTGTATACGCCGTGACAGCTTGGCCGCCCCAGTAGTAGCAGTTATTACAGAAGACACTTAAGGGTATTTATTATTTATAATTTCTTTCTTTTTTGTTTATTATAATATTGATGTTTAAATATAGTGTAAAAATGTAGAATATTAATTTCTCAATAAATTTTTATTGAATACTTTTGAAAATACTTTATTTTATATATTTTGAAATAACAGTTCAACTAATGCTATGTATGAATATTATACTTAAATATATTAATTATTAACTTAATTTATAATAAAGCTATTAGAAGAAAAAAAACTCACTTGCTCTGATCATGTTTGTGATCTGATCCGTCTTTATCGTCGTTATAAATATGGCTCGTGCTACAAAAATATAAATATTAAATTAGCAATACTATTTTATGAATAGATATTTTATGTATTTCCATTCGATAATACCTAATAATAGAAAAAAATTCACAAATACATGTACAATATATTGACTTTTACATAATTTAAGGATCTCGCGACATTATAATATTAATGGCTGAACAACACAAGGGCCAAAATTCTATATTCATGACAATATTCATACGGGATAAGGTTAATTCGGGATTACTTTAGATTTTGTCGAATTTATTATTAAGTTACCTTTCTTAAGCTTCAATTATTGAAAATAGCGAAGCCTAAATAATAAAAAGAAGCTTTTATAGAGACGCTCACATTATACAATAAAAAGTCATGCAAATTTTGAAATATAATGATGTAATAACCAATAAAAAATAACAATTGATAAAAAAAATACTCAAAAATGCTGGCTGAAAAAAATAACTTAAAACATATTAAGATTATTAATATCATTAATTTTAATATTATATTATCATCTCATATTAATAATTATTTTATTAACATATTAGACGCAAATCTTAAAAAATAATGTGCAGTGTAACATCTATTTGACAATTACAATTTGTTGTGAACATATAACAGTTTCAACAGGACTACAATACAACAGTGTGTCTTGGTTCAATTAGACGTTAAATTAGTTGCAATACTGACAATTCAACAGATTAAATAAGAAAAAGAAAAAAAATAACTCGATCACGTCTACAACAACAATATCGTCAAGAGAAATTTCAAACTACCTTCAAATAGACAGAAAGATACACAAGTAAGGCGTTGTGAATGAGAATCAGCTAGAAGTCTGTATGTATGATGACGACCACGTACTGCTATGTAATATGTTCAATTTAGAAGCACTCTTAATTATTATTGAATATCAATAAAAAATATAACATTTTATAATTTATTGATTTTATTTTACTTTTACTGTAAAGTAAAATCTTACTTTTGTCATCAAAAATGCTTCTAATTTAAATAACCTTCAACAAAACAAAACTAACAACACAAGAAATAAACAAAACAATCTCAACCTATCAGAAACAACGAGTCGGAATAACGAAGAGAAAGAACGAGACGATGGTACGTGCGATGGGAAAATTAGAAAGAGATAGTGTCATTTTAACGAATTTTTATCGCGGTACATAACACCGATTTATACACGTTACGTAATGTGAAATCACAAATATTTTTTACTTATTTCAATGTAGTATTACCACAGTCTACTAATCCATACAGTCGTCTAACTAAGGCGTTTAGGAAGATCGCCCTAATCGTATAGGACAAGCGGTGAAATGGCTCCCGACTATCATACATATTTTGTATGACACTCGGGAAACAGTTTTAGGGTTGACGATAATATAAATCCAAAGCAGCTCGTTTTACAAAATATTGATTTCGACCCTTACATTTGACAACATTTCCGATAAAACAAAAACCGATCTGTCCGGATTTTTACACTGTGTTACTACTATCTTGACAAATTTAATTTCAAAAATCGAACACCCAAAGCCTACCCGTTACTCAAACCTCCCAATTAACAAATAAAAAAAAATTAACCCAACCGCGATGAAAACACGTCAAAACAACAGTGACCGTATGCGCACTTACTGCACGCCGAGCTTGGTCGCGACGCGCCGCCACGGCGAGTAGCACCCGGTCGACTGCTTCTTGCTACCAACACCAATATTACCAATCACCCCTTGTTTAGTCGAATGCACCCGATTGTTTGAATTGATGGATCAATTGAGGCAATGTCGTTAAGTTTAATTTAATAAATTTTATCTTAATGAGTTCAGATTCTCGAGTAATATTGTGTAATTCAGATATATTCCTAATTTAACTGAATGTTGTTGAATGACCAAGATGTACTAAACACGTAATAATATACATATTAATACCAATTAAAAGTCTAATAGCCTTAGTCATTACTCATCAAGCCTCAGTCCATCCAAATATCAAATTTAGTTATAAGAAGACATCATTTCCCCCAAACAAATCTAAAAAACAGAAAACTTAAAATAGCTTAAGAAATTAAACAAGAAAAAAGAAACCATAAACCAAAATAAAACGCTAAATCAAACGAACGGACAAAACATAACCAAACTAGCAATCACAAAGCAAATATACAATAGCAAGGAAGAACATTGAGTGTAAGATACATAGTGGTAATAATAAAAATAAACCAGTGTCTCATACTTGTGTATCTTCTTATAATCAAACCGTGAATGTGAACCAAAATTAAGGGCCCTCCATTAAAACGTATCGAATGTTCGATCCAATCGATTTAAACACATTATCGCACGCAAATAAATTCGAAATGCATCATACAGAGCAAAATGGCGTCCTCGTCCCGCATCTTCCGGGTCGTTGCAATGAAAAAATAAAGCAGCAAAACATATGCCATACAAATTATACTTAAACTTTACGAAATCTCGCGGTTATGTTATTTTTTATTAAATTTTTATTGCTATTATTTACATAGGTATTATTCACGATTGTGCTTTAGAATGGTTGACATACCTATTGGTGCTTTGTGATTGTCCGGAAACTGAACTTCGCTTGCTACTTTTCCCGCTGCTTGCACTCAACGATTTCCCCACTGATGACTGTAATGAGAACTTTCAAAGTTTAAAATGATAATAATCATATTTCGCATCATCATCATCAGATTTAATATAAAATAGTACCAAAAATAAACATTACCTTTGACGATTTAGGTTTATTGCACTCCACAATGTAGTCTTTGCATATGTTTTGATGTACTGTCATGGTACAATCTGGAAAAAAATCACTTATTATAGATAAGCTATAAAGGGGGTAATCGTATCTCAGTGGTAACGCGCTCGCTTGGATAACTGAGTGTTGCGGGTTCAAATCTGGGTCTTGCATCTCTGATATTTTTTATGCGAATTATTTCTAATATGATTACCACTTGTCTTGTTACAGTGACAGAAAATATGGTGATGAAATTAAGCAATTTTCGAAAGACATGTGAAGTCCGCCAACTATGGTCTAATCCCCCGAGTGTTGAAGGAAAGCCCGTGCCCAGCAGGGGTTCGTTAAAAATGGTTGAATACAAGCTATGTACAGTTCGCATCACGTAAAAAGAACGCTGGAAGAAAGTGGTGGGGGGTGTGTTTGCGCATGGGTACATTCGCACACGAAATTACTAAGCCTATTCTTTTATTTTAAAACTAGCCTTTCGCTCGCGACGTATATTGGTTATTGGCAGGTACATTTAAAAATATATTAGATAGAATGTATTAAATAGAATTCTATTAATTAATAAAATATGTTTGATTCAGTGTAGAATGTTTAATCTACTTTCAAAAAACTTAATTGATTCATTTAATATATGTTTTAAAATTATTAACTGCATTTATAAGTTTGTCGACTCTACAGCCATCTTCAGACTGTTATATAAAATTTTGTATTGCAGTCGGGAACGCTTCGTATGCTGAACGATTGCCCTGTTTTGACTGTATAATAAATAAATAATAATAAATATACTAGCTAAAAAACTACCAGGCTTGTGTTACGGATACCAGGTAGTTAATACACTAAACATGTTATAACTTTAAATACATACATATCATAAATATAAACACCCATCATGACTGTAGTACATTTGCCGTCAGTGGGACTGGTACCCGCGACCACTGGCGCAGTAAATAGTATTACTACAAACTGAGCCAAACGTTATAAACTATGTTTTTAACAAGTATATAAAACCTCTGAAACGTCAAATACCTCAGTCTCTCCCGTGACCATGTGCGGCTAGTTAAGCATTTGAAACGTCGGGAACCAAAAATCAAAATAAATTCGCGAAAAAATCCGAAAAGTCAGTTTCATTTATAATTTTAAATATTCGCGTAAAATTAAGAAAGTATTATGAGCTAATCGTGTCATTAAAACAGTATGTATTCACAGTAGTACTCACTCTCGCAGTAGAGCGCGGGCAGGTCGGCGAGCGCGCGCGCGCACCAGTCGCAGTGCCCGCCCGCCGCCGCCGCCTGCCACGTGTGCGCGCCTTTGCGGGACTTGTCCTGGGGGATGTGTTAGGTTATTTAAAACTAGTCTTGACCTACGGATCCACCTTCAAAGGGTCTAGCCGGATAAGTATAAGGGACCAACTTTTTACAAAATTGTGCGTTTTTGTTCGTTGTACAAAAAGTATTCGAGTTGAAATTAATTACAAGAATGACGATGGTTTATATTTTTTGTTTCTTGTATTTTGATTGAACACGTAAAGGAACAAAAGTGGTGATAATAATAAATAGTGAATACTTGTCTTTGTTTTTTCTTCTCTTTCTGAACAATTATTTTAACTTTAAAACTGCTTACCTATGTTCTTAAACAAGTTGGAGCCTTGTGCGTTGTTGTGGGCTTATCCGGCTAGACACTTTCAATCTCATCATTAAGCTTTTATGTTGTGAAGAAATAATAAAACAATGGATTTTAAATTTGAGAAATATTACATATAATAAAACTTTATACGTGTGCGTGTGTACTTGTTAATCGTTATCCAGCTACTTAGCTCGGGAATCGAACCCGGACGTTCAGAAAAATAAAACTAATATTATTTCTATTTAGATATCGATTGTATAGGTCTTAAGCTGTAACTGTTACTATAAAACATAGAAATTAATAAAATGCATTGTTTTAATATCCTTTAATTTATTTTAACAGGTGTTCGAAATGACTACTATTTTTTTATACAACATTAAACTCGTTAAGGTGCGCATTCACCATCTTCATATGCAAAATGCAAGTTAGATCGTTACCTAAACCAGTTTAATGTTGTATTAAAATTTTTTTGCGATATCGAACACCTCCTTTTTAAAATAAACTTAAGGAACTAAAATTAATTTTATTTTACATAATAATAACTTACCTTCTTTTTTCTGAAGAACAAACTGCCCCGTTTGCGTCTCTTCTCAGCGTGGTGATCGAACGCCACCCTGTTTTAAGAAATAAACTTTATTACGTTGCAGTGAAGTATTTTATTGTATGGCACATGCGATTTTAAAAACTCGTGACATCCGAACAAACATCAAGCAAAGCATGGTGCTCAAAAAACATGCGCAAACAAAATATAATTTATTTCATTAAGTAAAAAATATAATATTTTAAATTAAAAATATTTTTGTGACTATTGTGTAGAAATGCGTAAGTTAAATAAATATTTACTTACACACCTTACCTTTGATATTGTATCTAAACTGATTTTACTGCTTTAGCCTTTAATTGTAAATATATTATTGTCTTTTAATATTTTATGTTTCATTGTTTACAATTCTCAGTAAAATAAAGTTAAATTCTGGATTAAAAAGAGGATTCTAGTTTATGTTTTGAGTAACAAATTCGTTTTAGAGTCTCAAGCATTTTATACTTGTAATAACGCATGAATATTTAAGATATTTTTTGCCGTGTAAGTTTGGCACTCATACATACTACACGTCGCGTTCGCCGTCGCCACTAATATGTTAGTTTGTTAAATGACTGTCATATAAATTATTTCCTTGTTCTTTGAAAATCAATAAATCCTGATTGTTATAATCCCTTATTCAATATCAAGTTTATTACAAATATAGAAGCTAGAAAAACTCCAATCCATCCCAATATATCTGGCGCCTGTTATCAGCAATGTATGTAATACCGACATTCTATAGATCAAAAAATCATAAAATTTTATATTTACTTAGTTGTTGTACTTCATATTTTTTTAACATTTACAGTAATATCCAATTAGTATTTTATATACCTAATATATAATAAGTATTATACATTTAGGCATTGTACAAAATGTCAGTAACAACACATTAGCTGTAACACATCCTTAACAAACTCACTGTTCTAAGAAGGCCAAGCGGTGGAGGCCAAGATCCTGCGCATTCCTGCGAGGCGCGGGGGCAGGCGGGGCGTCCTCGTCGCTCTCCGTCTCGCTCGCACCGCCGCGAGACATGCTGGTACCGAGCGAGACAGCGATAGGTTTGTGTCAGAGTGTTAAAGTGTTATGTTGTCCTGCCTCTTTCTTTATTAAGCGTTTCGTTGTGTGAGACAGTGTTTAGGTGTTATGTGGTTTCGTTTTACGGATTTAAAATAGTAAAATTTTAATAAAACTGATACTTAATATATATTTTTTATAGCTTTATTCTGAGAAGCGTGCTTAGTGTTTGTAACATACCTTGTGTAAAACAATACTAAACCATAAACCATGTAAAAACAGTTTATGGTACGAATTTGAACCTAATAATTCAGTCATATATTCAGTCCTGTACATTTTGGAACGAATATTGGACCGAATAGTATTTGGTTGAGTACTTTTCCTAAGCATTAAACCTTATAAAAATGTGTGATAGTGAAACTATGAGATTGAAGATGTGACCATCATGGTGATGGTCTCTTATTTAATATATTGTATTAAGTTGAGCAGTGTAAATACTTTTGTTAATACCATATTTTTAGTGACATTAAAAATATTAATTATGAAACTTGTACTCTCTTTCTCCATTTATATTGGTAAACTCTTTAAAAATATGGTAATTTACAAAAGTATGAGATTAAAATATAAAAAAGCCAGCTTTTGTCTTTAGCTGGTTGGTTATGTTTGGTGCCTTTTCCACGGCTAAGCAAAAAACAGTGCAAACAATAAAACACTGACTTAGGACATGCACACTTTCCTTTAAGATATCACAATATAACACCATGCACACAATAAAAATAATATACCTAATTAATAAGATTTTTTTATGTTTCCTTAAACTAACTAAACAAATTATATTATTTAAAATATCATATTTTTTACTTACTGTGCCAAATTATACGCTTTTTTAATCTAAAGATATCATCATATTAAAATATATAAAAATTTAAATTATTATATTAAAAAAAACTAGAAATATCATTGAAAAAATAAACGTATAGCCTATTAGTAATGGTTAGTAATACGTACACTATATAAATAATTTAATTAATAAAATCCACATAGCTACGAGTATTTAACCGACTATACAGTATTTTTATGCATTTAATATCACTTAATTAGGAACTTAGGTTGTTAAATTACAATATAGCACTTCATTTTATGTATGTACGAATTCCATATTTTTAATGTTTTTGTCTTCTTTTAAGCCTTTGTCTATCATACAAAATAATTGTCAAGTTATTGTAAATAAAATTATGTTCTTGGATTATTTTGCGGATATTGTTTAATCTACTACGAAACTTAATAATATTATTGAAGCTTAAAATGTAAAATTTTAATGACCTATAGGTCAGTCAAGACTGTAAGCTTTCAATAGAATATTGTTAGCATTGATTGATCATTTAACATTAAATTATAATTGCGAAAGTAACTCTCTCTGTGTCTTATCTTTTCATGCTTAATCTATCCACTGGACTGATATAAATGAAATGTGATATGAAGATAGTTTGAGACCCTAACAAGGACGTCATCGTCATCTCCTAAGGGTGTAAAATGGCCGGGACGACAAATTGTATGGGGAATCAATAATATAATAAAATTAATTTCTCAAGTGATAATCGTATATAGATACCGCCTGAGTATACTAATATTATAAAACTGAAGAGTTTGTTTGTTTGGTTGAACGCGCTAATCTCAGGAACTACTGGTGCGAATTGAAAAAATATTTTTGTTTTAGACAGTCCGTTTATCGAGGAAGGCTATAGGCTATATTAGATCACGCTACGAGAAAAATATTTCTTTTTAATTTCAGCTTTTAAAACACGAGCGGAGCCGTAGTAAAAGCTAGTATTCTATAATAACAGTAAGTGTATATCTTACGCGTTGGCGGGTGGCGCGGGCGGCGGCTGCACGGCGGCCACGATGCTGGGCGTGGACACGGACTTCTGCAGCGGAAGGCGCGGTGCGAGGCGGGCGCCCCCCGCACCCCCCGCCCCCACTCCCGCACCCGCGCCCGCCGCCCGCAGCGCCGCTGTCACCTTCTCGAACTCCTTCTGCGGCATCACGACATAAATTACACTTCCTAGGTTACTTATCGTCGCTGTAGAATGAATACCTCGTATGTCAAAAATGCAAATTTTTTATTGTAAAAATATTTTATATTACGGCGAAACCTTAAACCCAATAAATGACTACTAGTGCCACGAAAACCTCTTGTTTGAAAAACATTGACAAAATGAACCCTTTTTCTCGTTTCCTGTAAAGTTTGGATCTCTGGACATACGAGGTTATCTTTCTACAGCGACGTTTAATACAAGTACGCGATCTCCGGGGACCTGCGGACCCCGACGACACAGGAATCGCTGCTTGAACCGGCGGGGCTGATGGCCCGAAAATCACCTCCGCACACTCTGACGCCTGACACTTTCTTTATAGACTTCCCAGGGACGCGCCCATATTAGTAGAAAGAACCCACGGCTAGAAAAAACGCAAAAGAAGGTGGTCCATTTGTGTAGGACGTTTGTCATACGAGTTGCTCCTTGTAGGTACTTCTCTCATAGCAGAGTTGGTTTCAGAGCAATCCCTTGGTCTGCTTCGGCAGACCTGCTAGAGCATCGAGTTTAAATGCATAAGCGATCCTGCGATTCTCCAATAACATGGGGGAAGTTCTATTGAGTTGTGCTATAATACAGGTAATATTACACATTTATACCACCCAACAATTATGATATTTCTTTTACTTCGATAATATTAACCCGCAGTTTCTTTATCTACTTCACAAAAAATAGTAAACGAATAGTGTCAACCAAAAAATATTACCATAGAACAAAAACAAAAGATGATAGAAATATAAACTTACAGCAAGATCATTATCATTCAATGAATGTGTTGAGTGACGGACTGGTCTCGGCACCTCGCCCTCTGATTCCATAGACGACAGTGAAGCGCTATGGCCATTGAGTGTGCTGAAACAATATTACAATTAAGTAACAAATCTTTAGTAAATATGTTTTAAATCTACAAATATACGGTAAAATATTGATAAATATTAATTTTAACTCTACTTTATTTTTACTATTTTTATATTTAGTATCTTATCATTTTATATTTCACTAGCAATAATAATCGCTACTAAACTTCATTCAATCACTCGCTGGGTTGAAAATTCTTCAAAATTACTCCAGAGCCGCGCGCTACCTATTTCATATATTATGCGCGTCGTGCACTCCTCCTCCTATCCTGTTATTGTAGTTTTAGTAGGGATCCCTATTTTTTTCTTAATATTAAAATAGCCTATATCAGCGATAATGCAACATTCAAATAAAATAAAATGGTCCAGTACTTTTTGAGTCAATTCGTTACAAACATACTTACATACAAACTTTTCCTCTTTATAATATTAGTATAGACTAGCGACACACCATTGCATTCGAGTCCGTCCCGTGAAATTGACGTAAAACGTACCGTTTTTGCGGTTAGTACAGATTTTTCAGAAATGATATCAAGAGAGTAAGTATTCTATATATTGATCCGTATAACATAATATCATCATACCAAATTTCATCAAAATCTTTCCAGTGGTTTTCTAATCATGCGGTGAGACAATCAAATAGACAAAAAGTTTAAAAACTATTCAGATTCAGCCTCTCTAACGATAATAATGACCATTTCAAGAAATTTTTTTCAAAAAACGTTTAATTTATAATTCGACTAACTTAAATTTTTATTATATATATAGTTTATTATTTATTACTTAACATAACGAACGTTGAATATAATACAGTACCTTCTCTGCCGCTGTGTGTCGTGCAGCCGGGAGCCGGAGTTTGGCTCGAGCGCCGCCCACGAGCTACGCCTGCCTTCGTCACGTCTCTCCCATATACCCCATTGTCGAGATTCACCTGTGAAATATATTGACCGTGGTACTTTCTTAGATTTATATTTATCGACTTTAAAAATAGGAGGTTATGAATTCGCTAAGTATGTAATATTGTTGGCACAATAAAATGTTCATATAATAGTATGTCATATATATTATGGCTTCCAAGCAAATGTACTAGTCTTTTAGTGTAAATATAATAATAATCTTTTCGATTTTTTTCACAGATTTATTATATTATTTAAACCTCTATAAACACCAATATCCTCTTAGCATTTTCGGCCAGAGAGGCCTATTTCACTAATACTTGTAATGATTGCAGGCGATATTAAAGTAACTAGCATGTACGACTTCAAGTCCAATGAATTTGAGCTCAGATTGGTTAGGTATTCTGGCACCTAAGTTCAAACTTTCACTGACTGATGCAGGCTCAAACCCAGAACCTGTGGATCTATAGCTGTGAATGATCATTCAATAGGCTTCTATTCCATTTTGACAAAGGCTTAATACAAATGCTTTATAATAAAAAAACTTACAATCCAGGATAGCTTACTTACTATTCTTACAAATATTTTCATCACTTACCACTGCCTTTTCTACTTTGAGGATAGAAGTCCAGGTGGGTAGGCGAAGAGCACTCGGGCTCGACCACGCCATCTTTGCAAAGCGACGGACAAGATGTACTTAGACGACAGGTACCCGTGGCCTGGTAATAAATCAAATCAAAAATAATGTAAACGCTTTAAGGGTAAAAACAGTTTATCTCTATTTCCGATAAAACTACAAGTCCTATGGAAAAAAATTGAATAGCAAAGTTGAAGATAATAAAAGATCTACAACTTTTGTACATTTTTTCTAAAATTTATGTGAAAAATTCAAATAACCAAGTTTGTGTTTTTTTCTTTTTAATATATTATGTATACATAGTATCTTATTTTACAATAAGGTACAAGATATGTTTAAGGAATATTATCTTCTGACCAATAGCGGTAGAGGGGCCGCTCGCATTCGCTGCACCGCCGCATGCAACCGTCGTAACTGTTGGAGACTATCTTCAAGCAAGCCCGGACTGTGTGGCGTCACACTTATCGTAGGCACCTGAGAACAATTCAATAATGTCCTATTTTTATTTTCATAAATCACTAAGAAACAGTATTTAATGATCTTTTGACTAAATCAAATCAAAAAATCTCAAATAAAATCTCAAATAAAATTAATCTTTAAGTAATATTTATTTTAAGGTTTCCAACAAAAGATACACACCTTTCATTTAAAAAACACAAAAAGTATTTATGATTTACAGTATGGCTCCTTCGATTAACATAGGAGACCATAGCTTACTCATTTATGTATTATGATTATGTGAATAGTCTAGGTAGGTCATTACAAAAATAATACTTTCAAAATTAAATTGAAATCTTATAGACCTAATTAAAAAAACTTACTACTTTTATTATGTTAGTATTTATTAAATTACGTATAGTAAAATATATATAAATGTCAATTTACTTGTATCGGTACCTGGGCCCTGGCGGCGGCCATAATGGGCGGTTGTGGTACGTGTTCAGTCACTTCGTCCTCGCTGCTGTCGGAACGAGAGTCCGAACTGCCGCCTCCTTCGTCTGCTGAATCATAGAAAAAATTATGTAAATCATAAATAATTTAACTTACGCAATTAGACATTACAGTGGTTAGTTACGAGTTTGTTTCCTATATTGTCAAAATTATTACCAAGCAAGTTTGTAGCGGAATATATTCTTAAATAGATTATAGGTATATACTACTATTTATCAATCAATAATATTCAAAACACAAACACTAGTATAAAAACTGACTAGATGTTACATACGTTGTTACAATTTTCATCTTACTATTTTCCTCAAAACAAAACGAAATAGAAATATAGTAAAAAATCTATTAAAATTCTCTTTATGGAACTATAAATCCATTTACGCTTCCCATCGTACGTAAAGTTGAAAGTTATCAGACTCTATCGTCCGGAAAATCGCGGAAACGGATATTGAGCGCTTCAGATGAGTATGAGGAATGTAGAACGTTGGGTCAAATATGAACATTTACTTTTGTATAAACTTTAAGTTTTTTGTATTATACAATCTACGTTACATGTATGTGTAAAATATCGTCCAATTCGTTAATTAGTTTACTTCGATAGTTGATTGAAGTAAAAGGCAAAAGCCATCTCGAGAGAATAATGTTCCATAATGTGCCATTTCCGAAGCGATATATAGGACGGAAAATCTTTGCTACCGGATATTGTTTCAGGCGGGAAACGACGGAAGGATGAACTATGTTTAACATTAATTTGCAAATAATTACAATCATACAATGCTCTAATCATTTTATTTATCGTTTATCTGATAACCATTTCTAGATTTCATTACTTTTAACTTAGTAACTATGTAGTTGACCTGCTTGAAACAAGCGCATTGCAGATCAACTTGAAAAAAATTACGTCTACTAACGTGAACATCTACCTACTCAAATAAATTTGCTTCATGATATTATATATAATATAAATATAGAAATTATAAAAATGAACCTGCAGAACGGTATATTAATTTTGGCATAACTCTGTATAGATTACATACAGCTTAACATTTTAAAGGTTATAGTATATCGATATTATCAATAGTATCGATACTTTCGATATAGCTATCAATAGTAAGACTATTTAAAATGAAAACTATCGATTGTGAAACTATCGATAGTTTGGCAACTATTTTATTGAATAGACTATTATTATATACTTTAAGGTTTCGCTATTTTAATGTAAAATAAAATAGTTTTTAATATGTTATACTGGTCATTTTGTAAATCTGGCAGTCAAAGTTATGAAAATAGTTCTAAAATAAAGAATATTCTTATAAAAAAATAATATAAGAAAGATGATTAATAAAAGAATGAAAGTACGGAAAATGGGCGAGGAGTTGAAATGGTTGGATGTTTTCAGAAAATGTAAACTAGAGTAAAAAAATAAAACTTAGAATAAGTGTTTTATAATAAGTTGTAAAGCTAATTCTAGTTAATACATATTATGTATTTTGAAAGAATGGCACTGGCTTTTACTGAGATGTACCACAATACATACGTACAATGTCCATACAAAGGCATAGAAAAGTATTTCAAAAAATAAAGGAACCGAGATATGATCCCTTATTCGAGATATGATTGATTACCCTCTCTTTTCTAAGATCGACTCGATAAAACCAGTTATTAAAAAGGTATCGTAAATGTTGACTCGAGTAAATAAGTTATTACTACATAAAACTTATTTAAAATCGGTTCAATAGGTTATTCGTGTAATTAGCGCACATCGATTTTGCTAAGTTACTGTTTCAGTACAGTAACTAGTAATATAAGTATATCTATATATTATATACTTATATTACTAGTTACTGTACTGAAACAGTATATAGATTATAAATTACTTTTATCAAACTATAGATCTAAACTGTGATTTAAACAAAATTTATAAAATACAATTTTTATAGTCGCTTTTATTAAAAAATATTTTTTAATTTTCAAATTCTGTATTGCGTCAATCCTGACCTCGTAATCGACGTTAGCCTAATCCAACCGTAATCCGTTTACCCTGGAAAAGCTTAATGGAATCAAAGGTTAAAATAATTTGTTTTGATGAAAATGCTTGCTAAAATTTACTAAATGTTCAACACAGGGTATTATATAAAAAATGACAATATGTGCCATCATATAATTTATTTAATATTAAAGTTGTATTAAACTAACCAAAAACAAAAAATAGACCTCAAAAACAGCAAAGTTATTAGAAAAGTTCAAATATGCCCGTATTCCGTAATTTTTATGAATATTGAAATATCATCAACATACATATAATCAGTCAATCGTAATATCATTTACATTTAAAAAAATATTAAAATCGCTGATTTTGTTTGATTACAGATTGAACTTTACAATATTTACAATACGTTAGTTCGCTTTTTAATTAAAAAGTTAAAACAGTTTTATCTAATTGCGAATCAGCAAATCTATTAATATGAATTGCTTAAAAATGGCTCGAAATATCGCTACCCAAAACGAGGCATCTTAACTAGTATTAAGAGATCTTACTATAGCTTTCACAAACTAGTAAACGTATTTTACATCGTATCAAGCAGTAGTACTATATACAGTATACATATCTCTTACCCCTTAACATTGTTACTGTATACAAAGAGAATACTTGTAATTCGCTTGTGCTACATTTACCCTGATATACATAAAAACATAAAGCAAAGGTAGCCCAGTGGCAACGCGCTCGCTCGGATAACCGAGTGATGCGGTTTCAAATCCGGGTCTCGCACCTCTGATATCTTTCTTTCGCTTAGCTCCTTATTCTTCGCTTAGTTCAGCTACTTGCTTGTATGTATTTTGTGTACATTTTATGTAAACAATATTCACTTATATTCAATCACTAGCATTTCCGCGGCTTCGCACGCGTTCGAAAGACCAGAGGCCAATTTCTTTCCGAGTCGCGCAGTATGATACCTCACAGAATTAACGCCCGCCCTTCCCGTTTTTGCAACATTTTTCATTGATGCTCCGCTCATATTGGTCGTAGCGTCATATAAAATAGCGTATAGCCTTCCTCGATGAACGGACTATCCAACACAAAAAAAAATTTCAAATCGAACCAGTAGTTCCTGAGATTTGCGCGTTCATCCAAACAAACAAACAGACTCTTCTTATTTATAATATATAAATACGTTAAATGTCCGCAAATTTAGTCTTTGGCAGAATACGTTTCGTTTTTTTTTTTTCACTTTCATTTCATCGAGGTAAAAATTTTGCCATCGCATCTGCATTACGCTTAAAAATTAATTATTAATCGCGAAGAGCTGCACGTAACAATACGTAATGACGCGAATGGGGCTCCACCGGTGACCTAGTTCGCGCTATCAAGGCTGCATTTGAACAAACAAAAACCAGTCTATATGAACCCTTGTCAGAGATGATATCCGCAAAATTGAAATAACAGGAAAGGTCTTTATAATTTGGACACTTGGAAACATTTGTGCTGTCGCAAAGCTTTTGATACAATATTTCACAAAAACATATATAATAATATTAAATCATCTGTAGGTACTTATAATGTCGTCGTTCACAATGTAATATCAATAAATTCCAGTTTACTTTAAGAGGTAGAGTGACAGTTATTGGTGGCTCCTTTACGAGTTATAGAGGTTAAAACCCTCTACGACACAGATTTAGATGCCTGTCACGACCGAAACACTTAAAATTCAAAGAATCCTTTCACAAAACGGTAACTTGCCAATAGATCGGGGAAATATAAGGTAAAAGTAAATAGGTAAGTCGAAGTAAATGGGGCGGTTAATATATTAAAAAAAACAGTCGCGATAAATCTTCACCTACTTTATATAATATACTTTTTGTGATAAAAATTACAATGTTGTATTTTCAGGTTGATTGTTCACGCGATAATTCAAGTTTTCTTATGGGAACGCATGCATCTTGCAACAAGATCCGTGTTATAATGTTTCAAACGAACTTGGTTAAGCGTGATTGTTACATGTATGAGATACAGCCATTATTTATGTTTTAATTTTGATGTAGGGTTTAAAATTACGAAATATATTGTAATTTATAGCTATCTTTTCATTATTAAATTAGTACAATATCTATTGAAAACTCATCTATCCATCATTCTTGATGGTCATGTTTATAAAATTGATTAGCAATCAATGCAAATGACTAATAGAGTATGCATGCAATGACAATGTTTTGTAAATTACCGAAGAGTTTTTTTAAATATGTTGGGACATTTACACACAGCACTATCTAGTTCCACGATAAGGTACGAGCCTTGTGTTATGGATACTAGAGATGGTTGATATACTACACATATGTAAGTTTAAATACATACATATTATAAATATAAACATCCATGACTGGAGTACAAATATTCGTGCTCAACAAATGTATGCCCCCAGCGGGACTCGAACCCGCAACTGCTGGCGCAGAAAGCAGGGTCACTACCCACTGAGCCAAACGTGTCTTCAAATTATTAAAATTGAACAATGTAGCTAATAGACCTACCTATGTTATACAACAAACCTACGTTTTTGCCGAAACAATTTCCTAAAAATAATGACGTACGTAAATAATACAAATAATTAATCTCGTTTTCTGTTGTAATCGAAGTATATAACTTGTCCTCTAAAGAAATAATATATTATACATTTTTAAGACGAAGAACGAAGAAGAAGGTTGTCCAACCGACAGGAAGAAATTAATAAAGTGTTCATGGAAAAAAGTTTTACTAAAAATTAATTATATTAGAACCGTAACAAAATATTACTATGGAATTGTTTTAACAGAACTGTTACTTGTTGTACTTGAGTAAAAAAAATACGCGCCGATGTTTGAGCATCACATAATCTATGAATTTTGATGTACGAGTACATAAATATCTGAATTCGTTCAAGCAGAAATAATTCTGATAAAACCAAAGATTCCGTTATTCTACAACGTTTTTCTATTCTAACAAAAGTAAAGGTTTTATCTGAAAAAATATACCTATATAAATAAATGTATGTTGGAGCTAGTTCCAGAATAATCTACGAGGCTTGTGTTATATTTCTTACACTACTCATAACTGTGTAAATAATATGGGTGTTGAATTTATGACTAGAGTACAAAAATTAGTGCTCATCACACAAAAGTATGCCCCTCGAGGAAGTCGAATCTACGACCCCAGCATAGCAATTTGGTTCACTACCAACTGTGCCAAACGTCGTCAAACTAAAATAATGAAAACAAACATACTTTAATAATAACTCACATATTAATTTTATATGTGCAAGACGTGATATGATATCATTAGTAAATTTAGATAATCCACATGAAATTCCTCGCACGCAGCACGCTTTAGGCATTGCAATTACAATCGGTATTAATTGAGCTTAAACGATAAGAATATAATAAGATAGGTAAATATTTGTTTACGTGAAAATAGTTTTCTATTTTGAATAATACAGGATTCACCGATTTTTAATAACTTTCACTTTAAAATATATAAAGGTATTATATATTTATAATAACAACAGAAACATTTATCCCGTCATCAATTAATTACACAGGCCTACAAATTTAGAAAACCTATTACAGGCTTTATGAGAAAAACGTATTTGTCGTGTTCATTACTTTAACATCGAAATGAAACCCCTAAACAAGCCCTGCATTTCCAACATTGTGTGTAAGTTATGTAGTGAACATTTCAGACAGTAGACAAGTGGTAAGCGTGGTCATATAAGTTTAGTGCACCTATGATTTGGACAGAACGGAAAAACCACATTAATAACTGTTATTTTTGTGTCGTTGAGTTGTTACATGGTATATATAAAAGGAAAATGACGTTTATCGTATAAAATCTAAGTTTCTAACCTGTTCATTAATTTAATAAAAAGTTTTTAATTTGAAAAATAATTTAATAACTTGTTTTAAAATCGTTTTTTAGTTCATTTTAGAATAAACCTGCAATTACTCGAAAACTACACGCAGCATTAAAAAATGAGTATATATCTAGATTCAGGGTCTCCAATATACTTAAGATTTGCTTTAGTTTTAGCGGCACCAAAATCCTTGTAGACTTGTGTTTGAATCTATTTATCAAACAATTTCATTCTTTGACTCGAGACTGTTATTCATGCTATTTAGTTATGCGTATCTAAAAGGGACTATTTTATAATTAGTTTATCACTCTTATTTTTATGACTAAAGATTTGTCCTTTGGCTTTGGTACGTCTGGTCCCTATGTGTATTTTCATGCACAAAATCTCATGCAGAGCGTTTTCAGCGCAAAGAAATAGTTAAATATTTTTAATTAAATTCAAATTATTATAGAATAACTTCCAGGGTACAATGAGCAATCGATATGTATGCCAAGAGGAAATTAACTGCGAGGCGGACACGAGGAGTGCTTCCCGGCGGTTCCGGTGCCGGGGGAAAATGAGGTTGACATTATCCAAGTTAAGGGTAATTTAGAACACAGTTCTATTGAATCCAGCTGTTGACTATGGCTCAATGAATATATCTACTCATATAAATAAAAGGGGAGTGTCTTTTTTATTTAAAATTAACAGCCTTTCACTAAATGCATATGAAAATAAATACGATACTAGCAACAAAAAAACAATTTTTCAAATTTTTGTCTGTCTGTTTGTTTTTCTGTTTCTTCCGGCTAATGTCTGAAGCGGTAGGACCGAATTTGACGAGACTTTCACTCGAAGTTAGCTAATGTTATAAGGTGAAACTTAGGCTACTTTTTAACCGACTTCAAAAAAGGAGGAAATAGAAATTTTATTTATTTTAACTAGCGGAACCAGGCTTCGCGGACGCTAAACCTAGATAAGAACCCGCTCGAAGCGAGTATGAGTCGCTACTTATTCATAATATTAGAATCACAATAGAATAATTATTTAGATTTCTTCATGTCTTCGTACTCTCATGAAAAATTCAAAGCCTATTTTTTAATATGTCTATCTATATGTCAGAACTCAGAAGTTACACCATATTTTTCTTGAATCTATGTACATTTCAGCGGAGAATAATAATTGATGTATAAATAATAATAAGGTATTATGAAGTAACCGAATATTAGAAGATGCAAGCTTGCTTGCCTAAGAAAATCTAGCATGTTTTCAAAAGAAATATGAAGTCAACTGACACATAACCAGCGTGCTCCTAGTCCTAGTATTGAAGGAATAACTTGCCCAGGACGTTAAAAGTCTGAATACATAAAAATATTACAACCCATTAAGTCTAAATAGCAATAAAAACCAAAATGAATCCTTTTAGTTTAATAACCACCTTATTATGCTTTTCTTTTAAAATGCTGGTATAAAGAGAATATTTTCCAAATAAGTCCATGATGACTGAAATAGGCGAACCAGTTGTCACTAGCATAGATTTAATAATAGATACTACGCCAAGTGCTGCTGACTAACTTGTTTAAGAGTAAACATTTTTATACTGGAATATCCACCACAAATTGGATTGGATTAAAAATTATCGTCATAAAATTGCCATTTCTATTCACTGTTTATAATCAGACTAGTATAAAAATAAACAAAATAGATCACAGCACTAAACATCACTTGTAAGTATGTTTGGATAAACATGTTATATACCCGAAAATTATATTAAACATAATTTTTTTTGTAAAAGCAACTAATACATCAGTAGTCAGTACATATGAATAAAATCGAAGTGTCTGTTATAAATTTCGCTGAATGTATATGAAAGATCAAAAAATTAGTTTTAAAACACGTCTAACTCTCTGTTTGTTCCGGCCAAACTCTGAAACGACTAGACCGACTTTGGCCGGCCTTTCACTCGCAAATAAGTAATGTTATAAGGAGTTATAACTAAGGCTACTTTTATTGTATTAAAAATTTAATTCAACACAAAAGTATAGAAACGGTTCAGTAGCAAAACGTTAAGTACACATACGTTACTATAAACTCGTATATGCATATATTATACTTAACATAAGTGATATTTAATGGATATTAACAGCGAAAATTTTATAACCACATCGATCATATAAGCTGTATAACCAACAAAGTACTAGAGAATTAGATTAATATATGAACTTTTAGTTTTAAACCTATGTCCAGCAATTATATTATACAATCTATACTGTCCGAAGTAATGAATCGAAATGTGTCACTCACCGATTAAACAGAACTTATAAAACCTTATCCCACCCATTTTACATCGCCCTCAGGTAGTCAATACAACTCCCAATAAAGTAAATTGATAATAGAATAAAAATAGTCAATACTAGTCCATATTCATTATCCATTAAATGTACATGGAAGTTAACACTATATTTATGCTACTTTACTTTTTAAATATAACTAACTATTTGAAATTCATCGCGCATTTAATTTGCTTATGGTTTAATCACGGTTGCGAACGAGACTCTACCATAATGTTCGTTTAGCTTGACGTAGTCGGGGACCTCATTAGCGTCCGACAATCCAGCCTGGCAGCTGTAGTAAGTAAGAAAAGTATTGGATGTCGTCCCGCCTTGGCAGGGTAACAAGCAGTGTTATCCCAGTAGTTGGACGTTCCCTTAGAAATTAGTAAAAAAATTAATAAAAAATTCGCGCGGTGAAATTTCGCAGTGCGGGCAGGTGAAGGAAAACATCACACGGAAACGGCATATTTGAGAGATCTTAATAAGTTTTCGAAAGGCATGTGTAGTTCACCAAATCGAGATAGATTTAGTGCACACACAGGCCAGCGCAATGGACAATGCATACCCTTCGTATTGAAGGAAGGCCTGTTCTCGGTAGAGAAATGTTAAAAACATACAAGAAGTGATCCTATTTCAGTATCTCCCAGTTACGTAAGTACAAATGAATCGAATGTATTTAAAACTTTGTTAAATGAATTTTATTATGCATAACGAATTTTAACTGATACATATAATTCTAAAAACAAATAAAACTATAGGGGAGTGCTATTATTTTCTATAAATCAAAGCTTAATAACGGTATACAGGTACCTATAGCTTTACTATCGCAAAAATTAACTTAACAAAGCGTTCGAAGTACGTATAGTTTACACTATATAATTAATGGCGGAGATGAGTTATTGCCTCTTATCGGTAATAGATATTTTGTTATGAATTATTTATTACATATCGTTAAATATAAACCGTAAATTATACGATATAATAATTTCATGACACTATAAGATTAACACCAGGATGAATAAGTTTTATATTTCGATTTTCCTATATAGTAAAATATTAGAATTTTCATCAAAGTTAGTTACTATAATCAGCAAAATAAGTATTTTTTATGAATATATTAATATCAAAATTATTTTTCTGTACAAACAAAATAATCGTTAATACACTTTAAAATGTCACATTACGTAATCGACCATAAAGGCGCAACAAGTAAACGAAAGCTCTACAAGTTCTACACCATATACATACCCAACTGAAACTGCACTACATTTTCGAAAGGCAAGCACTAATTAAATTACGTCCTAGCCAGAAAAGACACACATTCTGTTCAAAATCGTGCACTTATTATTAAAAAAACTAAGTATAATTAGAATAATAACGATTTATATCGCGAACTTAAAAGTTAATGAGTCAAACATGTGTTTTATTTTTATTTTTAAGCAATATATTAGATGGTTCGCGTGTGAAAATCGCGAAATTCGAATATTATTCTGACAGAGTCTGCTCGAGCAGTCGCCTAGCCTTTGTACGGGTTAGGATATTTGCGCATGCGTCAAATCGATCCACCCAGCGCGGTAGAGGTTGAACTATTCAACAGTCTCAGTCACCCCAAAGATATTGTCAGGATACTTACCTTAATGGAAAATCCACTAAAGCGCTTCATGAAAATTTCAGGGCAATGAATGTTCAACACATGTGGGGTAGCTTTCTACATGGGGCAAACAATTAAGATAGAAGGGTTCTATGTGAACTTGGTGATTTTATTTTATATGTTAAAGCGATATTTTTTAAAATATTACCTATTAATGAAATTATATTTGAAAACTGATATATTGAGTATTAACCTCTAGTATTCCATATCATAGACGACGTGTGACTCAATTTAAAACAAAACGACGAGTATATTCTGGAAATTATTATGTATGTTAGTCTATATTTTCACCAATTTAATAATATTCTTATATAAACAACTTATTTACTTATATATTATTTCTCTAACACACATTAATTAATAAAAAATTGCGTAAGTCAAATTATTACCTACTAGCGACTCACTAGATTCAGCGTGAACGTAGCCGCGGGTTCCGCTAGTACATACATAAACTTGACCAATTATTTACTAAAACCTTCCTCATAAGTCACTATTGTAAAAAACCGCATCAAAACCCGTTGCGTAGTTTTAAAAATCTAAGCATAAATAGAGACAGACAGTGATATGAGAATTTGAAGTCGATACATACTCGTATATCATTTAAATTGCAATATCATGGAAAGGGATCAAGAGTACCCTATGATTTATAGACCACCAGTCAACCGGGTAACTAGATGGCTTTGTGTGTAATAATGTCCCAACATATTTATTTATATTTTATTTATAGCTAACTCTATTAGCAAGTCGTTGCGTGAATAAAGCTCATACCAACATACTAATAAACACGCTTTCGCATTAAAAACATACGA